>OZ004709.1:109061643-109661643 GCA_963924515.1 Vespertilio murinus
AAAAAGTTCTGATTTTAGAATTTTGGATAGTATACCGTATTTGCCGGCGAATAAGACGACTTTTTGGCCCTGAAAAATATGCCTTCAAGTGGGGGGTAGTCTTATACGGCGAGTATATAACAAACTCTGTATTTTTTAGTGGAAATGTTAGGGGGTCGTCTTATACGCCCAGTCTCTTATACGCCAGCAAATACGTATTTTTCAGGGCCAAAAAATCGTCTTATATGCCGGCAAATACGGTAACTGTTTAATATAAATTCATACAATTAATAAGTAATAATCACACAGAATAGCTTTTATAACCCAATTGGATTAGGAAAAGAATAGAGACAGGATCAGCCTTATCATCCTCAAACATAAAAGAAACAAGATTTTGCATCACTTTTGTACTTAATAATATTGCCAACCACAGAATTTGACTTGGTAAATAAGTCCATCCTTCAACCAATAACAGCAATTGAGCATCAAATGTGTTCCAGAGGTTGTGGATAAATTTTTTAAAAAATAGGAAAGGCATATTTCATTCTTGATATAATTAAATCTGAGATAAGGTCTCTTAAACGAAGGATTGTGATTATTTGATTAGTGTAAGTACTGCTAACTATACATCAGAAATTGCTGGCAGGGTTTATAATTAATGGTAGGAAGTATTCAATGGGAAAAGGATTAATACAATATTACAAAATGAATTAAGAAATGATCTAAGCTGGCCTCTGGATTGTCACTACATTCAGATTATCGCTGAAGGACAGCATTACTATAATTAGGGGAAATCCCAATGGAAATGCGCGGACTCAATATAGTGTAAATGTTCTTTAATGACTATAGATATTCTGTAAATGATATTCTCATTAATGATGCTAACTGTAGACTGACAATTCTCGTCACTTTCAACAAGATCAGAGTTCTGCAAGGATTGTTTCAATTAAATTTCAATCTACGAGGAATAAGAAGGCAATACAATTAAGGACCACACACCCAGATGTGTGCATAAGCGCTATTAGCTTCTATACTTATAAATCATGCTCGAAGAAGAACATTCTGTTACTTTGCAAAGTTTATGTGATTTGGTGTAGTGTTGTCTAATGGACTTTCCGTAATGATAGAGAAATGCCCTTTATCACAGTAGCCACTAGCCTTATGTGGCTGGTGGGCAGCTGAAATGTAGCCAGTGCAATTGAGAAACTGATTTTATTTCATTTAAATTAATTAAAATCTCATTTTAAATAGCCACATGTAGTTCTAACATACTGTATTGGATATTGTGGTCTAGAAATACCTCATCTAAAAGTTTTAGAGTAATATAATTGCCCACACATTCTATGTCGTCTTTCCAAATTAATTCTGCCCAAAGCAGGTCGATTTAAAAGAAAACCAGACCTTATTTGTCTAAGTAAAAAACACTATCAACCCATGCTTTCAGGTACAACCCATGCCCCAAACGTGGTTAAGTAATTTCCTTTAAATCTGACATTAATCCCTAAAGTAACCGGATTCTCTTGCTATTAGCTGGATAGCATGATTTTCATTTACCCAAACATCTCCATTGCAGGCCTTAGGGTCCTATCAAAGTTCTTGCTTTGGCATAGGTGACTTGCCTGGGCTGGAAATCCAGCTTTTTTCTGAAGCTTCTGCTTCTCTTCCAATTAAGTCCTGTGACTGTCCTCTGGCTGCAGGAGATGCATGTCTCTTTAAATGCTGCCCTCTGACTCTCACACTTTGCTCTACATTGTTGATTAACAAGGTTTGAGCCTGTTCTGTTTTCTCTTCAGTGAATTGGTGGCACTTACTAGGTAAGTACAGCCATCACATTCCATAGTCCTTACAACTGCTATTTATTTGACTTGTCAAACCCAAAACATTGTACCAGCTAGTGCTTCCCTTTTGCCTGTATTTCTTTCTAGCCCCCAAAGATGAAGTTATTTGCATTTGTACCTGCAGAGCACGCCCTGAACTACAAATACAACACCGCCCACTGCTGAGAGGCCCTGATTGCCATCCACCCAGTGAGGGAACCACTCCAGAACCCCAGCCACGGGGTCTGCTTCTTAGAACCACTTAAGGTACTAGCAGTGCTGGGCCTTGAAGTAGAAGTTGACTCATTGGAGGAGGAGGGAAGTGGGTAAAACAGACTGCAGTCCCAGCTGGAGCCTGGCTTTTCCAGGAAAGCTCTGGCACTCAGAATGTCCCACCGAGTTTGTCCCACTGTCATGTAAGAGGACTGGCCTTTTGTACAGGTGGAGCAAAAGTGAGTTTACAGTTGTTCATGTGAAAAATCATACAATCCTACCTAATAAAAGAGTAATATGCAAATTAGCCATCACTCTGCTACAAAGCCATGCCCACCAGCCATGCCCACCAGCCAATCAGAGCGAGTATGCAAATTATCCCCAACCAAGATAGCTGCAGCCACAGAGAGCAGTTGAGAGGCAATAGAGAAAGCCAAGCTTTCCACACACCTTGGCCAGCCTAGGCCTCCACTCAAGGATACAAAGTTTTAATTACAGAAGATAAATCCCAAGAAAAATGGGGGCAATCACAGAGCTGGAGAGAACAGGCTAGGGTTGCCCCCCGCAACACAGGAAGCCAAGTTTTTCACCTGCCCTGGCTGGCCTAGGCCTTCATTCCAAGCTACAAAGTTTCAATTGTAAAAGATAAATATATCCCAGATATCAGGGCCTCCATTTGGTTCACCAGGGGCCATGGCTGGCCTGCAAACCACCACAGGCCCCTTGCTCAAGCCTCCCCATGCCCCAAGAGAACCCCACCCTGATCTGGGACACCCTCAAGGGCAAACCATCTGGCTCCCATTCATGCACCAGGCCTCTGTCCTATCTAATAAAAGAGTAATATGCAGATTGATCATCATTCCAATACACAAAACCAATATAGCTGCCCCTATGTGGTCAAATATTCTGCCCTCATGTGGACACAAGATGGCCACCACAAGATGGCCAGCAGGGGAGGACAGTTGGGAGGGACCAGGCCTGCAAGGGAGGACAGTTGGGGGAAATCAAGCCTGCAGAGGAGGGTAGTTAAGGGTGACCAGGCCGGCAGAGGAGGGAAGATGAGGGTGAACAGGCTGGCAAGGGAGCAGTTAGACACCAATCAGGCTGGCACGGCAGTGGTTAGGGGGTGATCAGGCTGGTAGGCAGAAGTGGTCAGGGGCAATCAGCAAGGCATGCAGGTGAGCAGTTGGGAGCCAGCAGTTCTAGATTGTGAGAGGGATGTCTGACTGCCCTAAATGGGCAATAAGACATCCCTCAAGGGGCCCCAGATTGGAGAGGGTCCAGGCTGGGCGGAGGGATCCCACCCCTGTGGATGAATTTCATGCACAGGGTCTCTAGTAATTAATAAGTAATAATATAAGGATAAACTCTTTTTCTTGTACTCACAACTGTAAACCTGCTTTGCCCCCACCCTGTGTGTGTTCCCTTTGTTTCTGGCAGTGAATCAGGTCTGCACTGTGGGGTAGGGGATTCTCTCCTGAAGACATCAGCTGTGAGTTGTTCTCAGCCAACACTCACAGAAGCTGGGGTTGGGGTTGAAGTGTGTGTGTGTGCATGTGCGTGTGCGTGTGCGTGTGCGTGTGCGTGTGCGTGTGCGTGTGTGTGTGTGTGTGTGTATACATGCGAATTTACACCAAACAGTAAAGTGTTCTGGGAAGGATGCCAACAGCATCCACTACAGTAGGAATGGCTAGAATTCATATACTTTCTCCATAGGTTCTCCAGAGAAGTAAGTTGAAGGCTTAACCAGAGGCTAAGGAATAAGCACTTCTAGCACACCTCACCACAAGGCAATGTTCATTCAGCCATTCATTCCAGGAATCATTCCAGAGACCCATTATGTTGTAGAACTAACCACTACTCTGGGAACAGAGTAATGATTAAGTTTACAGGTTGTGAGCAATAGACTTGTAAGTGGATGATTATAGGAAAATGAGAAGAGGTGCTATCAAAGTGATGGGAATCTGTGCAAACAGAGGAGGGAGAAATGAGGAGTCAGAAGTTAACAGAGAAGTAATGAGAACTAGGATTGCGAGGTGATAAGGAGTTTGTCAAGAGAATTTCTCTGTTTACATAGCAATCAGGTACCTCAGTACTAATATACAAACAATTGGTTTTGATTCTAGTAAGATTTATGGGGAATGCTTGGATTAAGATCTTGCAAAGCCGAAAGGATGTGGTGCAATGTCTCATTCCAGTGATCTGTGTTTTACCCTCTGATCCGGCAATGCAGTGTGTTCCTTTATTGACTTGAACAGAGATGATGCAGCTTCTATTCATTCAGCATTAGTATTAGTATTCAAAGGCACCTCCAATGAACCCAAAACCATTTCACAAAAGGAATTCATTCTTATACCTCATTGAGGAGGGTGATGCCCCAGTTCCCCATTACACAGAGGTAATTTGAACAACAGACATGTATTTTGTCATGAGTCTGCTTCCATGGACTTAGCTGAGAGGTAATAAGATTCCAGTGGGATGGATTTTCTCCTGAGTTTGAGCTGGGTTTGTTATAGGACAAAGAAAAGCCATTGCCAATCCATTAAAAAATATCCAGGGGTGAGATTGACTATAAAACAGCTTCTATGGTCCTATGCTTTTCAAGTTCCTTCTGCAATTAGTTAACATTCTCAAAGACGTCTGTTTTCCATTTTCTCTAACAGGGTGGCTGATTGGATTTGCTCATTAAATGGGCAGTGTCAAAGTCCATCTTCTGAAAGCACTGTTAGAGTTAATTGGGGAGTACCTCAAGGCCTGAATCCAGTAACTTTGAAAATTAACAACTCTGTCCATCAGATGTTCTGTGTAGAGAAAACAGACGAATGCAGATGGTAAGACACATTTACATATTTTTCTTTCTATTTTTGGAGTACCTGAAAGTCTTTACCTCCTTTTCTTTTAATTATTGTTATTTTTTAAAAAATTGTCTCCCAGTACTCACTCAGGGACCGATAGGAAAAGGCATTTTAAACTTGATTATGATCTCAATGCTGTTTCTTTCAACGATAGGATAATGTGCTAACTGGCATAGTGGGGAATTTTTTCTAGCTCTATAATATGCTAGATTGGTCCTTTATCCTTTAGAGTCTCAGTTAATGCATCACAGATGAGAAAACACTTTGGGTGAATAAGCTGCTGTTTTGCAAGGCGGGAAACGTGTCATTTGAACAAAAACTGGTATGTGTGCTGCCTCCCTCTAATTGACATTCTTAGGTTTTTAAGATCTGAAAATGGGAGAGTACAGTCTTCCACCCTTTCACCTAATGACCCTCCCACAGGATTTTGCTTTTCCCTTCAGAGCCCTTGGGATCTCCCTAAGTGGCCATTCTTTCTAAGTCTTATTTGCTGATTCCTCCTCATATTCCTAACATCGGAATTTTGTAGTGTCTGAAATATGGTAGAAGTCATATTTTGATAAAGCCTGCTGTTTGAATTCTAACTCTGCTAAGTCTGATTAAAACACAGGGTGCTTGCCTCAGCTTCCAGGTGGAAACCTGGAGGCTAAAGCAATTGTCCTGTGCCTGAGACCAGGACCAGGAAATTGATTCCCACTGACTCAGTAGCTTCAGGGATAGAAATGTAGATAACCTTTAGAGACTACCCGCTGAGCTCTGCTTCTGTGTTATGGGCCAAATTCCAATGTCCAGGCAGGATGTGGCTGGGAACCAACCCTGTGGTTGTCCCCAGTCTTTAGAATAAAGCCTTTAACATTCAAACGAAGGAAAATTTCTGTGGTTTGAGCCTTTAAAAAGATTTCCTACCCCTAGAACAGTGCAGTCATATAGAGCCTACCTGCGTGTAGTGCTCTTGCGGCTGTCCTGGCCAGTTTGTTTGTTTTGTTTTGTTTTTTCTTTATTTTTTTATTTCAATAAATCTTTGTCTGCTTTTTAAATTCATCATCAGCTTCCGGCGGTCTTATTTTGAACCCAGTTCTTGACCCCACAACAGTGTCCTTTGCTCTTTTTTCTTCTTTTTTTCTCTTAGATATACTCACTTCCAAGGTCCATTTAGTCTCATAGTTTTTTAAATTATCTCTTAAATATTTTTCATCTACAAATACATATTTATAGCTCTGAGGTCTGCATCTCTCTTGACTACTAGACTTTTATACCTAGCTTCTTCTTTGACATTCTTACTTGGATATTTAATAGTCACTTCAGACTTAGTATGTCTAAAATGGAATTCTTATGTTTTGATCCTTCTCTTGGTTGCTCAGTGAAGCAGGAATTTTGGGGGAACAGGCAGGCTTAGGGACTTTTTAGAATTGGGGTCCATGGAAAAGCTTAGGGGCCACAGACTGGGAGAAGGTACATTTTCATAACACAAGGAAGCCAGGTGCAGGTACATTTCCATAAGACAAGGGAACTGGAAGTAGCCAAGAAAGGTCTATATTTACAAAATAAAGAGAAGGAAGCCCTTCATTCAAAGGAGAAGAAGAAAGCACAAAGGGAACAGGAAAACAATAAGGAAGGAGGGTGGAGAACCTCACATGTTCCCTGTGAGGTTCAATCTTTGAGCCCAGGAGTTACTATGGTAACCAGTCTAAGGGAATAATGACCAATCAGAGGGGATATCAAGGCAGCCGGATCTGCAGCCTTTATAAGCCACAGGGAAAGGGAACTCTCTGGGACTCTCAACCTCCCCATGTGGGAATCAGTTCTGTGGGACACTTTCCCCCTCCCCACATGAAAGTCTGTGCCTGTTCTTCAATAAATCTCCATCTTTGCTCTACCACTTTCTGTCTGTGGATTCATTCTTCGATTTCGGCAGACAAAGAATCCGGGTTCCAGTCAAAAAATTTGGTATCATCAGGATAAAAATCTAGGAGTTATACTGAAGCATCCATGTTATACGAAAACTGCTGCTTGAAATTTTAACCCTGCTAATTGGCTTCTGTGAATTCTTGCTTGTTAAGACTATTCCCACTTCAGCTAGACTATTGAACTTTCCCTAGACAAGGTTATTAGTGCTGGCGCCAGGCTAGGCCTCTGGTTGAGGACTCAAGGACCCAGTACACACTGGCTCTTTAAGAACTTGAAAAAGGGGCTGGAAACTCCATATTTGGGAGACAAAGAAGGTAAAATCATATAAATAGGGAGATTTCCTGCATGTTGGGGCCCAGAATTCGAGATATATTTTCCTCTGGACCCTCGAGTAATAAATGTAACTCCATCTCTCTGTGTTGCTTTGTTCTTCTTTGGTTTTCTGTAACAATACTTCATTCTTTTTTGCTCACACTTTTCATGTAATTCATGAGCATTCTTAGTTCTGGTGTACAGTGCATATAAGGCATGTAATTTCTCTTTAAAACTCAGTCTACGTCCCCATTCTATGCCTCTACCACTTACAACCTATTTCTTTCTTTCTTTTCTTTTCTTTTCTTTTCTTCCTTTTTTTTTCTTTTTTTTTTTTTTTTTTACAAAACAACTAGAGTAATTCCTTGGAAGCATAACTGACTATTTCTCTCCTTTCCTCAAGCCTTTCGTAGCAAGTTGTTAAAAGGGATTTTTGGCTACATTGGCTTGCAGAGTTCAATAGGACTTTGATAAAGTTCTTGGATCATAGATTTCTCATTTATGCAAGGCCACAACTGAGAAGGAAGAATTTTAATTTTATTACTAGTCTAGCTTTATTGAGATATTACTGACATATACTATTGTATAAGTTTCAGGCATACAATGTGAGGATTTGATGCACATATATTATGAAATGATTACAATATGGTTAATTAACCCCTCTACCCATTCACATAATTATCTTTTGCAAAGCTAATTTCAAGGAACTTTTTGCCTATGTTTTCTTTTTTTTTCTAGGAATTTTATGGTTTCGGGTTTTATGTTTAAGTCTTTGATAAATTTCAAATTAATCTTGTAGGTGGTACAATATAGGTGGTACAATTTTATACTTCTACATGCGATTATCTGTTTTCCCCCCAGCACCCTTTTTTGAAGACACTGTGTATTCCCCATTAAGCATTCTTTTCCCCTTTGTCAAATATTAATTGACCATATATATTAGAGTTTATTTATAGGCTGTTAATTTTATTCCATTTGTCTGTGTTGTTTGTGTGCCTCTACCATATTGTTTTGCTACTATAGCTTTGTAGAATAGTTTGAAATCAGAAAATGTGACACCTCTGACTTTAATTTTCTTTCTAAAAATTGCTTTAGCTATTTGGGGTCTTGTTTGGTTCTATATGAATTTTAGGATGGTCTTTTTCTATTCTTGTGAAAAAGTGCCATTGGAATTTTTACAGGGATTGCATTAAATCTATAGATGGCTTGGGGTAATATAGATATTTTAATAGTATTAATTCTTCCAATCCAAGAACATGGATTATCTTTTGAGTGTGTGTGTGTGTGTGTGTGTATGTGTGTGTACACATGTGTTTGAATGTGTGTGTATCTTCTTGTCAAAGCCTTTTAGTTAGTTTGCAGTATATAGATCTTTCATGTTGGTGGTTAATTTTTTTCCAAACTGTTTTATTGTTTTTCATGATACTAGAAATAGATTTGTTTTCTCTATTTTTAATTTCCACATCTTAACATTTTTTCTCTTGGCTAGGACTTCCAGCACCATTTTGAATAAGAGTGGTGAGAGTGAGCCCTTGTTTAATTCCTGTTTTAGTTGAAAAGCTTTCAGCTTTTGACTGGTACATATGATGTTAGCTGTGAGCTTTACAGATTTGACCTTTTTCTTTTATATTGAGGTATGTCTTTCTATACCCAACTTGTTTAGAGTTTTATCCTAAAAGGAGGCTATATTTTGTCAAAAAGTTTGTATTTTCTGCATTTATTGAGATGATAATTTATCTCTATCTTTTATTTATGTGGTATATCACATTTACTTATTTCCTATGTTAAATCTTTTTTTAAATTCCAAGGATAAATAACACTTAATCATAGTGTATGATCCTTTTAATGTACTATTTTTATTTGGTTTGATAGTATTTTATTGAGAATTTTTGCATCCATATTCACCAGGGATATTTTCTTGTACTTTTCTTTTCTTTAGTGTTTTCATTTGACTTTGGTATCAGAATAATACTGGCTTTGTAAGATGAGTTTGGAAGTATTTCATTCCCTTCAGTTTTACAAATATTTGAGAAGAACTAGTGATAATTCTTCTTTAAATGCTTGGCTTGGTAAAAGTTATCAGTGGTAAATTTGGTCCTGGGCATTTCTTTGTTGGAAGTTCTCTGAGTACTGATTTAATCTCCTTACTCATCATTGGTCTGTTCAGATTTCCTATATTTTCATGATTCAGTTTGGCAAGCTGCTTATTTTTAAGAATTTATCTATTTCTTTTTGGTCATACAATTTGTTGGTCTATAATTGTCAAAGTAGCCTTTTATATAATCTTTTGGATTTCAGTTTATCATTTTTGTCTTTATTTCATTTATTTTACTTATTTGAGTCTTCTCTCTTTTATTACTTAATCTACTTAAGTATATGTCAATTTTGTTGCTCTTTTTTTATTTATTAAAAAAAACCCCACAAACCAGCTCTTAGTTTTATCAATCTTTTCTATTGTTTTTCTGGTATCTATTTTATTTCAAGTCTGATTTTATTTATTCTTCTTCTTCTGCTAACTTTGAGCTTAGTTTGTTCATTTATTTTCCTAGTTCCTTGAGGTGTAAAGCTAAGTTGCATATTTGAATCTTTCTTTTTCCTTAATGTAGGCATTTGTTGTTATAAACTTCTTATTTAGAAATGCTTTGCAGCATCCCATATGTTTGGTATGCTGTTTTTAGTTTTGTTGTTTCAATATATTTTTAATTTCCCTTTTAATTTATTCTTTGATACATTGATTATATTAAATATGTTATTTAATCTTCACACATTTGTGATTTTTTTCAGCTTTACTCCTGTTATTGTTTCTAGTTTTATACCATTGTGGCCAGAAAAGATACTTGAATTTGCTAACACTTTTTTTTCCCTGACCAAACATGATATCTTGGAAAATGTTTCATGTGTGCTTGAGAAAAATGTGCATTCTGCTATTGTTGGAATATTCTATATATGTCATTTGGGTTCATTTGGACTAAGTATTGTTCAAGTTTAATGTTTCCTTATTGATAGTAAGTCATTGTTGAAAATAAAGTATTGAAGTCTCCTTTTATTATTGTATTTATTATCTATTTATATCTTCAGATCTATTAGTACTGGCTTAGTATACTTAAGTGCTCCATTATTGGGTGAATATATGATTGTTATGTCATCTTAATGAATTGATCTCTTTATCATTATATAAGACCTTGTCTCTTATTACAGTTTTTGAATTAGTCTATTTTGTGTGATATAATACAATTACCCCAGCTCCTTTGGTTTTCAACTTGCATGGAATATGTTTTTCTATCCATTCAGTTTGAACCTATGTTTGCCCTTAAAGCTTAAATGAGCCTCTTGGAGGAAGCATGTAGTGGGGTCTTGTTATTTTATCTATGCAGCCATTCTATGCTTTTTGATTGGAGAATTTAATTCAATTATGCTCAAAGCAGTTGTCGATATAGATGTCCAGTTGTTTCAGCAGTATTTCTTGAAAAAACTATCATTGCTCTATATTGTCTGTGTTCCTTTGTCAAAGAGTATATTTATATGCATTTATTTCTGAGCTTTCTATTCTGCTTATTTATCTATTTGTCTGTTCTTACTTCAATACCATATTATCTTCCTATTTTCCTTAGTGTAGCTTTATGGTAATTCTTGAAGTCAGGTA
This sequence comes from Vespertilio murinus, assembly GCA_963924515.1. Taxonomy (NCBI): domain Eukaryota; kingdom Metazoa; phylum Chordata; class Mammalia; order Chiroptera; family Vespertilionidae; genus Vespertilio; species Vespertilio murinus. The sequence continues at coordinate 109,072,371 of OZ004709.1, forward strand.
GGGTCAGTCTTATAACTTTGTTCATTTTATTCAATACTAGAGGCCTAATGCACAAAATTTGTGCAAGAACCTTAGTTCCCGCTGCTGTGGCTGCTGCTTCTGCCTCAGCCCCTGTCCACTGCGGCTTTGACCAGAAGGAAGGAACTCTGGAAGGACATTGGGTCTAATTAGCATATTATGCTTTTATTATTATAGACTAGAGGCCCAATGCATGAAATTCATACAAGTATAGGCCTTCCTTCCCCTGGCTGCTGGCACCAGCTTCCCTCTGGCACCTGGGACCTGGGCTTCCCTCTCAGCCCTGGCTTCATCTGGAAGGTCATCTGGTCTAATTAGCATATTTTGCTATTATTATTACAGATTGTATTGCCTAATATTGTTTTTTTCTCCATATAAACTTTAGAATCTATTTGTCCGTATGTATGAAATACTTTGTTGAGATTTAGATTAAAATTGAATTGAATATATAAATCAAGTTGGGATGAATGGACATCTTGGTAATATTGAGTCTTCATGTCCATATACATGGACTAGATCTCCATTTATTGTTCATTAGAATTTTGTAGATTTTTCTCACTTGGATACACATTTCATTTTATGATGTGCTAATGTAAATGGTACTGTGCTTTTAATATCAAATTCCTCATTTTTTGCTGTTATATTAAAAAAAAACAATTGGTTTTGCATATTGACCCTTTATCCTACAACCTTGCAATAATCCCTTATTAATTTCTTTAATGATTATTTATAATTTCTACATAGATGATCATGTTCTGTGTGAACAAAGACAATTTTGTCTTCCTTCTCAAACTGTATGCCTTTCTTTTCTTGTCTTATTGTATTAGTTAGGTCTTCCAGTATAATGGTGAAAAGGCGTAATGAGAGGAGACATAGTTGCCTTGGTCCCTATCTTAGGGGAAAGCTTCTCAGCATTAAGTATGATGACCACTATTGATTTTTTGTTGATATTCTTTGTCAAGTTACTCTCTAATCCTAAATTGCTGAGAGTTTTTAAAATTAATGGGTGATGGATTTTGTCAAATGCTATTTCTGTATCTATTGATATAGTCATATATATTTTTTTCTTTTTTAGCCTGTTGTAATAAATCTCAGTAACCTATATATATATAAAAGCCTAAGCGACTGAATGACTGAACGACCAGTAGACAGGTCACTATGATGGGGCCTGACCACTAGGAGACAGATGCTCAATGCAGAGGATCGGGCTCCCCCCTGTCTGGATTGGGCCTGAGGGGATTGGGCTGAAACTGGCTCTCCGACATCCCCCAAGGGGTCCCGGATTGCTAGAGGGTTCAGGCCAGACCGAGGGACCCCACAAGTGCACAAATCCATACACCAGGCCTCTTGTTGGGTTATAAGTGTTAAACCAGTCTTGCATGTTTGTAATAATTTCCACCTGGTTGTGGTATATAATTCTTTTTATAAATCACTGTATTCTACTTAGTTTTCTTTTCTTGTTATATCTTTGTCTGGTTTTGGTATTAGGGTAATACTGGCCATCGTAGAATAAATTCAGCTGTATCCCCTCCCTTGACTTTTATACTTTGAAAGATGGTAGAGAATTGAGAAAATATTTTCCTTAAATGTTTGATCAATTTCACCAATGGACCCATTTGGCCCTAGAGTTCTCTGTTTTGGAAGGTTATCAATTATTGATTCAATATCTTTTTAGATGTAGGCTTATTCAGACTGTCTTATTTTTTCTTGTATGTACTAGTATTTTGGAAAATTGCCTTTTCATTTCATTTAGGTTGTCAAATTTGTGGGTGTATATTACTTTAATATCTTTTTGATGTTCATGTAATCTAAAATAATATCCCATATTTCATTTCTAATATTAATAATTTGTACTTTCTCTTTTCCCATTATTATCCTGACTAGGCTTATTTTATTGATCCTTATAAAGAACCAGCTTTTGGTTTTATTGATATTCTATAATGATTTTCTGTTTTCAGTTTTATTGATTTCTTCTTATTTCTTTTCTTCAGCTTATTTTGAATTTACTTTTTTTTCTAGTTTCTTATGGTAAAAGGTTAGATTGTGATTTTAGATTTTTCTTCTTTTCTAGTATATGCATTCAATGCTATTAATTTTAAGTACTACTTTCGCTGTATCCCACACTTTTTAACAGGTTTTGTTTCCATTTTCATTTAGCTAAAAATACTTTTAAATTTTTCTTAAGATATTTTCTTTGATACACATTATTTAGAATTGTATTATTTAATATCCATGTATTTTTTTCTTTTTCTTTTTTTCCTTCTTCTCCCTTTACACCCTTCCCCCCAACCTCCAATCATGCCCCACCCCCCTGTTATCTGTATCCATTGATTAGGCTCATATGCATGCATATAAGTCCTTTGGTTGATCTATTTTCTATTTATCTTTCTATTTTTTTCTAGTTTAATTTTATTATAGTCTGAGAAAAGATTTGTAGAACATCTATTCTTTTACATTTGTTCATGTGTATGGCCCAGAGTGTAGTCTATCTAGATAAATGTTCTATGTGAGCTTGAGAAGAATGTGCATTCCTCTATTGCTGGATAAATTAGTCTATAGTGTCAATTATGTCTAGTTGATTGATGGTGTTGTTAGATTCAGCTGTGTTCTTACTGATTCACTGCTTGCTGGATTTGTCTATTTCAGATAGAGGGGTGCTGAAGTTTCCAACTATGATAATGGATTCATCTTTCTCCTTACAGTTCTATTAATTTTTGCCTCATGTAGTTTGATACTGTGTTTGTTCTTAGGCACATATCTATCCCTTAAATTTTTTCTCTTTCTCTTCATTTCTTCATTCTTTTCTCCTATCCTTCATCTGTTCCTTCATTGCTTGCTCTTTTTGGTGATATTTTTAAAGTAAATCTCTGCCATCATGTCATTGCACATTTTTTTTCTTAAAAAAAGATAACAAACAAACCCTAAATAACTACATGATTTTAGCATATGATATTCTATGTAGCCCATATTCTGTTTTTCTTGAACAATTTATTTGGATCAGGATTTGAACAAAGTGTTTGATTTTCATACATTTCTTAAGTTTCATTTAAAGAGGAATTCTACTCCTCCCTTATCTCCTGACCCCATGCTATTGTCTTATGAAAAAAAACTGGATCATCATCCTGAAGAGTGTTCTACATTACTATTATTTTATTTTTCTTATTCCTTTTGCATTTATTAGCTGTGATTCTTTTATAAAGTCAAGTATCTTTAATCAGCTGTTTGATTATCCTACTATATAGCTTTTACAAGAAAGTCAGGATACATACTTAATTCTTTCCCTTTTATATTTTTATAATAATTCTCAAAATGATGAATCTTGCATCCAACAAAGATAACCAAAGTTTTGTGTGAATATTAGTATGAAATCATGGATTTTTAGATATTTCTTTTGTTTTAGTCTATTGTTATTAGTCTGTCATTATTCTTTTTGAGCTCAATTTATCTCACACAGATGGTAGTCTTTAAAGGCACAAAAAGAAAACCTGAATTCATCTTGTTCACTTCTTATCCAAGACCTTAAATCAACAATTTTTGCAGTAAATTTTCTTCTAAAGATGAATGAAATTTAGAGGCAAAAAATTTATGCATTATTTAATCAGTACTTGCATTATTTATCTATTAAGAGTGTTCAATGTTCTTCTAGACCTTTGCAGTTCACAAAGCTAAATAATAGGTCATTTTTAAGAAAATGTCAAGCTACAATTCACACTGATATTTCATACTGATAAATCAAAGATTACAAATTTTATTTAACTAAAAAATTTGTATATGTATCTCTTTTCTCTTATCCACAAAATGTACTTTTAAAATACTTTTAACATTCATATTTATATATTGGCTAGTTTAAAAATAATTCTACTAGTTACTAGTCATAAGAAGACCAATGAATGTAGTTTAAGATTTTATACTTTTGATGTGTGTGTTGTTCTTGAAATGTATGCCTCATTAAGATGTACTGTCAACATACTGACTGGAAAGACTTATCCATGAAGTTAAATTCTACAAAAAAAGCTATAGCTTATTAACCAATATTTGATATGATTAATTTCCTTATTTCCCACTTATTTTTGGAGGTTGCTTTTTTCTTTTTGTTTGATTTTTAAATTAATATAAACATTTATGTACTTCCAAGGTCAAAACTAAGAAATAAATACATTGAGAAAGAACTTGCTTGCATATTTGCTCCCATGTCCCATTCTCTCTTATCTTGGTAGGTAACAAATTTTATTAGTCTTTAGTTTATTTTTCCACTATATCTTTTAGCAAATATTAGCAAATATGTGTGTATTTCCCCCATTTACACAAAAGTGAGCATAAATTTACCTTGTATATTCTATACTTTGTATATTCACATAAAGTTACATATTTTTGCTAGTCTTTCTTAGAAATAGATTCCTAGACCTAGGATTGACAGGTCAAATGGTAAATCTCTAAAAATTTTACTACTTATTGCTAAATTCTCTTCATTAGTTATATCCTTTTGTTCTTGAGAAGATTTTAAAAATACAGGTTCCCTAAGTCTCTGACCTACTGAGTCAGAGCTCCAAGATTTGGATGATGACTCAGGTCTAGAAAGTCTCGTCTAAAGGAAATGTTTAAGGCCAACTTTAACTTAAATACAATTAATTGCTAACTTGACATGTGCTGGACATTGGTGAGAGAAATCCTAAAATGAATATAATGCTGTCACCCTTGGAGGATCTCATAGACTAGTGATGGGGAAACACTCATAAACAAATCATTGTAATGTTTTGTGACTGCTGGTATAACAGAGATGCACACACAGTGCTAAGGGAGCACAAAGGAGTGAATAACTCCTTAGGAGAATTGTACTTGGGATATACTGTTCCTAATAGAAGCAGAAGTACACATTTACCAAACTCTTTACAAAACTCATTTAATAAAGTCTCCATCCTGAGAAGAAATAAATCGTGAGTCTAGCTATGAACTTATCCCATTTATACTGATTTTTTGCTTAATTTATCCTTTGAGGTAGCTTCCAACATCAAGTTGAAACTACTATGGACATCTGTGGATAATGATATTTTCAGTGTGAAAACATTACCATAACCGTGAGTATACTGTGTTTTATGTGACATAAATAATGGCATTCATATAGTTGACAGGAGAGAAGATAAAAGTCAATAAAAAGAGAATTGTTTATTAAAAAGATCTAATGTTACAAGAACAGTACACAGAATTATTATCTGACTGTGCCTTCCACACGGTATATAACCTTATATATAGTACATATATACATACTGTATACAATATATTTGACGGTTTGGCAGGGGGTCCATAATACCTTCATATAGGTATGGAAAACATTCACCATCATGGAACTTTTAATTATGAGGAGTTTTTTTTTTCTTCATAGTTCAATTGACATTATACAAAAATACAGTCTCTTTAGTGATTTAAGACTGTGCGGTTATTATCCCATCCAAGAAAAAGCTCACTCAGTATTGCAGCTGGAAAATAATGTACCTTGATAAAGAATGTTGTTCTGTTTTCTTCAAAGTAACAAGTATGCAATATATAAGTACATAAACATTTCAAACCTATTTTTAAAAATAGGTTTATGATGCAAAATACCTATTCTGCGCGTGTCGAGTAAAAACATCCCATATCTGTGATTTCTCTTAGAACACAATATCAGAATTTTATATTTAAATATTCTGTCAGATATGTACCATCCATCAGCTAGGTGAAAATATTGGTTAATTTGAATTTGCCATATACTGACATTATATTTTTTTTTGGGGGGGGTTGTTTTATAAGTGTTCTAGTAATAACTTGATTTTTAAAGTCTGCCCCTAAGTCTTACATAAAACACCGTGAAAAATGAAAAAAATGGTTTAATTAATCAAATATAACATAAAAATTAATGCCCTTTTAAAAATATTCTTGCTGCATTCTTTTCAGGTGCACATTTTGCTCCTGAAAGCTGTACTACATTCAGAAAAGTTCATATTTTGCCTGCCTAAAAGCATCACTCTGCAAAGTCCAGCTCCACCCAATACAAAGGAGGTGCTCAAGAAAGACCATTTGGTTATTATTATTCACTGACTTCAACATTCACCATCTGTAGTAATTTATTAGAATAATCTGTTAACTCAAATAGTCTTTTAAGTCACTACTTGTTTGTTTAGGATTTTTTTAGGACACAATTCCATAAAAAAACAGGAGTAATAAATAGTTGTACTGTGGCTCTGAAACTAATCTTTTAGGGTATTCAGAACAGAAATTCCAATCTCTCCTCTTATTCTATAGGAATTAACCTCTAAAGCCACCAGTTTGAGCTCAATGTTGCTTCATTTGGCTTCCTGTTAAAGATGCAAATAGAATGAAAGTTATAAAAGAAATCGCTAATTATTCTCATACTAGAGGCCTGGTGCACTAAATTTGTGCATGGAAGGGGGAGGGGGCCTCAGCCCGGCCTGCACCCTCTTGCAATCCGGGACCCCTTGGGGGGATGTCCACCTGCCAGTTTAGGCCTGATCCCAACTGGCAGTCAGACATCTCTCTCACAATCTGGGACCACTGGCTCCTAACCACTTGCCTGCTTGCCTGCCTGCCTGTCTGAATGCCCCTAACCACTTGCCTACTTGCCTGATTGCCCCTAACTGCCTCTGCCTTGGCCCCTGCACCTGGGACCCAGGCTTCCCTCCCTCTGACTGGCTGCAGGCACCTGGGACCACGACCTTGGGCAGCTTCCCTGCCTCTGGGGTGGCTTCCCTCAGACCTGGCCCCAGGTTTATCCAGAGGATGTCAGACATCCAGAAGATGTCTGGTCGACCTGGTCTAATTACCATATTACCATTTTATTAGTATAGATTAACATCACTGTTAACATGCAGGCTGTTTTTTTGGGTATGACTTTGCAATAACTTTCCCTTCAGGCATCTCCTTGGGTCTGATGCAGACTCTGGCAAGTTCTCATGTTGGTTAGAACTTCTGCAAAAATATCACCAAGCAGAAAACTTTCACCTCACTTCCTAACAACTATCTAGGATCAAATAGGTCTCGGTTGACTCTTCCAAACAGCAAATGGGGCTCACTTTGTACTGTGGCCATGTTTCCACAGTTTAATTTAAAAAATCAGTTTATCCTAGAGTTCATCTTAACAGCTGGTAACACTTTGTAAGAGGTATGTGATGCACAGAAATGTTTAAAAATCAAAATTTATTTGTTTATGCTTGAACTGTTTTAATTTACTGACTATATGTATGCATAATTATTTGCACAACAATTTTTCATTGTCCTTAAAATGTTTTGCAATTAGAAGAAAACCTTGGACCTCATTCCACCTCTGTTTTGGCAGTAGGTGAGGAAACAGGAAGCTGTGTCCGTAGTCATTTCATTTACAAGTTAGCACCCTTCACAGCAAGTCAGTGTCTGCAGTTCTCAGTAACTATGATTTTTGTGACTTTAAACTATATTTTGTTATTAAAAATAAACATTTAATATATTTGCAGCTAGATAACATAGAACTGGATGGAAAACAACATGATTTAAATTCATTTGGACTCACTTTCTATTTATCTTGCACTAATATAAATGGCTTATTCCCTACCCTAATAACTTGCTCTAGGGATGCATATAGAATAGCATATTGACAAATTTTGCTATTTCACTATGCAGTCATACAATATTTTTCCAGAAAATTTTTGTATACTTATCCTATAATGGCCCGCACAACTGAAGTATTTTTCATATCTCCTGTCATGTTGTCAATTGAAATATCAGCCAAAGGGAAAATGAAAAAACAGTAGATTCAGAGTCTTAACCAAAGTTTTCATTCTAGGTTTTGAATTTGTGTTTGAAACAGATCTGCTAGAAACCACTTCCTTAACAAATGGATGGCACACACTTAGAGTTATCAGATATAAAATCAAATTCCAACATGTTAAAAAAGTAAAGAATGCATTAGACATTACCATTGTTTTACAAAATCATTGCATACAACCTGCATATTTTTATTGAACCAAGAACTGTTCTCTCCATGGACAAAAACAAACAAACAAACAAACAAACAAAGAAAAACCTGATAGTAATATTTCCCCCATCCTCCTATAAGTGCATCATATATAATCCCAAGTTTTTAAAGCTCATTCCAATGTTCTGGGTCTCCACTTACAGTACACCCTTCACCACTATTATCAGAGTAAAGCAAACTAAGTCTGCACTTTTCACCAAGAGGCTGATGGAATCATCAATGCCAAGAGCAACGTTACTGATGATGAAGATGTGGAGAGAGTATGGAGGGTTGACTGAGCACTAGTGATTTTTCCACCTGTGAAAAGAGAGAAGCAGCAATAGAGCAAATTATTTTGATTTTACTTGAGCCAGGAAAGAACTGATTTTAGGTGTATAAGACAAATGAGTGCAACATTGGTCCTCTTTCTGATGAGAGTGTTCCCAGTATTTATGAAATGAGACATTGTCTGGGGTTCCCATAAGTTTTATGGAGGGCAGGATAAGTTTTATGGGATACTGTATTAAAAAGGCAATGCTATGTCTAAGAAACACATCTAATTAGAAGATTCAGGGTAAGTTTTACCGATGATGTAATAATGGAAAACATCCCACATTACAAGTATATAAAACAAAGGAATTTCTATAGTATACAGTTGAGGGCATGGGGTAAACGCAATTTGTAAAAGTTTGTGGCAATACAAATGTATAATTTAATTATTTTAGCCAATTTTTCAATTGAATAATAGCATATTAGTTCATGTATTTAAAGGTTCCTGATTGATTTGAGTTTCAGTTGAGTAGATTCTCATACCAAAGTTGCCAATGGAGAGTTATATTTCGTCACTGTTACTTCCAACCAGAAGTTCTTCCTTCTTGAGACCCAAAACACACGTATGCAGTTAATGTATAAGGTGGTTGTTTGATTGAAGTGACTGATCTGAATTGATTAGTTTGAAGTAGTTTTGATAGCTCTACATATCACAAACTAAGTGCTACTCTTAGATCTAACTTCAGAAATGGTTCTTCAAACCAAATGTCTTCTGAAGGATCATCATCATAATTTATATTTAATGAATGCATACTGCATGCCATCCACTGTACTATACATATTATCCTTTTTCTTTTTTTTTTTAAATCCTCACCCGAGGTGTTTTTTTTGTTTTTTGTTTGTTTGTTTGTTTGTTTTAGAGGGGAAAGGAAGGAGGGGGAGGAGAAAGATCATAGTGAGAGAGATACATTGATTGGTTACCTTTCCCTCATGCCCTGACAGGCACTAGGGATGTACTTGTCCTTGGCCAGGAATGAAATCAGTGACCCTTCAGTGGGCATTCTAACCACTGATCCAAACAGGCAAGGACTATATATATTATCTTATATGAACCTCACAACATTCCTATGCAGCAAGTAATATTATTTATCTTCCTGTTGCCAATGAGGGAACTGGACTTAGAAAGATTATAGAATTTGCTTAAGGTCACTGAGCTAGGGATTAATAAAATCAGATGCTCTTACATATTGTCTTTCTTAAAACAATGATTGGCCTGGGTTAAAACCTTAATGATGGATTAATAATAAAATATACCACTCAATTTTGGAATCATTTTCCTGTCACATTATCTTCTCTAGCCAGATTAAATATTATAGCATTCTGGGTGTGATTTTCATTACAGAAATAGAGTCAAAGTTATTTTCACATGTTAACTTAAGCACTGAAGAATTACTTGTTTGGTAAGCCACACATCTTTGAAAATTTTTACAGGTAAGGTACTACTAAAACCTATTAATCAACATATTGGAGAATATTACATATGCTTTGGCTTGTACAAAATGAGGTTATTATGAAGTGCATTGGCCAAATTTTAGCTAAAAAAAGGCATGATGACAAAGCCTTGCTAGAGTGGTATGTGCATGCTTAATAAAAAGAAACTGAACACATCCTTTCTATTATTTATTTTAAAATCAACCTACATGGCATTTCACAAAAACATTTCACTTGCATAATGCTAACTAGAGTCTATATCTCAAATTCCAAATATAATCCACAAAGCAAAAACATACTTTGGCATAATAAAACAAAATACAAAACATCAACAACATCGAACTAAGTTCTAGTCCCAGCTATAAAACTAGCTATTTCAACTTCTCAGGCTTTTAGTTTTTGGAAAATAAGGATGAAATCAATCATTGCTCATGTTTTATGTTCTAAGACAGACAATAGTATGAGATTTCACTTTATAGAAACTGGGGAAAGGGTTGCATTGGACAAAATATTTTAACTTATACATAAAAGTTGATTGTTTTTTCCCCCATGGAATAGAAGTTCCCAGTTAATTAATTAATTTATCTTTTTAAAATATAGTTTTATTGACTTCAGAAAGAAAAGGAGAGGGAGAGATAAAACATCAACGATGAGAGAATCATTGATTGGCTGCCTCCTAAACGCCCCACACTGGGATCCAGCTCACAACCTGGGCATGTGCCCTTGGCTGGAATCAAACCTGGGACCTTTCAGTCTGCAGGCTGACACTCTATCCACTGAGCCAAACCAGCTAGGGCTATTCTTAGTTAATTTAAAATATAAATGGGAGAATCAAAATCTTTATAAATTTGGCTAAGCTTGGGGTTGATCTTATTCAAATGATACTTTAGAATTTGATTGTATTAGAGTATGAAAGGAATCTTGGAGAGTCAGAGAATAATAAAATACTTGACTCATGAGGTTGCTATAAGGAGAAAATAACATATGAAAAACAACTAGCATAATGCCAAGAACATAAGTAGGGCACTGTATAGGCTCTTTGTAGTATTGTTATTAGAAAATTGAGATTATGAAGCAAAGAGACTGTCATGTTTTTCACTTTTCAAAATAATCTTTAGTCTTTCAATGTACTCTTCAAGATTTAACATCCACATTTTAACATTTCTATTGTGAACTAATTAATTTCTCTACATTAATACTTTTCTTGAAACTATACTTTTATAAATGAATTATAAATTACAATAACTTTTTTGAGGCCACAATGTATTTATATTCTTAAGTGTTTTCATCTGAATTTCTAAAAAAGTCAGATTTCCTGCATCTTATGATTTTTACTTTTAATTTTTCCTTTTAAAATAATTTAAGACATGCCAAAAAGTTATGACTAGAACAAATAATTCATTTTGATTGCTTAAATGTTATGTTTTGTCATTCTTGCTTTATTATGCTCTCTATAAATATATGCAAGATTTTCCCTAAATCACCTGAGAGTTTCAAATATGATGTGCCTTTATCCCTAAATATTTAGTGCATAGTTTCTCATAGAACAAAGAATTTATATAATTTTCTCAGATAAAAAAGTATAATTAAAAAACACAGGAAGTTAATGTTGCCATAATATTACATTATAGACATTATTCAAGTTTTATAAATTGTCCCAATAATATCCTTTATCTCATCTTGAATTTTTATGTAAGACTTTACTTATCAAAGATTATGTCAATAGCTTTTCCTCAAAGTTTCAGTCTATCTTATTATTTTCTTCCTATCTCATTTTGTGGCATCAAAAATTCATATGCAATACTTTTGGTCTTAATCCAAACAAATAAATATTTGGAATGTAATAGAATAACATGAAGAGTCCTACAGGATATTACTTGATTCTTCTCTTTAGGTTGACAGTTATGCTTGGGAATGATTGCTCAATAAAAAAATGCTTATAATTGTATATTAATTAAAAGTTCACTAAACATTTTTTATATATTTTTATTGATTTCAGAGATATGAAGGGAGAGGAAGAGATAGAAATATCAATGATGAGAGAAAATCATTGACTGGCTGCCTCTTGCATGTCCCCCACTGGGGACTGAGATCACAACCTGGGTATATGCCCTTGACTGTAATTAAACCTGGGACCCTTCAGTCCGCAGGCTGACACTCTATCCACAAAGCCAAACCTGCTAGGGCCATATAACATTTTTTTATACAAGGCTTTACTGAAAATTGTTTAATACTTTCTTAATTGGACATTTGCATATGTAATTAAGTATTTTCTTCCTATTTTGACTACATTAGTGAAAGGGTTACTTTTGTCCAAATTTGTGCAATCCAAAGGACTCAGTAAAAGCTAGAAATTATTAGCATTGCTAACAACTACAATGTCTGAATAATTTCTGGGGCTCTAATGTACAGCATGGTGATTTTAGTTAATAATACTATGATATATACTTAAAAGTTTCTAAGAGAGTAGATTTTAAATGTTCTCACCACAAAAAAGAAATGGAAGTTATATGATTTGATGGAGGTGTTAACTAATGCTATGGTGGTAATCATTTTACAAAATTTAAGTGTCAAATCAATGTACACCTTAAATTTACACAATGCTATTTGTTAAAACTAGAAAAAAATGAACAAAACACTTATGCTCAATAACATTTATAATTTATATTGAAATCAATAAACATGACCAAAATTTAATTTTAAAAAACATTCCCTTTGCCAAGACCAGTTTTGCTCAGTGGATAGAGCGTCGGCCTGAGGACTGAAAGGTCCCAGCTTCGATTCCGGTCAAGGGCATGTACCTTGGTTGTGGGCACATCCCCAGTGGGTGGTGTGCAGAAGGCAGCTGATTGATGACTTTCTCTCATTGATGTTTCTAACTTTCTATCTCTCTCCCTTCCTCGCTGTAAAAAATCAGTAAAATATATTTTAAAACCCCCCCCAAAAAACCCAAAACATTCCCTTTGAAAGTTCCTATCCCTCATGCTCCATTATATAATGACAAAGGAAGTCAAGACAATAGAGAAATAGGTATATCAAACTAGAGCTATACCAGTTTAAAAGCAATATTTCAAACCCAAATGACAAGGTACTGCTTTGAAATCAGGAAAGGCAAGGGAGTTTCACAAATTAGGACATTTAAATGAAACTGTCATCTCCTTTTTTTTTTTTTTGAATTGACAGAAATTCTGCAATTTGGGGCAGACTACAATGATTTGCATTAATCAGAGTATGACATGGCAATCAGCGTGAGGAAAAAAACCCTTCAAAATCTCTGGACCATGCAATCCATCATATTAATTTTCATGAGGTTTATGATGTGGTCATCAGATTAAGCCTCATGTGTCAAAACGTACCTGAATATGATGGTACCCTGATTTGGGAACTAGCCGTTCCATCCCCTCCTTCACTAGATGCTCGAACTTCAATGATATAGACGCCAGCATCGGGGAGTGGTACTACTGCTTGAGGTTTCTGTGTTTCAATAACTTGACTGTTGCTGTGGCCCTCTTGCCTATAAAAAACCTAGGAATGATAACAGGGTTTTAAACATAATGATATTCAAGCGAGGATTTCAAATGTTAACGGTCTATTGTATGTCATGCTCTGAGCTAAGTATAAGGAGCTCATAGCTTAGATACATACATAATCAACGTCAAACATGTGCTGTGTGTCTTGACTGGAAGTATATACCATGTGCTGTTGAAAGCACAGAAGAATTTAACTCTGTCTGGAGGTTAGGGAAGGCTTTTCAGAGGAGGTGATGCCTGAGCTAAACATTTAAAGATGAGTCAAGTTCACCAGTTGTTCCAGGGGAGAAGAAGAATTATAGAAAGAAGGTAAGAGAAGTTGAAGACATACATTTAAGCACTGAGAAACCATATTATTGGGGTATGGAATAGAGACAAGACATATGGGAAGACTCATGAGAAACGAGGCCAGAGAAGTATGTAACGAAGGGGTGGATCGCTGGGTGTCTTCCGTTCTTGGTCATTGGAAGAAACAGTATCGTGGAAGTAGTCAAAGCTGTCAACCTTTAATCATTTGGAAGACGTAAAAATAAAATTTGATAAATATATCAACAGTAAACCCTTAATGTAGGAAATAGCTGAGAAGTTTAACATTTTATTAATTTTAGTTTGGTGGTTTGCTTTTTTTGTGTGTGAACTGGCATTTGGATACATTGGGTAGCGAAGTTAAGCCTTTTTCAGATATCTATGTATGGCACTAGAATTGAATATGTATTCATGGCAGAGTTTCAGAACAACAAATTAGGATAAGAATTATACTGTTTACATATCAGAATATTAAAATCATGTGATTTATGCAAGCTCATGTGACTAGTTAGGGTAGAAATTATATTAGTTTAGCATTCTCATGATCAGCTCAGAGAAATTTTACTATATTGTATTGTTCCTACTCATTTACCCCCAATAAACCTTTGTGTGTGTGAATAATCAAGTAGTAGCAGCAGTGAAGATATGTTAAAATGCCCTCACCCTCCTGTTGTTTGCTTCCATTGGTTAGGCTTACACATATGCATGCATATAAGTCTTCTGGCATGAGTGTGGGGGGGGTTGGGGGTAATGAGGGGATAAGGACACATGTAATATCTTAATAAAGAAATTTAAAAAAGATGTCAAAATGCATTTTTATCCAGTTTCATTATTTCTGCACTTTTTCGTAATTGTTGGTATTGTAATATGATTGCTTTGCATAATGGAAAGATCAACAGCTCTGAAAATCATACAGATCTGGAATCAAAACAAATCTCCTTCAAAATAAAAATAATCTCCTGTGCATTCCTGTGTGGGCAAATGTGGGCAAGTTGCCAACCTTTCTAAACCTCAAGTATCTCTACTGTAGAGATATTAACATTTACTTTATCATTTTGTTCAGAGAATAAAATGAGAGGATGCATATGAAATATCTAGCACAGGACCTGGTGCATGGGAAATGTTACAAGATAAAGCTACTCTTGCTTCATCATTGTTCATTGTCAATGGCCAGCATTCACATTTGCATCAAAAAAATATGGGCTGGCTTGGAAACCTAGACAAAAATCTATAATGCCATTTTCTTATAAGAAATGTGATTTTAACTCAAACTAACCTACACACAAGAAAGAAAAATACTTCTGTAGAAGTGTATATGACATGCGCAATAATTGTATCTACCGAAATTCTTATAAGGAAGGAAGCCATAGCCTCGATGTAGTTACAAAGTGGTAAGAGCATTACTGAATGTTTCTTTTTAAAAATATATATTTTATTGATATTTTACAGAGAGGAAGGAAGAGAGATAGAGAGCTAGAAACGATGATGAGAGAGAAACATCCACCAGCTGCCTCTTGCACACCCCCTACCTGGGATGTGCCCGCAACCAATGTACATGCCCTTGACCGGAATCGAACCCGGGACCTTTTAGTCCGCAGACCGACGCTCTACCGCTGAGCCAAACCAGTTTTGGCTATTGAATGTTTCTTATGTGGGTCAGGCATAGTGCTATATACTGGAGATTTGCCAGAGAACAAGGCCCTATGTTTTCAGTTCTTATGGCACTTATAGTCTAATGCATGGTGGATATAGGTAATGATGCATGGAAGTGCATTGTGTACTGCAATAGGAGACATGTTTGATGATAAAGCAATTCATGGAGTGGGTACTTAGTCAAGATATGGGGAATCAGAAACACTTCTTAAATGATGCCTATAGCAGTTTCTTTTGGCTTAAAAAGGACAATTGTGTCAGAATATATGCTTCACATTTTGAATGTAGCGGAGTAATGAATTAGAATTCTGTTCATCCACATGAGGTAATTAGAAAGCAAATACACGGCAATGGGAATGTATGTAAATTGGTGAGGATTGGCAGGGGAGTGACTATATTAGAGGACACTGTTATTAGGGTAGATAAATTACAATTCTTATGACAAAGAAAAATGCAACCAGTAATGCATATCTAATGTTGCTGTAAAATCCAGAGTTGAAGACAAATTTGTGGATCCGTTGAGAATTTGGAACAAAAGGTGAAAGCAGAAAAAATACCAATTGATGGTAACAAAGGGAGTTTGAGATTAAATGTGGTTTTTATCAATACATCCAGGGAAGTGTACTGCTGTGAGTCTGTAAGTAGGGATACTAAGTGAAAAGAGACATTAAATTCATTGTCAGTCTTAGGTGCTTTAGAGAATCTTGGCTCATTTTAAAATCCTAATTTAGAAAAGATGAATAAGAATGAGAAATATGAGAAGGTTAAGGAGTTATCAAGACATGTCTGAAATAGTTATTGACAGTAAAGAGTTCAGGGAGTACTTTAAAAATCTGGAAGTGTATAGATCGGCAGTTGCGATGACAGCTATCTTTAGGCACAAAGGAAATTGTCTAATGTATTGTCAAGACTTTTCTCAAATGTTATCTAAAAAACTGAGAGCCAGTGTATCATCCATAGAGAGTTTTTTAAGAGAAAAAAATTAATACAGAACTGCTATTCTCCAAGGCACAGTTTGGAAATAGCTCGTGTGCATGCCTGATGGTAATAGAATAATAGGGTGTGTATGCTTAAAAATATAACTGGATACATTTTTTTTTTGCTGGTTCTACCCACAAGTGTCCCTGAAAAGGATGGACTCTATTAAAGGCCTATTCACCAGCTGAGCATTTTGGGAATAGTTAACGGAGACAATTGCTCTTCATTATAGAGGGTGAGGATTCAGAATCCCCAGTGGCAATGGGTGGATTATAAGAAATCACTAAGATGAATAGAGTCTGGGTAAAAAGAAGTTGGAACCACAAGTAGCAGGGAGAAGCCACTGGCTGTGGAGCGGCTGAGAAGCACTTTTAAGAACAGGGTCTTGTTCCTCCATTCATTGACTGAAGGGTACCGAGGTTGCATCTATGTCTTGGCCATTGTAAATTTTCCTGCACTGGACATGGGGTGCATTTATCTTTCCAATTTAAATGTTTTAATTTTCTTTAGAGAAATTCCCAAAAGTGGAATTGCTGGGTCATGGTAGATGTATTTTTTTAGGTTTTTGAGAAATTTCCAAATTGTTTTCCATAGTGGCTGCATCGAATCTTGTCATTTGGAACAACATGAATGGACCTGGAGGGTATTACATTAAGCGAGACAAGTCAGACAGAGAAAGACAAATACCATATAGTTTCACTTATAAGAGGAATCTAAAAAAAGAAAACAAATCAATAAGCAAAACAAAATGGGACTCAGAGACACAGAGGTCAAACTGATGGTGGCCAGAGAGGAAGGAAGTGGGGGATTGATGAAAAAGGTGAAAGTGAATATAGTCAATAACATTGTGATAAACTTGCATGGTAACAGGTGATTACTAGATTTGGTGTAGTGATAAAGTATATAAATGTTAAATCATTGTATTATACACCTGAAACTAATATTATATTTATACCAACTACACTTAAGAAAAAAAGCACAGGATCTTGAATAAGTCCTGGAGAAATAATGTACAGTAAAATAGTGACAGTAGTTAATAAAATAAAAAAGAACAAAACTTTCTGAAGGGCAATTTGCAGATGTGTATCTGTGTTGTGTGTCTTTCACTCTATAATCTCCCCCTAATGGATTTCCAACGAAGTATGACATGTATGTAACATTATGTAAGCTAATTCTGTTGTAATGAAGCATACTCAGATGTAGAGAGGATAGTATAAACCATTATACCTGAGTCTTTCTAATTTAGGGG
Source organism: Vespertilio murinus (assembly GCA_963924515.1). Classification (NCBI taxonomy): domain Eukaryota; kingdom Metazoa; phylum Chordata; class Mammalia; order Chiroptera; family Vespertilionidae; genus Vespertilio; species Vespertilio murinus. The sequence continues at coordinate 109,089,847 of OZ004709.1, forward strand.
AATCACAGGAAAGAGGCTGTGTCCATATTTGGAATGAGTATAAGCTGAAGGAAAGTGCTAAGATACAGGAAACCAATGAGACTAGAATAGCCATAGACTTTACACTCCCTGAGTGAGGACAGGGGGAAGGGAATGTAAAAAAGGGGACTGAGAAAAGGGTTCCGAAAATGGATCCCCTGCCCACCCCAAAAAGGTCAAATTCAATGTCCTTGGGGATCATGGCAGATTGGCGAGTGTACATCTGAATGTGATAGTGTCTGTGGTCCACACCAATTACAGTCTGAAAGAAATGCTGCAGTTTGCATCTTAAATTATTCTTAGTGGACATTATTTACCTTAAAAATATATTCAATTTATAACTTCTTGTTTTTAGCTTTAGAATTTTATCACGTTGTATACAAAATGCTACCATCTCTGGCAGCTGAAAAGCCACCTAAATGAAAGTGTTCAGTCTAAGTATTACCACTGAAATATTTTTAAATTCTGCTATAAATAATATTCAACAAATGATTCTGTCTAGAGTTTAAGAAAATAAATCGCATCTGACCTATGGACTAAAACTTGAAGTTCAGCCAATTCCATACATAGGCCACATATATTTTAAAATCAGAGACAAAGTTGTTTTTCAAGAACAAAAGATCTAAATGTTTTCTTATTTCCAGATCTCTGGCTGACACGAAGCAGGATGACCGTATGTGAAATGATACATCTACTTTGGAGCTGTCTCTCTCCACGAACTCCTTCCAACGCTGTGTGCTGGCTGGCCTAGCATTTTTCTTTCTGTTTCTTTGCTAATAGGAAGTCTTTCTATCAGATAGTCATCTAGTATTTTCCATCTGCCAGCACAGTTTGTCTGTGGAGACAGAACGCCAGTATGCTCTGCCTACATTCTGCGGGTTCTGACCCTCTGCTTTGTGGGACCCTCTACTCAAATTGCTGTTACTTTCCCTACCCAATCCTTTCCCGTGCCTGGTGCAGTGGGAATGAATTCTGTCTGCCTTGGCTTCCTCACTGCAGGGAATTCTTTCTAGGAATACAGGTGGAAAATGACTGAGAAAAAAATTGGTATGTGATGGTCTTTTTTTTTTTTAAATTTTTTTATTGACATCAGGGAGGAAAGGAGAGGAAGAGAGAGATAGAAACATCCAGGATGAGAGAGAATCATTGATCGGCTGCCTCCTGCACCCTCCCCACTACTGGGGATTGAGCGTGCAACCAGGACATGTGCCTTTAACCAGAATTGAACCCGGCACTTTCAGTCCATAGTCTGACAGTCTATCCACTGAGCCAAACCAGCTAGGTCTGGGATGGGTCTTTTTATGGATTTTTATTTTATTTTATTTATTTATTTTAAATATATTTTATTGATTTTTTTTTTTTTTTACAGAGAGGAAGGGAGAGAGATAGAGAGCTAGAAACATTGATGAGAGAGAAACATCGACCAGCTGCCTCTTGCACAATCCCTACTGGGGATGTGCCCGCAACCAAGGTACATGCCCTTGACCTGAATCGAACCCGGAACCTTTCAGTCCGCAGGCTGACTCTCTATCCACTGAGCCAAACCAGTTTCGGCTATGGATTTTTAATTATAGATCCTCACAATAACAGTGTTTGAGACCAGCATCTACCGGAGAGAGTGAAGAAACACTGACCTTGTAGCCCATGACTTCAGATTCGTTGGCTAGTGGTCTGACCGGCTCCCAGCCTAGAGAAAGCTCAGAGCCTTGCTGCTCCCACCTGAGGTTGCCGGGCGCTTGACTAGGGGCTGCAAGATAAAAAGGGAGAACTGGCAAGGGGGCTTACATACATTTCCTCACTCACATCCCTGCCCTGCAGTCTTTGCGCGTGCTTCCTAGTTGGCTGGCGCCATAGGTTCCTTCCAGCCAGAGTTAGAAAGGAGGGCTTTGCTCCAGAGTTGTCATTTTAATAGTTACTCTCCTGAGCTTTTGAACCTGAATCCTTTTATCTTCCTTTCGTGTCAAAATCGCTTAGCCTTGTTTCGCAGGCAGATAACCTTTATCCACTGTGAATGCAGACATTGCTGAGCTATTTTTGGAAGTCAGATCTAAGCAATGAACAAGACTGTGGGTCTAAACGCTAAACTCTCCTTCAGCTCTGCTTATGATGTGCCTCGTTGTGGCTTTCAGAAATGTTATAAGATGTTTCCTTTTAGTCTGAAACCAGCAAAGAGCGCAGGGTCACTTACGGGATTTCTTGGTGGTTGCGCTCACTTCGCTGCTCGGTGGCCCGTATCCAGCTCCGTTATAGGCCCTCACGGTGAAGTGATACAAGGTATTTCCTTCCAGTCCTGTCAGGGTGACGGATGACTCGTTCCCCTTCGTCTTGACTGTTTCTGCCGCATCTTCTTGCTCCAAGTCTTTCCGATAACTAACCTGTCAACACATGATCACAGGACAGATTCGTGTCAAGATTTCCCCTCTGCTTGTGATTATCTGAACTTTCAAAAGCGGTTCTCACACGCATCTAGAGGGAATTACTCCCGTATCATTCTATTAACAGGTGCTATCCGTGAGGCTAAAATCACAGTCTTAGTAGCAGTCCAATCTGCATCTGTGGGCACTGTCCAATTTGCCCCTGTGCTGAGCTGAGCAGTCCTCAGCAAGGCTACGGGAGGTGCGGCCTGGCGGCGGGGGAGCATGAAGGACATCGAGGAAGAATCACTGAGAGACACGGACGTGCTCTTCTCTCCTAGGTCATCCGAACCATTTATCTTTCAGAGCCCTGGCGCTTGGAATGAGTTATCTGAGAAAGAGGAATGAAGAATACTTCCTCCTGGGCCTGGAATAAAGGTGAATCACACCAGATCTATGGGGTTAATAGAGAAGAGGAGACAGAAACTCATGATAATGTGGAGTGGTCTAAATGTCAAGAACGCGTATTGTTAGATGGTGGGAAGGAGGGAGAGGGGAAGAGCTGTTTGCCAGAGCACATTTTGTGCATTGAGATGATCTGTTCTGGTTATGAACTCCTGGGGCTCGTCTCCTACCAAACTTGGTCCCTTCGTCAGATCCAGTAATTGCCTCTGTGTACCTAAAGCTTAACTTTTTCTGGCGCTAAACCTTAACTATGCATAAGTGTACAGGGGAACAGCCTCCCCCACCCCCTGCAAGTATTTATTGTGGTGAAGGTAATGGACAAGTAATCACCTTCCCCCAATTTAGTTACTGTGGTAAAAGAAGTGGACACGGCACCCATGTCCTCCTTCAAGCGCTTGGTCTACTGTACAGGCTAGAACGCCACACACCACACTTTTCAGATTCTCTTGCAGCGAAGGTTGCTGCTGTACACTGTGGGCAGCAAGTAATCTGGTTGAAACTTGAACTACTCTGGAACATACCTAGGACTGCTCCTTCCGGCTGTGGCTATAGGAAGTCATTACAAGACCTTATCTCTCAGAAAAAAATAATATTGCACTAACACACGATGTTAAAGGTCTCTACCAGCCTTGATGCTGAGGAAAGGACACGGGAGTAGAAATGGGTAGAGAAGGAAGGACGTTATGAATGGTAACTGCAGTTTTAGGACATGAAGACTGTTCATACTTTCTTCCTGGCACTGTTTTTGTATATAAGGATTAAATAACTCAGGCCTCTTCCTTTCTTCTAATATTTTTATATAGAGAGTGGTGAGTTGGTAACTTTTTCATGCACTTCATTAGAGGAGGAGTAAACCTCCACCCTGAGATGGACCGTTCTACTCTCCAAAGTTATCTTTTAAAATTTTCCAGACAAATAATGCTGAAGACATTCATCACCACAAAACCAGTATTACAAGAAATGTTAAGGGGGCTTCTTTAAAAGAAGAAAGAAAAAAGGAACATAAATATGAATAATAAAATAATAAAATAATAATAAATATGTATATATTAGTAATCATGTTAAAAGTAAATGAATTAAATACTTCAGTCAAAAAGATATAAGGTAGCTGAGTGGATAAGAAAACAAGGCCCATATATATGCTGTCTACAAGACTCATTTAAACTTAAAAGGAGCACATACAGACTAAAAATAAAGGAATATAATAGATATTTCATTCAAATGGATTAAACAAAAAGTTGGGGTAGCAGTATTATATCAGACACTATAGACTTGAAAACAAAGGCCATACAAGAGAGAAAGAAGGTCACTATAAATTGAAAAATGGATCACTTCAATAAGAGAACATAACCCTTATAAATATTTATGCTCCCAACACAGGTGCACCTAAATATATAGAGCAAAATTTGATGGAAATAAAGGGAGAGATCAGCAGTAATCCTATATAATAAAAGCCTAATATGCTAAGTCTCTGGTTGCCAGTTGTCTGTTCAACCAATCAAAGTGTAATATGCTAATGATATATTAAGGCTGCTCAAACGCTCACTATGACACGCACTGACCACCAGGGGACAGACAGTTGACCAGTTGACTGGTCTCTATGACATGCACTGACCACCAGGAGGCAGATGCTCCAACCAGTAGGTTAGCTTGCTGAAGGGGTCCAGCTAATCAGGACTGAATGAGATGGGCTGGACATGCCCTCAAACCTTCCTGTGATCCTACCCCAGCTGGCCAACCTCCCGCGTTCCTCCCTGCCCAATAGTGCACCATTGGGGTCCCTCAGTCTGTTCTATGCCTTCTTGCAATCTGGGACCCCTCAAGGAATGATAGAGAGCCAGTTTTGATCCGATCCCACAGGCCAGGCTGAGGCACCCCACTGGTGCACAAATTTGTATGGACATTAATGGATAAATCTTCCAAACAGAAAATCAACAAGTAAAGAGTGGCTTTAAATGACACATTAGACTAGACAGAAAATCAACAAGGAAACAGTGTCTTAAATGACACATTAAACCAGATGGATTTAATTGATGTCTTCAGAGCATTTTATCCATAAAGCAGAATATATATTCTTTTCAAGTAAACAAGGAACATATTATAAAATAGACCACATGTTAGGTCACTAAACAGATCTGATTAAATTTAAGAAGATTGAAATCATATCGAGCATCTTCTGCAATCACAATGGTATGAAGTTCAAAATTAATTATAAGATAAAAACAGAAAAAAATATACACACATGGAGGCTAAGCCACATATAACTAAACATGGAATGGCTTAACAATGAGGTTAAGGAAGATATAAAAGAATACCTTGAGACAAATGAAAATGAAAACACAACCATCCAAAATCTATGGGACACAGTGAAAGTATTCTCAAGAGGGAAATTCAGAGTGAATACAAGGCTACATCAAGAAAAAAACTTCAATGAACAATTTAACCTTACACCTAGATAAACTATTAAAAAAAAAGCCCATAGATAGTAGAAGGAAGAAAATAAACATCAGAGTGAAAATAAATGAATAGAGTCTGAAAAAATCAATACAATAGATCAGTAAAACCAAAACTGGTTCTTTGAAAAGATAAAGAGGATTGATAAACCTTTAACCACCCATTAATAAAAAGAGAGAGGATCAAAATAAATAAAATCAGAAATGAAAGCGAAGTGGCAACTGACATCACAGAAATACAAAGGATTATAAGAAAATACTGTGAAAAATTATATGCCAACAAATTGGACAACCTAAAATAAATAGATAGACTCCTAGAAACATAATATTTCAAGACTGAATTAAAAAACCCCACAAAACAGGAAATCTGATTATACCAATTATAAAGAACAAAATCAAGTAGTAATAAAAAAATACCAACAAATGAAAGTCATGACTGGCTGGCTTCATAGCTCAATTTTATCACACATCAAAGAAAAACTATCATTCATCCTTCTCAAACTTCAAAAATTGAAATAGGAGAGAAGTCTCTTAAGCCCATTTAATGACACCAGCATTATCCCGATTCCAAAACCAGATAAAGACACTTCAAAAAAGAAATTTAAATTCAGTATCCCCGATGAAGCTAAGGTGCAAAAATACTCATAAGTAACACTCTTTTTAAAGTTGAAATCTTTCATCCAAATCTTCCCCCCCAATAGTCAATTTCTATCCCAATGATAGATTTCATCAACCATATAAATTGTGAACTTTATATGAGATCACTTGAATTGCAAGGTTAAAAACATTAAAAAAAAAAAAGATGTAAGTATCTAAAGCTAGAAGTATAGAAAACCTACTCTTTTATCACCTCACATAATTGTGTGATTTTGTTGTGTGTATACCCTCCTATATTTTTATTACATATGTTTAATACTAGGGGCCTGGTGCATGAATTTGTGCACCAGTGGGGTCCCTCAGCCTGTCCCGTGCCCTCTCGCAATCTGGGACCCCTTGGTGTTGTTGGACTGGTCCAACACTGGCAGTCCAGCATCCCCTAAGGGATGTAGTAGTGCTCGAAGTGGCAGGCAGCAGTGGAGGAGCCTGAGCCCGGGCTGGGCACTGCACCGCTCCCACTCATGCCAATCCCGCTGCACCTGCTGCCACTGCTGCTCAGTAGGCTTGCTGCTGGTCCGCTGCGGTCTCTGCACCTGAACTAGGGTGATACCAGCCACACCCTTGACTGAGAAGTGGCTGCGTCCAGCCAGTCCCTATGCAGGTCCTTATCCCGGTCCCGGTCTGGATGGGAGAGGGGCGTACAGGGGGAGTGTCCATGGGAGAGACTTACTTGCCAGCCATGAGCCCAGCATCTGGCACCCTCTGGTCAGCTGAGCGGAGTTCCTGCTGTGGGAGCACACTGACCACTAGGGGTCAGCTGCTTCATTGAGCATCTGTCCCCTGGTGGTCAGTGCGTGTCAAATGACCAGTCAAATGGTTGAACAGTTTCTTTTGCCTTTATATATATATATAATTTTATATCTTAATTTTCCCTAACATTACAGATAAATATAAATATTTTCTCACTTTAGAACTATATTTTATCATATGTCTAGTGTACCATATATTATTTAACCATTGTTCTATTGTGGAACATTTGGATAGCTTCCAATTTTTGCTCTTTAATTAAACTGTTGGCATGAATATCTTTATGTATATAATTTCACACATATTGAATTAATTCCCCTATGTAGAAACTCAGACAGGAGAATGTGGAATCCAAAGTTATGAAAAATTTTAAGCTTTATAATATAAAAATGCTGCACTGGTTTTCAAATAGTTTGTACTATTTGCAATTTTAATTTACTACAAAAGCATATGAGTCTGAGTTATCCTATACTACTTCAAACTCTAAGCATATCGTGGGTTTAGAGCCAAAAGGCCTATATCTTAATCTTACTTTTGATATCTATAAGCCACACACACACACACACACACACACACACACACACACACACACACATATATATATATATATATATATATATATATATATATATATTTAAAGCATAATGTGCTAATAAGAATGGAAGTCCTTCCACATGAAGCCAGGGCTGTGAGGGAAGCCCAGGGCTCGGTGCCAGAGGGAAGCCAGTGCTGGCAGCTGGGGGAAGGACTACTCTTGCATGAGACTTTGGTATATATAATGAGACAAGTTACTTAACCACTGAATTGCTCTATCCTTGTTTATAGAACAGATAAAATGCTACTTTCCTACATTTTATGAAATATTTTTAGACAACTCCTCTATTATCCCTCAACTACTTGTATGATTCTATTTCTTGATGTTTTAATATTTATGATTTTTATATTTGTAAGTCTGTTTTCCTTTTTTGCTACCTTTCATAATGTTATTTCTGATTTTGTCTTTCAAAATTATTTTTTTAAAATTATAAGATGCAATATTATTAGTGGCAAGCAGGAAGTATGAATTCTGAGTCAGTTAACACAGCCAAAAATGGAGATTTTTAACCTAAATTTGAAGGATGGGCCTTCTTAGTAGTTATCATTTTCCCCCCAAGTTGATTCTTCATAATTATAATAATTTTAACTGTGCTGATAATACATTTGATTGTCTGGTATGATGATTCTAAGACATTCATGCCACATAAAATCCAGTTCCTTTAATTAAGTTACAAAATCTAAAATCCATGACTGCTACAGTAGGCCATTGATAGTTACTGGATGAACTATGAACTTTCCCCTACTTCTCAATCTGCATTTATTTATATATATATAACTACTAGGGGACCAGTGCATGAATTTGTGCACCTTGAAGGAAACTTTGGGCCATGAGGCTGAGGTGGGCATAAGCATGGTTCTCCACCCATCATCTGTGCCCCTGCCTGGCCCCTCCTGCCACGGCCCCTGTCTTCCTGTCTGCCCACAGTCCTGCTTCCATGTGCTTATGGTTCTGGTCCCCCTTGCACCCATTGATGACACAATTAGGTTGGCACTAGTAGTTGGTGCAAGCAAGGTTGGGCCATAAGTATGTATGAGCAGTCGCTGCTGCCCTGATTGCCTCTCAGGAGCAGGGGGAGGTGAAGAAGCCCTAAGGGGTGATTAGGACCAGCACGAGGTGAAGGCAATGGGTGGAAGTGGAGCCAGCACCAATAGCAGGTGTGAGCACAGGGCAGGACCACAACACACTGGAGCAAATAATTTTCAGTAACCATCAGAGTTTCTTCCCTATGACAGTGACCAGTATCCCTCCTTAGTCTGGCACCCCTGCTTACCTGCTCCATCATTTGCTGAGGCTGACACCTGCCATGTTTTGCACATGCCCCTGTTGGTCAGCACATGTCACAGCAAATGGTTGTTTGGCTGTTTGATTGTTCTGCCATTTGGTCTACTTGCATAAGTTTTTATATATAGATAACTATAACTTTAACACATATAACTAAATATATATGATGAAATATATATATATATATATTTCTATCTAAATATATATTATATGATTATATATATGACTATATATCACTATATGCACAGTAGGTCCTCAGGTAACTTCAGAGATCCTTTCCTACCACATAATGTAATGTAATTATCGCTGTAAGTAGGAATCCACCTACATAAGCACCTACGTCACTCACATGGAGCACATACACAGCAATAATGAAGTGAAACAGTAGGAAAAAAAGAATTAAAAGAAAGATAACAATTCCTGACCTTTACTTGTAGTAAATAAATAATAAAAAACACAAAACACATATGTACATATGTCAAAATGACAGAACTTTTTTTAAAATACATAAATGGAGATGGTGTTATATGAAATGATGTATGTCGAATCCTATGTAACCCGAGGACTGTCTGCATATATATGTATATGAAGAATTATTTATATATATATCTCCACACATATATATATAAAGAATTCTCCCTGATATTTTATCTTACATCCAATTTTTGTTATCGGTTAGATTTAAAGAATAGCTCCTGTACTCACTTATTTCTATATCTTTAATTGCACTCAATGATCACTGATCATTCAATATTGTACTCCTTGAGTTTAATGAATACAGCTCTATTTTCTGCTGTTATTCATGTTGCAAAGGAGAATCAATTTTTGCACCATTGAAGGTAACTTTTTTTTTTTCCTGCTAGCGAGCTTGGGATTTTTTTTTAAATAAATGGAAATTCATATTGAAATGTCAACATTTTACCAGGACTTGAGTTCTTAAAAAATGTTAATTAACTTATTCATTCCAAAATTTTTTTTGAATATGTATTGTTTACCAAGCCCAGTGCCTGTAGGCAATTGGAGATTAATGCTGAATAAAAAAAAAAAGACATAGAGCAGGCAGTAAACAGACGAGTTCAGGGGCAGTGAACTATTCTGTACAAGACTACAATGGTTCTTACATGTATGTTGGTCAAAACTCTTAACACCACAAGTGAACCCTTATTTAAACTTTGGACTTGGAGTAGTCAATTTAGGTCATGGAGTGCACCACTCTGGCGGGCTATGCTGATAATGGGCCAGATGGTAATTATATGGGGATGGGGAGATAAGGGAACTCTGGCGATTGCTCAATTTTTCTGTGTACCTAAAACTGCTCTTAAAATAGTTTGTTAATTGAAAAAGTCATAGCCAAAATAGCTACTGAACGAGTAACCACACAAATGTGACAGTGTGGTCCTGACAAGCTACCAGTTGCTGGATATCTATACGGTAGAACGGAACCAGTGAGAGAGGTAGGCTAGGGGCAGCCTCACTAAGCAGAGCAGTTGAACCTTGATGGAGAGAGGAGGAGGGGCTGAGCAGGCAGGAGAGGGGGAGAGTGATGGCCACGGAGCAGCTTGTGTGGTCTGAAGAGGAGAATGGTGGATGTGTGAGCCTGAATAAAGTCTATGTAGGCTCACATGGAGGCTAAGGGTGAATGTGGCTCAATTTGACGCCGGAGACAAAGGATGGAGCCAGACCTTTTGGTGGGAACGTACATGGGGCATGATCAACTCTGAGTTTGCTAAGAGTCATGCAGCAGTCAAAAGTGTTTTTGTCTTTTAAAGTATGCAGATCATATAATTCCTTTGCTAAAATGCCCCCCCTATTGCACTTAGAATTAATTCCAAATTTTTCACCAGAACTTACAAGGCGCAACCTGAGATGATCTCTGTGCATTTCTCTGACCTCATCTTTATATCTCACCTCACTTTATATCTCACATCTGCCAGCAAAATGTCCTCAAACATTCAATCAGATTCCCAGTTTAGAGCCTTCGAATTCCTGATGCCTTCTGCCTGGAAACTCTTTTTTCCAAATGGCTATTTCCTTTTCAGCCAAGTTTCAGCTTAGCCAAGAAGCTTCACTTGGCCACTTCCCTAAAGAAACAAACCCTCCCTTCGTCACCCTCTTTTACATTATTCTGAGTTTTACTGTTATTATTACTTGTAATTATCGCTATATGCAACTATCCTAATTTATCTGTTTAATTGTTTATGTTGGCACCCAGAGGCACTTTACAATTTGTTTTCATGAACAAATGGTAACAATATGGAGAAGAGATTGGAAAGGGACTAGGGGAGATGTGCAGAGCAGTTGGGAGGCATTGCCACAGTGTAGGTAAGGACAGAGGATGCCTGAGCGAGGGGTATGGTGGGGACTCGGGGACAAGTATGGAGTCAAGTCTTCAGAAGGTCAGCCCACAGACTTTGGTGATAGATTAGTCAAGGGCATGGCAAAGAGGGAGTTATTAGAACTTTACTATTTCCTGAAATTCTGTGGATTCCTCTATTTTAAATGTAGGGATTTTTGTTATTACTTTTGGTTGTTAGATTTTTGTTTTTTACTTTGAATTTTTTGTTGTTGTTATTGCTTTTGCACTGTATATTCTGTCTCCTTGGCAGATACCTATGGTGTATGGATCAAATTCTTTTTGTCTGCCATCTTCTTTCTCACCTTAAAATAAAAGTTCCTTATTCATTTACTTTACACTCTCAGATTTCTTCTCAAGTTTGTACTCTGAAGCACCGGTTTAAATATTTAGTAGTAAAAAATTTGCATTTTATTGCTTCTAATGAATATTTTATTTTAGTTACTTGGGTTTTTATGTTATTGCATTCTCTTCACATCCTAGATCACTCTTTAAATGCAAAAGGAATATTCTCTTTTTCCTTATTGATATCTAGAACCACGTGCTTAAAATTTTTCTTCTGATTTACAAGAAAATCTCTCATACTAAGGGGAAGAGATGCACAGTGAGCTTTCTTATTTGTTTCCTTCTTTTAAAGAGTTTTCTTCTGATTTCTTCGGATCTAACCAAACTGAGTTTTTACAGTGTTATAAAAAGGAACAGAAGGTTTACTGGAATGGTGAGACATCCACCCCTTGGACTATATTTCCCAGACCAGTGGCCTCTGCTGTGTAGCTAGAGGCCAGGTTGTCAGCAGAGGCCTCTGCTCTGTTCTCCAATCAACACAAAGCAATCTGCCCAGGCCTGAGCTGGGGGGCAAAGCTCCATATTGACTTTGCTTGTTTCATTGAAGCAAAAGGCAAAGGAGGAGGAGGAGGAGGAGGAGGAGGAGGAGGAGGAGGAGGACAGAAGCTATTTCATTGTTTGCTTGAAACTAGAAATGGGATTTTGAGGCTGAGTCCTTGCACAAAGATGATGAAAGGAGTTTTTAGGGGTAAATGAGGCAGGTTTAGGGAGTTTTAAGAATTAGGGAGGCGAGGCACATGGGGACTTGGAACTAGCAAAAGGTCTATATTCAGAAAGAACAAAAGGGAAAGGAAGACACCCATTCGCTGGAGATAAGGGGAGAGCCACAGGGAGTAGAAAAACAACAGGGAGAAAGAAAACAAACAAACAGATTTTTCGAAGGGAATAGGGAATTCTACCATGTTGGGGGGGAGGGAGAAAAAGAGGGGAGCCCCAGGTGGGGTTTGAGCTTTGAAGCTGCTATAGTGACCAATCAGAGGAGAATACCAGGACACAAAGAGCTGCAGCCTATATAAACCTTAGGAAAGAGGGACTTGGTGGATTATATCCCTTTGGGACCCCCTCCCCACGTGGGAGTCTGTGCTTGTTTCCCAGTGAATTGCCACCTTTTCCCATACCACCTTTTTTCCGTGGCTTCATTCTCTGAATCCACCTGGACAAGGACCCAGGAAGGATACAACCTTTGCACCCTGCCCAGAGGAAAACTGGGCATTTCAGTTTGATTTCCGTGTTTCAATGAGAGGAAAGAAAAAAAAAAACACACCTAGAAAATACTACTAGTCAATTCGTTTTCTACCCCTCATTGCCATCGCAAGAAGGATCCTTCTCCTCTTTCTCATGGTTTCATTGCCTTTTTAAGGGAAATTAAGAAAAGCTGTTACTATGTGCTTCCATTCAACCCACTGGCATTCCTAAATTTGAAAGTTGTGACTAATGTAAACCAAGGGTTTGAAGGCAGATGTTTCATTACTAGCCTGCTTTCTCTAGTAATTCCTCATCTTCATATAAAGTTGCAAAACACTATGACCTTTTCTCTAATGATGCTTAAATTGCCTTTTACATTACTCTTTTCTTTATGTACACCTGAATGCAGCCATGCCCTTCTGCTGAGAGTTTCAAAATCCTATGTAGGGGGGCACATTTCCCATGGAAGATAACTTTGTTTTGGTCAGGAAAGCCTCTGCTAGCCTCAGTTAAGTTTATCTCCAGTTTCCCAATCTCCTGAGTTTAGCACTAGGTATAGTTATTAAATTGGCTATTCACAATCAATATTCTGAGATATACTGGCAGTCAGTATTACTAGGTTGCATGCATATTAGTTGTCTTGTGCCCAGAGGTGATTTTACTATAAAGAATGCAATTTAATGAATCAAATAAGATAAATAAACAATGCTTAGTTAAACTCTTGAATATTTATGAGGTAATTCAACAGTGATTAGAGGATATGAGGTGAGGAAGTTAAAATGCAGCAGGAACACAATAATGAGTATAATTTACTGAATGAATTTGTACCTATTTTTCTTAGAAGCTGTCGTTACTATCTAAATAAAATATTCTAAAGAAGATTGAATACAGTTGAATTTGTTCTTAATCCATGTAGTTTAGTGTAGGTCTTTTTATAAATGTTAGTTCTTTTCCCTTCTTCACCCTTTTTACTTAAATCATCTAAAATACAGCATACTGAATAGAGAAAATTCTTGGAGTAATTTATCATAACTAATACTAAAGGCCCAATGCATGAAGATTTGTGCCATAATGGGCCTTCCTTCCCCTCGCTGCTGGCACTGGCTGTGCTCTGGCCAGAGCCGCCTTTTTGTTCTAGCCCTGAGCCACCTTCCCATCTTCCCACACTGCCCAGAGGCCCAGAGCAGCTGAGGCGGTGCAGATCACCTGCATCCTTGCCATGGTGATGATGCAAGCTTCCCGCCCCTGGTCACTTGGAACCTGCTTATGCAAATTAATCCACCATTTTTGTTGAGCTAAATTTGCATACTCACTTCTGATTGGCTGATGTGTATATATTTAATGTTTTACAAGATGAGCTATAAACATAGTAGTCTCTTAATACATACTAATTAAAGAATAAAAGTTTTTATATGAAAGTTAACTTTCTTAGATAAGTGAATACTATTTTTTTAATTAGTATATATTTTTTAACTCTATCTAAGGTGTTAAGAATGCAGAATTCTGAAGGTATATAGTTTTCATATACTCATTAAAAATATAAAAATTTGTGATATATCCATCTTAAAGAATTTGAAAAACAAAAACAACAGTACATTTTTAACCCAAATAAACTATAAAGAAGCATATAATAAAGGTAGGAGTAATACATAAGTTTAAAAAATGGACTAAAGAAAAGGAATAAAGCCAAAGTTAATTCTCTGAAAGAACAAAAAATAAAAGTAAATCTCTTTTGATCAAGAGTGATAAAAAAGAGAGAAAATGGAGAGGAAGAAGAAGAGAATATACAAATTATTGGCAGAAACAGAATAATACCATATATCCTAGAGACAGTACAAGGACAGTGATAGAAATGGTGGATGGATGAAATCATGCAAATCCTGCTCAGGTGAGAATTGAAAAAAAAATCCTGGCAAGCATGCAAAAGCAGATGCTGAGGGAGCATTGACTGTTGAAAAGCTGAAACAGCAACAGGTAAGTCTGTGGCTCTTTTGTTTGAGAATAAGTCTCTGGTGCCAGAAGCCTGCAGCCACGCCAGCAGAAACGGCAAAGGATGGAGCTGAGTGCAAGAAAGAGCAGTTGGGAACCTCAGAGGGACATTCAAGAAGAGAACTGTAACAATGTTAAGACCCAGAACCAGAGTACAGACTCTTGAGATTCTTAGGTGAACAGCCCAATACTATGCTTGTCCAGGGAGAGTGCTAGGACCAGGTAAGAATGCAGGCAGCAACCAAGAGAAATAACCCTTAAAAGATCTGCAATAAGTGGGGTTGCTGATTTTGCTGCTACAAAAACCAATGCATTCTTCAGCACGTATCTTCTAAGAAAGCAGAAAAGTGGCAGTTTTTAAGAGCACATCTTTTAGAGGTTTACCATGAAACACTTTGGGTGAAATCATATAATAGTGAGATTTGTTTCAAAAGAATACAGGAGAATCAATGATTCTCATCATTGATTATATATATCTATATAGCTGATTTGGCTCAGTGAATAGAATAGAGTTGTGGTCTCAGTCCCCAGGCAGCAGGCAGCCAATCAATGATTCTTTCTCATCATTGATGTTTATCTCTCCCTCTCTCTCCTCTCTGAAATGAATCAAAATATATTTAAGAAACACACAAAAAAGAATACAGGAGGATTAAGTAGAGCTGCATATAAAGCAGATTTTTTTTATTGATTTCAGAGAGGAAGGGAGAGGGAGAGAGAGATAGAAATATCAATGATGAGAGAGAATCATTGATCGGCTACCTCCTGATGCCCCCTACTGAGGATTAAGCTGCTGCAACCCAGGTATGTGCCCTCACCAGGAATCAAATTGTGACCTCCTGGTTCAGAGGTCAACACTCAGTCACTGAGCCATGCTGGTGGGCTATTTGTTAGTTTTTAATGGTTGAAGGTGAGTGCTGAGTACATAGAAATTCAGTATACTTTTCTGTATATTTACCTGTTTATTTCATAATATGAAGTTAAAGAAAAGAAGAAACAATATGAATTAAAAACAAAGGCTACAGTTGCAAAAGAACAAAACATAAAGTAAGGATAAATAAAATAAAAGATATGCAGTGTCTGTATTGACACAGCTCAAAGAAGACTGGCCATAGGATGGTCACAGATTAAGAGATTTAACGTTGTAAGTGTGTAATTCCTCCCAAAGTGTTCTAGAAAGTCAGGTCTCTTCATAACACCCAAACCTGAGACAACCCTAACGTCCCTCACTGAAAAGGCCACGTCAACTGTGGGGAATGCATACAATACAGTATAGGAGAAAGCATGTGAAAAAATCAACGAATATAATGTTTCGTGAAAAATATAATGCATAAAAAGCTCCACATGATTCCAAAAGCAGCAAACCCAACCAGGAGTCAGGATACTTTCTTGCAGAGCGGTAAGAATAAGGACAGTGACTGTAGGAGACTCAAGTTGGTCTCTAGTTTTTAGCAATGCTTTGTTTTATGACCTGGATTGTGGTTTCATGGGTATGTTTACTTTGTAGTAATTAATGGAGTTGTGCATTTAGATTTGTATACAGAGAGATTTAAAACTGCCTTGCCCTGCCCTCGCCTGCACCACCAAAGGGTCTCTGGTTTGATTCCTAGTCAAGGGCATGTACTTGGGTTTTCAGTTTGATTCCCTGCCAGGATCAGAACTTGTGTAGGAGGCAACCAATCAATGTGTCTCTCTCACATCTCTCTCTGTCTCTCTGTCTCTGTCTCTCTCTCTCTCTTCCCCTCCCTTACTTCCACTCTCTCTGAAAACCAGTGGAAAATATTCTTGGGGAGAGTATTAAAAAAATAATAATAAAAGTCTTGCCTTTGGAAATAAGGTCTCAGTCATTTAGTAATGACCCATTAGTCAATTACAAGTAATAATTGTCATTTTTATAAAGTATATCTTTTATAAAACTTCCATTTTCTGTTTGTCTTCAAGCACTTTATAAAACTTCTCCATTTATTAGTATAGTAAGCAAGACCATATCTATATCTGTCTGTTCAACACTCATTGAATTAGTATCTCTCTGCCCCAAGTACATTGTCAGTTGCTTAAGATATAAACTCAGCCCTTAACAGGGAGACTATTTTGTTGTAATCTGTTAATTCTCAAATGGGTCAGTCTAACAGAATGCCAACAGAATATTTCAAATATTTATAAAATTAAATGAGTTGAGGTCTACATTTGTGATTTCATTGTTTGCATGGATGCTCTGAGTATGCAAGTGTGTGTTATGTGATAGAGAGTGAGACTGTGGATGGACATATGATATGAGATCAGGATGACTGAGTTTAGAGTGAGACAACCCCTGTTCAGAGCTGGTCCAGTAAATTCACTTGCTGGACCAGCTCTGAACAAAGTGTGAGGAAAGAGAAAATGCTTCTGAATATGATAAAATATATTAATACTCCTTTGGTTCTTCCTGTGAATAATACAATATATTCAGGCAAATATTCTAATATTCTTGAAGATAAAATGGTTCCTTTAAATTTTAATAAGAAAATATTTGAGAAGTGGTTTGGATAGAAAAATTTCCTCCATGAAGTAATGTATCCAGAAACAAATGAAATAACACAATAAACTGAATAATTAATTGCTTTCTAAAAGAACGTTACTTAGTTGTCTTTCAATGGAACAGGGGAAGGAAGAAGTTAAGAAACTGAAATGTTACTTCTTGCTAATTTCCTGCTAACTTTTGGACAAAAACAAAACCAAACAGGTTTAGTCAGCCTCCCAGCCTAAGAAAACATTCCAAGAAGAAAATAAGATAATAGTGACATGAAAGCTATTTGGTTTAAATCAGAGTCCACAGAATTTCATAAAAAGAAGAGTAGAATTGGCATCTTATTTTGTTCTTATGCTTTACTTTTTATAGTTATATTATTATATAGTCATAATAAAAACCCAAAGAGAATCTGTAAAACAGCTGCTACCCACACACTTTAGTATCTCTCTTTAGCCTTTTGGTGACTGGCTTCATTTCAGCTTCTTTTCCTCCTTGAATGTGTATCTGAAATTCTATTATTTTTTTCTCTCTCACACACACACTTCCTCTGATATACCAATTAAGTGCAATCTGCACAGTATGAGTTAGTGTCAGACATCAGTGAGATTCATTTGTTTGTGTGTCTCCTGCTCTGATAAAGTCAAATCATAAAATAAAATTATAAGAAACAATCTTATCTCTTCTCCCCTTCAAAAATCCCACTGCAACTTGTTTTGCAGAGCAAAACACAATTGGTATCTTTTCAGTGCAATCAACAAGTGGAAATGCCCCTAAGGGCATGTCTGAGAGGAACTTCTGAGTTTCAGCTCCTCTGGAAGGTCTTAAAGAAACACGTGTGTGTTTTGACCATGGCCCGGGAAAAGGAGATGCTAGCGCTGCCTTTATTGAGGATTATAAAGTGGGATAAGTTATTTTGTCTTTTGTTCCTCTTAATAATAAGCACAAAAGCTTTGGAACTGAAAGTAGGACTTCTCCCCCACTACAAAAACACATTGTTGCTTATTGTTGAAATTATTTCAGTCATTAAAAAATAATGTTAATAACACTCTTACACAAGGCCACAAAAAGTACAAGCACCATAGACCTAGTAATCATGGAGGGGTTTATTTTACAGGTAGAATAGACAACAATATTAAAAATAAATTAGTCTAGAAAAATTTTCTTTTTAGTAACAAAATATTTATTGATTTATCATTATATTGAGAAAAATGGAGGGCATTTTAGGAACAGAAGCATATGCTCATGCAAACAGAAACTTATACCTATTTAGGGCATTGTGTATTCCCACTGGTGTTTCTTCAGAGGATCTGGATGGTAAGAAATCCTGGGGTGTTACGGGTATGAGAATTGTATTGTTCGAATGCCCCCCTCTCTCTCTCTTTATTAAAATTCCCCACAAATATCTTTTCTTATTATATTGAAGGCAGGGCTAGATCTTATTACTATTTGCATTTCTACTGCCTAGAACAGTGCTTGATACTTAATAAATGCTGCTAATGGGGCATGGGAGTGGGGATGGGGGGATGAAAGAAAACATGAACCATCTTATATCCCATTGTCACATGGTTACCTTCAGTATTCTTCCTGATCTGGGAAAATCGTAGAGGTGATGAAATTTGGCCTTATCTTTCTTTACGCCCCCTTCCTGCCAGACTAGCAGACGCACTGATTTTGTATGCACATAAAACCACTGCATCATCAAAACACCTTGAGCGGCTCTGCTCTAGGATTCAGGAATTACCATTCATAGGACCCTAATGCCGGTGGCTTCATAAATCCCAAACTGAACCTAATACTTAACTACAGTGGCCAATGGCATGAATGGCAATCCAGAAGGGACAGTCATGGTTATTCATGAGTCAGACATTCAATAAATACAGCTCATTTTCAATTTTCAATCATGCTGCTTGTCATAAGTTAGAAATTTCACATATCTCAATGCCAGAGCTTTCTATATTTAGTCTCTGCAGCCATGAAATTTCAAGCTACTCACATGTGATTCAAATTCTCAAATGGTGGTTCTAAGAGGATGTCAACAAAATTGTTTAAATGTTTGCAAAATACAATTAGATGGATTGGTGTCTAAATTCGTGATTTCATTTGTTTTTTAAATTTCCTCAGATGGTCATTTTTGTGCAGAAGTGCTAGATTTGTAGGAAGCAGCCTTAAAAGCTTACTGAAAAGACCATATTGTTTTCCTTTCATACCAAAGTCCTAATCTAGCCTAATTGTGACATTTAAAAATGCCCCTGGGTGGACTCACTTAGCAATTAAAAGGGACGAGATTACTAAAATGTCCTGAAGCCCTTGCTATTAAAGTCCGGTTCTGGTGGCTCCGATGGGCTGTCATCCTTCCGACTCCATCTTTATGCACAGCGTTTCTACCGTCTGTACGAGGTAGAGCAATTAGTCTTTTTAAGAACAAAAATTAGCCAATTTGATTTGAATTAATTGGTTAATGTATTTGAAAGTGTTGTTAGTTGCAGATGAACATAGTTTAAATCAAAATGCTTGGTTCATTATTTCTTACATCAATTAAGACTTCCCTGTCAAAGATAAAAACACCACTGAAGGTAGATTGTTAACAAATGGCATCTGGGGAAGCCTCCTACTCAGAGTAGATCAAGAAAAAAACTGCTGCCCTACAGAGTAGATCAAGAAAAAAAAAGTCAAGACCAAGCAAAAGGAGCTATCAAGACCTCGGGTTAGGAATAAAAACTGAAAACAACAACGTAAATTGAAATAGAGTCTCCCTTGTTGGACTGTGAACTTCATAATGGCAGGTGCTGTGTCATTTTTCCTGATTGTTTAACCCACACACTGCACCAAAACATAGCAGCCATTTCATAAATGTTCTCTGATTAAGTAAATGAATGAATAATAAAGATAAATAAGATTCAGACAGAACACAAAGAAAGTCAGATCAGGGATGTATGAGATTTGAATTTGACTGCCGATTCAGGTCACAGAGTCAGTTGAGGAACAGAGTGAGGACAGGTGACAGATCAGTGATAGAGATTTGGGTGTGAGAGAACAGGTGAGCACATGAGAGTTTTAAGAACTTTCCTGCCCTTGACAATGTTCATTTTTTCTGCAAATGACACTTGTTGAAGGGAAACCTTCCATGACTAGCAGAACAGAAAACACAAAGATTTCAGAACCACGTGAACCACATGTAGCTTCAACGTTGATTATTTATTTATTTGTTTGTTTGTTTATTAAATATATTTTATTGATTTTCCACAGAAAGGAAGAGAGAGGGACAGAGAGTCAGAAACATCGATGAGAGAGAATCATTGATCAGCTGCCTCCTGCACACCCGCCACCGGGGATGTGCCCGCATCAAGGCACATGCCCCTGACTGGAATCGAACCGGGGCCCTTCAGTCCACAGGCCAATGCTCCATCCACTGAGCCAAACTGGCCTCGGCAACATTGATTATTTATTAAAGAGAATGCATTGAGGTGTTATCATTTGTTAATGCAACATATTCTAGAGATACAGTTTACCAATATCAAAATGGCAGTTGAGTATATACTTAACAGAAACCATAAACTGGAAGAAAATAAATCTGTGCACACAACTACAGAAATTTGTTCTTATTTTGCATTACCTCTCCTACAATTCTGGGTGTATCAAGGGAAATTTCTCATACAGAAATCTCATTGTGATTTATTTTAACAGCTTCTTTTTAACTCTTGTTTGAGGCTAAAATAATATTCTGCAGTGGTCAATTAGACTCATTGTGATCATTGACAGGTGCAAAAACATATTCAGATGTTAGGTCTGATTCTTCACTATCTTTGATACCAACATGGAAGAGTTGTGATTCTCACAAACATGTATCAAAACACCTTGGGACTGATAAAAAGACTTAGAGGCTTCCACAACAAATAAAACTGTTGCTGGGATGAGAGTTCTGACTTGAGGTTCTCTCTTCCCAAATTGTTGTCACTAATCACAATTTAGGAAACAGTAGTATTCTTTGGGGTATTAGATGCTTATTGCCTGAAGGAACTAAATTGATGACATAAAATATCTTTATTTCTTACTTGATTATGGAAGCTATCCAAAAATCAACAGTAGCCTCTAAATCCAATAGACATCTCCTATATAAAAAGCCAGGGACCAGAACGATCAGAATGACCTGTCGCTATGACTACCACTGCAGCCGGCCAACCAGACTGATCTGGGTGAGGCTGGCAGGCCAACCTTCTGTGTCTCCCTCTGACTCCCCCACATCCTCCTCATCAGCCCAGTCCCGATTGGCCCCCATTTCTCCTCCCATGTCCTCTTTTCCTCTCCTCTCCTCTGGAAATTTGTCCTTAGTACATCTATACAATGGCCTTAAATACCATTTCTATGACTGTCACCTTTATGTCTTCAGCCCTGATCTATTATTAGACTCCAAACTCACATATTTTTTGCTTACCTGATATATTCTCTTAGGTTTCTAATAGGCATTTCACATTGAATTTAGCCAAAATAGAATTATTTCTTACCTTGAAATTTGTTCAAGCCAGTAACGTAGGAATTATTTCCTTTCTGTCCACATTTGATCACTCAGTAAATCCTGCTGACCTGCCTCGGAAACATGTCTATTTTTGTCCTGCTCCACTGTTAGGACCCAGTCTAAGTAACCATCATTTCTTGCTTGGGTTATTCTGATAACCTCCTAACTTCTACTCCTGAGCTTCCCCACCTCCTTGTATTCTTCACTAAGAACAACCAGAGTGATGTTTCGAAAAAAATGAATCAGACACATTTGCCCCAAACAGCTTTCCATTGCATTTGAAGTAAAACACAAATTTCTTCTACAACATATATATTACTACATAATTTGTCTCTGTTTGCTTAACGCTCTCATTACTTTTACTTCCGTTCACACCATTGCTCACCAAGGTACAGTAGCTCCACTTCCTTCTGTTCCTTAAAGGAACCAAATGTGTCCTGCCTTTGAACTTCTATATGTATTCTTAGCTGAGTTTATTTCACTCACTTGCTTGCTTGTTTATATTTTGTTTGTCTTTCCCATTAGAGTACAATATTTATAAGAGTAGAATCTTTTATAACTAATTCACACAAGTCAATTCAGGGAAATAAAAGAGAGGTGGCCCTGAACACCACCTCCACTCCTTTCAAAATGGCCCTCAGCGCCTTTATAGTAACTACTAGCTCTTTCGGACATTACAGGCAAACCTGCAATAACAACCAAGCAAATGACTCATAGAAATATATATATAATTTGTTTTTTTTGTCACCATGCTTAGAATTCTACCATTAGTAAATACAGCAAGGAGCTAGGATTGTGGCTGGGATAGACTAGAGGAGAAAGATAGTGATGAGATGAAATATTAAGCTTTAGGGCATTATTACCTTTTTAGTAATATTTAGTTGGGGGGATAATTTACTTAAAGAAAAGAGAACAGATAAAAGAAAAGAAAAATAATAAGATGATGAAAGCCCTAAGTTCCAGGGTAGGTAAGGTGAAGAGCAGAGGTAGAGTTCTCCTTAACCGGATGAAGAAAGCAGAACATAGAGGACGGGATGATGCTGATAAGTCTTACTTACCTCACATTTAAAAAAAAAAATCTACATGCAACTATAAGTCTCAATAAAAAATCATCCCTTCTGATTATATTCTACTTAAAATAATAGTTAATGTTATAGTTGGCCACTGAAGTATATGAGGTTTTAATTACTTTCTGATTATAAAAAGTATACATTTAATTTCCCCATTAATAAGATATTGATTTCTTTGGTAGCAAGATGCCATATTTTTAAAACTATAATTTATAATGCACTATAAAATTGCATAAATGTTTCTGTGCCCTTGGATTTTATGTTGCTTCCGTATGTAAAAATGGTTGTCAGAATTTGAGTTGATTTAACTTAAAAAATTGTGGTCCTTGTGATGATTGTTCTAGAATTTGACTCATTTCCCATTAATGTTTGATCCTTAGAAATACTCCATTTTTGCCTGTGATAATTTGTCCTTTTGAATGAAATAGGCTTAGCGCAAACATTGTGCTCTGACACTTCCAATGCTACTATTGAATGATTTTGATCTCCAGTCAAGCCTTGATCATCAGCATTCCATGAAACCTCACAGAAAGCTGTTATTACAGGTAAATCATGGCAAGACTACCAAGGTCAGCAGGGTCTCTGCATGCCATACCCATTGGGCAAACTTAGGCCTCAACTTTCTGCGTTTCCCAGCAGCATTTGACTAAGAAGATTATGCCATCTTAAAATTACTCATTTGGCTTCTGAATTTCTTCAGTGTCTCCCTTAGTTTCTTTGGCCAGATCCTTTCCTTTCCTGAGTTCCAAATGGCGAGGCACCAGAGGGTCAATTCTGAGACATTCCTATCAGCCCCCGGCACTCTCAGCCAGCACTCGCATAAAAACCATCTGTGCACTATGATTCCTCAGAGCTACAACTCTAACTATAACCTTTTTCTTAACACAAAATCCACTTGGCAACTATTTTTGGAAGGAAAAAAAAGGCTTATAAAGTTTAACACATCTGAACAGAATTCTTGATTTTTTTTCCTCTGAAAAATGTGCTCTTCTCTATTTCTCATATATGTTATTGATATGTCATTCATTCTCTTGGGTCAAAATTTCTGGCATTATCTTTGGTAATACTCTACCTCCAATTTATTATCAAATCCTGTTTACCTCCAATTCAGAATATATCTTAAGAGGTCCATTTCTCATTAACCCCATTGTTACGGTTCTAGTCAAAAGCAACCTCATTGGTACCTAGGTTCTATCAACTGTCTTCGCTCTTCCCCTTGAGGTCCTCTATGAAGTCTATTCTCTACCTTCTATACTGAAAGAGGCTTTTAAATGTCATATCCTGACTTGACTCTTTAACATCCTTTATTGGTCTCTCCTAATAATTAGGATAAAATCTGAACTCCTTTTTTTTTTGCAGCTCACAAGACCCCGTGAAACCTGGTTTTGTCCTGGCGATTTCTCCATCACTATGCTGCCAACCTCCCTGTTGTTCACTGCTATCTCACTAGAACCTCTTCCTTCCTGTTCTTTGAACAAGGTCAGCATGCTCTGACTTCAGAGCCTTTGAGTGCTGCCCTCTCTGCTTCTCTCTCATTTGGTCATGTTTCTACTCAAAGGCAAAACCTCAGAAAGGGTGACGTCTCAAACCTCTAAAAATAGCTAACTCTTCCCCTCTCTACCTTGGTGTCCATTTTTATTTTCTATACAGAATTTCTCATCCTTTGATATTATGTCACACACTTATTTGTTAGCTTGTTTATTGCTTATCCTCCCTACTACAATAAAAGCTCCATAAGAACAGCGACTTTATTTTTTATTTTTTTGTTCACTGTCGTATTCCTAGCGTTTAGGTCTGGTACTTAGTACACCTTCATACATATTTGTTGAATTAATAAATGAATGGCTTATGTTTCAGGAGGAGAATAATTGTGCACAAATCTAAATCATATGTGATCTTTGCAGGACCTCACCTAGAGCTGTTATTGAATGGTGGGGATGTGAATGTCATGCTCTGAGGGAAAGCAGCAAAAAGGTTGAGGGAGACTGGCTGTGAAGGAGAGCACTGCTTTCACATATAGGAGACTGGATCCTCATTCTTCTGCACACCAGAGTACACTCGGTGGCTTCCTAAAAGCGTGCACACCAGACTCTCCGATTGAGGGATCTAGGTGGATCTATATTTACAGAGTTGTTTAGGTTAGTTTCCTTAGAAGCAGAGCTTGAGACAGAGATTTGAGTGCATTTGATTTATTGTGAGGGTGCCTACAGGTAGATTGTAAGGGAGGGAGGAAAGGAGAATGTGAAAGAAGAGGGAGCTGAGCAAGAGTGTGGTCCTGGTAATCAAGCCCTGGTCGGATGCACACAGCAACACTCCGAATGATAAACAGCATCATAAATTTGTTTCCTCCTTGAGAAAGGGACCAGTGTCAGTCAGAGGCAGCCATTGGCCTTGCGTTGGGCTGCCTTTTGTAGGGAAGGTGACTTTCCAGGTAAGACAGTGCCCCTCGGTAGAGGGCACTTCTCCAGAGAGAAGCTGAGAACCATTCGCCGGCACTCACAGCAGCTGGGCATCCAGTGGCCTAGTGAAGGGGAGTGGGGAGAGCACCCCAATACCTTCTATATTGGTATTAAAAGAGGATGACTGTGAAGTGCAGATATTCATTCACTCAACAAACATATATTGTAAGTGCCATGAACCAAGTACTAGCAGACCTGGTGATCAGACACGGTCTGATCCCTGAAGCATGGATAGGAAAAAGAGTGATTTTAATAAAATAAGTGTACAATCATGATAAGATAAATGCTAAATTATCTATCACCAAATAATGAATTAAAGCAAGACTGAAGAGAAAAATCCATTAGTTTTGTATAGGTAATGTGTTCTTATTCATGGTTCTTGTTGTAACTTAGAAATATTGTAAAAAAAAAGTTCTTTATTACAGTAATCATTTTTAATGCTAGCTGTATATTAATCAAATAGCTCTCAGACATTATTTAAAAACTCAAATAGAATAAGGAAAAGCTTGTGTTGGTGTACAAGTTCTATACTTGATAATTTTTGAAAAATCAAGATGATTTTCTCTTAGTGGGGTTAAACAGAAAAAATAAATAAAAAGTTTAAAGGCAACTGAGATCTTGGGTTGGATGCTAATTCTTTTTTGTCTTTTCCTATCAATGACTGGTGACGGCAAGAACAAGAGCTATGTGAGGATCAGGGATCTTGTTTTTGTGGAATATTCAGGTTCACAGACTGCCCACACTCCGGGAGGCTAACATTTCATTAAATTGATGGATTATTACAAAATGTTCACCATTATAAGGCTAACATAACTGTGTTTAAAAATAGAAAAATGTAAGGAATGAAAAGTCATTTCAGTAAAAAAGTACAGATCACAAAGCTCCAAGCAAATATGAGAAGTTAGCAGTAGGGGGTAAGATTTGACAAGGATGATACAGTAGAAAGACTTGTTTCATACATTTAATTATTAGAGGAAAAATACAAATTTTTTTTTAACAACCAATAAATTGGATATCAGTAAGTAGCCACCTGTAGCTATTGAAATAGGTCTATTTTCATCTGTCTTTTTTTTTTTTAAATCTTTGCATGGTGCTATGGAAACGTACTAAAAAATAAGCCAGCTAATGAGCAACATAATACATGTCCATAAAGTAGTATGTTTCTTACTTTCTTTGCCACAAAGAAAAATTTCAAAGGAATGTAATTCTGTTAAAAGGCCACCCAATCAGCTCTTTCGGGGAACACAATGCCAGCAGAAATAACAAGGCTTATTTTAAATAATTCTGTTCATACCTCAAATCCCTGTGGTCTTCCTAGGCTCTCTTTCATATGTTTCCATGCAATAAGAATCTCTGACATGGACACACTTGTCGCCTTGACGTCTGTGGGAGCGGCACTGGGTTCTGTATGAAGGGAAGTGGAAATAATAAACCACAATGGCAGCAAGTTATGTCTATCAGAGGTGTTACTGTTCTCACCGTCTTTTTGCAATGAAGTAAAAAGACAATCTTTTTGGATTTCTATACTTTGGTCAGTTCTCATCAAACCTTACCAACAAGAAATGACAGATCTAGGAAGACGAGCAGAGAAGATCTTTATCCTTGGATTAACTAGGACATTTCTAGAGAAGTTAAATTGTTTGGCTTAAATTGCCTGCCATCTACCATAATGATCAAAAGAGAGAAGTAGGAGTCACAATTGCCCCTCCCATCCGTGCTGTTTGCATTCAAAAGCATTATATATTTATTTTCCTTTAGGCAAGTAGCTTCACCTCTTCCTAAGCCAAGTTCCCTTGCAATGTGGACATAATAAGAGTACTTAGCTGAGAAATTTTTTTAGATTAGTTTTAATTGGAATAACACATACAAAATATTGAGCACAGTCCTTGGTACTTAAAATATTCACTCCCAAAATACCACTTATTATTATTATTATTATTATTATTATTATTATTATTTTAGCTTTTTAGCCTTTACAGGCACAAAAAATCTAAATTACATGACTTGTTTTTGTTGTTCCAACCACAAAACCACATTTCTATGATTGTATAAGGAATATGTTATGAATCACGGAATTTAAAAGGCATGCGTTGACTTTTAAGACAACTGTAGAATGAAAAGGAAAGGTCCCTGGAGGTCTGAGGCTGTTGCTATGCTCAGCGACCTTTCTCACTGTTTTTTTCAAATGCACCATGTCTGATTGGCATCCATCAAGAGCAGCACTTTGAGGTTGCACTTGATGTGAGGAAAAAAAATATTTTCAGCTTTGACACTGCAGAATCATAAATACTATGTCACAAACACATATTAAATGAAACTACAAAATAAAGGCTATATACATTAGTTCAAACAGTTCTATACAAATCTGATTTTTTAAAAAACTATCCCTTAAAAATTGTAGACTTTAATACTAACTCCATATCACTGGTAAGAGCTCAGATTACTCTGCTGAACTATTGTTGTTGTTTGTTTTAGACTTAGGTAACCATATGCCAAAGACAGAATTCTAAATAAAAATATTAAAAGTCATTATGAGAAATATAGAAAGGATTCCAACCATTTTTTGTTGTTGAGATTTTTCCTTTTCTAATGGAAGGTAGCCACACATCTATTTGGAGAGCCTATGTGCAGTATTCATTAAGAAATATCAATTGGACATCTGCCTTTGTTACTGTAAAAGGAATCCACAGAAGATTTTCAAAGGTACATGTTTGCACAGAGAACGATTTTCTTTTGGTAAGGCATTCATTAAGATCACATGCTATGATTGCGTTAATTCAAAGTGCTGTGGTGAATTCACATTTATCTTTGCATGGAAGCTGACATAAATTCCTGTCATGGTATACACTTTAATTTCTCATTCCATTCCTCTTTGAATATATTTTATTATTTACTTTTGCTAGTGGTTTCCCTCATCTGACTTTGCAGCTGCCCGTTATTAATGCACTCACCTGATTTTTAAAACATTCCGGGGAAAGCTTCTACTATTTTATTCTAAAATGCAGGCAGGCAGGCTTGCAAACATCTTTTTCATTGCTATTTAACAGAAGTAAGATTCTTGATTTTTTTTAGGAAAGAAAAGGAAACGCTCATGTTCTTAAGATGTGTACACCCTGATCTCCCGGAGTTAGGATATGATCTACGGATTTCAAAGACAGCCACTCGGGGTAAATTGCCTATTTGGAAGCAGTTTTGCTTATCTTTCAAATGAATACATTGCAGAGATTTGTATGCCAAATGCCTCATTTCAGCTTTTATATTATTGAAGCAATTACATCTTTGTCAAAGGAGATTGCAGGAGGATAAATAATTTCAGAAGCACAAAGTATGTGTTTAGGTGGCAGCTTTTACATCTCTTTCCAAGTTTAGAAAAAGAAAGTGTTTCTCTATCAGCTTTCTGTAGCACTACACACATTTAAGTATTTCTCAGACATAAGAAAATTTAAAAAGAGTAAAAAATAAGGAAAGTTTAAAGAAGATAAATATTCAGAAACCTGTTTCTCAAACAAGCATCCTGATTTCTATTTATAAGCTCCGAGGATGTTAAATCAGGGTCAAACCCAAGCTGACTTTTCACATTTGCATTCGTGCAGGCTAACCATTATAGTTGCATCTAATTAAATAAGGGTAAATAAATCAAGAACTGAAGAGTCATTTTTTTTATTTGTTTCACCTTCTAGATGTAAATATGATCAGAAGTAGATGTGCATGTTACACCAAAACAATACTAAATTTGAAATTTCAGCAGATGAAATAATCTCAGTCAGTTTACTTCCAAGGGTTTCAGTATGTGTCATTTGTAGCCAACTGAATATTCTTGTGTAAATCAAAAAGGGGGTATAGGGAATGCACAGTATAAATCTGTAATACTGCAATCAAGGACTGGGAGGGGGTGAAGTGAGATGGAGGGAGACAATGGGAAGAAAAAGGAGATATCTATTATACCTTCAACAATAAAGATAAATTATAAATCAATCAATCAACTACTTCAAGTTCTAACAATAAAATTGGTCTGTAGTCAGGAGTCAATGAATGGGTCATGGCATATCTGGGTTGGATTGGAACTAGCTATTTGGGTATCCCATTGTCCCTGAGTGATGGAAGGTCACAACTAGTAAGAATTTTCCAGACACTTGGGTGAAAGCTCACAATGGATGGGCAGTTGGTCTCCAGTCATCTTTTGTTTGTCTAAATAATGTATTAACTTAATTTATTCTAACATTTCATGTAAAAAATAAAAACTGGCTTCTTTGGGGGAAAAAAGGGTAATATTAATCCTAAATACTTGGGTGTTGGTAGATGAGAATTAGCAGCTGGCCCCATTAGTCAGGGCACGTTCTTTCCACGGAGTCCCTACAAGTCCCTATTTCATCACACTGAGACTACTTCACTTATTTCTCTTTCTTACCTGGCCTCTATCGGCATTGGGAACACAAACCTATGTTTTAAACCCATGTCCTCATTTTGCAGAGGGAAAATGTGACATATCTAAACTCTGCTTCTAGCTCTGTACGTGTCCCAACTAGAACTGGTGTCTCAAGAGGAAGTGGCTGGCTCATTCTCCATCTCTAGTCAGTTTGGGGGCATAGAGAGAGTGTGTATAGGAAACATATATAGTTTACTCTCTTGCTGCCAAATTACCTCCAAATAACTGACAGAGTAATGAACCGAATAAAATTAAAAATAAAGCTTGTCTCAGTGGTTGAGTGGTTTGATTTTCAGTCGGGGCACATGCCCAGGTTATGGGCTGGATCCCCAGTGTGGGGCATGCAGGAGGCAACAGGTCAATGATTTTCCCTCATTATTGATGTTTCTATCTCTCTCCTCTCCCTTTTCCCTTCCCTCTCCCTTCCTCTCTGAAGTCAGTAAAAATATACTTAAAAAACAAACAAAATAGATAAGGAGCAAAAAAAAAGATAATACTTGCCAATTTCTGAGCATTTGACATGTGTCAAGCCCTATTCATATTTCTCCTATGTATTAGTTGATCCTCTAACAACCCTACAGTCACTGTTTTCTGATGAGGAAATTGAGGGGCAGAGAGGATAAGCAATTTTCCCAAGGTCATGCGGCTGCAAGAGGGAGGAGAGAGGTTTTGAGCAGGCAGTTAGGGCTAACCACTATGCTATTCTGCTTCTGTATATGTGTCTGTGTACTACACACCCGTTGTTATTACTTTCTCTTCCCCTTGCCCTTCCACTGCTGACTTCCCCCAGGACTATTGATGTTGGGATCCCTGGGCTCTATAAGTCTTGCCAGAAACTACCTGGACCCCCCACATTTCCTATTTAACCTGCCACGAGCTTACTATAAAATTTTAAAATCTTTTATGGAATTTTTGACAAATTAGAATCACAGCTGCACTGCTCCTCATCGATCCTGTCACATCCACGCATCTCCAAAACTCTCCTGATCTGTAAACCACAGGATGTCTCCTGCCACTCTCACTTCTATTATATTCAGGTAATTTGATGAAAATTCAAGATTCTATTTCTGAGCTCTTACTCGTGTTATATTTAATAGACTCAAAGACTTGAAAATCTCCCTCTCTATCTCTCTCTTTCTCTGATATTATAATGAGGGCATGGTTAACTTCACTCCAATCTTGGCATAGGAAATGGACAGACTGATTGATAGATTTCAGTTTCTGTTAGATTGAAAATTTGCAACAGCATTACCATGTTCATGAATTTAGATGATACATTTGTAGTAAGTGACCTAGCAGCAGGACTTCTCCAAGTAATATGAGGGGCTGTGCTTGTAATATCGATTATACATCTGACTTCCCAGGAGCAGTGGGTAACAGCATTAATCAAAGGAGGGTTTAATAAACTCCTTGGGAGAAGGGTTATGGTTTCATTATTTAAAAATTCAGTGAAGACAGCTGTAGTTGAACTTTTACAGGCACTAATCCAAATGGATCATCTGGCAAAGACAGGAAATTATTTCTTGTATTTTACAATGAATATGCCAATTTATTAATTTTCAAGTTCACATAAATCCCACTGAGCTCAGTTTCAGCTAAAAACTGATTGGGGGGAATAACACCTCATGAATGTTGGGTTTTAATTTGAGCTGGGGTAGCTCCATTTGCAAGGAGATAATTGCATATGATTTTATGAAGATGAGAAGAGGTTTTTTTGGTTTTAATAAAAACAGAAGCAGCACATATTTTACATACAAAACAAAAAGCAAAAAACCAAAATACATCACAAAAAACCCCACACAACACAAGGCTAAAGCTCATCACAAATAAACAAGTATTTCAATCTATAATTAATCTATCTATATTGATTTTTTCCCATATTTTTCTGTTAGATGTAATTGAATGTTCAGGTTATCTCCATTTTCCAAAGCTATGTTAATGAGAATTAAATGGAAAATGGGTATAAGTTTAACAAATAAGTATGTCTAGAAATATAGATATAAAAGTCAATCTGATTTTTCATCTAGAAAAAAAATCACTTTTATCACTTCCACCATACTTTTTAATATCACTTCTGTTGCAACTTTGCTCATCTTTAAAAACATTAAAATTGTTTCCAAAATGAAGGTATTGTATAGGATTATGCCATACTCTTGTATCACAAATCAAGTCAGGGTTGGCGTGCATGTAAGTCTTTCCTGATTTAAAGAGCAAAGGTAATCGATAGATGTGCAGGGTGCATGGAAGTGATGTCAGATGCTTCTTGGCACTGATGGAGCAATTCAGGGTTACTTCTATTGTGGAAGCCATGGAGCTTTCTGACAATTCCCGGGCAACAACCAACCTCCGTGGCATGAGTCAAGGCATTTCCAGAAGGATTTACCAAATATCAATATGTGTAAATGGTTAGTTCTTTTAATAACAGATCGTATTCAAGGTTTTCACTGCAATAATTAATTCTTACTTGCATTTCAATAGGCTTTCTTGAGAGGAAAAGGAAAGGAAGGGGGTATAGGGAATGCACACCAGCACCTGTGGTAACGTGTTCTGCATGTGAGATGGCATCCATGTGCCAGTGGGAAATGCTTACATAACTAGAACTGTCTTGCAGTCCTTGTGTTCTGTGGTTCCCTCTCATCAACATTAATTCTGTTAGCTGCATCTGATTCAGCATCTAGGACATGTTTTCCTCCAGATTTGCTGTCAGCTCTAGGCAGGTATCGGGCATTTCTGATATGAATAAGGAGAACTATGCCCATAAACAGAACTAGAGAGCCATCTCACCCCTCTTATTCCGCATATAAATAGAGGGATTTTAGGGTGGCAAACAGGTGAACTAGGTTACTGAAAGAACAAACATGCAGAATTTGTCTTATGGGGAAATACAGTCCCCATCAGATCAGTTGGGCCTTGGGCAGGACTCTGATGATGAAGGTATGCTGTGACTCCGTATGGACTTCCATAGGTAGAGGAAGGCATCTGCACTGGCACGAGTCAAATATTATTTTATACGTTTATTACAGGCCTCGACTCTTTAAAAACAGCTCAATCAGGAAAAACCCTTACACCTCTTCAAGTAAAGCACTTCAAGTTCAAGTAAACACATATTTAAGTGTTTAAAAAAGGGCGTTGATTTCCTTCTTTTTAGTATATAATAAAAGTGGACCTATTCTTACCTGGGGGAAATGAAAACTGAAACAAGTATTTTAGGATGTAGAGTAGGTTGACAAAATTTCAGTCTTAGATTCGTAATGGCTTCCAGAGATGTTCCAGTTCAAAACTTTGATTTTTTTAAAAGTGTACTTGATTGATTTTTTACAGAGAAGAAGGGAGAGGGATAGAGAGTTAGGAACATTGATGAGAGAGAAACATCGATCAGCTGCCTCCTGCATGCCCCTCACTGGGGTTGTGCCCACAACCAAGGTACATGCACTTGAGCGGAATCAAACCTGGGACGCTTCAGTCCGCAGGCTAATGCTCTATCCACTGAGCCAAACTGGTTAGGGAAAAACTTTGATTTTTTTACAGGGAGGAAGGTAAGGGTCAGAGAGATGGACAGACTGCCCAGGACCCACAATTAGTGTGAGCAGACTGAACCCCGGCTTTGCTGGCTCTAGGCACTGGCTCTTCCTTTCTATTGCACGGCCTTTCTTAGTTGACATGATTTAATGATGCTAAAAACTTTACTCCTGTTTACACACGAAGTGCCAAATTAGTAAATTTAATTAGTGAACAAGTGCCAAATATATGTTTGAATTTTGTTGTCAGAACAAAGGCAGACTCTATCCAGATTTAATTTGCTGATATTTTTCATATTTCAGTCTACCAAAATAAATGAGGTGTTACTATGAAATGTGACAGTAACAACCTCAGTGTCTTTGAAAGAAAATTATGCATATTTCCTATCTAGCCTGAAAGAGAAATCCCTAAAGGCAAACCATTCCAAGGGTAAGGAAACACAGTATTAACGACCCCTGGTAGCCGCTATAATTTCATTTCAAAGCGGAAGTTGACAAGGAAAGTACAAATCTGGGTTTCTTAAAGGCAGCACTGGTGTTAACATAGAAAACATGTGCTCTAACGCCTCACATTCATCTCATGTAACCTTTGGGGCTATGTGCTCTATGATTTGGTTGAAGAAATTTTAAGGCAACAAGAGTAAGCACTTCCTCAATAAAACATGTAGTTCAAAATAGATTTTTGGTGTAACATAATACAAAATGTTATTATATGTAATTATATAATACATTAATAAAACATTATTATATACATTCCTGATGATATGGTATAGGGTGGTGGTTAAAAGTATGAGCTTTGTAGCTATACACACTTAGGTTCAAATCCTGGGTCTGCCACTTAACTACAGTTACAACTCTGTCACTTTCTGGAGTCAATTTGAGCATGTTACTTAACCTCTCTGAGCCTCAATTTCCTGAAAAATAGATTGAGGCTTGAGATTTCTACCTTGTATTTGGTTGTAAGAGCTAGTATAACTAATATGGTCCACCAGCTCTAGCTGAAACACATCAGACATGTTAAGTACATGGGTACATCATAGGAACATCTATAATTCCTTGTTATTACTTGGTTCTTCACTTTCCTGGTCATTCTTTTTTTAAATATATATATTCCTTATTGATTAAGGTATTACATATATGTTCTTATCTCCCCATTGCCACCCCCTCTCATGCCCTTACCCCTCTGGTGTCTGTATCCATTGGTTAGCCTTATATGCATGCATACAAGGTTTTAGGTCTATCTCTCTCCCTTACCCCCATCTTCCCCTACCTTCCCTCTGAGGTTTGACAGTCTGATGGATGATGCTTCTCTGTCTCTGGATCTGTTTTTGTTCATCAGTTTATGTTGTTCATTATATTCCACAAATGAGTGAGATTATGTGATTCATCTTTCTCTAACTGACTTATTTTGCTTAGCATATGCTCTCCAGTTCTATCTATGCTGTTGCAAATGGTAGGAGTTCCTTCCTTTCTACAGCAGTGTAGTATTCCATTGTGTAGATGTACCACAGTTTTTAAATCCACTCATCTACTGATGAGCACTTAGGCTGTTTCCAAATCTTAGTTATGATAAATTGTGCTGCTATGAACATAGGGGTGCATATGTCCTTTCTTATTGGTGATTCTAGTTTCTTGGGATACAGTCTTATGCTAGGATAAACTTTCTGCTTCTGCTTCAAAATATGGCTCTATGTTAGACAAATATAAGGCAGCTTGTTTTGAAAAACTACATCTTACATAGATCAGAACCGACTTTTGTGTTTCAATATTTAAAGGGCCTTATTTATATCCTCTTATGAACTCCAGAACAAAAAGATGAATAATTCTCTTCAGCTTTTTAAGTCACAAATGTGGGCACAAAGGAAGTAGAAAGGTCAGTTTATAAAGACAATCATTATTTGGAAGGTCAAGTAAGTATTGCCTTTGATGGAACATTTTCTCAGTCATTTGTCATGTTTAGGAAATTGAAGGCATCGTTTTTACTCTCAGGGCCAATGGAAAATTTGCACCTTAATAGAAGGACTAAGAAGAAAAGCTAATTTTAGGTAAGATCTATCATACTTTCTCTCACACAGAAAATTGGATATTTGTTTTAAAACTTAACAAAGCCCAGAATTTTGATGAAGAAAGCTGAGTAATGGGTTTACTGCCTCCTAAATCCTACCTACCTCATAATTTTATATTAAGAATTACATGAGATTAAGCACATGAAGGCAGTGTGCTACAGAAAAATCAAGGATTTAATGATTACACAGACCTGAGCTTATTCTCAATTACAAGTTGTGTAACCTTTAACTTTTCTGAACTTGAATTTTCTTTTATCTACAAAGGGAATAATAATGCCTCTTTTATCTACAAAGGGAATAATAATGCCTATTAGGCAACATTGTCAAGGGGATTGAAAGATGTCACATGTGAAAACCTTCCAGCAGGAAACCCTGTCTGAAACTTCTTAGCCAGCACAATGTGGTGTGTATGATGTTAGTCATAAATACACTTATTTATTGTTCATACAAATGGTTTCTTCATTTAAATTTATCTTATATAAATTTAATGGGTTAAATATAAAATTATCTATATTTCAAACCATAGATGGTTGGTTAAATGTCCATCCAGAGAATAGAATACGTTTTAGCTATTACTAATATTGTTATTATCATGGAAAGATATTTGCCATATATCATTAGAAAGTGAAGAATATGAAGCTACAGATATGGAATGGTCAATTTTTAAAAAATGAAAATTACTTGGAAAAATATATCTAAAAATTATAGTGAGACTATAAGTGAGTTTTATTTTCATTTTGCTGTATTTGTGTTTTATAACATTTGTACAACAATATCTCACCCATATAGCAAAACAAAATATTAAAATATATTGAATAAAAATACAGATAAAGAAACTGACCTCCTTCAGCAGAGCAGATGACCACAATTTGACTGAAAGGTCCATCCCCTTTGTTGTTATAGACGCCAACTTTCACTTCAAAGGGAGTAAGAGGAGGGACACTTTCATCTCGATAAATGAACTTTGAAGCGTCAGAGGATGTCACCATTTTCTCCTTCCACCCACGTGTTCCATTGGGCCTGAAAGCCACAATATAGCCAAAGCCTTCCCCATTCTGAAACTCTTCAGATACTGGCTAAAGAAAAAAAAAGCGATTAATTATAATCAAAATAACAAATTAAAAAATCCACTTCTTTCAAAAGTTTAAATTTTAAAAAAATATGGATAACTAAAGAAAAGAAGACTCAAATCTTTATAGTACACTAGAGGCCCAGTGCACAAATTTGTGTACAGGACAGTCCAGCTAGCCCACCTCTATTGGGGTGAGGGGGCTAAACAGGGGTGGGGCTGGCTGGGGGAGGGGCCTCAGGTGGTTGGCTGGCCCTGCCCTCTGGTCCAACTCTCGGTTGAACTCCCAGTCAAACTCCTAGTCAAGGGGACAATTTGCATATTAGCCTTTTATTATATAAAATTAAAACCCAACCTATCATAATCACTTGGCAGTTGCTGGAAATTTAAAAGGCTTTTCAGGGTAAAGGATGAAAAATTAAATAATATTAGTTTGTATTTAAAGAAAGTACTAAGAGTACTGAAAACTTCTGAAGTAAAACAAATTTGCTCCAATTAGTCCTGTATATAAAATGAAGGCCCTTGGATTGCACACTAGAATTTAACAAATTGGGGAAAAGTGTCATATAATCTGAAGGTCAGGAAATCTTGTCACTGGTGATGCTTTGTGGAGCTGCTAGCTCAGAAAATCTAGGAGACATTAATGTAAAACCTTTCTTCTACTATTTTTTAAAATTATTTTTGTGCTTTACTAACATATGAAAAAATTGGAATATAGCATTTATCCAAGAAACTTCCTGAACTAAAAGGCTTATATTTAAATTTGTTAAATGGGCATCAGTTTTGCATAAAAAAAGGAGTACTTGTGATTGGCTAGTGAATGGTATAGTTACCAGCCACTGCCTAGTGCAATACTCAGCACATTGTAGATACTCAATAAATACCTGCTAATTTTTTCTTTTGAATTTCGATTTGAGAAAAAGGTGTATTGAGTCAAATAAAAGAGACAAAGATTATTAAAAAGTACTATAGATTGAATTTTATATCCCTCCCAAATTTATGTGATGAAATCCTAACCTTTAATGGGATACTATAAGAAGAAGGCCTTTGGTGGGTAATTTGATTTTAAGGAAAGAGCCTGCATGAATGGGATTAGTGCTCTTACAAAAGAGACTGGAGAGCTCTCTTGCCTCTCTTCATTGAGGACAGTGAGAAAATGACTGTCTATCAACCAGGAATCAGGCCTCACCAGGCCTCAACCTGCTGGTGCCTTGACTGTAGACTTCCAGCTTCCAGAACTGTGAGAAATAAATTCCTACCATTTATAGGCCACCTGGTCTATACAACATTTGTTTTAGCAGCCTGAGCTGGCTTTTACACAAAATGGGTACAGGGAAGGCAAATCCATTTAGAGAAATTGGATCTCGGTGAAATTCAGGTATTGGGAAGTTAATCCCTCTGCAGAAATCAAAACAAGACAAAACATTTTATTAAAGAAGAGGGGAATGGACATAAGAGCAGGACAGAGGGTGTGCTCATGGGAAATTTCTTATTGGGAAAAGACTTTTTTTTTGTACATTTGATCATTGTCCCTAGAGTGTGAGGAATTTGTTTAGTTTTCTCCAGTAGACATTTTCATTTAAATTCTTATTTTCATATTCTAAAGCATAGTTTTGTGAACTACACAGCTATATTGAACAATAAGGTAATTTATCATCATAAAAGAAAGTGGCTTCATGAAAAAGAAATGCACCTCTCATACTTCTTTTCTTTGATAAGAAACTGAGATCATATGGTGAAGAAGACAAAAGAACATAAGTTTTGTTATCCAAGTCCCTAATCCTACTGCTTCTCAGAGAAAGTGGCTAAACTCTGCCTCAGTTTCATGATATTTATCACAAGGAAAATGAGCCCCACTAATAGGATTGTTGTATGGGATAAATGAGATAAACAAGGCATGATGCCCCAAAGTCAGTGGGTGTCAGTTCCTTCCTCCCAATAATTTTAGATTCCATATAAGTAAAGGGTGCCACTTAATTATGAAATAATTAAATATTGAAGTAAGCCAAGAAGACATCCGAAGTAATATATGAGAGGATGTGTTTTAATCAAACTTTATTATGAGATAGCCTGTTCACAGGAAGGCTTTCCAAAGACTTGGGGAAAAGTCAACTGAGGGCTGGTATGAAAATGAGAAAGAATGATGTTAGCAATATCTATCTGAGCAACGCATGTGCAAAGTGTCCCTTCACCTAATTTAAACAGAAATTACTCAGTCTCTCTGCACCAAGTACAGATCCAAGATATGTAGCCGTATTTCCTAAGGACTCAACCAGTTCAGACATCTGAGTACAGGCTCTCTTACCTCCCAGGCAATGACTAACTCGTGCCTTCTTCCACTTCTTCCACTCACGTTGGTGGGTGCTGTCTTTGGAACTGTGGATAAAATGGGCAGAGAGCAAGTGATAAATACATGTGTCATTTAAGTGTCTTTATAATAAGAACACATCATTACTCAGGTTGGGTAAAATCCTGATGTAAGTTGCTGGTAATTTTCAGTATTAAGACAAGATGTTTGTGACAGATACCCTACTTTCAAATCTACGAGTGATATGTATTTTTCTTGATCACATACTGCATCCCCAAACTAGTCTTCTTGTACATGCAATGAGAGAGTAGGGTCTAAATTTTAATTAATTTTATAGATAAGGACATCTTCTAGTGGTCAGTTAATTTTTTTCCTTCACAATTTCTCCTTTCCAGGGATGTGACTTTTTTTCTGTGGTTTCAGGGCTTGCAGACTCCATGGAAAACCCACAGGTTGACATTAGCATTACCTCTTTAAGAGAAGCCCCCAAAGAGCTCTAAAGAAATCTTAGCGACACTTTCATGGGTTGAAAACTTATTTAAATGAATAAACATTAAAAAATAAAACTTAAAATGAATCTCTCTGCAAACTGCAAAATATATAAGCATCCGGTGAAACTTTTTCAAATAAATATTAAAAGAATAAATGTGTCAAAAGAATAAATTTCCCCTTCAACACACCAAACCACAAAATCTGCAGCTGAAAGGAAACATTTTCAAATGAAGAACTGTTAAATGAAGAGAACTATTAAAAGAAATCATTTTCCAGGCTATGAGCCTGCAGGAGCAATTTTACACTTCAGCGTTGGATTTATATCTCAGAATATAGTTTTTAAACACCATTGATATACTCATAAACAATAAATTCACTCCCATATATTACCTCCCTCTATGAAAGGCAATTAATTACTGGTAGATACTCACACAGCATTTTATATACCAGAAAAACTTATGTAGAATTTATATCCTACTAGAAATAAATAAAAAATAAACATTCTCCTCGGCTAAGAGAGGTAGAAGAGAAAAGTCTGTGAATATATAATTGCCTCCACTGAAACAAATAAACTACATTTGCTAGGGTCCAAACTTCAGTGTCCTTGGACACTCTGCTCCATGAACTATTTCTTCTCTTGCTAGGGCACATGCAGAAGTCTACACGCAACAGCAGCCACCTCTCAATTCTTTCCTCACAGTTACATGTATGCTAAAGATATTCTCCCTGGCCAGGTTGCTCAGTTGGTTGGAGTGTTGTCACAGACACCAAAAGGGCACATACCCAAATTCCTTGTTCCATCCCTAGGTAGGGTGCATATTGGAGGCAAATGATTGATGTTGCTTTCTCACATCGATGCTTCTGACTCTCTCCGTCTCTATTCCTATCTCTTTCAAATCAATTTAAAAAAGATATTCTTGCCCTAATCAGTTTTGCTCAGTGGATAGAGCTTAGGCCTGGGGACTGAAAGCTCCCAGGTTCGATTCCGGTCAAGGGCATGTACCTTGGTTGCAGGCACATCCCCAGTAGGAGGTGTGCAGGAGGCAGCTGATTAATGTTTCTCTCTCATTGATGTTTCTAAATCTCTATCCCTCTCCCTTCTTCTCTGTAAAAAAATTAATAAAATATATTTAAAAATATATCCTCAGGTGAGTATTAAAAATTACTCATATGTGGAGTTTACTCTCAGAAATTACCTCAGTTTGATACCTCTCTATCTTCCATTCAAGAAATCACAAGGAATTCAACTGAGAAAAAATAATGGTGTTATAGCAATAACTGAATATGTCCTTTTTATATGAACAACAAGTAAGTCATTTTATGTGAGTTTTTGGTAGTAGCCATGGTTATTGTTACATATAACAGCTAGGAACTTAACACCATGTCCCAAAACCAGTGGTATATAGAACTAATTCTACATTCCCTTCCTAGAGTATAGTATGAGTAAGGCACACAGGAAGGGTGCTAGTTTAACTGTATGTGTAAAAGAGTACAGATATAAGGTTCTGAACATTCCCTCAGTGGCTAAAATCACAGAGTTCTGAATATTGTGACTACCAATACATGGCCAAATAAATAGTGGAAGCAAGATAATTTATTAATGTTATGCCATTATGGCTTGTCTTAGTAGCAATAGTTTTTATTTTTTAATTTTTTAATGTACTCTGCACCCTCATCATATGGTTCATGGTAATCTCTGACAACTAATAGCCAAATAACATTACAGGTCATAGTTACCAGAGCCACATACATTGTCTATTACATTGAAATAATTAAGTTGATACCTCAAAATTAAGACTTTATCCTCTTCTTTGAGGACACCATTCTGAATTTTGGATCATGGATTTTGTGGAAAGATTAGGCATTGACAGTCCTGTCCTATTTTATTCTGACCTCAAACATCATCTAAAAAGAGGATGCATGGAACCTCAAGATCAGAGATGTAAAGTACCACAGTCAATTAATGCATTTATTTAAAAAATAGATTTCTCAAAAGTGTTAACTTTTTGAGTAAAAAAAAAATAAATAGAAACTGATAAAACATTTGGTGAAAATTTTCACTTTGAGCAACCAAGAAAGGGAAGTAAGATTTTCTATGATTTAATTCTTTGGGTAATTTCTATGTTGATTATACATAAATAATCCAGATTGTATAAAATTTATCTCATTATTTGAAATCAGTCTTTGAAGTTTTCTTACAGCTGCTAATTTTTTTTCAAGAGAAGACAGCCCATATTTAACTTAATGTAAAAAAAAATAAGATCCTCTCTCACTACCTCCAATTTTAATATCTAACACAAATAACACAAAAGGAATTATAGGTCATTTGTGTTTTAGTGGTCTAGATGTATAAAAACCAATTATTTTGAAATAAAAAAGTTTACTAGATATAATAGAAACTACTAATAGAAAACTTAAAGCTTTAAATATATATTTTTATTGATATTTTACAGAGAGGAAGGGAGAGAGATAGAGAGCTAGAAACGTCAATGAGAGAGAACCATCGACCAGCTGCCTCTTGCACACCCCCCACTGGGGATGTGCCCGCAACCAATGTACATGACCTTGACTGGAATCGAACCCGGGACCTTTCAGTCCGCAGACCGACGCTCTACCACTGAGCCAAACCGGTTTCAGCAGAAAACTTAAAGCTTTAAAGAAATGAAAACAACCTAAGTGTCCAAGGACTGATGATTGAATAAAGGCAATGTGGTATGTGTGTGCATATGTACAGGGCTAGGCAAAGTAGGTTTAGCATTTATCGTATGAAAAATTATACAATAATTAATAAATAATAATACAAGAATAAACTGTTTCACATACTCACAACTGTAAAACTACTTTTGCCAAACTCTGTATAGTATGAAATATTACTCATCCATAAAAAAGAAAATCCTGCCACTGGTGACAACATGGATGCACCTTGAGAGAATTATAATAAGTAAAATAAGTTACACAGAATGTGTAATATGTGAATATGAAGAAACCAAGAATGGCTTGGTGGTTGCCAGAGGTGAGATATGGGGGTACAAAATGTATGAAGATGGTCAGAAGGTACAAACTTCCAGCTGTAGGATGAATAAGTTGTGGAGATGTAATGTACAGCATGGTGACTGTAGTTAATAATATTTTATTGTATATTTAAAAGTTACTAAGAGAATATATATTAAAATTTCTCATCTCAAGAAAAACCTCATAGTTTTTTACTATGAGGTGATAGACATTAACTAAACTTATTGTGGTAATAATGTCACAATATGTACATATATCAAACCATGTTGTACACCTTAACTATATTATAAGTCAATTACATATCAGTAAAACTGTAAAAGCGGACAGAAAATGAAAACAAGGCTTTAATAGCTGCATCTCAGGAATTATATTTTCTTGTCAGGATCACATTGTGTGAAATGGGTATTCTAGTTTTAATTGGCTTAAATTTCCTAATTACATGCAGATGAACAGTGGAACCCAGGCTCATTCATTTTCAAGTCGCTGGCACACAGCTATTTCTACCGTCAATATTTTGGAGTCCTCTAATTTTAATTATATCTTTTTATTTATAAAACAACATATTCATGATATATACCGATTTGATTTAATCTTTTAGAGCTCTTCTGGTATAAAAGTTCCATAATTCTTGTTAGAAATAGAAAATGAACATAATCAAACATAAAATAAATGTTTTGATTGAGTGCAGAGAAATACATATATATTTTAAAACCAAATATATTTTAATGTACTTACTGAGAAACAGATTTAAAATTAAGCAGCTAAATGCATTTGCTCCTCACTTATCTACTGATAAATGTCCTCAGTTTATTGTCTTAGAGAATCAAGTTTATATACATGGATAACACATTAAATTCTGATTCTCATTAATTTTGTTCTCTTTCAAGAACAGATAATGTAATTGATATTTTTCCCAAAGCTGGAAATGCTTAGCTGTCTTAGTGCCTTCTCTGGCAGGCTGAAAATCAAATTCTTTTTTCTTTTCACCATATACATTGAAAAAATCGCAAACATTCAGAGTGTCAACATATAGTGTACTACCTTAATTTAAGCATGCATGAATTTAAGCATGAGTCTCAGGAACTTTAAGTATAATAACGTTTTAGGAAAGTCGGGCACACTAATAAGATGCTTTAATGAACTTTCAATTTAATTAATTAATTAATTAATTAACTAAACAAAAGAAGGCAGGATGAAATAATTTTCCAATCTCTCTACTCTCCTTAAATAACTTGCAATATCTACTGCAG
Source organism: Vespertilio murinus (assembly GCA_963924515.1). Classification (NCBI taxonomy): domain Eukaryota; kingdom Metazoa; phylum Chordata; class Mammalia; order Chiroptera; family Vespertilionidae; genus Vespertilio; species Vespertilio murinus. The sequence continues at coordinate 109,132,981 of OZ004709.1, forward strand.
TAGATGTTTACATGGCTTCTTATACAAGGATGGGCAATAGTAGGGACAATAGTTGTGAGTGACATCCTTTTGAGTTAATAAAGCTGTTGTAATAATCCTAACCTGCATGTCTTTTGTATGTACTTACTGATATAAGCAACTATAGACCTACTTTTGTCCATATAGCTTTATTAGAGACCCCAGGAGGCGACGGAATTTATGAGCTTAATGCCAATCCAGCGAGTGGCTTGGAAAGAAAGTTACAGACGAATGGAAATAAAGGAAGGAGGTTGTTTATTCAGTAAAGGTGGGAGTCAAGAGGGAAACTTAAAAGCATTTTCCCTACATGAAGTGAAGTACATGGCACATCAGTGTTTCAGTTAACTGGTTATCATTTAAGCTCACTTTATAGGAAGAGTTAAATTTAAAGTTTCCAAGATAAAAAATATCAGTGTTGTTTCCTAAGGAGTTCAAATAAAGCTTTCATTCCTATCATAGGCTAGATAAGGCGGTATACACAAATCGTAAAGATGTACTGGTGGAAATGAGAAAGCTCTGGGCCTGAATCCCACTTCCATTCTGGCAGGCTGGTTGGAAATAGTTCTTAGCCTCTTTATCCTTTGGTTCCCTCATGAAGATAATGTTACCTACATTTCAAGGTGCTTTTCCTCATTTTTTTTTATCACAATGTCTAGAACTATAAATGATACAGGTTACCTAACAGTAACCAGTTAAAATCCAGTTAAATTTGAAAAAAAAAGTAGTGTTTTCTATGGAAAGCACTAAAAGTTCAACATGCGTCTATTTACATGGGACCTTAAAATAGAATATCCTTTTGGAAGTCTGTATAATATTGTTCTGATAGTTCCTTGGAAAATGTGCTTTCAATTTTGGCTAAGGTTGATTTAATTTGGAAATATGGGCAATATCCATTTTTGGTTTGCAAAAGAGATTGTTAGGATATTTTAAGAGATGTGTGATTTCTCTCATTTCTGAACGGTATCATGCCTGGCAGTAGTCAAGAGTCAATGAGGTGAGAACATGCAGCTCTTATTCTCAACTTTGTTTATATGGGTTCACAAAGAAGGAGAAGCAGAGGATGGGTAAAATAGCCTTTGAATGAGGCTTGTTGACCAATGTGGTCAGAAGAGAATGCGGAGAAGGAGGAGAAAGAAGGTAGTGGAGAGGGAGACAACTTGGAAGATGCCTTCTGGATTAGAATTCCAGCTCTGTCACTTACTCAGCTTTTAAAACTCTAGAAATCTGTTTTCTGATCTGTAAAACAAGCATTCATTGCTTTAGAGGGTTAATATGAGAATCAAATGACACAATGAAGGGCAAGTGCTTAGCACTGGGCCTGGAACATGGTTTGTGATTTAGGACTGGGGCATGGTATGATGGGGACTAGACCGTTAGAAAAAGTCTCATTTGGGTGTCTCACATTTACTCCTTGGCTGATAACCTCTCATTGCCCATTTATCTTTGTACTTTTATTCCATTATTGTGTTATTTGTCAGTAACATAAATGTCTGACAATTAGGTTTCTTTTAGAAAAGCATCTGTTGAAGTGCCCATCTTTGCTTACAAAGTGCCTATGAAACTGAAGTTCTTTATATTTCTTTTAAACATTTAAATAAAAAAGACTTGCCTGGACAAAAGTGGTTTCATGATTTAAACTATTCTCTGTTATGCGAGCCATGCTGTTTTCTTCTTTTTTCCCTAATTACTGAGATTTGGTCTTAGAGTTCTGTCGCTTGACATAATTTTTGCCTTCTCTTAATGTTACTAAGAACCATTTCTTTTATTTAATATAATTAAATTGCTCATAAAGTTGAAGAAAGTTGTAATGCTCATTAATAGTATTTTATTTTAGGATCTTCCAATTACTTTAGCTGCATGCTTGATATTTTCTATATAATTTTTTTCTTAGGAACAAAGCTTGGAGAGACCTTTAAAAACCCCAAAGCCTTCGCCTCTTCTCTGTACACATCAGTGCCTGACAACTATAGTTTTAATTTCCCCCTATAAATAATTCTGCCTGAGCCCTATTTGGTCTGCCCTTCAAAGTCCAATTAAATGCCATTTACAAGGCAAATACACATACCCCCAGAGAAAAGGAATCTAACCATATCTCATATTACAATAGTATTTTACTGTGTTCCTTCTATAATATTTGAGCTCAAATAAATTTCCTAAGTAATAATCATGGACAAGAATGGTAAATATACAAATATGAACAAAGCGAGGTCCTTGCAGAAGTAAGGAGATAATGTATAACACTGAAGACATTATAGTAGGAAGTTAAATGAGTCTTTTCTGGACTTGGGATGAGTCACATGTAAAGTGAGGTGGCTGTATGAAACCATTGAATTTCTAAGAAATAGGGAAACAAAATTTCATCACCATTTCCCATTATCCCCTCCAGATTTTAGCACAAGGAATGTTTTGGAAGAAGGTTGTCAGTCCAGCAGATGGATGTGCTGTGGCATCTCCACCACTAGCTGTGAGGAGAAGGGAAGTGGGAGTGCCATTTCCCCCTCAAGCTAAGAAGAGGAGCAAAGTAACTGCTGCAGCCAAAACCGGTTTGGCTCAGTGGATAGAGCGTTGGTCTGTGGACTGAAAGGTCCCAGGTTCGATACCGGTCAAGGGCATGTACATTGCTTGCAGGCACATCCCCAGTAGAGGGTGTGCAGGAGGCAGCTGGTCAATGTTGCACTCTCATTGATGTTTCTAGCTCTCTGTCCCTCTTTCTTTCCCCTCCTCTCTGTAAAAAAAAATCAATAAAATATATTAAAAAAAAATAACTGCTGCAGCATGTAGATGCTCTGGCTGATGCCTTGCAGTTCAGAATTTTGTAATGATGGCCCAGGCCCACACAACGTTACCAGAGCAGCGAGCAAATTAGTTCTTGAGAATACTGTGTGTTTCTAGGATTTGGCAGCACAGGAATGGGAAATAGTTATTGGGGGCCAAGTGGACAACATGGCCATGGATTGAGTAGGCTTGCTGGGTTCACACACAATAGGGCTGACTGGTAGGGGATGAGAGTCTCCAAAGGACCCAATGTACCTTCCAAGAGGGAAAAACATCCCAATCTTTTGTCTGATTTGAGAAGTGTGCACAGCAGCGATAGAAGGGGGAAGAAGGAAGTGGAAAGAAGAAAAGAAAGACATATATAAATACCTTTGACTCAAGCCTATGCTGGGATGGAAGGAAAAAAAACATGGAAGTTAGTTTTTATTTCAATAAAAATTAAAAATTTATAACCTAAGAATGAGACTACACTAGTACCCACACACACCTTGGATAAAGTTGGGGTTGAAGCCAGAAATCAGAAGGAGCATACTGGAGAGCAGTGGGAGAGAAAAAGGAAACTATCTTATGTTTAAACTCTACATAGTTCAGTCTGTTTAGTAAGCCAGTGATATAGTGCAGGAAGTGTTAAGGCTAAGAAAGACTTTCATCTTTTTGTCTACTTGATATTCCTATTCATATGGTTGATAAATAATCTCTTAAATGGAGAAAAATATTTTTTTTTTGCTTTTGTGCCCAGAAGTATGTGTGTGACATTTTTCATTTCAGTTTGAAAAGAGAATTTGCAGGGGGAGAAAGTAGTGTACTAAGCAACTTTGCAAACTATTTTAACGTGGAACAAAATTTTCAAGCATGGTGTTTCCACTTGACACTTCTTTTTCTCTGTTTCTTTTGTCTTTTTTAAAAATGATTTACTGCTGAGAGTATTAGAGATGGTCCCTCCTGTTCCCCAGCCCCGCTCTACCCGGTTCCCATCTTATCTATGCTACCAGAACCAAAGAAAACGTCTACATGTTGGAATGGTATCACTCTTCCTTATAGAGTGAGACCTGCCTAGAAACTGGTAGAGTCAGAGTCTGCGCCAGACCCTGAAAGGTTCAGACTCAGCCATTCAGGTGGGCTGAGGAGCGGGGCCTGAGGGCACAAAGTCTGCACCGGAGGCTGCTGAATGGGAGAATATTTTGGAGGAGCCGGCTGCAAGCCAAGAGACTGGCTGGCTCTACCCATATGAAAAAACAACTTATGCATGATTACTATAGTTTAAATTTCCACATAATAAAGTAATAATGCAATGAAAATCAATGATAATAATAATAATGAGTGGCTGATAGTAAGCATTTATCATGTACCAGGCATTATGCTCTGCTCTGTGCACGCATTGTCTTATTCAACACAACGATCCAAAGGAGAGAAATAGTGCTATTATCCCCAGTCTACAAATGATAAAATTGAGCCTCAAAAAATTTGTGTATCTTACCAAGTTCACTGCTAGCAAGTGGATAACAAGAACATTAATTTAGATCTGCCAACTCTAAAACTCAAACTCTTAATTTCAGATATATAAAGTTAGTCATAATTTGAAGTAAAGAAACTGAAAATATTGAGATATATACCAAGAGCATGGACACCAACAAGTTTTCACTACTTTTAAATTACAGGTCACAATGTTACTTCTATCCTTTTTTTTTCATTTATCGGTCAACAATTATGTTATAAATATGTAACTTATAGAGTATTAAAGTTTAATTAAATGAGAGAATTGCTGCACTGTATCCACTTTTGCATATATTTTTTTCCATTTCTACCATAGCATATATTTCAAATTCATACCCTAAAATGTGTTTCCCTTCTGAGTGTCATCTTTTTAAATAATAGAAAAAGCATTTCCATTATGCAACCCAAATATACATATACTGTTTTGATGATGTAACACATTTCCAAAATAAAATACAGGGGTATCTCTTTCTATCTAAAAACTTGTAATAAAATTCTACTATAAATAAATATAAATATACATTAAAGTAAAAAACATATTTTTATTACAATTTTGACATTTTAATAATAAAAAGTCAAACTAAATCATTTTACTTTATATTTATTAACTACTAACACTATTTTGATGACTAGAAAATTCAAAACATATCTTAGAGGAAACTGCAAAAAAATTAACTTTTTGGTGTGTGGGAAAAGAGCAATTCTAAAGCAAAAATGCTTTACTAAAGCTGCGTTGGTATTTAGAATATTCTAGTAAATAAGATTATTTTAAAAGGACACAAAACTTTCAATTCTATATCCCAAATGTGAATTTTTTTCTCTTCCTAGCAGCTCCACTGATTTTCAAAGTTTACTTGGTCTATTAGAACAGGGTCATCTTTTGAAATATAGGACAATGCCGGACATATACTGAATAGAGGCAGAGAGAGCGACTGGAGAGAACATCTCAGAATATTGGTGTCTCTTTTAATCTGTGCTGCCTGACGAAACAGGCATCAAACTCCACACGTGGTTCAACACCATTAGTAGCTCTAACCCTGTGTTGTACCAAAACCCAGGAAACATAAAGTAGGCAGTACAAGCTTTCTTCAACTCTCCTTCAAAGGAGAGCATTCCATGCATTTTTCATGCTATTTCTCTTCTCTTCCATAAGATTTTAATGGATGAAAGTATGTCATGTATATAGAACTCAATAAAATGGAGAGACAGGAGCTGTATAATTGAGGCAGATGCAGAAACGAGAGAGGGAGAAATCTTTTAAAATGCATCACCTGAATACATCTGAGCTGGAAAAGTAAGTGTTTTTTTTTTTTTTTTTTTTTTTTTTTTTTTTTTTTTTTTTTACTAAAATGCTTTTTAATAACACAAGGAGATTTATGCTATAAAACATTCTAAAAGAATTATCCATCCCAAGCAGATTATTTATTTTCAAAATGAATATTTATAGAGAGCCTCTGAATTAGGTAGTAATCTTTGCCTTTGTTTAAACACAATTAACTATATGCAAAATAAGGCAGAGTTTTTCAGAAAATATGTGTGCATAAGTACTACTATTGGCAGTTATTTCAATATCTGCACAATGAGTACATAAAATGAGGAGCGACTAAACTGTTATACTCTTAATTAATGAGCACCTGTACACAATGAAAGCATGACTGATTTTATGAATGCATGAAAATCCAACCAGGCAATTAATGTTCAGTTAAACTCACACTATTGAAAAAGTAGCAAATAAAACAACTTGTAATAGGCAAATCATAAAAGCACAAAAGTTGCATTTTCTGTGAATGAATCTTTTCCAACACAGTTAGGCTATTTTATCTTTCACTTTCTTGGTTGCTTACATTTTACATTGGAAGAATTGGAATATCATTTGTATGGTTATTCAGATTGAATGCAGTAAGTTGAAGATTTGGGATTTTTTTCTTAAAAACACACAATAAACAAAAGTGTGTTTTAGATAAACACTTTTTATAAAGGACCAGACCTTGTGTGTTTCAGAGAAAGAATCAACTCTTTTGATAGATTATTTTAATTATTATAAAATTTATTCAATTTGTAAATAGTCACAAATCACATTTTTTGTCCAATTCTGTAGCTACAATACAAAATAAACACAGTTAATTCTTAGTTTTCTTTGTTAATGTGTCTCTGACCCAGGTACTGGTGTACATAGGGACATATAAAAGAATAAAAAAAATCCCTTTTAATCATTCAACAAAAACACATGACCACTAGTACCTGACACTACCTGGTGCTAGAGATAGAACAGTGAACAAATAAAACAAAAGCCTCATTCTCGGTGCACTTATATTCTTTTTTTTTAATGTTTTATTGATTTTAGAGAGAGAGGAAGGGAGAGGAAGAGGGAGATAGAAACATCAATGATGAGAGAGAATAATGAATCTGCTGCCTCCTGCATGCCCCGCACAGGGGAGCAAGATGCAACCTGGGCGTGTGTCCTGACTGGGAATTGAACTGTGAGCTGCTGATTCATGGGTTAACACTCAATCATTGAGCCAGACCAGCTGGATGACTTATATTCTAATGATTTTTGAGATTCATATGTTATCATTGAGTTCAAAGTCTTTAAATTTTTCCCCTCCATGTATCTGCAATCTACCTCCTTTCTTTTTTTTTTTAAACATATTTTATTGATATTTTACAGAGAGGAAGTGAGAGAGATAGAGAGCTAGAAACGTTGATGAGAGAGAAACATCAACCAGCTGCCTCTTGCACACCCCCTACCCGGGATGTGCCCGCAACCAAGGTACATGCCCCTGACCGGAATCAAACCCGGGACCTTTCAGTCCATAGACCGATGCTCTACCACTGAGCCAAACCAGTTTCGGCTCTACCTCCTTTCTTTATCTATTGGTTTCAGATTGTTCTAATTAATATTATTGACATTTGTGTTTACCTAAGCTAGTGCCTTACTAGATATTTTGATATCCAATTTTATAGGGACATAAAAGATTAATATATTTTTAAATGTAGTTTTATTGATCTCAGAAAAGAATGGAGAGGGAGAGAGAGATAGAAACATTAATGATAGGAGAGACTCATTGATTGACTGCCTCCTGCACACCCCCTACTGGGGATTAACCCTCAAGCCGGGCATGTGCCTTAACCTGGAATCAAACTATGACCTCCTATGTTAACCAAAATGATTTTATGATGTCTAGGTAAATGTCTCAGGAAAGATTATACTAAAACAAGCAATTATGGTTAATTCAACTTGCTGTCAAAGTGATTAGAGGCATACCAAATGGAATTCTCACTCTTACCTGCTTCATTGGTGCGGATCATTCGAGATGGGGTGCTTGGATCTCCAGTCCCAATTGGATTGGTGGCAACCACTCTAAATTCATATTCCACCCAGGGGTTCAAGTCCACTGCCATGGCTGACTCCATATCCCCTGTTATGATTTCTGGGACTATGGAGAGACAGAGATTTCACATCATTAGGAGATTTCATGTCATTAGGAGGACTGGAAAATGGTCACAAGTAGCAATCAAGAGTACCACAGGCACTGACAATCAAGGATCCGCAGGCTGATGCCCACTTCCTCATCACATATGGCCACGGTGTCACCTCTGGTGTCATTAGTCAAATCAGAATCAATCTTCAGGAAGTAAGCACTTGTAGTTATTTAGAATTCTTTCTCCTCATCTTTATACATGAATTGCCATATTATAACTTGCCATTATCTGTACTAAAAATCATTGTGTCAACCCCTCAGCCCCGGAGAAGACACCAGTGGTATAATTTAAGCAAACAGCTTTTCAATCTCTAGGGAAACTTCTTGAGCAATTTGTCTCTTCCAGTTCTGGCAAACATGCTCAGCCACTTGGCAGTTCCAAGCAGCAGATTAACAACACACCTTCCCAATTTAAAAATTCTAGGTTGTAGGAGCTAAGCAGAATCTCTCAACTCTCCTTGGAGTGACTTTTATACTAAATTTCAATTTTATTAAAGTACTAGAAGTCCATTGCACAATATTTATGCAAGAATAGGCCTTCCTTCCCCTGGCTTCGCTCCTGGCCACCAAGTCCCCACTCCTGAGCCAACTGGGAGCTTGACAATTCCTCAGTCCCTGCCGGAGCACCACTCCTGCAGCTCCCTCCATCCCCCCTCGCCCTCATAGCAGGCATCCCACCCTGCTTGGCCACTCTATGACTGCATATGCAAATTAAACAACCATCTTTGTTGGGTTAATTTGCATACTCACTCCTGATTGGCTGTGGGCATAGTGGAGGTACAGTCAATTTATATGTTTGTCTATTATTAGGTAAGATAAGATTGTTTGTCAATATAGTGACCACAGAGTAAAAAAATGTCTTATATCATATGTATGCTTTATTTGAGACTGCCTTTCTTGTTTACACATCTCTGCTATCTAGGAAATATTTCTGGAAGAACATTTGTTACAGGAGTGAAAATGGGGAAAGGAGAGGATCGCCCTTAGGATTTACAAAGATCCTCTGCATTTGTATCGCATCCTGGGTTTCTGTTTAATCATGGATGGGAGGGGCTGGGGAGCTCTTGATTTGATGACTCAGTGCAGTTTTCGTTATGACAAGGTGGGATTAAATATATTTGGATTTCTCATGAAAATCTGTTTTGAAATGTATCAAGAGGATTTTAACAAATAATCAGCTCTGTGAAAGGTAAAGGCTGGAGTATAAACAGTGTGGTTTGTCTGACAGATTTCACAGCCCTTGCACAGCTGATTTTTTTAAGGCAATGAAATGAAGACCTGGAAAAAAGTCTGTCACCTCTGCACTGGCAGCTGAACAATAAATATTCCTGGAGTCAAAGAGCTGGGGGCGGGGGTGGGGGAGGGCCACAGTTCAGTCCATAGCTTGCTGAACTGCTGAGCTGTGCCTGCCAAACATACAGGTGGGAAGGAGAGATCCCCAGACATTCAGCCTTCACCAACCCCTAACCTGCACTGTATTGCCAATACTTGCCTTGGATCCACAACACTCACTTTACTATTTCATGTATTTCAGTTTATGTCAGTCTCATCTAGCAGCTCTAGACCTTTAGGTCACCTTTCATCTTTTTTTACTTGAATCCTCATAGAATTCTGTTCATTTGCTTTTCTGTCCTAGTTCCCATCCTTCTGTACTCTTTGAAAATCCTTTTGGTCTGACCATTAGAATTCACAATCAATCATTAGCAAAATTTCTTGTATATTCATTCTTTTCTCTGAACATTCTTGCAACTGCTTAATAGTATCCCAAATCCCCTCTGAGGACATTTAATGCTTCTCAAGAGGTGGCCATCTAAAGTTACCTTAAAGAAGAATAATGAATTCATCCCAGTTTTGTCTCTCTCTGCCCTACCACCAACAAAATGTCTCTAATATCCCCCCCCCCCCCCATCAACATAATAAGCATGCAGGTGTCATTCTCACGAAACCAAACCAAACCCAAACAAACAAAATTCTCTCAAAATTTCTTATCCTTCTAGCCTTCACTCATTTTCTATGCTTCTTTTCTAGTAAAACTTCTTGAGGATTGTTTGTGCTATTACTTTCTATCACTGATTATTTTTCTTCTATTCTCTCTTGAGGCGATTCAAATAAGTCTCTTATTCCTTGCATTCCATCTTGACTGAGCCTGTCCAAATTATCATTAGTTTCTGTTACTAAAACCCTATGGTAAGATCTCTCTTCCTCATTTTCCTTGACCTAGCATCATCCTTTGCCACAGTTGATAATTCTGTTTCAAATATTTTTCAAAATTTAACTTGTTTTTTTTCTACATGACATTTTTATCTGTCTCAGTTGCTGGCTTCTTTTCCTCTTTCAGATTCATCCCAGTTCTAGAAGCTCTTTCTCATTTCCTTACTTTAGTGTTTCCCAAAGTGTGGTACTCATACCCTCAGGGGTACAGGAAGAGTTTGGTGGGGGTACGGGTTGCACCGGAGTTTGGTGGGGATGCACTGCACCGTGCTTAGCTGCACTTAATTCTAAGTTCTCATGAGTCAAGTCAAGACAGTCTTGTGAGGTGTAAGATGGTCCGGTGTCCAAATAAATGTTATTTATAATATAACTTTTATTTATATTTTATTATGAATAATTTTATTTTTCATTTATTATTATTTTGTGTATGTACCCAAAAAATAAATATATTTTGATTGTTATTAAAATACATCCTTTTTTTTGACGAGGGGTACTCAGCGTTACAAAAATTATAGAAGGGGTACACATATGTCAAAAGTTTGGGTGATCTAAACCAGTCTTAGGGTTTTAAATACCCTCTGTATGCTGATGCCTCTAAAATTTTTAGCAATGAACGTCCTCCCTAAACTTCAGGCTGATATGTCCAATGGCTTATTAGATATTTCTACTTAGATAAGGCTTTCAATTAGATAGTTCCCCTACCTCCAAGATTGGCAAACTGTGGCTCTTTGGCCTCTGAGTGTGTCTCTTCCACAAAATACCATGACCTGGGTGAATCTATTTTGAAGAAGAGGCATTAGAAGAAGTTTAAGTTTAAAAAATTTGGCTCTCAAAAGAAATTTCAATCATTGTATTGTTGGCTCATTGTACAACATGGCTCTGTTGACTAATGAGTTTGCCGACCACTCCTCTACCTAGTTTTGGAGTATTTCTTATTTAGTGTATAATGATTGAATTCTTATAGATTTTGTAGCCAAAATATTGGGCTTGTACTGAATTCCTTTCTTTTCCCCCTGTTTCACTCTAACCATAAGCAAATTATGACTGTGAAATATATTGATTTTTCCACTGCCTTTTGCAGGAAACTCCTTTAAAGAGTTGTCTGTATTAACTTCTCTTCCATTATCTCTTCCATCCATTTTTGTGAGACCTGAGTCTTTACTATTGTACTAAAACTGCTCTTGTCAAAGTCACCAATGAGCTCCATGGTCAATCCTCAGTCCTCATCATATTGATATGTCATCAGCATTTGACATAGTTGATTAGATTCCCCTACTTCATTCTTTTGTCTTCAAGTATATCATATGGTTTTGGTTTTCCTTTGAACTAAATCATTGCTTTCCCTCTGTCATCTTTGGCTGGTTGCTCTTCTGCACAACTTCTTGCTATTGAAATGCTTTAGTCTTCTATTTTTCCTTTCTATCTTAAATTTATATTCGTGGAGATAACATGCAGCCTCATGATTTTAAATGTAATTCATATGCCAATCATTTCCCAATTTTTATCTTTATTTTACATCTCTCCCTTAAATCCAGGCTCATCTGTACAGGTTGGGGCAAAATTAAGTTTACAGTTGTTCATATGGAAAATATAATTAACAAGTAATAATAATACAAGAATAAACTCTGTGTTTCATGTTCTCATAACTATAAACCTACTTTTGTCCCATCCTGTACAATTACCTATTTGATATCCTTAGAGCCCCCATCTCCAAATATACTAATAACGGGAGGTTAGGGCTTCAACATTTGAATTTTTCTGGGGAGGGGGACTCAATATAGTCCACAGCAGGCAGGTTGAAATTTATTTATTCATTTATTTTTAAATAATTTAAAAAAATCTTTGCAATTATAGTTGACATACAATATCATATTAGTTTCAGGTATACAACATAGTAGTTAAATATTTATATAACTTATGAAGTGATCACTCTGATAAGTGTAGTACCTTTTGTAAATAATATTATTGATTATATATCCTATGTTTTCTTTATATCTTTGTGATTGTTTTTGTAACTGACAATTTGTACATCTTAATCCCTTTCCCTTTTTACTTATTTCCCCAACCCCCACTCCATCTGGCAACAATGAAAATGTTCTCTGTTTATTTCTGTTTTTTTTTAATTTTAATTTTTTTATTTTTTTATTTAAAAAATTATTAAGGTATTATATGTGTACATAGCTTACCATCGCCTCCCCCCCACCTCCCATATATGCCCTCCCTCCCCAGTTTTCTGTGTTCGTTGGTTGTACTTATATGCATGCAAACCAGTCCTTTGGTTGATCTATCTCCCCCCAGGTCTCCTTCCCCTCCCCACTGTCATTTGACAGTCTGCTTGTTTTATGGTGACTATCTCAGGATCACATGAATACAATCCGCTCCTCCTCTGGTTCACACCGCTCTCCCCCCCTGCTTCCCCAGGGCACACGGCTCTCCCGGGGCACATGTCTCCCCCAGGGGCACACAGCTCACCCGGGCATTATTATTATTTTTTATTTATTTATTTATTTATTTATTTTTTAAATTTTATTTTATTAAGGTATTTTCTGTGTACATAGTTTACCATTGCCCCCCCCCACCTCCCATTTATGCCCTCCCTCCCCAGAGTTCTGTGTTCATTGGTTGTACTTATGTTCATGCATACCAGTCCCTCGGTTGTTCTCCTATCTCCCCCCAGGTCTCCTTCCCCTCCCCGCTGTCATTTGGCAGTCTGCTTGTTTTATGGTGACTATCTCAGGACCATATGAATAGAGTCCGCTCCTCCTCTGGTTTTCACCGCCCCTTCCCCTGGGTCCCACTGCTTCCCCTGGGACACACCGCTCGCCCGGGGCACACTGCACCCTGGGACACTCGGCTCACCCGGGGCACTCGGCCCCATAGGACACTCGGATCACCCGGGGCACTCAGCCCCCTGGGACACATGGCTCACCCGGACACCCTTCCCCTTTGGGGGGTACGGCTTACCCGGGGCACATGGCCCCCTGGGACACTCGGCTCACCCGGGGCACTCGGCCCCATGGGACACTCGGCTCACCCGGGGCACTCGGACCCGTGGGACACTCGGCTCACCCAGGGCACTCGGCCCCATGGGACACTCGGCTCACCCGGGACACCCTTCCCCTTTGGGGGGTACGGCTTACCCGGGGCACATGGCCCCTGGGACACTCGGCTCACCCGGGGCACTCGGCCATTATTTCTGTTTTGTTTGTCCTTTTATTTTTATAATCTCCATATAGTTGAAATCATATGATATTTGTCTTTGTCTGACTAATTTCATTAGCATAATGCCCTCTAGGTCCATCCATGTAGTAACAAATGGCAAGAGTTATTTTTTTAAATGCTTGAGTAATATTCGCTTACATATATGTACCACATCTTCTTTATCCACTTGTCTATTGGTAGACACAGGTTGCTTTCATATTTTGGCTAGTGTAAATAGTGATGCAATAAACATAGGGGTGCATATTTTTTAAATTAGTATTTTAAGGTTTCTTAAAATGAATACACAGAAGTGGAATTACTGAGTCATATGGTAGTTCTATTTTTTAATTTTTTTGAGGATCCCCATACCATACTCTTTTCCACCGTGGCTGCACTAATTTACAATCCCACCAACAATGCACAGCCAGGTTGAAATTTATAATTTTACTCCAGGTTGGGATAAGCCTCACTGAGAAGGTGCATTTGAATAAACTTTTGAAGGATGTATAGGTTTAGCTATGCCACTATCTGGGGGGAAACATCCCAGATTGAAGAAGAAAATAGTGCAAAGGCATTAGAAGCAGTATATACAGGAACATGAGAAGATCAGTGAGTCAGTTTTAGGGCTACCATGGAACTTTTGATCCTCTTTAAAATACTGTCTGTTCTAAAGTACTATATAATTTCATGGTTTATTAGTTTTCTCTTTATTGTTTGTCCTCACTCATGAGAATACAATCTGCACAAAGATAGGTATTTTTTGTTTTGTTTTGTTCACTCATATATCCTAAATACCTAGAATACTAGCTGAAAGCTCCTTGATAAATTTTTATCAAATGAAAAAAAGAGGAGTTCAAATAGTTGTGATAAAAATTGGAACACTTTCTGTTTTAATTTTGATGTCATTATTCAGGCTGTATTTTTAAAAGGAAATTTAATTTAAAATATAAAAATATCCTTCCTCCCAAAGCTACTTGCTACTTGCTAAAAAATCACAAGTTAAATTTATTAATATTTTTGAGAAAATAATGTGCAATATGAAATAAATTAGAAACACACTTTTAAATAAAAATCAGGAATTTTCATGTCAAAAGCAATATTGTGGAGATTAAATTAAATGGAGAATGTATACCAAAGTAGGTATTTTTAAAGCCTGGCAGGTATCTATAATAATAATTGGTAATATGCTAATTAGAATGACAGTCCTTCCAGACAAAGCTGGGACAGAGAGTAGCTAGCCTGAGTCCCAGGTGCCAGAGGGAAGCCGGAGCCAGCAGCCAGGGGAAGGAAGGCATACTCTTGTACGAATTTTGTGGATCAGGCCTCTGGTTATATTATAGAGATGTTCTTTCTGAAACAATGGGGATAAGACTTTCAAAGAAAACATTCTTCTTCAGAGACAACACACAGCAACTAAAGACAGTGGAGGAACCCATATTGATTCAGGGAGAAACTTGTCAAAATGCCTTCTAGTGAAATAATTTAATCCAAGACTTTAATTAAATAATTGCATGAAAATTAAATAAGCCTCTTTGGTTGACAAATGCAATCAGCCAATCAATCAGTGGAAAACATCCAGTGACAGAAGATGTATCCACTGATAGAAGAACAGTAAATACCATATTCGAATGAACAATGACAAATCAATTCTAGGATTATAAGTGATTTGTTATTTCTAAACATAGTTAAAAACTAGGTCAGCTGATACCGCTCAGTAATATGAAGAAAAGAGTTAGGTTTCCAAATCAAAAGCAATTTGTTCCACCAGGATAGGGATTTGCAAGGGAAATTATTTTTTTTACCATTGTTTTCATACTCACTTCAAAATGAGTAAATTAGTCCCACTCCCAGTCACCTGATGGGAGTCTGATTTGGGGATAGGCAGTATTAATAAGTTAACTCCAGATGTGCTCGGCTAGAAGGTCCAGGTGCAACTCATTACTTCATTTGTCAAAAATGAAGAACTCACCATTCTTTGTATTCATGTTGATGTATGAAGGAATTTTAAGTGCTTTTTAAATACTAGCTTATGAATTACATTAACTTTATTGGAGAGTTCAAACCCATTTTTTTCCCTAATAGATATTTATGCCTTACAGCTTATCTCTACTGGAATTGTGTTAGATGAGGGAGTGACTAAAAAAACAAAAGGCCTACTGCTGATGTGGCTCTAGAGGGATTTCTTTCCCTGTCAGGAGCATGAAAGAAGTTGTGTCAGACTGTGCTAGGAGTTGGTAAAAGCAGAATACATTTAAAACAGCTACGTTAGGGCACGCAAGCGCTGAGGACTGATCCTTGGCAGCTTTGCCTGGAGGATGTCACGCCTCTGCCAGTAGCTCTAAGAGATGCTGAGTTTTGAAAAAAATGAGTGGCCTTATTAGGTTAAGAGACATCCTGCTAGAGCCCTATTACTATCAAGGGCAAATAAAATCGATCATTTACAGAAATATATTTTTAAAAAATGTCTCTTTTCTTATACATAGCAATCATCGATTTTTAAAAAAGTACTTGCTGATCAGAATTAAAAAAAAAACACTCCCAATTTAAAGTGTTTCCAGCATTCAAAATATATTTGAAAGATAAAGATGTAACTCCATAGTAAGAATTTCTAAAACAAATAACCCCAAAACTAACATTTAGTTCAAATGTCTGAGCTCCCAACAACATGCAATCTCATTTGTCCATAGCTTATGCCAAAATATGCAAAGTTTATATGAGAATACATGCACATATACATATACAAATATGCATATAAATACACACACGTTATCTATCTATCTATCTATCTATCTATCTATCTTTCAATCATCTATTAAACAACAAGTAGAAACAGGTAAACCAAGATGTTAGAAACCAAGGGATATGAGTATCTAGGAAACTATAGGTGTAGTAGAAGGAAGAATTGATGTCCTGGATTGGCATACCATGAGTTAAGGTTAGAGAGGCTAGCACATGGGAATATGATGAGCAAATAAATGTGTATTGCAATGTACCCACTAGGAAACGTCCTCAAGTAGTAAATTGTATGGGCAGTGAGGCAAGAGTGTGCAGGGAGCATAGCAGCAGGCAGGGGAATGGATTTGTTGAGTGCATACATAACACCAGATCTGAAGGGGAATCCATTTCCTGGCTGCAGAACAAAAGACTTGGGCTGTCCCACTGAGGATACTTTGGGAGCACTGGGGCAGAGGTTGTGAGTATCCGTGTGTTAACCTGTTCATGTGGCTCGAATCTGTGTCCTTTTCAGAGTTATCTACAAAACTTAGAGACTCCCCCAAATTCTTGGATCTGCAGAGGCATCACAAGGTTAAAATGGAGCCAGAAATGAGGTCAATACCCACAATTATGTATATTACAAAATCAATATGTGTACATGTATTGAACACAGTAATGATGATCAAACTGAATTCTACAAATTAATATAGACACCTAATATCAAGAAAAACTTGAATTATGTTTTGCAGGTAAATCTATTTCCTCCCCCCTACAAATTGTAAATTTTTACGCAAACTTAAGTTTTTCTCAAAATTTATTTAAGCAACAAAACGAACCATGTCACTCCTGTAACATTCCAGTTTATTGAGTTTTATGGTTACTGCACTCAAATGCTTTATTAATTTTATATTTTACTCTTAAACAGGCAAATTTATTTTATATTTAGGTAGTAAAACACAATCACAAATACCTACTCAGTAGGGACAACTGCACCTGAATATTAGATTGTATAGATACTGTATACTTTTCAAATACCAATTTGTTGAATAAATTCCTAATAACTATCTGGAGAGTATGATGTTACATATCCTTATAAATAAGCATATTTGGAGAGATAGTGGAAGTTTAGTTGTAACATGGAATGGAAACCATCTGGGAAGAAATGATTTTTGAATATCTTAGAAGCAGGCATTATATATAATTCTGCATTCTTTTAAATAATGTAATTTAATGTCAGATTTTCTTTTTCTGTGTGATTATAAAAAGGTAGCACAAGGAACTGGAGTAATGATCAATGGTGGTGACTTGAATCTTTCTTTACAATAAAATTTCATGGAATTTTATAGAACTTACACTAAGAGTAGCACGTATAAACTGGTGAAATAGGAAAATAGTCTGTAGTTTAGTTAATAGCTTTGCACCGATGCCATCTTTCCGATTTGATAATAGCGCTATCGTTATGTTATCCTGGGGGGACTTTGAGGGTTGAGTCCACAGAAAATCTGTGTTATTTTGCAATTTTTATGTGAGTCTAAAGTCATTTCAATAAGTGAACAAATAAACACATATAAATGAGGTGGTTCCTCCCTGGGATTGAGGAGAGAAAAAAAGCAAGCCAGCTTCATTAAAAGAAGAAAACAATGGTTAATCTAAAATAATGAAAGGGTAATATGCAAATCAACCGAACGGTGGAACAGCAGAATGACTGGAACTGCAAGGGCCTACCCTTGCACATTGGGCCTCTAGTATTGGTCCTTGGGCCTCTAGTATTCCAGCACTGTAATAAATGATAATGTTTTAAGAATCCAAAAAGATTCCTCTGAAATTGTCAATATATATATATATATATATATATATATATATATATATATATATGGCAAAATAGCTCATGATGGGAAGCTGCTCTGATTACATCTGATATTTACTTCGAGCCTCTTACCTGTTTTCACTGTTTGCCAGCCCAGGGAGAACGGGCTGCGAGCCTGCAGGTTGTAGGAGGAGATGGGGCTGTGGTTGTCAGCTGCTGGGCTCCAGGAGAGTGTGGCTGTGTTTTCGGTGATCTCTTCAACGATCACTATCCCTGGTGGGCCTGGGGGACCTGCAGACAAAAGAGAAAGGGGTAAAGTTAAGTACAGGTTGTGATAAAGAGCCATGAGAAATTGTATTTCCATGAAGGCTTAATAAAACTATGTAATTGTCTTTAATGGAATACGTATTTAGCAATAAAAATTGGAAGTAAAAAGTGATGGGATGCAAGCTGGTTTTTATGATTTCTGGGGGTCAAATAATTATAGATTAGATTTTTTTCTAGCACTGTGTGCTTGGAGGCAACTACTAATTACCATTATATTTTATAGGAAAAGAAAAAAATAGAAATAAGCCCAAGAATGTCGATATCAACTCTGGCTGTTGAAATCAATCACAGCTTATAGAGGCAGCAACAGGAAGTGATAGGCAATGCTATCAGGCACAAAAACTATCCCGTTATTACTAATTAGGTATAGGTGTACAGGCCTACATTTCATGCTCAGGAAACCTAATATGCACAAATATTCTAATGTGACTTTCAAGTAGCCTAAGCTTTTACAGGGGAGATCTGAAAGTCCAAAGCAAGGAAGAGCAAATACTAGAAATGAGGTATACAAAAATTATGGGAAGGTAAAAGGATGGTGTGGCTATATTATTATTAGTAGTAGTATTAATTGTATGAACCTTTGTATTATAACTTCTGAAATAGTGATTTCTAAAGTAACATTTAAAAATATGTACTTACATTTTATTGGTTAAAAAGAAATTGGTTTTCTTGTTGACATTTTTCTATTTCCTAACATAGTCCATTCAAGCTGCAAGGACACTTTTATTTTCAATTAAAAAAACAAACAAACACCTCACACTTAAGTACTTTATTTTCTGAACTAATACTTATGTAGGAAGTTGATGTTTGGATTTGGTGATTATGAAGCCTAAATAGTAAGGGCTGAATTGGACTGTAAGAAGCTAAGAAATGGAATGCTAAAGAGATGAGGTGGTTAGAAAAGACCTCTTGGTAGAGAATTTTAAATTTAAAAGCCTCATCGGGCAAATGACATTTTTAGGAAATGAGAAATTAAAATCCTCACCTGAGGATATTTTTCCATTGATCTTTTAAAAGAGAGTGGACGAGAGGAATATCGATGCGAGAGAAACTGATTGGTTGCCTCCTGCATTTGCCCTGATCAGGACACAGGCCAGGGAGAAGCCTGCAACCGAGGTGCTCATGTCTTCGACTGGAATCAAACCAGGGACCCTTTGGTCCAGACACTGATACTCTCTGCACTGAGCTAAACCACCTAGGGCAAAATTAAATTTTTTTTTTTTTTATCAAGACTGAGAAGAACCAGAAGCAGATAGCAGAGACCAAAGAGTTAGAAGACAGGGACTATTCTATCAGGAAAGTGACAAAATATTAGGATTGTGCACAAAAGTACCGAAAATAATCTTGAGAAGTAACAGTTTTTTCCTCTTGAAGAAATGAAGAAAGAAACAAAAATACTGAAAGATTTTGGGCAGCTGAGAGAGCTCATTTGGGAAGGTTCTCTTAAATTTTCATTAAAAAATAAGTAAAGGCAATTGGGTGATAATGGGACTGGGAGCTAGAGGAGAATGAGAAATGTCTGGAATAAGTACATGATAAGAGAGGAAAGTCATGACTATAAATATTTTGGAAAAGTATTGGAGTTCAAAGTATTTGGTTCAATAGCGCCATTTTGAAGAAGAACTGACTAAATAGGCAACGTTAGGCTGGAAAGCCATGACTAGGGACAGAGAACATAGTTAATTGGGTCCATTCAAGTTTAAATTTGAGTTTGTAAATTTGGTATGACTTATTATTTAAAAAATGCCAATGTATGAAAGAGCATGGCTTCAAGGAGTCATGTAAAGACAGAATGGTGCTGATAGGCTAGAATAAAAAAGGAGTAAAGGAAACCAGATTATTATGAGAGGGGTATATAAGAATCAAAACTCGTGTTGTGAGAAGAAAAATTGCACAATTCATAGGATACTTTTAAATGAGAACCATGTTTATCTAGAATGAAGTGCAGAATATGATTACTAGGGCTGAAAAGGTCAAGGACTTATGAAAGAGTATGTCTGACATATCACTCGTATGAATGTTCAAAGTATTAAAACAATGGCTACAGATAAGATGAGGAAAATAAATGAGATCCAGGTGCTGAAGAAGTTGAACTAGTTATTAGACTGCGGTGACAGGGATATGGAGAAGAGACTATAATGATGATAATATAATGATAACACTATTAACTGTAATAACGATACTAACAACTACCATATCAAGGCACTGCTTTAAGTGTTTTTGCAAACATTAATTGGTTCATGCATTTCTATGTTACTGGAGTGGGCTTTAGTATCCCTATTTCATAGAGAATGTAATAGAATCTTAAAGGGATTGTTTAGTCAATAAATGATAAATACATCACTTGGTCAATAACCTTATTGTATGTCAGGTCTGATGCCAGGCAGTGGGTGTCAGAGAGTCCCTCCTAATGAGAAGTTATTTGCCTAAGTTCCTGTACTAGTGGACAGCACAGTTGAGATTTAGCCCTTTGGTTCTGAGCTCCCTCTATTTTGTTAACCTAGGAATTGCTTCAGTTGAAGGAAGAAAAGAACAAGTAAAGGATCATGTTAAGGGAAAGGCATGTTTACATCATGTGGGAGAGAGAGAGATGGCTTTTAAAAATCCATTTTGGGCTCTGTGGCAGCTTGTGGCCACCATCTCTCCCTCCCCTGCCTGTACATGCAGGTCATTATCTTATTGAAAAAGTGAAGCCTTCTGCACTGTCACTGCTTTCCATCTGGGCTGGCCCGGGACTATTTGACCCAAATGATAATAGTAGCAGTGACACTCCTTGACTTTCGAGGAGAGGACATAAGTAGTTGTGCAAGCTTTACCACAGGTCTCATGGAATGTTCACGGGAAAAATCCTGCTGCCTTGGTTAGAAGTTCGATTGAACAGAGGCTACCATTCTGTAAGCAAGTCTAAGCTAACCAATTGGAAAGGCTCATGGACAGAATTGAGAGCCAACTGGCCCCCAGCTATTCCAGACATCCCAGCCCAGGCCCCAGACATACTCAAGCTTCAGCCACCACAAGACTCCTTTGCATGAGCAATCCCAATAAGAACCTGGCTGTGCCCATCAGCTGCCAATGGTATGAGAACAAATAATAGATTGGTGTTTTAAACCACTAAGTTTTGGGGCAGCAGTGGATCATTGGAACAGATTTCAAAATAGTTTGAGAGTTTGTTCATAGATAGGAAATTTGTCAGGTGGATCTTTCAGATATTATGAAAACAGACTTGAAATTTAGTTAATGTGTTCAAACAGGATTAATTATCAGCATAATTCAATTCTTGAGGTCTTTGTATTGTTCCATTTATTCTGTTCCATTTCATACATTATATTTATTTACATCTACAAAAAGTATTTAACAACCACCTCTGTGTGATAGAAAATATTGTGGAAAATAGCTTTCTTATCCTATATAATAAAGAGGTAATATGCAAATTGATCATCATGCCCTTGCACAAGATGGCCACCCCCATGTGGTCACAAAATGGCTGGCAAGGGAGGGCAGTAGTGGGTGATCAGGCCAGCAGGGGAAGGCAATTAGGGGTGACCAGACCTGAAGGGGAGGGCTGTTGGGGGTGACCAGGCTAGCAGAGGAGGGCAGTTGGAGGCAACCGGGCCTGCAGGGGAGGGCAGTTGGGGACTATAGGACCAACAGGGGAGGGCAGTTGGTTGCAATCAGGACAACAGGGGAGCAGTTAGGCATCAATAAGGCTGGCAGGAAAGTGGTTAGGGGTGATCAGGCTGTCAGGCAGGCGAATGGTTGGGAGCCAGCAGTCCTGGATTTTGAGGGGGATATCCAACTGCATGGGACATTTGTCCAATCGGCAGTTGGACATTCCTTGAGAGGTACCAGTTTGGAGAGGGTGCAGGCTGGGCTGAGGGACAACCCCCTCCAGTGCACGAATTTCGTGCACTGAGCCTCTAGTCTTAAATAAAATTATTTGTCTTCTGAGTGTGATAGCTCTATGAAAATGTTTAAATTAGTTCTCTTAAAAGGTATATTCATTAATATATAATAGGTATTGCCTCTAAATGATGTTTTAAAAACTTCAACTGGACCACAAAATAAAACCTACAATATAATTGATAAATCACCAAGTATATTTTCCCTATATGTGTCTGTTTTACAATATAGTCCATCACAAAATAATCATTTGGCAATGAACAAGGTTTATGCATCTTGAATATGATTGTGGCTGTGCAATTATTTATAATTACAAAGCATTATAAAGAACAAACTGTCTAATCATGTAATGCTCAAATCATAAAATCTTATGATAGAATATTAGGCATATCAGGCAGCTTTTAAACTGCCTGATACAGCAAACTATTTAATGATATGGGAAATGTTCACAATATAAGTTAAAATAGTAGAATGCAACTTTATATGTAAACATAAATGTATAAGTAGTAATTTGCCAAATACATAAATGAAAAGCCTGGGGAAAAGGGCATTTAAGTATACATAATAGTTATTGCTTGGAGGTGAGTATATAGATAATTTAAATTGTATTCTTTATACTTGTTTGGATTTTCAAATTCTGTGCAATAAGCATATATTTGTTCTAAAGTTATTTTCAAAGTCATTATTTTAAAGAAAGCTTCCGCCGAAACCGGTTTGGCTCAGTGGTAGAGCGTTGGTCTGCGGGCTGAGGGGTCCCGGGTTCGATTCCGGCCAAGGGCATGTACATTGGTTGCGGGCACATCCCCAGTAGGGGGTGTGCAAGAGGCAGCTGGTCGATGTTTCTCTCTCATCGACATTTCTAGCTCTCTGTCTCTCCCTTCCTCTCTGTGAAATATCAATAAAATATATTTTAAAAAAATAAAGAAAGCTTCCATATTGTGATACATATATGCTAGTCTAAGTGTATCCTACTTAACTAAACATTTACTGAATGCAAAGTATGTATAGAACACTGTGCTGATGGGGTCAGGTGGAGATGAATGGCTTACAGGAGGACAAAATAAAATTCTGGCCCCAGTTGTGTTAAAATCCTGTGGCAGACAGATTTCTTAAAATTTATTTATTTTACAAAGAAACAAATGTCAAGCAATCATAATGTTATGTTTAAGTGCTTTGGGAGTATATTTTATATCTCATTATAACAATTGTTGCATTGACTATAATTTTTTTCTATAATTTCTATTTGTCTGAATAGTCAACATGGTATTTGGCATCTATTAGACAACCAATAAATATTTGTAGAAGAAGAGATGAAAGGAAAAGGGGAGAGAAAAAGTCCAGGAGTTATGTTTTGAGTTTGAAACATTGTGTAACAACAAGTAAAATATATTTTAAAATAATTATTGTTAAGACAAATATCCAATATGATAGCCTTTTTTTGTTAAACCAAAATATATTTGAATTAACATTTTTTTTGGTCATACTTAGAGTGGGATGATAATAAAAATGACAGAACAGCTCCATGAATGAATAGAAACCTTCTCATTATTTAAAAATGTTCATTATTATTAGAAATTTACTATGGACAGATCATTTTTTCTAAATTCTTTTTTGTTAAATTCTCACCTGAAGATATTTTCCCATAGATTTTCAAAGAGAGTGGAAGAGAGAGGAGAAGACAGAGAAATATCAATGTGAGAGAAACACATCCATTGGTTGCCTCCTGCACGTGTCCTATCCAGGGCCGGGCTGGAGAGGAGCCTGCAACTGAGGTACATGCTCATGACTGTAATCAAACCTGGGACCCTTCAGTCCATAGGCCTATGCTCTATCCACTGAGCCAAACTGGCTAGGGCAATTTTTTAAAATTCTTATAAATCTGAAATATTTCTATTAACATGTTATTGTAAAGATATTCTGAAAAAGTGATGTGATTTACCTTTTAAGATAAATTAAGAACAATTTTCAATCAAAATGAAATTCATAGTTATTGTATTAGTATTGGCTTATCAATGTCCTAAGAGAAAAGTATATATTTAAATATTTTATACTGAATGGCTGCAATTAGTTTCCTGTATGTATTTAGGAGTGACTTACATCAATATTATATTAATACAATAATTACTTTTGCTTTTAAGGCTTGTTAATAATGGTCATATTTTTATCATCTTTTGACTGTTTTTTTAAAAACATGAAGCAATTTTTTTTCTTCAAAGGATTTCACTGCTAATTTACAGAATAAATCTGTGAAAATAGATTAATAGGTATTTATCTCAGAGATGACAAATGTGTGAAGGTAGTTATTGTCTCAATGTTATACAGATGCCACTAATTTATCACAAATCTCATTAATTTTATGCTTAGCTGTAATGAGTCAGTGTCACGTGGGCAAGAATCTGGAAAGGACCCCTCCCTTCATCCCCTGGCAGTGCTGCTATGTAGGACCACTAACATAAATGTATAATTTGAAAATACACAATTTATAAAAATGGACACAGTCCCCTTATTTCTTCACGAAGATGTCTGAACAGATGCTGAGGCACAAAGGTCCCGAGCAGGAGCAGGTTCTCAAGCCAGGGCTCCTCTGGTTTGCTGTTAGATTGCTAGCATTGACTTATTCCTTTGACCTAATGTGTAGCTATGAAATTTTTTTCTTTTGAGGAGCCATTGACTTTTAAAGCTGGAAAAAAAATACCCCAACTGGTGTAGCATAATGGTTGAACATTGACCTATGAATCAGGCGGTCACAGGTTCTATTCCCGGTCAGGGCATATGCCTGGGTTTTGGGTTCCATCCCCAGTGTGGGGCCTGTAGGAGGCAGCTGTATGATGATTCTCTCTCATCATTGATATTTCTATCTCTCTCTCTCTCTTTCCCTTCCTCTCTGAGATCAACAAAAGCATATTTAAAAAACCCCACAAATATGATATAAAGGTCTTGTTTTTTATGTCATTAGCATGACAAAGTCAATGTTACATAATCATAACACTTGAAATTAGTTGGAGTCATCGAGTTCAACCCTATTATTTTTCAGATGAGGAAGGAGTACTTGAGATAGAAAAATGCCTCCTCAAAAACAAAGAAACAAACAATCAAAAAAATCCTCTGGCTTGGGAGGAAAAATTTGTTGAAGCAGGAGTCAGTTTTAGTCTTGACAACCAGTGGAGTGATATTTCTTGTTCAAAGCAAATTATGACAGGTCAATGTGATAACAAACAGGAAGTTGAATGCTGACTTCTTATAAAATTACTTTTAGATAACACCTTGTGGTGGTGGGCTTTAGAGTTTTCGTGGTGTAACTGTCCCACCTTCCTGAGGAATAGTTGTTATAAACCTTCCCAATGCTGAGACGAAACCTCTAGGGCAGTGGTCGGCAAACTCATTAGTCAACAGAGCCAAATGTCAACAGTGCAACGATTGAAATTTCTTTTGAGAGCCAAATTTTTTCAACTTAAACTTCTTTTAATGTTACTTCTTCAAAATAGACTCCCTCTGGCTGTGGTATTTTGTGGAAGAGCCACACTCAAGGGGCTCATGTGCCACACTTTGCCGACCACAGCCCTAGTGCAACCTTCCAGCTCTTTCTCACCAAAATAACATCACATTTGCTACCTGAGCTGACATCCACTGATTCAACAAGTATACCGATTGTTATATGCTATTTTTTACACTGAAAATCTATTCAGTTTGTTCTCATTTTTATTTGATTTTGGGAACTTTCATGTCATTTTTCTCACATGGAAGTTTTACATGGAAAATTACATGTGCTGGGATTCAAAACATTAAGTGGGCTTTTTCATTTAAACTGTTTAAAATGAAAATGAAAATTTTGATATTAAATATGCGATGGTATCTTACATTCTATTTTCAAGCCCTTAAATATTGCTTGGGGGAAGGCATCTCTTACTTCTAAACACACATAAAGATGGCAGGCATTTTGGAAGCAAAGTCCTGAACATTTCTACTAACAGTGAGTGAAGAGGAGATTTAGCTCCTATCTAGATCATTAGATTGATGTAGATTCTACATTGTAGAAGAATAAGCTCAATTTTTCAGGCCACAAAGAATATTTTTTTATTTTTATCATGTACTTAAATTATATGCCATGAACCATCCAGTTCAAGAACTATTTTGCATAGACACAAATAAAAAGAATGTATAAGTTACACTAAAGCATTTCATTAAAAAGTAATAATCAATTATGTGAATAGATTTTCTATAGTTCATCATGCATTAATATCTGTGAATAAGTGGTTGCTGAGCTTTTCATCTTTATAATAAAATTATGAGGAATTATGATACAACCTTATTTAGGGAGCATGGTGTATTGATAATATTTTTATGCAAAATATGTTCCTGATGTACTCTTGACATACTAGGCTGGCAAAGTGCAACTACATAAAGTATTGCATCTTTCCTTCTTTAAGTTATTAGATGCTTCCTTACCATCCTAAGTTCCTCATGAAGTCTAGAGGGTGTTCTTAGATTTCTTATTATTTACTAACCTAATTTGTTATTATTTGCTAACCTCTCTTACGTTTCAATCCCATGAGAATAACCAACTGTTTTTTTTTTTTTTTTTACCAGAAGCAGTTAAGGATTGGAATGAGAGATGAACATTTCAAATTATTATTTCAAAAGCACGTTTATTTTTTAAATAATTTGCTAATGCTTCCCATTTTTCATATCAATCACAATCATATTATTATTAGTATTATTATTATTATTGCCTATATACCTATATACATGTCATCTATGTAAACTGGTTTCTCAGCATGCAATTCTTGTCCCTCCTCAATTGTTTATTTAACAAGAGGCTCTAGTTTCACTTCCTTGCAGGAGACTTTCTATGAATACACTGCCTAGATACTGTCACTCCACTATATATGCATAGTGCCATTACCTCTCATTAATAGTTGAAATCACAGCTGAACCTTTCTAATGTTTATGTGATTCTTTTATTAACAGTGGCTTTCCTCTTTGGATTTTAGGTACAGGAGAGCTAGAATTATGCTTATAATTTGCTCACTACTGTATTTCCAATGCCTAGTACAGTGTTCAGCATGTAGTCTGTTATAGATATAGATTTAAAATATATAATTGAATGAATACTTTTAAAATCAACTTAATAGCCTGGCATAGCTGTTGAGTTACTTTTGCACACATTTTCACTTTGAGCCATCAAAATATGAGAAAGAGCAATATACCTTTGCAAAATCATAGCACTGTTCTGAAAAAAAAATACGTTTACTATATGTTAAAAAGTAGGATTCTAATTATGTTAAATTATCTTCTTTGTTAAATGCTATTAATTAGCTACTCATCTGAACTTGGTGTGTTTCTAAATAAGAAAAACAACAAAAAACAGGCTATTAGTGTCTTTTCGACTTTGATGGGCAACAAAAATCTCTGGCATGTTTGTAAAAAATATGTAGATTCCTTGGCTGTTCTCAATAGTAACTAAATTACAATTTCTGTGACTAGAGCTTCAGAATTGTATTTTGTACAAGGATGCCTAAGAAGTTTTTATGCATCTTCTATTTCCATAAAAACTGATCTTATGAAAAGATTCTTCGGTAGAGTCAAAAGAATCTTATTCCAGTTTTGTCTTTTTATATAAGAGCTTTGTGCATGTTTCTGCACCTTATTAGTCTCAGTTTCTCAATGTTGTATAATTGGAATTATATCATTATTGTGAGAATTACTTAGGTGACTGTACATAAAAAGTACTTTGTAAATAGCTATACTAGTACTGATTATACCTCTCACCGGCTCAGTAATGTTAACATTTACAGATCTCAAAATGCTTCATTTTTAAAATACATATAAACAATAACCTATGTACCACATTTGGTTTTATCAAAACAAATAAGAATAGATGTGAAAATGATTTTTAAAAGAAAAAAATGTACTATTGTTAACAGAGTCAACAATCTATTTTCTGAGTAGCTTATAATGTAAAAAAATGCTGAAATGATAATGACTTAATGCTCACATATCACGTAGAAAGCACTATGCTAAATGATATATACTTTCTCTCTAATCTTTACAGCAAATATTGTATTGATGTTTCCTCTCCACAAGTGATAAAACTGAATCTCAGAAAGTTCAAATGACTTACCCAAGGCTATACAACATCCCAACCTATTCTACACCTATTAAAACTTGGTTCAGAAAGTTTGATCTAAGCCTATTAGATCATGGCAATCTTTTTGTGATAATTTCTAGTTAAGGAATAACCATATGGTCTAAACTGGCAAAACCAGATGAAGGGATGGACATTTGTAGAGATGTGTTAGTTGATTTTTTTTATGTTGTATGTGAACAAGAAAGCATTTAGCCTGTATTATTTGGGAAGATAGACAATGACTACTATGAGCTCTAGACAAGAGAGTGAAGAAATGGAATCAACTTTGGTTCTTGAAAAATATTTGGGACACTGGATGAACCAATTTAAAGATCTACTTTCTGTCATGAGAGCCAATACATCCCTTGTTGTTCAAATCTTGGGCTTTTTATTGATTGCAACTGGAAGCATACTAAAGATACAAAGGATAACTGAGAACTCCCTTGGTTTTTGAAAGATTAAAATTGGAATAATTCCTTATCTGTTACATATTAGCATAAATAAACAGAAAAGAGCATATCCAATAATAAATTACTACATATAAATACCTTGGAATTGAAAAATGACAATTCAATTGAGAAAACGTTCAGAACCGCTGGCTGACTAGAAGCAAACAGCCAAATAGGTAAACACATAATGCAATAACATTATTAAAATGATTTAATAATTTACCTATAGGATAATGGAATTATCATTTTGGATAGGAATTTGGGACTTATTAAATATGTAATGATAATCAATATTTTATGACAATAATGTTTAACAAAATATTGAAAATCAGAGAAAAATTTTAGACCAAAATTAACAAAAACTCATAATTAAACATTTTGTATGTTTCATGTTTCTACATCAATTAAAAAAAGAGGCCTGAAAGGGTTAGAGAAACTACCATTTGACAGCATTGAATGATGAAAGCTCACTAGAGACCAGGAGAACTCAGTCTCAGGCAGGCCTTGCCATTTTCCAGTAAAGTAACTTAGAAGTTCACTTTGTATCTCTGGAACACAAAAGTTTTTAGGTACTGTGGTTGGAAAGATGGGTTTTTCAGTTAAGGTTCCAATAAAACTTTCTCTAGGCTGGTATTTAAAGATGGAACAGGTGAGGGGTATGTGTGTTGTGTGTGTGGCAAAAGGGGGTAAGTAAATATCCCAAAGACTGGAAATATCAAGGCAATTTTGAAGAGAGGGAGGCAGGTAGATTATGTTTGGTCAGACTAGCAGCAATCAATAAAGGTTGGGAAAAGGACATTGAGGGAAGACATTGAACAGCAGGACAATAAATTTGAACTTTGTTATGAAAGAAGTGGAGAGCCTATAATGTTATTAAATGGGAGATGGATAATACATTTTATATTTTATAGGAAGAGTTAAGAGTCAAAACAAACCATCATTCCAGAATTTCATGCTTGGATAAATTGGAAGAATAGTAGAATTAAGGAGTAATCTGGAGGAGAATCTCACAATTAAAATAAATTCTGGTGATAACATTGAAGTGCAGAGATGAGAAGATTCTATTTTGAAGAGAGTTGGAAGTGTCAAGAATACTTATTGAGAGCAATGTTATAGGGAATCAATAATCTTAGAACAGTAATATTGCTGAACAACATTGAGAGCTTATATGAAATGAAAAACATAATTTTATAGGGGCTGAGTCCATACAGTTCTATTAGATTTTTTATGCCCTATGCTTGCAACAGAGTTGATTGAGTTCACAAGATGGCATGATAGGTATCAAGAAAGTCATGGATTTCAGGTAGGGACTAAATTAGGAATAGCTGGTAAGTGTTTAAGTTAAGAGAAGTCAATGTCAAACTCAGGAGAAGACTCAATATGTGTGAGACGGCACCTGTTGTAGGAGATTAAAGCTGTTGTCAAAGATTTAATCACTCCAATTATAGATTCAAATATACATGGCAGAGCTTCCAGGACATAAGTAAGGACCTCTACAGTTGCAAATAGGAAAATTGATAGTTCAAAAACTCCTCTATTCAACCCAAAATCTTTGGCCCAGCCAGCACACCCAAAATCTTATTGGTACATAAGCCTTTTTTTAGTTTCTTATACTCCATGTAGCCAGAATCCAATATATATGAATCATCTTTGCTATTTGCATTTACTTTTTAATATTGGGTCAATACTTTTTATGAGAACAACTGTGTGTGTGTGTGTGTGTGTGTGTGTGTGTGTGTGTGTGTATGCTGCAAAGTATAGGGTGGAGTGGAAGGTGAGATGGAGTCATGAAAACATGCTGAGACTTGTAGAACATTATTTTGTTAAAGTTCTGTATTTCTTTTGTAGTGACAATTTTTATTTTAATGTTCAAAATACAGTCATGCTTAAGTACTTTATTCTGTTTTTTATTCCTTCAGTTGTTTTTAATCATTACTACTTCCTTCCAGTAAGATTATTCTGTCTGCAGTATTTTAAGTTATTGGTATTTCTTCACTGATTTCACTCCTCCTTCCTCTGAGTCTATCTCAGTTTTTAGTATATGTTCTACATAGAGATTAAACAAATAGGGAGACAAAATGTACCCTTGTCTGACTCCTTTGCCTATAGGAAACCATTCTATTTCCATATTATGTCCTAACAGTAGCTTCCTGTCCGCAATATGCTAGCCATCAAGACAAAAACAAGTGCTGAGGCAAGCCTCTTTTTTTTTTTCTTTCATAACAACCCATAGCTTTTCATGATTGATGCAGTTAAAGGCTTTGTTGTCATTTATAAAACATAGCTAACCCTCTTCTGAAATTCTTTGGAGCTCTCCAATATCCAAAGAATGCTCACAATTAGATTTCAAGTGCTTCTTCTTTTTCTGAATACAGCTTGAATACGTGGCATTTCTGCACCACTTTATTTGAGTATGGAATTACAGATATGGTCCTACAGTTACTGCCTTCCTTGGCATTTCCTTTAATGAAGATTGGGATGCTTATTGAACATTTACAGTCTGTAGGCCATTGATTTGTTTTCCATATTTGTCGACATATTCTTGTTAGGATTTTGACAGATTCATCCCCTGTAGCTTGAACCATCTTACCCACTTACCCCTTCTACTACAGAAGAAATGGACAAGTTTAGCATAAACAAAGAAGACATTGAAATTGTTAAAGATTTTGCTTACCTTGCTTCAGTCATCAATTCAAATTGAGACTGCAGCCAAGAAATCAAGAGAAGGGAATTGGAAGGGAAGCAATAGAAGGATTGGAAAGATCACCAAGAGCAAAGATACATAATTAAAGATCAAGGCTAAGATCATCCACAACCTTGCATCCCAATTAATATATACAAATGAAAAAGAAAGTGAAGAAGGCTGACAGGAAAAAAAAAGGTTCATTTGAAATGTGGTATTGAAGGAGAGTCCTACAGTTACCCTGGACTG
The DNA here is from genome assembly GCA_963924515.1 of Vespertilio murinus. NCBI lineage: Eukaryota > Metazoa > Chordata > Mammalia > Chiroptera > Vespertilionidae > Vespertilio > Vespertilio murinus. Next base: position 109,164,419 of record OZ004709.1, read on the forward strand.
ACAGAAGACGAACAAGTGAGTCTTGAGCAAATTAAGCTTGAATCATTGACAGAGCTAAAAATGACAAAACAAGCTGTCCCACTCTGGGCACATCCTGGGAAGACATGGTTCTTTGGAAAATACAGTAAGTAATTCTGGGAAAATAGAAGGCAGCAAAAAAAAGAGGAGGACCACATACAAGATGGATTGGCTCCATAAAAGCCATACAGATGAGTCTTTAGGAGCTGAGTAGGGCTGTTGAGGACAGGACATTGTGGATATCACTCATTCATAGAGTTGCCAGAAGCTGGAACCCACTCAATTGCATGTAACGTGGACACTTATAGAGATAGAAATGCCCATGCTACAAAGAATTGTTTTGTGATTGCAGCTGTAGTAAGCTTCTGAAATCCATTTCCCACCACACCATACCCAAATAGTTTTCCCTCATACTCCACTGTGTCTGCTCTCTTATTTACATTTTATATCACATGGCAATGCATTTGATATTAAATGTCTATGATTATTATTTATTCAATTGCTACCCAATCTTCCCATTTACTTGACTTATAAAAATAGAATTACTCTCTTTGGGGGAAAGAATTATATATTCATTCCTACATTTAAATGTCTTCAACAATATTGAGGAAATAGATACTGTATGCAAGACTCTGGGATAGGCAATAAACATGGTAAGGAAGGTACCTGTCCTCATGAGTTTTACCTTCTAGAGAGAAGACAGCCAATGAATGAGATAATTTCAGATAGTAATAAATACAATAAAGAAAATAAAGTTGGGTAAAAATTGGTGGAGGAGAGGCAGGAAACATTTGAGAACCAATAAATAAATAAGAAGGAGCCATCCAGCCAAATAAATATTATGCCTAAAACATCAATAAAAAATTCCTAAGTGTTGGCATATTTGCAGATTCTGGGGTGGTGGACAAAGTGAAGGAAGACCATAGAGGATGATAGTATTGGAAAGGCCAATAGGTGCCAGATAATAGAGGGTTTTGAAAGCAATGCTAATACATTGTGATTTTATTGTGGGTGTGATGGGGAGCCATTGAATGACTATGAGAAAGTCAAAGGAAAGAAGCCATTTAAAAACCATAAACCGCCGAAACCGGTTTGGCTTAGTGGATAAAGCGTCGGCCTGCAGACGGAAAGGTCCCAGGTTCGATTCCGGTCAAGGACATGTACATTGGTTGCAGGCACATCCCCAATGGGGGATGTGCAGGAGGCAGCTGGTCGATGTATCTCTCTCATCGATGTTTCTAGCTCTCTATCTCTCTCCCTTCCTCTCTGTGAAAAATCAATAAAATATATATTAAAAAAAAAAAACCAAAAAAACCCCATAAACCAAAGGTGTGATGGAAACCCACAGGGGCTATATAGGAAGATTGTGGGGGAAATCTATTTAAATTAAAAAAAATATGGGTGTTTTCATTGCAGTAAGGTTTTGGTAGAAAAGGTAAATTGTAGTGATTGAATGAATCACTATTCCAATGTTGTTTTATTGTCCTATTGTTGGTTGACAGATGTTGTCAGTGTAGTTTCAATGACAGCAATTATTTCAGAGGATACTTTGCATATCAGTCTTTTGCAGTCTTATTGGGAGTATCATGATCTTCTATTTCTGTTGTAAGCAAAACAAAAAACGATATCACCTCTTTCCCATACCAGTGGTATATATAATCTGTGACTATGTAGTTGTCATTGGAACTCGACTCTTTTGGGTTAGATGGTGCAATGTGACCAGACCAGTGAGTTGTGAACTAAAATGACTTGTGCTACTTGAGGGTGAAGTATTTAATTACCAATTATATTGCTGTGTTTAAGATGTTTGTTTAAAAAATTCTTGTGTTCTTTGTTTAGGAAAATATAAACACTTCTAATCAAGTATCACAAACTTCAGGCGAAAGATAAATTAACCAAAGATCCAAAGTAGTTTAGTAGGCATAAATGTTTAATGTGATATTACAAAATGAATTGAAGTTGTACATTCTGTATGTTTTCCAATATGAAAGTAATACTGTCCATCCATCGAAGGTGATCTTTCTGAAATGGAAAATAGATATTTGAGGGCATATTGTTCAAACTAGCAAGAATAATTTAAAATAATCAGCTTGTTTATTTAAAAACTCAAGCAACCCCCAGATGCTATCCTGAAATTAATTTATTAAGCTAGTATTACAAAAATTCTAAAAACAGATGAGTTAAAGAAATCTGGTATAAAATACCATATGGCATCCTAAAATATGAAAGGTACCATGTTTCTACAAAACTTTTTATAAATTCAATATTGGATTTATTGTGTCTGACTAATTACAATTCTGCAATGCAAATTAAGATCAGGAAAATAATGACTACATGGACTTTTAAATTTGTTCAGTCTCACTATTCATTTATGAATAATTTATAGATATCTCTGTGACTTCTTTTCCCAAATACACCATGAAGTGAATTTATAATTAGTATTTCCAATGACAACATATTTATAAAGCTATTCTCTTTAAGATAGGTACACTCTAGACAATACTATGGACTACACTGTAAGTAGAAAGTTCCTTTAATATGTCTTTTCTGAGGTATACATTTGCACTTATTTTCATTTATTTAGATTTTCTTTTATGATTTTCATTGATACCAACAACATGTTCTACAAGATATCTATTTGAGACTAGGGACATATTTCACAGTTGTAGAAATGAACAGAAATTGACAAACATGTATCTGGGGTCATTAATTTCATGTATTAAGTAACAGAGCAAGTCAATAGTCCCCTAAGGACTTAAAAAATGAGTATTACTATGTGCTTAACTTTTTGGCCAGTGGCTGAGATATAATAGAAAAATAACTGTCTTAGTGTTTGCTTAATGGCTGGTTTCTTATCCTCTGAGGATTTTGGCTTTAAAACTGTAAGACATTTACCATTATGCAATGTACCATTAGAGCTTAGCACAGACTGATAGATGATTGCTGTCACATGGTGACAGTGAACTTGGTACAATCCCGATGCCACCATCTAACTCATTTGGAGAAATGAAGACAGCAGGCTCTTGAAAAAGCACTTAAATGAGCAGTCCTGGAGGTCGAATAATTTGTAACAGATGCTCCATATAATGGATGGATTACAGGGAGAGCGTCTGTAATGCAGACTATCATTGGGGTATGATCGATGCTGCTTATTAGCTTGACTTAACATTCAGTGAGCTGAGATTGTGAGACAAATATGTGAGCTTTGATGTACTGATACATATAGATCAGGTGATAAAAAAGCCTTTGAAACAGTGATTAAGTATTTAAAGTTTACTAATAACAGTTGTATTTCTTGAGTTAGCACAAAAGAAGTAATTATATGAACCAATAACATCCTGAACAAAACATGTAATTCACACAGACTTGATTCACTCCACAGTTCTGTGATTAATAAACACTTAAATTAAGCAAATCAGAAGGCTGACAAGTGAGAAAGCTGGCATTTTGATATAATTAACTTAGGTGATTTATTAAAAAATTCCCTTTACTTGAAATTTTATACTTTTTGACCTAGAATGTTTTACAATCTAAGACCTAATTCCAGAGGAACTTGAAAACCATCCATCCTATTTAGTTTCAATTAAAAAATTCAAAATATTTTTTCATAAGTACTTCCCAATTCTTTAGTCCTTGGTGAGTTCTTAAAACCTTTGTACTATTTAATTTTTGCCTGACTTATTACCAGGCATGGCAAAGTCCTATGTAATTATTAATTGAGTGCATATTTGTTAAAAATAGTGAATACTATGATGTAAATCAACTAAATATATATTTGGTGCTCATTTTGTGTGATATTAAGCTGGTGACTATTAGACATGCAGTTAGTGATGATCATCATGGATATGAAATCAGTACTCTTAGGACCCTGACCTCTCTTTTTATAGCCTCATCTATACATAATTTCTAGAATAAAATATAAATTGTGTGATTAACCTTTTTTTTTAACAAGTTTTTTTTCTTTTGGTGAACTTGAAGCTCTTCAGTGTTATGTCCCATATGGGAAATTCCCTTGCACACTAAGTTAGTTCTTGCTCAAGGATAGATGCCTTTACAATGGAATGTTCAGTGCATATAAGTACATGCTATTATAAGCAATCTGATTCAGAAAAGTGATGCAAGATTTCATTGGCTCAGTTAACTGACTATACTGAGATGGCCGTGATAGTGGTTTCATAGTTTATTTATCCTGATGACAGTACACTAGCGGAGAACACAGTGATGCCTACCAACAGGCCAGTTTGACCCTGGGAAAGAAGAGGCAGTCATAACGCTTCCAGTAATTTTAGAATGTATTGTCAAATTGTAGTTGAACAAGATGAGCAAAATAATCAGAAAATTATTGACTATTTTAGCCAATGAATAATAAGATAAAATCACCTTCTGGATAAATGTAGACCATTTTCCTGCCCTTACATATCATGAAGAAGACTGATTCATCTCCTTAATCTGAAGGATTAGGGAAACAAAAAGCCTTCCTCTATATGAGAGTATCAACAACAATATCTACCACGTACTGAGAACCCTTCTTCCATTTAAAATCCTTTTCATTCTCCTATTCAACCTGCAAATTACATATTTTTATCCGCAGTTAAAAAGTGAATAATCCAGATGAGGTAATATGACTTGCCTATGGTTATTCAGCTGGTTTCAGAGTGAGTTTCAAGTTCCTGCCTTGGTTGTCTTTATAATGCCACACTGTATGGACTGGGTGAAATGGTTACTATCACAGCCGTTTTAACAACATGGGTCATTTTCAAATTGAGCTTGAGATTCAACTAACATTTACTGAGCACCAGGTATAAACTGGTCCCGATGCTGAGAGCTCTGGTTCCCAAAGACCTTTCTTTTCCATGTGCAGCACTAACACAACCGACCATCCACAATACTTTTGATGTCATTTTAATTTTCTCAGTGTAATGAATAATCTTGCAGCTGTCACTTTTATAGCTCAGCTTTTCAATGCCTGCCTACTTTGAATCTTGTGCAGGATACTTTCTATTTTTAATAAACTTTTTATAAAGCTAAGAACTATTTCCCACCCCCATTCACTCTCACTTTTTAGGGACCTCAGCAATGATTCACAAGTTTCCAAATGTAAAATCTACTGATATATATTCAATCAATAACATAGGATAGAGACCCATGTGCTCATGATTGCCAATCTTTACATTTAGTGGGTCAAATTGGATTTTTTTCCATATATACCACACAATAAGTTCTACATACTTTACTTTTTTTGGGAAAAAAGGAGATTTAAATCATCAATCTGAGAGATTTTTTTTTCACCAAAAGTTAATCACATTTTTTATTTTCTTGACATTTACAGACATCATCTGATGTTCAGTATTTTCCCTACTCTTTCACCCTAGATGCTCCAACTCATTAGAGAGCTAATTGCCTTTGTAATTCTAAATTAAAGAGTACTTAGTGAAACTGAGACATTACCTTTGCCAGGTGTTTGGGAGGACAAAATTCAATCTGCCATAAAAGTCAGTAAAAGTTTCTTCCAATCAACACTAGTTCTCTCTATGTTCAATCTGCGTGGATTTTGTGTTGTTTGATGAAGAATCAGTCAGACATCAGGATACATGTTGTTTGGTGTTACACAAAAGCAATAAAATAATTAAGAATTGAGTATTTTGGAATATGGGTTGAAATGAAATAAGATTTTGGGATAGAGACTAAATGAACTTACCAATTATCCACCATCTTCCTTGAAGATGTGATCAATCATTTGGTTGAGTTTCAGCAAAACTTTCGCTTAGAACTTGGGTTCTTTGTTACTTCATTTGGGTTATCAAAAAAAGGGCCATTTAGTACACATGTGTCTACAAGGCTGTATTCTAGGCTCCTTATGAAAACAAATTACTAAAAGACACGCTAAAACAATCTAGGTAGCAGTCATAGAAAACAGAATGTATTCAGGATTTTTTTTAAAAAGATGAGGCTTTAGAAAGGATTGGTGGTTGGTTTCTGCTGTGTCTATATAAAACATAAGAAAAGTGAACAAGGAAGGTGATTTTTTCAAACAATTCAAAAAAAGTTTGAGCAGACAAAGTGCATTTTTAATATTCTGCTTAAGCAATATTAGTGAGTTTAAGGTTATCCTTCTGAACATTAAAGACCTTATTTTTTTGTTTTGTTATATTTTGCTTTCATGACTCTTGGCACAATTCCCCCATAAGCATATAAGACACAACACATTTTCTTTGGATTCCTCTTGGTTGGGGTTCTGTAGGCTTCCTGTACTTGTAAGTCTATTTCTTTCACCAGGTGAGGGAAGTTTTCTGATATTATTTCTTCAAATATGTTTTCAGTATTTTGCACTCCCTCTTCTTCTGGCACCCTCATAATTCTGATGTTGGTGCGCTTGCAGTTGTCCAAGAGGCTCCTTATACTATCTTCAACTTTCTGGATTCTCTTTTCTTCTTGCTTCCCCAAAGGAGTGTCTTTTGGCTCTTTGACCTGATTCTTGTGTTCTTCCATTCTGCTGTTGGATCTCTGCATAATATTTTCCAATTTAGTCAGTTTATGTATACTTTTTAGTTGGGTCTCATGAAGTTTATCGACCTTTTCTAGGATATTCTTGCATAACCTTAGAACCGTAGTTCTGAACTCTATATCCTCCATCTCTTTCGTTTGAGATCTATTTCGTTGTCTCGGCATTTTCGCTATTTTTTAGAGTTGGTAGGATGGGTTTGTGTTTGGTGTCCTATATGGCCAGAAGGGAGTGGCAAGAAATATTCAAAGTGATGAATAGCAAGAACCTACAACCAAGATTACTGTATCCAGCAAAGTTATCATTCAGAATTGAAGGGCAGATAAAGAGCTTCACAGATAAGAAAAAGTTAAAGGAGTTCATCACCACTAAACCAGTATTATATGAAATGCTGAAAGGTATTACTTAAAAAGAGGAAGAAGATCAAGTGAATTAAAAATCTGAGGAATAGAATAAACTGGTGAATATAATAGAATTAGGGGCAAAGAAAGGGAGTGGATTGATAATTATCAGGGTGAAAGGGGTGTAAGGGGGTGCAGAAAGAGAGCTATGGAGGAGAAAAAGCAGAAACAATTGTAATAATCTGAGCAATAAAGATTTATTTAAAAAACACACAAATTATCAGAAGAGGTCTATTATTTGTCGATGATTAATATTCCTGGTGGCCTTTTGTTCAGAGTGATTCCTTTAGATCAAAACTTATTGTCTGGATAAAAAGTGACACAAGATGTCCTGAGAAAATAGACATTAGACTTTGATATTTTATATAATTGGCAAAACATAGGGGTCAGAAGAAGTTCAGAATTGGCAGTAAGGTACTTTAGGACAAGGTATTAAGATAAACAGTGGTGACCAATAATGTTGAGTTTTTGGTTATGGGATCAAAGATTAGGTACTTTGAAAAATTAAAGAACATGAAGCCTATCCTTAGAGGCTGATGGGAGTGAAAGATGCTGTGTTGGCAAGCTGATGGAGAGTATCTTTTATTCTCTTACATGGGTTAGCAAATGATTACATGTCCAATCCAGCCGTATATCATCTCCTTGATAACATTCTTTAACTCCTACGCTGTCCTTATCCCTCCATTCCCTTGTTTCTTCTTTAAAATATATTTTATTGATTTCAGAGAGGAAGGAAAAGGGAGAAATAGAAATATTAATTATGAGAATAATTATAATCATAATTATAATTATAATAATAAATTGGCTGCCTCTTGCATGCCCTCCACTGGGAATCGAAACCGCAGTCTGGGCCTGTGCCCTGACCAGGAATCGAACTGTGACTCCCTGGTTGATATTCAACCACTGAGCCACAGTGGCTTGGCTTTCTTGTTTTTTGTAAGATTCCTTCTTCTGTCACTCTCTGCATCCCTCCACCCCTTTCTTCCTTTCTCTTTGTCTTTCCTTTCCTTTCCTTTGTTTCTCTTTCTTCCCTCCTTCCTATCACAAATATTTATTAGTAGTTGTAAGGAACTATATTAGGTGAGAAGCTAAGTAGGTTCTGGACATACAATGATGAATAAAATGGAAACAATCTGGCAACTGATGAAAGGCAGTATATTCATTTAAAATGCTCATTTTGAAATCAGTTTTCCTGGACTCTATTTACTTCTTACACTTACTAGTGTGACTTTTGACAATTCCTAAACCTCCTGAGCCTTGGTTTACTTATTTTCATGTTGAAACTAAAAATAATACTCCTCTCCTATTGCTTTCACGTGTTATGGTAAATGGACAAAGTGAAATAATGCATATGAAGCCTTTCACACAGTGCTTGGCATACAGAACGAAATTAAATGTTTTTATTATTGTTAATGGAGCTTATAACCAGAAAGCAAAATGCGCTGCTCATATATCTGTAACAGCACTCCTGGCATTATATTTTTTTAAAAAGTTATGCCCATGTCAAGGACATAAGTTTTTCATGGTTAGCTGATTCTTAGCACAGTTCCTATCATGTATTATGTGCTCTATAAATCTTTGGTGAATAAATATTGAATGGAATGAATGAAAGTGAGAAAGGTTCAAGTTAAACAACCTGCCCAAAGTCACACAACTAGTAGGAGTTTGTGGAGATGTGAAATAGTTTATCTACCTCCAAAGCTCATGCTTTCCTTAAGCTGCTGCACCACCTGTCATACATTATTGCTTACCTTCCTCCACCTACAAGTAATTTGTTATATCCATCATTCCACTTAGTTTGCCTTTGTCAAGGTCATCAATTGCTTTCAAAGTGCTAAATCCAATAGTATATATTGGTTCTTATTTTACTTGTATTTGACACTGTTGCCTATTTACTCCTTTCTGAAATTCTCTTTTTTAAAAAAAACTCGTCCTTATTACTTGATTTCCTCCTAATTTCTCTTCTCTTCTCTCTCTCTCTCTCTCTCTCTCTCTCTCTCTCTCTCTCTCTCTCTCTTCCTAATCTCCTTTGTAGGTTCATCCTCCTTTCCAACTTTAGTGTTTCTGGAAGTTCCATCTTGAGCCCTTTCCCCTTCTCATTTTCACATACTATCTCTGTCCTTTCATTTCCACCTAATCATGCTCAAATCCACATCTCAATTTCAATGTTTCTCTCCTGAGCTCTATAGCCATAATTCTATTTGTTTATTGGATATTTCTCTCTGGAGAGCCTTATGTTAAATATATAGTGTTTCTTTAGTCCCAAACTATTTTTCTCCTGAGGGTGGCCACATCATTTATCATCCAAACCAGGTCTATTTTGAAAGTAAAGGGGCCTCATTAATAATTACTCTGGGATTCCAAGGTCTAACAAAAATTCATGGTCTCATTCCCATTGAACACACAATTAAGCATTATAACTGGCATTTATCTTTGTCCCCTATTTCTCATTTTTCATAGCTAAATTCTGTAGATTCTCCTTCCTCCTATTTTTTTTATATACACTCATTTCAATCTCATTACCATTGCCTTTCCCCAAAAAAAACCTTCTTATTACTTGCTAGGCTTACTGCAAAAGCCTGCAAATTGGTCTACTAGCAGGCCACTGGGTTTCATTCTCCACTGAAACACCATCTATAGTTTTAAGAATGATCTTAAAGTGCATATCTAATCACATCCCTTTCCTGCTTTGGCCCTTTGATGGATATCCATAACTTCTAGCACAAAAGTTAAGCCCTTTTCCATGGCATTAGAAGGAATTTAGATCCAACCCTATCTCACCACTCCTTCCTCTTGCACACTAGACCTATCCTCACTTATTGACAGTAGGCAATTACTGAACAATGAATAGATCAACATTTAAAACATAACCACGCACCCGAAGACCTTATCTCAACAAATTTACATAGATGTTTATTATATGAGGATGGATACATAAGAATACTAGGGTAAGTCTGCGTGACAAAGTACATAGTTAAAGATGATCGCCTTACAATTTGTGACTAAAATATATGTATGATATATAAAACCCAGTTGACTAGAATTTTTCTAATAATGTAAGAGTGAGGTCAGAGTCTTTGGTTCAAAATAGCAATACACTCACATCAAGGAACCCAAATCGCCTAGGTCAGTTAACTGAAATATTTGTGTCTAAAAGAGAACATGGCTTCTAGCAGTTGTTGAGCAAAGGAAACACAAGGAACGCCATCTCCATCAATTGGTTGTCTGTGCACAGCAATATCATTTGTTTGTTTTTTACTTGCAGCTCTACCTGCCATCTCTCTGTCCTCTCCAATCATTCTAGTCGGTCTGGTGGCTTCAGTCAACTGTCACTCAAGGAACCAAACTAAATGTGGTGCAGAGAATTCACACATAAACTCACGACTGACCAAAAAACAATACATTTTAGTCAGTTGTAAAAAAAAAAAAAAAGTTCAATAGGTTAGCATGCAGCTATATGAGAAGCATAAGAGAAAAGAAACCACTATTTAGTGTCTAAAATAAATTGCACAAGTGCCAGTTGAATTAACCTAGATGAATTATAAGCTAGAAAAGCAAGTGATTGCTATAAATTAATTTAAATAATTTCATCTAATAATAGTGACACCAGTTACCTAAAATTTCTATAATCATGCAAGGGAGTCCAGTAAAATATTGTTCAAATAAGATTTGATTTTTTTTAAGAGAGAGGATATTTTGGATCTGCATTTTAGTGTTGTTGTTTTTAAAATACCATAAAACAGTTGAATTAACTAAAAAACTTTTATTTTGCTCTAAAGCATAGATTGTTTTGGAAATTCGCTTACTGTTAATATTAACTAAGATTAAAATTATTCTGAAAACATTTGTTATTGTCCACTAAGTCTAAATAACAGCATACTGGCAAACCCATTACATTTTGTGATTACTGATCCTTTTTCACTAGAGACTGAGTTCAGGACATTACTTCATCATATGAAGGTTGTGTAAATTTCCAAGTATAAAGTGAATGCATATTAGATCAAAGGTGGGAAAGAAAAATCAAGCAAAAACCTATCTTCCAAAAGATACTTGTCTTATATATTTGTGCATTTTAAAGGTTGGAAACTTTCTGAAGCAGTGAGATGCTAATGATATGTATTTATATTAATTTGGAATCTACATTAGTCAAGACTAGTGCTGTGAGGGGTGTAAAGATGGAGCACATTCATACTGCTTTCACTCTCAAATCAATGCATGTTAGAAATATGTTCAAGGTTTTTAATGTGCTTGAGTTTTCCATTCCTATTTGTTTGGGAAAGTGACAGTACTTGCGTCCTTCAAGGGCAAAAGGCAGAGAGTTCTCAAAATTTTCTCTTTCCTTGCTTGCTAGTGAAAATTACTAAAAATTACAGCTTACAATCTGGAGTGCATTTAATCAGAGGTTCTAAAGTGGTTTCCATCAGGTGGTAATTGGTATCTTTAGGTTGTTTTCAGCTATTTGCAAACAAAACAAAACATAACATTTCACAACCAGCTGCAATGTAAAGTCTCCTTGCTGTTGGCTGGAATTAAATTAGCTAGTTTGGTAACACCCGCTCCCTCGTAGTGATGAGAGGTTTTGGTGAGAATTAAAATAGAAATGTTCAACACAATAATAATAAAAAAAAGCTTTCAAAAGACACAGATCATGGGGTAGAAAAATAAAAATAAAAAGACCCTTTATGTAAAAAGTTGGCAAAACCTCCAAGGCGGCTCCAACATACTAGTTTTATAGATGAGTAAACTGGGATTTAGACAACTTTGCTATTTTCAATCCCTTCCCTTTACTAACTAACATCCTTTCATTCTTATATATTAATACACAATTTAATAGTGATGCAGGGCTGGTAGAGGACACGACCATAGAAAGTCCTCATACTCAGATTGATGCTCTGGTGTCACTGTTTTGAATTCTTATCAAGTTTTGAAGGAGGGCTCTGCACTTTCATTTTGCATCAGGCCTCACAAATTAGGTAGCTGGCAATGCAGCTATGCTTATGTTTTTCTTAGGATTTCATTATTTCTGCTGCAAGTCAACGCTATCTAGGAGATTTCCTTTTTATGTTCCTCACCCCTTTTCCTAAGGTGTCTCTCACACAGGTGACTAGTGGAGATAGAGACATAAGGAGGGGTGAGACCGTGGTCTGGTCCTCTTTTCATTACAAGGGCTAAGCCCGGTGCTTGGTACAGCCTACGTGCCCAATGAACAGTTAACAAATACCTTTGACTTCTTTCATTGACAAAACATTCAAACTTTAATAGTTTTAGTTCTGCTGTGAAGAGCAACACAGTGAATTGGGGAAGATTAAAGGTAAAATATTCAAGGGAAAAATCTTTCTTGGAAAGAATGAAATTGGACTGAGGGAAAGTTTAAAATAAGTAAATTGGAAAGACAGGTTGAACTCCAGGTTGAATACGAACTAATGGGTGGGAGGAGGGATGAATGGTTAAAAGTAATTAGATGTCTCTCAACAAAGTTACATCCTGAGATAGAGTCTTCTCAAATTCAATTTAATACATGTCTGATTTATCTTGGAAATTGTAATTCAAGAAAAGATCATTGTTCAAGTTTGGGGGGAACAGGATATATAGGCTGTGGGTTCAGCAAAAACCAAGAGATTACTGATTATTTTAGACTCTTCCAAGAGTTTCTTGACCTACTGTTTTGCATTAAGAAGCAGAGTAATCTGAATTAAAAAAAATACTTGTAAGTAGAAGTAAAATTTTTAATGTTTTCTCTGCCTCTGGGCACATTTGACAGAGCTCATGTTCTGGTTCCCCATTATTGTAGGTTGGCTAACCACATTTATTATTTAAACCATGATAGTTTCCTACCCTATATTCACTTTGGGAAATATATTTCTAACATTAATTATTGTAAAATAAAATAAACAAACACTCCTTTCTCTGGAGTCTTCTATGTTGTGTTTGACCACTTCTCATATTGTTAGGAAGTATTGGTTCTTTACAAATTATATATCTCCTTCAGTGAGGTTCTCTCTTAATGGTCTATTGCCTTTATCCTGGATAACATACTGTAGTTCTATCCATCTTTAAAGAGCTTCCCTATAGCATAGTCTTGCCTTATTTTCTCTATTGTTGCTACATCACACTCGAATAAGTGACTTAAATTGTGCACAGATGTTCAGGTGTGGCTTTAATTTCTTTTTATATTCCAGGATAATAAGTTCTTTTAACATATTCATTACTTCTATTATGGTTCTCCAAATTATGCATGGTGCTGTTATAATGCCGGCTCACTGAATATTAAAGATATGAGAGCAAGCAATTTTACGCTTCAGGTGGTTATTTATGGGAAAATTCAATTTCTGGAGTATGATGGTGGGCTAGAGGTGGTGAATAATAGCACTGACATTCACAAGCAAAGGGAAGCAACCGTGGAAACAAGTATCCGGGGGAAGAATAGCAGTAAAGGAGTGAACGGGAGAAGAAGTGGAAGCATATCAGTTAGGAACACTCAGACGGTAGCTAGGCAGTGGTGAGGTGTGAGGGTCACACATCTGAGCTCCAATCTGGTGTGCTTGCTGGGCCAGGGAAAGAATCACAGGATTTGGCAAGATGCACAACAGAATTTCATAGACTATCTCTAATGGAAAAGGAGATGGAAAAAGGTAGCTTCATCAATTGAGAGAAATGTAGATTTTTAGCTCCCTAAATAGAATTACTAAAACATATTCTGTGTTAGGCAAGAATGTTCCCCACTCTCAACCTTGAGAAAAATGACTTTGCAGACAACCCAATAATGGTATTGTACAAGAATGTGGCTGGCAGAATCGTCTTTATTGTTCCCATTTTTATGTGACTCACTTGAATAAGAGTGCTTTAGGAATTTGGCTGCTGGAATTGTAGCTGGCATTAGAAAAACTCCATCTAGAATACTCGGCTTTGGTCCTGCGGAGCCTGTTCTCTCAGAATGCCTCAACTTCACAAACCAAATGAATGAAGGGATGGGGGAGAAGAAATGGCAGGGTAAAAAATACTTCGAGTTTCGTTTCACAAACCAACATTAAAAACAGCAATATTCAAGCACCCAGGTTCCTTCAATTACCAGGATTTTTGAACTTAAAAACAACAAGAGTAAAAATCAAAAGAAGAACCAGAACCCTTCTTTTTTATTGTCTAAGGCCAATCAAGCAGAGAGGCAAGCTATTTTTTTTAACCAATTTTAGACAAGTAATGAAAATACAGAATAGGAAATTGGCAACTTGATCAAATTCACTTCAAATGAAAGTTTGAACTGAATGTTACATGAATATTCAGACAACAGCCACGTGTTTGAAATTGCTCTTGAGTATAATTCCAAAATTTATGCATTTTTATCATCTCCCAGGCAAAAAGCCAAAGGCTAAAAGAGCAGAACACGAAAAAGCTGAACCTGAATTATGTTCTAAACCCTGTTGAGTTTAATTTTACTCACAAAACAGAATGTTAGTTTGCTGCTTAAATGTGCCCCTCACAGCCCTGTAAAAAGACCTAATTTCTCGTTATCAGCATCTAAACTGTGTGACTCATTTGGAAAGCTCCAATTTCAAGAGCATCATTCTAAATTACTGAGAAAGTGCTACATAATAAACACAAATAATCTCAAACAGACTGTAGCATGAGAAGAAAGCAATTTTCTAGAAATTTGACTGCAGGGTGAGGTGAGCAGTTCCATGAGCTTTGTAACTTCAAAAGGCATAGAGCAATAGAGCAAAAATTTTAGCTAAATTGAATATTGTGAGAAGATGAGCCCTTAAAAAGTGCTTTATAATAGGCAATACAGATGCATAGTCTTGATATAAACTTGTAAAAAAAAAGTTCAAACAACCTTCTGAACAGAAACAAACACACACACAAATGAACAAGCTGCTACACACCCAGATACACACTTGCTTCAAATCAACATTTTACTCGGACCAATGATGGATGTACTACCAACAATCAATAAGCCGTGGATGAAACATACAACTAAAACAAAGAGATGATGAATCTTACTATATACCTTACATTTTTTTTTGCTCAAGATTTTTATAATATTGATAAATTCTTAAAAATTATAATTGGAAAACACTCCAAGTGAATAAGAAATAAGATATACGTTTCTGCTGTGGATTGTGAAATTTTGATTTGTGGAGATCTTGCAAGGGATCTTACATGCAATACGCGTAGCACACAAGGTGTAATTAAGACCCAAAGAGAGAGGAACAAGGTGAGATTCTGGAATGTTCTAGTTTGTGTCTTGAATGGTAGTTTCATAGTGTGTTCACTTTGCAATTTCTCTTTGAGCTGTAGATCTGTACACTTATAATTTGTAAAATTTTCCGTACTTTGTGTCTCAATAAAAAGTTAAAAGGGGGAAAAGAAGAAGAAAGAGGAAGAAATAGAGAGGAAAAAGAAAAGGAGGAAGCAAAGAAGGAAGGTTGAGAGAAAGAAGATAGAAGAAAGGAAGGAAGGAAGGAAGGAAGGAAGGAAGGAAGGAAGGAAGGGAGGGAGGGAGGGAGGGAGGGAGGGAGGGAGGGAGGAAAAAGAAAGGGAGGAAGGAAAAGAAAAGAAAAGAAAAGAAAGAAAAGAAAAGAAAGGGAGAGAGAATGCAAGCTAGGAGCTACATTTCCATACTGAGAAATAATGAGGTGAAAGAAATTGGCACTGTTATTTACTTAATTCAAATAATATGTAGCTTTATAGGGTCATACTAGTTGGCAGCCTGGGTCATAGTTAAAAACCACTTAACTGTCATTTCTGCACAGAAAACTGTATTGACATTTTCAGACTTTAAAAAAATCCCTATCACTTAACAGTTGCAAATGCCATTGTATGAGGCACGCTGTTAGTTTTCCTGTTTGGGGAAGCAGAATTTAGAAGTCAGTGGTGGAAACACATGCCTGGAGACTCCACTGACTTTGCATTTGAAAAACACACACATAGACACAAACACATTTTATCTCTGTATTCCAAGGGTCTTTGCGGCTCACCTGTTTACAATTTCTGCTTGGCATTAAATTGATTAAACACTTAGTGACCACTTATTAGTAAAGGTGTTTTGGACCCTGAAGCTGGATCTGTAGGTTTAGTCTGGTACTAAGGAGCAGTTTTCCATGTAATATTTTCAAAGGCAAAAGGTTAAGCAAAAATGACATATATTGTAAAATTGAAAGTAAAATGCACAGTACTGATGTGCTCAAAGTCCATGCATTTAAATTCCTTTGTATGATAATTTATGGTGATCATGTCTTCAGACTGCACTATTAGCATACTCACCCCTAACAAGAAGTTCTGCCTCATCTGACACACTGTCTGCTGTGGTCTGTACCCTGCAGCCATATCTCCCAGCATGCATCAGAAGGATGTTCCTGATCATTAAATCTGCAGAGGATGCTTGCTGAAAGAGGGATGAAGTGCCAGTTTAAAATGTTGCAAATCTGCCTACTTCAAGGTGGTTTAAGGGGAACTTTGCATATTTAGTCTAAGGGCCCATTTTCGGCCTTACAATTTATAAGACAACAATTCAGAAATCAAACATGCCCTAGTTTAAGGAACACATGGAAGTTATGTTTTCAACAATTGCTGATACAGGGTTTGAACATTTAATATCGCATATAATAATTTAGCATCTACAATCTCTAAGAAATATTTAAATGTGCACACAAATTCATATCTTTAAAAGTATAAGAAAAATAATCATTGAGCAAAAATTATTGCTTTGCTATTCAGAGACAGGCCTATTTTTGTGGCAAGAAAATAGTATTGAAAGAAATAGCAGCTTGTAAAAATTACTTGTGAGAAGACAGCAGTGAAAAGATTATCTTGTATGGCTTTATTGAATGACTCTTTTTGTAAATACACCGTGGGAACGAGATAGTGCTTAGGTAAAGACTGCTGATCCCCAAACCATTTATTCCTCCCATGACGATGATTTCAGCCTTCTACAACTGAATCCTGGGCTGCCACAACACAAATCCCCCATAACCATCGAAATGGGAGCAGGGTCAACCTAAATCTTTGTTAATCCATGCAGATACAAAACCCCAAAGGGGCTCCAAACACCTGATTCTTGAGTTGAGCAAGATGTTTAGAACATGGCTGAAGAGCAAATGCAGGTGGGGAGACCCATAGTTCCTGGAAGAGTATCTTTTAGATGTTATCAGTTCATGGAATTAGTGATGATCCTCCCTACACTCTTAGAATGACTGGTGCAACTCTTCATTACCTAATCTTGTCTTTCCTTTCCATGAATATGTAAAGATCTGGCATTTACAGTCACTCACTCATGAGGTAGTTTTTGTTTGTTTGCTTTTGTTTTTGTTTTTTTGTCAGATAATGACGCGGCAAAACTCCAATACACTTTGCATTTTCTATGTTGCAATTAAAAAAAATAACAATTGACTGAAATGAGAGCAGATGCATGCAGCTTGAAATGACATATTCAGAGAACTCAACACTCTCCAACAGCAACTGAGCACATGCAAGAATGTTTAAAGCACCTTATAGAGAAGCACCCCAGATAAGAGATCTTTTGATTTTTGATGGGATGGTGAATTGCCTTTAAAAATAATGCATTTGTCCTTAGAAGGCAGTATTCTGATGATTATTTAAGAGATTAACTGTTTGCATTTATTTTGAAATAGACCAATGAGTTATATGAAAAAGAGAGGGATTTCTAGGAAATCTTTGTATGTTTTCTTCCTTGGCATTCATTTTTAGCATCTAAATTAATTACTTAACTGTATATTATGTTTCCATTTTTTCTGGTATTTCATTGCTAATGATATATATATATATATATATATATATATATATATATATATATATATATATAATCAGTCTTATAAGAACTTCTAAGGGTGTTGAGCTTTTCTCTCATCAAACAATTGTTAAAACATGATCTGGTTTATCATTTATAAGGGAATGCTTCATATTGAGAATGTATTAAAAATGTCATAACAATTATTTCAAGGAATGTGATATTTGTTCAGTAAATGTCCTATACTGCTAATTTCTTTAGGATAAATTGTTACTCTTAAATTTCATTTTCTCATCTCTACTAGACTAAGGAATTACTCACTTCTTTCAAGTCAGAACAGGAAATTTTCACTTTAATGCCTCTTGCCTATTATGGGGCGACACAGCAAACTGTAAGCATTATAAGCTATAATTCAGTTTCAAATCAGCATCTTTTATAAGGTATAAATAGGCTTCAACATGTTTACCACTTTTGTAGTATGGGCCCAGCTTAGATGTGAAAATCTCTTTTCCCTCCTGGATTCCTAAGAAGCTCTCCTGATGGGGTACTCAGTTAAATTAATCAGAAATCAAATTTAAAATCATGGGCACAGAATGGGGCTTATGTCTAATGGAAAAGCTAAGGAGAGGCCCAGAAAATCAGAAAAGACATTATTATTTCCTAAAATGAGCTTCTGGAAGGCCAAGGTTGATGTTTTGGGTTTGTTTTATTGTTATTTTTTATTTGCGTCTTTGTTTTTCATGATCACATGCTGGTGGTGATTTAGTAGCTGAAAAAGTAATTATTATAAGTCATTATTGAGGCTCATATTTTTGAAAAAGTATTTCGTAAAATCACATTCATGTGACTAAACAATTGTCTTATTTTTCAGACCCTTTTCTTCCAAAATATTGTGTGTGGTTTTTTTTGTGTGTGTGTGGTTTTTTTTTTTTTTTTTTTTTTTTTTTGGTCCTGGACAAAAGTCCCTAAATCTTTGTCCTTTATGTTGAAATATATTGAAATAAAAACTTAATGGGTTGAGAAGAGCCTTCATTAAAAATATCCAAGGAGATCAGGAGGGAGATATGCATATTATCATTCCTATGCTGTCCTTCTCTTGGTTCCTGCAATGAATAGAGTGCAATGCCTTATAAGCTGGCTGAAGCTCCATCACCATCTATCAGGAATAAAAAATCTACCATCTATTGTATATTTATCAATACCAACACTATTTGAGGAGTTGAAATCTCACTTTGGGTTCATCCCTTCTCTTTTGGATTATATCTGTATTATATTTTTAAATAGGGAAAATTAAAAATAAAATGAATGGATTGTGAACACTAAACCTACATTACCCTTTTAGTAGATGTACTGATCTTTCAAAATAAGTAATGAGAAGAATTCTCGTGTGTGAACCCATTACACTTAATCTCAGCCCACAGGATGGAGTTCCTGAGAGAGAACCTTCGCAATTTAGGACACTGCTAATAAAATGGTTACTTAGAGCCCATACTGGCTTCCTTAAGCTTAAACCTCATTTCCCCTTTTTCTCTCTCCGGAGCTACTCTCTCTTGTTTTCTTTGACATTTGCTTTGTATCCTCTATTTCCCTTGCTGCTTTTTTTGTCTTTATGAGCAAATCATGTTGCTTCAAATACGTGTCCCCCACCAGTAATTAACACAATGCTTTAAGCTTTGGGCATCTAACACAATGCACACCACACAGTGAGAGCTCAGTGTATATTGGTTGAATGAATGAATGAATGAATGAATGTGTGAGGCTCTTTATGAAAGAGGTTGCACATTCACTCTGTGAGACCAGCAACACGGCTAAGTCATTACTGTTCTTGGCCACACAGTGTAACTTTTAGAGCAGTTGCTAAATTATCTAGGGAATATCATCATTTCACAAGTCCAGTTCTTAAAGGCTTTTACTTTGACTAAGTGTATACTGATGAAATACTTCCTAAAAATGGAAAGCTCATGAACTTTGCTATTCAAAGTGTCTGCTGGCTCTTACTCTCCTGAGGATAAAGTCCAATTTCCTTATTTCAACACAGAAGGACCTTCCAACCAATGATTTCACCTCCCACAACCGAACAAATCCTGGCTGCCTCAGCACTAATCTCCCGTTTCCCTGTGCCTGGGGATCCTTCCACAATTCCACCTACTCTGCTACCACAGATGCTCTTTCTCCGTTGCCTGGAAAGACACTTTTAGATGCAGCTCAAAAGATTTCTCCTTGGCTAAGCTTTTCCAGACATTCCCCAGGCTTCCTTAGTGCTCACACTGCTTTGTTATTTGTGCTTCAATAGCACTTTACTCCTGTCTCTGAACTAGCATTTGGCTTTCTTGAAAGTCTACCCCAGTCCACCTGGAAGTCCTCCAGGGGCATTCCCAGAGCTGGGCGAGGTAGCGATGAAGCTGATAGTTACTGGGTGGGCCAATGGGTGCAGCAGGGCTTCCTTCCTTCCTTCTTTGCGCCTGACATTACCTTCCTTCCCCCTCTTTTTCTCTCTCAAAGAAATTAGGGAAGGCAAGGGAAAAAGAGTGTGGAGAAAGACAGTGGGAAAGAATACTTAAAACATACATAAAGGTTTTAGAATGACAAAGAATTGTGTGAACCACTCTACCACTTATTACATTTAGAACTTGGGGAAATAATTCCATGGTGTAGAGTTTCTCTCACAGATTCAATGTGATGATGCAAGTAAAGCCCATAGTAGGGTGTCTGGCACACGGGCGTGTTTGGTAAATGTTATCTGTTAAAGGGCACTGCACTTGCATTCTTAGCCAGGAGGAATATTTCTTTACTTGGTATTCCCTCTTTCAACAGATTAGATATCAATGTTTCCCATAGCTGTAGTAAGATTCCTAACTACCCAGCTATATTTTAGACACATACATCTTCCTTTTCTCTCTTATAGAAAACCTCTGCACTCAGAACAAGCAGGCATGAGGTCTGGCTTTAGCTTCAGCACTTTTGAAACCCTAAAACTACAGGAAAGTTCTTTTCTTTTCAGATAATAACAGCTACTCTGTTTTTTTTCTCAGGAATTGAGGAAAATCAAGTGAAGCAATGTATATATGTGAACTACTGGGAGGTATAAATTAGTCTTAAAGCCTCTTTTTTTTTGCCCCCACCAAGATTGAGTAAGCACTCTGAGAAGATTTGGGGAATGTATTCTGCAAACAGAAGGTAAATGGAATGTTCTCAAAAATGGTGGACTCATGCTGAATGAATCAACCAAAAACCTGCTGGATGTGGCAATTTGCATGCCCTCATGTAAGGTCTACTTCACTTTATCAAAGGGTTCACATAGGGCCCACCCAGCACCCCAGCCCCAAACAAGCAGACATTTGAACCATTCCTCTATAGAAATCTATGAGAAACAATTTAAAAAATATTTTCTAACATGAAAAACTAGGTGTTAGCATGAGACACTTATTATTAAGCTTATGTAGTTAAAAGATTTTCCTGGTCACAGTATTTTTTTTCCAGAGTATAATTTGTTTCCAATATTCTACAATATGGAAATAATAAACATACGTTTTCTTTTTACAACCTTTCTTAAACTTATGTAGATTGAGATTTACAGTAGTGATGATGTGTGCTGTAATATATGTTTTTAATGAAATAGCTGATATTAGTGGTGCTTAAGTAAGTGGGCATATCAGAAATAGGAATACTAACTGCTACTAATGAAGAAAAGACTAGATAAATTACTGGAAGACTTGTCTTTGCTAGCAGTGAAGAAAATAATAGACAAGATATTATTTGACAAAACAGTTATGTCTACTTTGGTGAAATATTAAATGCATCCAACAATGCACTGAAGACTAAAAGTGGGTAAAAATGATTCTAATATCCCATTACTGGGACCTTGGTATTTACTTTCCAATACATATTTTAATAATGTATATTTAAGTACTAGGAAAAGTGTAGAAACAGTATTGTTTGGTGATATAAGTTAAAGAAGAAAAATGAGTTGATGACTCCTTGATGAATTCAAGATGACTATATATCTAAACTGGATCATTTAGTTTTATAAGCACAAGTCATGGATAGAAATCATTCATGATATCAGTCCACTATCTTGGTTAAAATGAAGATTAGGCATTGTAAAGCAGTTTAAAGCATGGATATATAGGACTAATTACAATTACATTTTCATACAATAAATTTATTTAAAAATTTTAAATATGCTTTTATTTATTTCAGAGAGGGAGTGAGAAAGAGATAGAAGCATCAATGATGAGAGATAATCATTGATTGGCTGCCTCCTGCATGCCCCTACTGGGCCTTTGATCCCATAATGCATGGACACTCAACCACTGAGCCATAGCAGCTGGGCTCATACAATAAATTTAAAAATACGAATGCTAAATTATACTACATCCTAGATGACAAAAATGGATATATAAAGAACACTGAATGACAACATGTCATGTGTATCACCTTAGTGTCCTCCTTTCCCAAGTAGGACTAGAGGGTGTGGAATTTTACAGGTCAGTGGATGCCAAACCTAGGTGGCATGTTTGTGCCCTGATTCTTGAAATAATGCACCTTATTTAATCTTGTGCACATAGACTCTCTTTTCCCTAGTGGAGAGATAAATGAGCATTCTTTTATCTAAGAATTAACTTAAGGCAAAAGGACTCTGCTATAGACTGAAAGTTGTGTTCCTCCCAAAACCCATATATTGAAACCTTATCCCCAATGTGATGGCACAATATTTGGAGGAGTGTACTGGGAGGTAATCAGAGCCCTAGGGACTTTTGCTGAGGGACTGAGGCCATTCAGTAGAAGTCTCAGGGTATACAGAGACCAGCCACCACCTGGCTGGGGTCTACAGGCCTTTGTGGTGGGGCAGGTTCTTAAGGAGTCACTTTCATAGTTAATCAGGCTCATGAAGATTCAGATTTGACCATGTCGGGGGAGGGCTCAGTGCAGGGACAATGGCAGCTGTCCCTCCTGCCCTCAACCTGTACCCACACAACTCAGCTTCTCCCACTATAACTCTGGTGCACTCCCCATCTCCCCAACCTTCTCTTCCTCTTATTCCCTTCCCCACCCTCAACCAGCCATTGTCCCTTGGCTGGAGCCCAAGGTGAGTGCCTGTGAGTGAGTTTGTGTATTGGCTCTTTAAGAACATCTGTATTTCCAGCAGCCTCTGTTTCACCCCAAAAGATGGAATTTCCACTGACTTCCATACACAGATGTTATTTGGGCTCTTCTTCCCAACACTGATGTTTTAAGCTCAGGAGCCTGGGGTGGGGCTGGAACCCCTGGCTTCTGATGGGGCACCTCTATGGCTGACATAGCTCACCAGATTCTCAATGGCCACTGGTGGGTGTGGGGCCAGCCCATTTTGACATTTCTTCCAGTCTCCACATAGCTTCTTTTTTTCTTAGATACAGGACTTCTGCTCTGTTAGCCTGTAGATGCTTATCTGGTTTGATTGTTCTATAATTTGCGATTTTAATGTCATGGGGGCGGAGAGCACAGCACCTACTCTGCCATCCTGACTGGAACTCCAAGACTATGGACAAGGGCTGGAGGGACAGTGAGAAAACTGCCATGGAGACTTAAGAAAAGGTGACCTGCCGAAACCAGTTTGGCTCAGTGGTAGAGCGTCGGTCTGTGGACTGATAGGTCCCAGGTTCGATTCTGGTCAAGGGCATGTACATTGGTTGCGGGCACATCCCCGGTAGGGGGTGTGCAAGAAGCAGCTGGTCGATGTTTCTCTCTCATCAACGTTTCTAGCTCTCTCTCTCTCTCTCTCTCTCTCTCTCTCTCTCTCTCTCCCTTCCTCTCTGTAAAATATCAATAAAATATATTTTTTTAAAAAGAAAAGAAAAGGAGACCTGTCATGCAGGGTAGGGAAGTTTGACAGGACTGCCACCGAGAAGATGTGAGCAGCACCTTATACACAGGGAATAAATTAAATTTGCCTAAGGATATTTTCAGCAAGAAAATTGAAAGTGCTGATAGGTTTCTTTTAGCGGTGTATACAAAATATAAATACAGAGAGGTGAGCTGTAAAGAGAGAATCACTCATTTCTCCAGAAGAATGTAAAGGAAATGCAAAGAAGCTAGAACTCTAGATTTATAAACAAAACATACTTCTCTTCTCCAATTTTGCCAAACAGTCAAAGACTGGTTACCTAAGAAATGGCCTTGGCAAATGCTAGATCTAGGTTTCTACCAAATAAAACATGTCCCCAGGATAAAGATCCCAAGTGTGTAGCCACTGACAACAACATGGAAGGAAGAGGGAAGAAAGAGGGATGGAGAGTTCTCCTACTGGGGATGTGCCTGCAACCAAGGTACATGCCCTTGACCAAAATCGAACCCGGGACCTTTCAGTCTGCAGGCCGATGGTCTATTCACAAAATTTACTGGTGGAAACAGAAACAGTTTCTCATTTTATATTCTTGTGCTATAACAGAATATATATTTCTGTTATATATATTTCTGTTATGTATCCCTTATATATATATGCTTTTGTATCCCTTGGATAGATATAACCTATAGGCATTTTAAACTATACTTTGATCTTGTGAATGTCGACCACATTTGCACTTTATTCTTATAAAGATGGTATTCCCTTCACTGTTGTGAAAATAGAGACAAAGGCTTTCCAAACCAAGTCACTCATCTAAGTCCACACCATCAAAGTTAGACTTACTACCTATCCCAGTTGCAGATCCAGCTTCTCCCAAGAATGTAATCTCCCAGGGGGCACCAGTGAGCTAATTTGCCTCACATCTCACTTGCATCCCCATAGGCATGTCATGGAACATGGACACAATGCGCTCTCTCCCCACCTTTGCCTCTGAAAGGCTTCCGTTTTGTACAGCTCTTCAGCGCTCCTTTCTCTATAGTGCAGAGGATGCTGCCCAGTTAAAAAATCATTCAATAAGCCAATAAGATCATTATAGTTCACCCACTTGACATTTTGTTATTTAACTGTGGCATACCCAGTCCCTAGTACAGTGCCTACCTAGCACACGAAAGCCTCGTTACATATATGGAAGAATATGGTTTTGCCATGAAATAAGTGTTCAGAGACATTTTAAGAGAAAAATGTAACCAAGAAGGTAGATATATTTTTTATGTCTAATCTTTTTGCAAAAACATAGTATTTCAAATGAAATAATTAATTTTATAAAGAATTTTAAATGTTAATTTGCCACAAATATCTGGATGTTTCAAGCTTTTCCCCCCCACAAAATTCAGAATCTTTATGTATTTACATTTCATGTGCAATATTAGTAAACTTTTTAACAAGTGCAATCTTCAACAAGTAGCTGCCTTATTTCAACTAGGTGCTTCAAGATCAAATACTCAGTATTCGTTTGTCAAGCCTAATTGGGTAGTTACTAATGCTTAGGAACAAGTTTCTGGATAAAAAAGGACCTTATTACAATAAAGAAGGGAATTTGGGTCACAGCACCCATTTAAGCACTGTCACTCAGTAATGAAGATTCTCATCAACACCAAAAACACTAAGAATTTAGGAAATTCAAACACATCAATGTCAAAAAAGAC
Source organism: Vespertilio murinus (assembly GCA_963924515.1). Classification (NCBI taxonomy): domain Eukaryota; kingdom Metazoa; phylum Chordata; class Mammalia; order Chiroptera; family Vespertilionidae; genus Vespertilio; species Vespertilio murinus. Next base: position 109,189,617 of record OZ004709.1, read on the forward strand.
TACTCAAATTACTGCTTAGATTGTAGGCTACAACAGCAATCTTCCAATGAAGATTTAAACAGAAGAATAGTTCAGTTAAAACAAAAGGTCAAATTGAACAAATGTGTCAATCAAAAGCTGACTATGAAAAGTTCAAGGTCAAAGACTCTTAGTCAAATTCAAATGACATTTTGAAAGCTAGTCAAGATCCTTTGCCAGAGTGAACTCATTAATAACAGGATTGACAATTTCATAAAAGAATTCATCATGCTTAATTTATAAAAAATCAGTATACTTAAACGGAGATTGAAAATCATCTATGACACCATATACTACTACTGCTCCTCTTCTGTAACTATATAATACAGCTCTGATATTTCAAAATCATATTTATAAGACGCTCCAAAGCAGTGCATCTTTGAATCGAGACCAATATCCATAACTATATATGCACATATATTTTTTCCTAAGGTTTCATATTGATAGGTTTTAAACCATTATTGTGAATCTTTTTGTGTGTGTTTGCTGGTTACACAAAATAAGAAATGCTGACCTCTTACCCATTTGTAAGATTATTATTGCTTTTAAAGAGGAAATCTTTATATAGCTGTAGAGGAACCCTTTATTATATATCAATATGTTATATATTCAACTATATTCTTAGTCATAGAGAAGAATTTTTATTTGAGATATATTTTTTCAGTTTGGAATTCCTTCTGTATATATTTTTTTCAATTCTAAGGATATTATGAGACTTTGAATTATATTCTATGAATCATGCGATATTTAATAGAGAATAATATGATTTTGGAGCTATGAATGATCCTTTCTGAAAAAAGGGTTAATGTTCACTGAAACATTAAAATGATTTCACTGAAGTTACTGAGTGCCTCATTAGGAGAGTTGCTTGGCATTCAGTCTTTGAACCTAACATTTAAAATCACAGAACTTTGGAATTAGGTAGGGACATTAAGAATCATCTCCTCTAGCCTCTTCAGTGTGTGGATGAGGGTTCAGGTGAAATGAGTCATTGAGTGTCATACAGCTAAGTAGGGACAAAGCTGAGCCCACACCAAAAACCCTTTATATCTCCTCCCCACCCAATCTATTAATCTTTTATATATAATGAGGTCACCCAGGAAAATACTTTGATGTTGTATAACCTCCTGGAAGAAAATCTGGCAGCAACTATTTAAACTACAAATAATTTTTTTTTCTTTTACCCTGCAATCTGTTCCTGGAAATTTATCCCATAAAAATAAAATTGTTGATAGATGAGGGTGCAGGTATTAAGAAATGTTTTCTGTAGCATTTTTTCATAAACCCCCCCAAACAGGAAATCAAGTTAATCTTCTCAATGGGTACATGGCTAATTATGGACTAATTATGCACCATTAAAAAGAATGAAGTAGAAATATAAAAAAAGTTTCAAGGTTATTAAATGAGAGAAATGAGATTCAAAATATGTTTCAGTTTTTAAAAAATAATGACAGAAATTTCCCTGTACATATATAAATCTGCCTAGGCTTACAACAGTACTTAGAAAATATAGAAGGACATACATTTGGATATTAACAGACATAAGAATTTGTGATAAATGCTGTTTTAGGAGGGTAGAAGTAGGGGGAAGTCATCTTAATAAGTGCAGCCTGCATGATATTGTACACTTGTATAATGTGTGTCTACTGTGCTTAAGAGATGCATGAAAATATGATTACAAAGCTTACTGGTGTTTCCTTTTAGGTAGTGTGACTCCAAGGGATTTTCATTCTTTTTCCAGTTTTAGTATGTTCAAATGATCTACAATAAGATTGTATTATTTATATAAATAGAAAAAAATCTACCTACATAACGATGAACAAATGAAAAGCTGACTTTGGTTTAGAACTCAAAAATATGGTTGCCATGGAGAAAAACTGAGGTAGGTTTTTATCATCAACTGCATTTATTATAAACTAATCAGCTTGCATGGCTAAAAGAACCTATGAATTCATTTCAGTATGGAATATCCAGTATATTTCATGCTTGTTTTTAATATATCCAGAATCTCTTTTCATCAATTTATTAATAAATATATCATACCTGCTTTGTTTCTATCAAAATATAGCTAAATCACAGAAATCACTAGAACCAATTTTTGGAAGAGACATTTACCATGGATTACATTAGATAAATAGATAAGCTAGAAAATATCATCATATGTCTTCAGAATGTGTTATTTTTTGGAAACCAATTAATTTATTCATTTTAAATTAAGAATTTAATCTTTCTTTGTTAACAAATTTTTTCTAACTGTTCTCAATTATCTATTAACAAGTAAAGTGATTAAAATATCCTAAGATTTTTTTTGGAAAAAACCATAAACTTTATAAATGAGGGAAAAAAAGACTCTATAATCAGATCAAGGGCTTTGACTATCTTCACCTAATTCAATTAAAAGGGGTCAATTCAAGTAGTGATTAGTTCATTCAGTCCATGCAGTTCACATAGTTTGTGTTGCTAGTGACAGCCCATGTTGAATTTTAGTGTTATGCAAATTATTTTTCCCAATACTCATTTTATCCCATTCATACCACTACATGCATAATCTAGCTTTAGTTTGTCTTAAAAGTAATACCACAACTGAAGTTAAGGATCATTTGACACTGATAATTGTTTAAATTGTATGGTAGGGGTGTTGATGTAAGTTTTTATGCCTTCCTGGATCTGCCTTTGGGTAAGTCCTTCCCACACTCACTGTGCCATAATAAGTGATTACATTGGTCATTTAGACATTAGCAAACATAGAACAAATATATATTTTCAAAATTGGGTATGTAATGGAGATTGCTATTTTGGAACCCTGTGAAAACCATGTGGCATAGCCTAGAGCAGTGGTCGGCAAACTCTTTAGTCAATGGAGCCAAATATCAACAATACAATGATTGAAATTTCTTTTGAGAGCCAAAATTTTAGAACTTAAACTTCTTCTAATTCCACTTCTTCAAAATAGACTCTCCCATGCCGAAATCGGTTTGTCTCAGTGGTAGAGCATCGTCGGTCTGCGGATTAAAAGGTCCCGGGTTCGATTCCGGTTAAGGGCATGTACATTGGTTGCAGGCACATCCCCGGTGGGGGGTGTGCAGGAGGTAGCTGGTCGATGTTTCTCTCTCATTGACGTTTCTAGCTCTCTATTTCTCTCCCTTCCTCTCTGTGAAATATCAATAAATATATTTTTAAAAAATAGACTCTCCCAGGTCATGGTATTTTGGGGAAAAGCCACACTCAAAGGGCCAAAGAGCTACACGTGGCTCGTGAGCCACAGTTTGCCGACCACAGGCCTAGTGGAGCCTGCCTTCAGGTGAAAGACCACTTAGGGCAGAGACAGCATCTTTAGCTTCCACCTCCTATTAACCTTAGATGCATTAATGAGTCCGATATAAGCCAGTAGAAAAAACAACTGAGTTCAGCTATAATTATTGGCTCATAGAATTGGGTCATGAATTTTGTGCAGTTTGCTTTGCATTATGAGCTAACTCAAACAGCAATTAGAACCATGACTGAGAAGTTTGTGGATTCTGGAATGAAGGTCACAAGTTAGAAAAATATTTTAAAAATTTGGACAAGAAATAGATAGTGGTAGATTGCAACACTGGCCATAACACTTTGCAGTTTCTCCCAGGAGGAGGACTCTCTACCCTTTGCATCTAGTATGGCCTTATGACTTGCTTTAACCAATAGGATGTGACAGGAGTGACATAAAGCAAATTTGAGCCTTGGCCTAAGGGACCATGATGCTTCTGCTCTTGGATCTTGGACTCCTGAGACATCCACATGAACAAGTGTGACCAGCCTGATGGATGATGAGAAACAAGTGGCCCATTTGGCCCTGTTGCCCCTGCCACTAGCCAGCCATTAGTGCGGCAAAGTTGGTTGGCAATTGACTAAAGATGCATGAGTGAGTCTTGCTGAGACCAGCGGATAAACTCCAGAGGAGTTCAGCCCAATTGACAAATCCATGGGATTATAAACTAAACAAATGATAGTTTGAGGCACTAAGTTTTAGGGTGGTTTGTTTTATAGTAAAAACTGATACAGACTATGTTTAACAGTGAGCACTCCATAATAGTTAGAAAAACTACTCCTCAGGTCCTTTCTTTTAGTTATTCATAGGAAAAAAGAAAGGAAAGAGTATTCATTGGTTCTAAAATGTAAAACTTCCTCCTCTCTCAAGATATTCATATCTCAACATCTTAATTATAAAAACAAAACAACAATGGATTATTCCATTCAGAATTTTGTTAGGAGATTAAATGTGGTTGGAAACACAGATGTAAAGTCCCCAAAAAGTTAGCTAAAAAAAGATGATTTATTATTCTGCCTGTTTATTCTTAAAGGTGAATGGAAACATTCTTACTGAAATGCCTGCATCACTAACACTAAAGTTGCTTTAAGAACCAGAGAACCATTACTGTTCAGAATCATCACTGATGTGATGGGCATGGTGAGCAAAGCATGTGGAGGTCCCTATGTCAGGAAAAGCCCACGGCCCCTTAATAATTCTGACTACTTAACTGACAGGCAATAGCCATGAAGTGCAAGTTTCAGAAATGCTTTTAGGAAAGACTGTTACTATATGTAATAAGTCATTGAAAATAAATTTTATCTACATGCTATATTTATTTGTGGGGCTATCAGTGTTAAAGAGGATAAAATATAGTATTTTATAGTTTCAATTAAGCTTATTGATATGAAAGCCTTAAACTATTTAGTTGAACGTTGTATCTTCACAATTAATGAATTCTAAATTATTTTAGCCAACTGGCTTCAAAATAGTTAATTATTTTGATTTTATATATATCTAGGTGTAGAATAAAAAATAGTTTTGATTTTTAGAGTATTTAAACAACTATCATAATCACCTTACCTTATACTAGCTGACTAATAACCTTTAGTAATTAACTTAGTTGAATTCAATTGAACATTAATTTCAAGAACATTAAGTCTAAGAACATTATTTCTGCCAATGACATAATTGGTTAGTAATTGAAATTTTTCCTGCAGAGTTATCTTCTCTCCACAGTATAATGTCTCAATGCTATAACACTTACCACATTAAACTTATTTAAAGGTCTGTCTAGATTAAGAATTCTAGAAAGGAGAGATCATGCTTTACTCAACCATATATTTTTTTGCTCTGATAAATTACCAAACATATTACAGGTGACCATTAACTTTTTGGAAAGCGATGAGTTAAAAAAAATTATCTGATATCCATATATAACCTTTTTTGTTTATGTGGGAGTTTAGCACCTGGGCAAGGAAATGACAAAGTGTCTATATGTAATAGATTTCTTCTTGTTTATATAGTAATTAATTTAACAAATACTTTATTTAACAAAAAATCTTCCGGACATGATTCTGGGTTCTAGCAGTACCTAGAAAAATAGGTGTGATTCTTATTTTAAAAAATATATAATGTAATAAAGGACTAAATATGGAAGAAGACAAATTTTCCTTAAATGGGTTGTATTCTTAGAACTGCTTCTAGAATAAAAAGCAGTGTTCTGGGGGGAAAAATCACACACTGTTTCTCAGGGAATTATCTTAATGACCCTGAATATTGAATCTTAACATTGTAATATAAATTTCTTTTTTTATGTACCCAATAGAAAGCTTTAAGCAACATGTAAATTTATGTAAAACACATATACTTATGCTTAGCAACATGTAATTTATCCCTGGATTTCGTTTTGAAAAATCTGTCAGGTTTACTTTGTTAGAAATATGTAACTTGCTATAGTTAGAGCCAAGCATAATCATGGTCATTTACTTAACTTTAATAGGTGATATAAGAAGATTTCTTTAAAACAGAATTCCTATAACAAATAGATGAGGTTTGCTTTCACTATAAGATCACCACTTGTTATTGGAATCAGTATCTTTCATATTTTCCTCATGCTCAGTGTCTACCTAGAATGTCTTTTACCTTATGCATTCTCTCTATTTTTCTTTTAAGAATAGGCTCAGGCATTATTTGGTTTAAGAAGTATTATTTGATTTAAGAAGCATACTCCTCCCACAGGTTGGATGATGCGTAACTTAACTTGGACCGAGTTCCCTAAACATACTTCTTCCACTGATATTGCCACTTATCCGTTTATAAGTCTGTTCCACTGTGAGACAAGGCTCCTCAAAGGCAGCACTCTACCTCAGCTGTATTCATACACCCTTCCCAGAGGGAGGTGCTGATTACTACAGAACCCTCAGTCCTGGGCAGCTGCCTCATGGGTAGGGGCTCAATGTGATATATTCAGAATTCTTCTAACTTAGATGAATAAATACTCTATGGAGACATTAATTATTCATGAAAGGAAATAGCGTCTTGTTTTCCAAATTCTCCAAACTGAGCTTTTCTCGTCTATAACATGTATCAGATGAAGAAAGAAAGTGAATCATAATAGCCCAATAGTTTTTTATAAAATTACCTCTTCCTCTTTTTCTTTTCTAAGAGAGAAAATGTATCTGAGGGGCTACCTACTGAGTTATTAATTCCAGGCTCCTAGAGTCACTTTTCTATTATAATGTGATAAAAAACAGTACAGGAAAGAAACTAGAGGGTTTTGAAAAGCAAAAGCGAACGACATCATAACACTGAGACACTCTTTAGAATTTAACACAAAACAGATGCAGAAGAGAAATTGCAAAATAAAGGTAGAATTTCAAAGATGTCTTGAAAATAACAGCCTATCAAAAACCTTGCTCTTTGAAAATCACTTTCGGAAATAACATAGGAGTCAGTCTAAAACACAATGCTTACACGGCAATAGCACTTCAAAATGTAAAACTGAAGCATGTTTGCTAATAAAAATCCTAACCTTATGTGGTATAGAGAATAAGGACAGCCTTTTATACACCAAGGTTTTCTTTCAAACACTAAAAAAAAAATCTTCTTTTATATATTATTCCGACAAGGTAAAAAAAGTTTTCTAGTATTAAGGGCCTTATTATATTATGCATTTCTTCACTCTGCAGGTTAAATTATATCCCCTGTATACATAGATAAATGTATAGGGAATTCTTTTTAAATAACAGGAAGCCAATAAAACATCACCATTGCTTCAACATGATAACTAGAATCCATTTTACATTTTTTAATTAAAGCTCCCATTAATATTTCCAGAGAAAATAACTATTTTAAGCACAACATCAAAAATATTTAAATTTCATGTAAAGCAAAGTGAATAAAACTCCTGATCACAGGCATTCTATATTATTTAAATAGGTGTTGGAATCATTCCTGGATTTAAAAAGCTTTTTAGGCATAATAGTCAACATTTTTTTCTAAGTGTCCTACTCTATAAGGCTAGTTTTTAGTTCATATACTCTTACCTTCACATATTCCTTTAGCAACTCTACAAATATTTATTTGGTATTCAATGTGGACCAAATACTGTGTTGAGTTTAGAAAAAATAAGCATATCTTAATTTCTAAAAATGTAAAGGCAATACTTTTGGTAGAATTTGATACTTGCTCTGTGGGAGTGATGGGAAAGGAATAAAGGAAGCACTGGGTGGGGAAAAGGACAGAATCTGAAACCCTACCTACCAGCTATTTAACTTGAAAACTGAATTGCATGGCCAAAAACTCAAGTGGAACCAACGATGCTATAAATGAAATACTGGGTAAGAAAGACACAATATTAAATGTCTCAAATGTGGAAACTGAATGTTTTCTTCAGAAGAAAGGGTAAGCCCTTTGTACTCTATATTCCTTGTTTTGTCTTCAGCAGAAAAAGCAATGTAACATTGCAACTCATGTCCACTTAGAGAAATTTTCCCCAAAGACTAAGATGGGAAGATGATAGCAAGAGAATCAAACACTATAAAATGAAACCATTATAGCTGCCAGAACAGTGAGCTTTAAATAATGGAAAACACACCCACAGAACATCTGAAGAAGCAAGTGTAGTAGATATTTTGAGATGTTTTTCAATTCATTCTCAGTAACTTTTATGGGAGGATTTTTAAAGAAAATTTGTTGCCCTAGATGGTTTTGTTCAGTGGATAGAGCATTGGCTTGTGGACTGAGGGGGTCTCAGGTTTGATTCAGGTCAAGGGCACATGCCCGGGTTGTGGGCTTGATCCCCACTGGGGACAGCCAATCAATGATTCTCTCTCATCATTGATGTTTCTATATCTCTCTCCCTCCCTCTCTGAGATCAATAAAAAATATATGTAAAAACAACAACAATTTGTTGACTTGAAGTTACAGAATACATAATTTTATTGTTTTAATAATGATCAATGAAGTAAGGTAAAAATAGGTTGTACTTTCCAGCTAAGAGGTGAGGCTGCAGAGAAGAAGCAATCTCTTTATATCTCCGATTTTCAAAATGGCATAGTGAAGAGTTACAGCTAGTTTTAATCTGTCTTTGCTTTGAAACATCACACCAGATTTGGAATATCATTCATGGCTGTGAAATTTTAAGCTCAATGAACCTTCAATAATGGCTGTGTGGTTATTGCATCTGTGTTGCTCAGAATCCCAACAGTGGGTCCTTTCACCCATCTTTCTTCCTGGGACTCAGTTTCTTCATTTATATATAATTTGCCTGGTTTACAATGTTAGTGTGGAAATCAAATGGAACAATAGATATAAGAGACAAAGGGCAAAAGTTCTCTTCATGATGTAAAATTCTATTAATATTATGCCCAAACCGGTTTGGCTCAGTGGATAGAGCGTTGGCCTGTGGACTCAAGGGTTCCGGGTTCGATTCTGGTCAAGGGCATGTACCTTGGTTGTGGGCACATCCCCAGTAGGAGGTGTGCAAGAGGCAGCTGATCAATGATTCTCTCTCATCGATGTTTCTAACTCTCTATCCCTTTCTCTTCCTCTCTGTAAAAAAATCAATAAAATATATTTAAAAAATAAAAAAATAAAATTCTATTAATATTATTTTAGCCTAGGTCTTAATTGAATAATGAAACTCAAATTTATTCTGAATTGATTAACTAAATGTTGAAGAGTCTGATTTGTGTATAGTTGATTTTAAAAATACATATAACAGAAACATATTTTTTGCAAAGGATATATTTGATCATAATAGTCATTTATAAATATTAGCAGAAAAGAAGTTATGTAACATAAATGTAACTATATAATCATAGTATAAACTTTATAGATGCAAGTGATTTTGATAAATATATGAAAATATTTCTAGCAATGAAAATAACCTCAAATTCTACAATGGATAAAGGATATTTATTTATCTAAGGTGTTCACAAGATGAAATAATTTAATGTTAAACTCATTGAGAAAGTAGTTAATTTAAATGCCACCTTCCTAAATAGTTCTATATATGCTCTATGTTTGATAAAAGATATTGAGAGCCAACTCTTATTGGCTAAGAATCTAGAGAGGGACTCTGCTGAGACCTGTGTTAGTGGTTTGGATGGGAATAGGGGTGCCTTAGTTTTAAAAGGGGATTATGGGTAACACAGCATGGAATCTACTACAATGGCCAATGGTGTCCCCAGTTAAAACCGACATAACCATTATTTTACTAATTTAATTTATTTGAATGGATCCACAAATCAATATGAATAATAAAAGGGAGAAGAGTACACGAATATAAGAGGGAGATAGAAGTATTTTAAGAAAAATATTGAGATTTGAATAGAGCCTTCTTAAGAAATAAACAAAGCAAACACTGTGGATAAAATTGCAATATTGAGAGAAGATGAGTATTTTTAAGCTATGGAGATAATTTAGATACTCATTTTAGTAAATTCACTTGAATATTTGATAAAAGTGGAAGGCTACAATATTATAATTTAAAGAGTGGGCTTGACATTATGCATTTATTTGCTTATTCATGTATTTATTCTAAATGGTGTGGTACATACATAATTTATAAAAATGTGTGGTCTTAAATAAGTCTGTCAGGTTGGGACAAGGAAGAAGTACTGGGGTCAAGATCTACTGATTATTCTTCAATGTTCGCTTGCAAGATACTTGGTAGAATGTCAGAATAATATTGAATAAGCTTAATGGAAACTCTGAACTGAAACTCAAGATACTTGGAGTGTTATTTTACATGAAAATATTTATTAGAAGTTTGGTATACATATTAGAAGGACTAACAAGTCCAAGAAAATAAGTCACTATTGAAAATGACTGTGTTAGGGGAGAATCTGGTTTAATAAATATCACTGAAGTAAATCTGATTGACTTCACAGTTAAACTTAAAAACATTTCATAGAAACTAATAACTTTCACATTACCCATAATGCTAGGTAAGTATATTATAAAGATAAAACATCTATCAAAAATGGAGCTTTTATCCCTATCATATTAAGTACCATAACCAGAAGGTTTGTTTTAGTGGATGATATTTAAGTAAAGTGAGACCTGTGTGATTTGGATGGTTAAGCCTATCTTTTTATATGTGACTAGAGGACTGGTGCACGAATTCGTGCATGGGTGGGGTCTGGCCAACCCACCCTGACTGGTCCTGATCAGGCTAGGCCAGCTGGGGGAGGGGATGAAGGAGGTTGGCCTACCCCATCCCTGATCTGAGTGGAGGGGCAGAGCTGGCCAGGGTAAGTTGGCCGGCTATCCTGCCCCATGGTCAAATTCCCAGTCAAACTCCTGGTCAAACTCTTGGTGAAGGGGACAATTTGCATATTGTTATATAGGATAACTTCAGAGGCATTACTTGATTTTGCTGCATTGACAAAAAGTGAAGAGGAGTCTTCAAATTTTGCTTTTTGAGACCATCTGCCAATTAAAGAAAAAAGGGAGGTGTCTAATCATCATGGAGTTTCTATCAAACTGTGAACCTGAAGTCATTGTAGTCCACAGACCACTCAGATGACATCCCCAGAAATTAAGGAAGGGTCTGGCAATAAAAGTCTCAGATATCATCTAAGGCATTTTCAAAGTGTGCTCAATTGAACATCCAATTTTGTGTAAGAAGCAAAGAAATAAACTATTTTATAGTAAACAGTTTTAACAGAATTTTATGCAGCATTTAATTATATGAACACCTCTGAAATAATGCAGTATTAACAGCATTGCTTTATGACAGAAAAATGCTTTATTAACAGCATTGGTAGTTTTTTGGGGGGAGGTAGATATTTGGTTGATTCATTTGCCAATCTGTAGTGTTAATGTGCTTAAAAGTTATATCCTCCTTTCTCTTCTGAATAACCTACATGCAGTGACCCACTGGTAGGTCATGTCTCAAGGCAGGTAACCTAGAGAAGGCTCAGAGGCACACTACTCTCCCTGCATGAGTCCCTGAATTCGTTTGGCTTTCTTACTCTGCTGGGCCAGCCTGGAGCCCCAGTAAGGTCTCATCGATGATTCTCCTTTGTAACTCACAGATCACCCCATTTGCTTCTCTTCTGTTCTCTGTCCTGCCCTTCTTATTCCTAGAGTCTTCAACTGGCTTTTCAAACAGAAGGTATCCATAAGTCCAGAGGCCTTCCCAAATCTCCCTTCTATATAACATATTTTTCATTTCTTCTCCTAAAACACATGGAGCCATCCAGAATCCCATCAGTATTTGAGGAAACTGGGGGAAAGTGATAGGCAATTTCTTTTACACCTTATAGATTTGAAGCTTCCAATTTTTATAGCACATAGATATTTCTACTAATTATTTTAAGTACACTGAAAATGGTAAGTCCTACATTACCAAAATGTTTTTCTCACATCTCAATATGATAATACTTTATTTTTTTATTCTGTGATTTACTATCACTGTCTATAACTCAGAGCCCAATTTTAACATGGGTTGTAACAGGGAGTAAAAAGTAAATTTCGTACTTCTCAAGGGCAAGAACAGCATATATGTAAAAAGGAATACAACAGGTACTGTTAACTGCCAGCTTTATGGAAGGGTTTACAAGCTATTCATCTATACAACTAAATGACATTAAACCAAAGTGGTAATGTCTAATAGACAAAAACAAGAATTCATATAATTTGATCAGGACCATTGATTTTTCTATTGATATTTTAAAATAAAGTGGGGACCCACTTATATAAAGAAAAATCAACATTCATTTTGGATATATTTTTATATTATGTATCTGATCACTTAAAATAAAGGTTTACAGATAATCATGAGAAGCTATATCTTTGACGGTAAAAATTATCCTTTCAAATGTAATACTTTGGAATCACATTTTTTTTCTGGTTCTCTTTGTGACAATGGTGGCATAAAATTTGTTCACAATCTTGAAGGATTTATCAACTCAAGGTAAAAGAAAAAAGGAAACACAAATTAGAGTAAAATGAGTTTAATTTAATATGATCTAAATATTTTGTATTTAACTTAACAATTAAAAATAATTTATTTAATGATATATGAATAATGATGTTGGTAATTGTTTCTGATTTATATAGTCTTACCCATTTATTGCAAAGTAAGCCAGGATAAAAGAGATAATTTGAAAGAAAATGTTTAATTTTGGTTACACTGGTAAATGTAAAGAGAATTCATATTTCATTCTTTTAATATAAATTTATCAAATTCTAGAGGGAGAAAGAATCATAGAAATTATCTGGTCCAACTGTTTCACTTTATGAGATTAATGCCCAAATAGGTCAAGTTATTGACTGGCTTTTGGTTTTATAGCTGATTAGAGATTGAACTGGAAATTGATCCAGAAAATTCCTGACTTTGGATACAGGACTTTTCACTATATTAAATTGCATTTATAATAAAAAGCAATCCAAACTGAGTTTTATCTGTTTGGGTTCATTATAGCTGTGCTTTTCCAGTGCTTCCCAACGTATTCATAGAAAAATAAGCTGATGTCAATAAGCATGTGACAACATTTCAAATTGGATTGGTAAGCATAAATTGCATTTGGATCCATCCCTTTAGCAAATATAGATGGGATATAGCAGCCACAATCTTTCTCTGCCTCCCTAATTCCATCCATCTTCCTCTGTCAAATTACTTTTTATGTCTATGGAGTGGGATGAAGAGGTGTTTTATTACTTCTCTATTGGCTAAAGACACTATGATTCAATAGTATTTGGTTAAAAAGATTTCCCACTCCATTTAGTGGATTGCCATGTAGATATGTAAAGTAAAAGAAGACATTACAAAGAAAATATTTGGCAAGGAAGAAATGAGCATGCTTGTGAATGTTCATCTAAGGCCAATGTGCCTTTCTGGCTGTGGGTTGCATGTTTAACTCTATAGTCTGTGAGAAATTTAAAAATCTCCACAAATTACCATTTTTCAAGGAGTAGAACAGCCAGGTTATTTTATTAATTTATTGTACCATAAATATTCATAAGAATGCTTTTAATATCACTAGTCACTTTATGTAGCAACATAATTTTTGAGAAGTAATGTGGAAATGTTGACAATATTAATCGAGTAAATAAAATTGGCAAATAAACTGAACTTGCATAGTATAGTGTTACCAATTTATTTCTGGGGTTTTAAAAATTATTATTATTTTCAGTTTGGCCTAATATAAAATAAAAAAAAATGTGTTTAAGTCAAATTGATTTTATCCCTCTGTTTTCTTAGCATTACATGGATAATAAAGCTTTTACATTTGAACTTAAATAGCTAAAGTTGTTATTACTCAAAAAATAAAAGTGTATTAACTTACGGCCCTGATGCTTTCAAAATGTCCACCTTCTTTCTCGAAATCGATAGGTTGTCCTTTCAGTGTCCAGTAGAAAATGACATCCAAACTAGCATCATGAATTGCTTTACAGTTAAGAACAATGCTTTCTCCTACTGTTAATTCTGTTCTTTTAGGAGTAAGTTCTATTTTTGTAGGTTCTATAGAAATAAAAATATATTAATTAATATAACACATAGTATTTCTCTGCATTTTATATCTATCTATATATAAAAGCCTAAGTCACTGAATTACTGAAAGAATGAACGACTGGTCAACCAGTTGCTGTGACCCACACTGACCACCAAGGGGCAGATGCTTAACTCAGAAGCTGCCCCCTGGTGGTCAGTGCGCTCCCACAGCCAACCTCCCATAGCCATGCCCTCACCCCTACACCTTCCATTTGCTGCCCCCCCCCCCCCATTGGCCCCAATCACCAGCCAGGCCGAGGGACCCCACCCATGCACAAATTCATGCACCAGGTCTCTAGTTTAAAATAATAGAGAAAAACTTAACAAGAAATATATGCAATAATTTTGTCCCAGATACAGATCCTTTTGAATCTTTATTTTTTCTTTACTTAATCCCTTCACTCTTCTCACCCAACCCTTAACCCCCTCCCCTCTGACAGCTGTCAGTCTGTTTTCTGTGTCCATGAGTATGTCTCCACTCTGCTTGCTAGTTTACTTTGTTCATTAGATTCCACATATAAGTGAAGTCATATGGTACTTGTATTTCTCTGACTGGCTTATTAATGAACATGGGGAGTATTATGCTAAGTGAGATACAGTTAAATTTAAAAAAAATAGGTACAATTTTACAGGGTTTAGGGCAATTTTGAACCAATAATGGCTAATATGAGCTGTACATCTAAGGTTTACTTAAGATAGTGATCAGCTTTGTAAGATATAAATGTTTAATGACTGTGTTGTACACGTAAAACTAACAAAATATTGTATGTTGACTGTTATTGAAAAAGAAGAAATTCTTTCAAAAATTATATCAAATAACTGCAATATAACTTGCTATTTTGAATAAAGTAGGGAAGTGATGAAGATAGGATTTTGATGTTGTCTTTATTTCCTGGAATTCTGATTGTAGATACCTGAAGAAGACTGACACAAATGATTAACAATTAGCCCAATTTCCTATTCCAGCTCTATTGTTGACAGTAACACAATCTGATGAAGCACCACGCTTAATCAGGGACGGTTAAGATCCTTTAATGTGCAACATCCTTCTGAATAGTCACCGAGAGGAAAGTGGGTGTGATGCCAGGAAAGAAATGCCATTATGAATGCTGACATTATAGAAGTCATATATTCCATGTGGCAATCTACTCTCTGGCTTCATTAGAGAGGACAATCACATCATACTGTGGTTTAAACTTTGTAAGAATTAGAATATTCCCAGTAGGTAAATATTCCATTTAACAACTTTTTTTTTTGAAAGTGCAAGAACATTTTTGTTGCTATAAAAGAAAGTCCTTGGATCCAGTACTCATTGTTCAGCACAGAGAAGGATTAAGACAAAGACTGGAAGTAGAAGCAGAGTTTGATTCCTGTAGTGTCTGCAATAAATGAAGACATCATTTAAATTGTGTTCCTTCTAGTGATGTTTGTCCATTCCCTAAAAATATCAGAGTGCTGTCTATCTTACCTTTCTATTTCTAAAGAAAGAGACAAATTAACAATTTTACCTTTTTATGGCCCTAATATGACTCACTATAAAATACATGCACAAATGGAAAAATCAATTACGTAGAGAGTTCAACTATGAAAAATACTCCTCTGCTAACAAAGACACTACCTAAGATATAAGATTTTCTTAGTATGAAGCAGTGACATGTAGTCTTGAAGGTTCTAGGCTTGACATCCAGTTCACTTTAGAAGTAAACATTTAAGTGGCAATATTTGCAATATTAAAAAAATGGCATTATGTAAAAAATTCCATTGATGCAAAGGTCAAAGGGCAGCTTTGGTATGTCAGTTTCTCCAAACTCACTCCCACATGCCACACCCATGTCCTCCTTCTGACTTTCTACCCCAAATCCTCTGTCCAAGTGGTAATAAGGGAATATTACTGATTATTGCTAAAATTAATCTTGGTAGAGAAAAAATATTTTATGCTGTTAGCATACTTTTAAATTTTGAGACACCAAATAAAACTTCCCAAAGCTGTATTCATCCTCTTACATATTGTGTTCAAAGAAACAGATTTAAATTTCTATCAACAAGAATTCCATTTCTTTATGGTGCCCTAAATAATGGAAAGGGACCATGTGGCTGTGTTAGTTCTATTTTTTCAATGTAGTTTATAAACAGGAGCATGCACACATACATATATACATGCATATTGTATCTATTCACTTTCTGATAAGGCCCAGGAAATTAGGCTTGTGAAATATTTAGCCACATTTTCTTACCTTTTACAGATACTGAAGCTATGATTTCAGCGGAACCAAATACATTTTCCCCTCGGCAAACGTACTTTCCTTCATCTGATTTAGAAGCATTTAGGATCCGCAGATTCCCGTCTGGAAGAATAGCTATTCTGAAAATCATTAAAAAAGGTTTTTTCCCTTGTTTTATTGAAAATAAGCTAAGTAGTAAGAAACTCTCATGAAGTCTGAAATCACTTCCAAGTAATAATAAACAAGATAAAATATCTCTGGGAAAATACACTGTGATGGTAGAAATATTTTACCCTTTAAGAAATTATGCAGGAAACCCACTTAATATCCTCTCATATATGAAAGGGTTAGGAAGTTACAGGTTATTTTTCTTTGGATACTTTTTTTGACAGTTAATCTTAAAACTTGTGGGAAAAAGTGACCTTGAATTGGGTTATTAAAACTCATACTATAATATTATCCAGCAATATTTTAATATTAAGCTTGGGTATTTCACCTCAAACCATGGGCGACCTCAACAATTAAATATAAAAAGAAACAGCATAAAAACATAGAGGCAGGCAGGTATAGAAAGCAAAATTAATTGTGAACAGCCAGGAGATGATTTATGGGAGTTTCTCTGCGGTGCCACTCCTGCAGCAAGGGTATGTAAATGAGACCTGGGACCCACACCTGGCTGCTCACATTGCACTTTTTAAACATGAAAACATGATACCTGAGTTTGCATGTGGGCTCTTTCGAGACCTTTGTTAAAAATGGACCTTGAGCCTTATATGAAGGTGAAAAATTACAGCATTATTAAAAAAAATTTAAAGTTCAGTGAAAATGAGGTTGACATTTAGAATTACCGTATTCTCCTGTGTAGTCATCATTCCAGAAATATACGGATTTAAATTTAATTAGTACTTTTGTCCTTTTCTCTCTTCTAAGCTCCTGAAATATATATTTCACTGGTGCATCAACCTACTCAAGCAACCTGAAACATAATAGAAGTGGCTGTTGTAGTTTTATTTGATATGCCACTAGAGTTTGGACTGACTTCTTTTAGGAAAGAGGAAATAGACTATATTGCTTTTGGTAAGAACCAGTGACTCCACTGAACTTAAAATCCTAAAATTGGATCCTCCTAGTCCTGAAAATAATAGTTTATGCCACAGCAATGTGATAATATTAAACTATTTAGGATTCAAAAAATGGATGAGCCTGTTCAGTCAACATCTTTTATGTTATTTTAAAGTGTGGGTTCAATCTTGCCAATTGCTCAGACCTGACAGTTATTGAGATGATTGAGCTTTTTGTAACAATTGGATGAAATTCTAGGTTGCTGAATATTACAAATTTGCACTTAGATATTGTCATCAATAAATATATCAGTTTCAAAACATCAAATTGTTTTTAATATAGATCAAACTTGATTTACAGCTTATAGAATGGAGACACATTCAGGAGCAAAGCAAACTAGGAATAGCTGATTTTATTTTGTAATGTATGTCTAGGAGGAATATTAACTTCAGACATTTGAAAAACAGTGATCTCAAAAGTTATATAATTCATTCAAGATGGTCCATCAAAAATTCCGTTCATTTAGACAGCACTCAGTTTCTATAAAAATGGAATTAATGTATTCATACCACTTTAATCCCCCAAATGCAATGCTACAAAAAAGATATATTTGAAAGCAAAAATTATATTATTTTTGTAAATAAATAGGCATTATCTTGTGTGAATAACACTCTATTTAAATTTAGCCAAATGCCTATAATCTCCACAGATTGTTAGTATCCTGATTTTACTGTGTAAATTCAAATTTAGTAGGTGAGAAGTTTGGCTTAAAAGTTCAGCTCCTTTAAAGAAAGAAATGTATCCTAGATAAGGCACTATTTCAGCTCTTGATTTAAGATAAGTCCTTTCTCACTGACAGCAGACAACAGATTATATTCTCCTTTTAAAGATAGTTTATGAACACTCCTGTACTTTAGGTCACTGATACACTGGGGAATGAAGAATTTTAAATATTCTAATGGTTTTTTTATCTGTCAAGAGACAATATCATTTAACCAAAAGCCTGTCTACTGATTCATATACCACATGCTTATCTGATGAGCTCATTTTTTAACTTAAGAAATAAAAAATATATTAGACAATGACTGAGACTTACATTATCAAGTCTTGCGTTTGCATACCTAATTACTAGATAATTGAACATTGAATAAACATTTCCTTGCAGTTTTCTGCTTCTATATTTTCCCATCTACCGTTATTACCATGTGACTACTACACCTGGGGTTTTCAGATCTGGGGATTAATCCCGAAGAAGCATCCCTGAACTTGGACTAGTGTAGTGTAGTGGTGAGTTGAAGGTCTGTTGGGGGTAAAGAGAGCTTTTGTCATCCCATATAAATTTTGTGATTGTTTTTATTTTGCTTTAGTTAAATGAAAAATCTTACTGGTATTTTGATAGAAATTACACTGAATCTATAGATTGCTTTTGGGTAATATGGATGTTTTGATTATGCCAATTTTTTATATTCCTGAGCATGGTACATGCTTCCATTTATTTATATTTTCTTCAATTTCTTCAATGTCTTATATTCTGAGTATAGGTCTTTACTTAGTTATATTTAGTCTTATATGTTTTATTCTTTTCTATTCAATTGTAAATGGGATTGTTTTATAAATTTTCTGAAAGTTCATTATTGGTGTATCAAATGTAACTAATTTTTGAATATTAATTTTTATATTCTACTACTTTATTGAATTCATTTATAAGTTTAGTATTTTTTTGTGTAGAATCTTTTATTTTTTAATTTAAATTATTTATTGTTTATAGTATTACATAAAACTCCTTTTTCTCCATTGACCTTTCCCTGCCTGTCCCCAACCCCCAGCATGCCCCATCCCCATCTATGCCTGTTGGTTATGCTCATCTGCATGCATACATGTCTTTTGGTTGATTTCTTATCCCCTCACCCTTCGCCTTCCCTCAATCTTTAGGGTTCTGTAAACATAATACCATGTTAAATGCAAATAATTATATGATTTCCTTTCCAATGTGGGTAACTTTTATTTATTTTTCTTGTCTGATTGCTGTGGCTAGGACTTCCAATATTATGTTGAATAAAAGTGATGAAAGTGGGCATCTTTATCCTTTCTTGTTCCTGATTTTAAAGAAAAGGCTTTTAGCTTTTTTCCATTGAGTAAAATGTTTGCTGTGATTTTGTCACATATGGACTTTATTATGTTAAGGTATATCCCTTTTTGCATCTATGTCCTTCAGAGATATTGGCTCATTTTCTTTCTTTCTTTCTTTCTTTCTTTCTTTCTTTCTTTCTTTCTTTCTTTCTTTTTTTCTTTCTCTTCTTCTTCTTCTTCTTCTTCTTCTTCTTCTTCTTCTTCTTCTTCTTGTAGTGTCTTATATTCTTTATCTGGTTTTGGTATCAGGATATTGCTGGCCTTGAAAAGTTAGTCTAGGAGCTTTTCCAACTTTTCAGTTTTTTAAAGTAGTTTGAGAAGAATATGTGTTAATTATTTGAATCTTTGGGAAATTGCCCTGTGAATCCATCTAGTACAGGACCTTTGTTTGTTGGGAGTTTTTTGACTATTGATTTAATACTGTTAGCATTTACCAGTGTGTTCAGATTTTGGTTCTTTCTGATCCACTCTTAGAAGATTGAATATTTCTATAAATTTATCCATTTATTCCAGGTTGTCCAATTTGTTGGCATACAATACAGTTTTTTTCATCCTATTTTCTTATCATTCTTTGTATTTCTATGGTGTCTGTTATCACTTCTTTTTTATTCCTGATTTTATTTATTTGGGCCCTCTCCTTGATAAGTCTGGCTAAAGATTTAACAGTATTTGCTTTCTATACATAGGGGCTTCTAAATCAGGTGCATAGATGTTCATAAGAGTTATATCCTCTTGTTAGATTGATCCCATTATATTATAAAAAGCTCTTTTTGTCTATTATTATTGCATTCATTTTAAAGTCTATTTTTTGATATGTATATACAAATATATGTGTATATATATCTATAATAATAAAAGCATAACATGCTAATTAGACTGGACAACCCAACAATCCCTCAGATGAAGCCTGGGCTGCGAGGGCCAAGGAAACTGCCACGGCTGTGAAGGATGAGCCCCTTGCACAAATTTCATGCATAGGGCCTCTAATATATATATATATATATATATATATATATATATATATATATATCTTGATTTTGTATCTGTTTAGCCATGCTATGTCTTTTCATTGGAGCATTTAGCCCATTTGTTTAAATAAATTATTGGTAGGTATGTAGTTATTGCTATTTTATTATTTTCTGAAAAAATTTTTATAGTTCTCTGTTTCTTTTTATTTTTCTTGCTCTCTTCTCTTGTATGTTGATGACTCTCTATAGAGAACTACAAGCCACTTTGAAAAAATAAAATGGCATATAGTTTGTTTTGATATTTTTTGTTATGCTTCTATAATTTGCCAGGCTGTATACAAAGCTCATTTAATACTGTATTTTATTTCTTACAAAGACCCCAGGATATATTATTATGCTCATTTGATAAACGAAGAGGAAGAAAATAAGGTACAAAGAACTGAAATAACTACCAGGATTTTAGGCCAAGCCTGCTGGTTTCTAAAATTTGTCCTGCACTTTAAACTACCCTACATCGATCCAAAGGAAACATCAAAAGAAAACTTTGCATAAGATCACACGCTTGGTGGCAGCTCTGACCTACAATAGAAGCTGACAGAAGTGGAAACTCAAGGGTAACAAGAGAAGGCACATGTTTCCTGTAGATGATGGAAATGAGAGAAATTCAAACTCTTCAACTTGATCAGTGAATTATTTTGAAAGTGAAGGGCCATACGCACTCAAGGAGGCTGGGCTGTCACGGTGCTCTTCCCGTTAGATGCAGTTTAGCTGGAAGGAAGAAGTGAGGTGACCCAGAAAGACACGCATGACAGCCTTTAGGAAGCGAGAGGAAGCTTAAGTGCAGAAGTGACTTTAATTAATGGGCCTCAACCCTGGCTCTGAGCATCACTGCAGGCAACCTGAAGAAATTGCAGACCCTTTTGTGCTAAGCCACTGAAAGTTTCACAGCCTCCAGGCTCTGCAAAAGGGCAAGAGAGGAGGCTGCCTCTTTGTCAGGGATGGATATTAAGTGCTTGTAATTAACCAAACAAAACAACTCTCCCCCACCCCATCCCCACTCCAAACACACACACACACACACACACACACACACACACACACACACACACACACATTTATATTGTTCTTGTTCTGAAGATAATTTATTGGTCATGGGCACATCAGACTTAACATATGCAGACATACTCTTCATCATTTCCATGAAATCATCCTCCCACTTCAGCGAAACCTATTTTGTATGAATTTGTATGATAAATTCTGGGTGTGCATGTACCAATTTTGTGGAGAAATCCACACAATCTACAACTTGATCAATAAGGTTTCTCAGATGTAACTTTCCTCAGATTCTCAAGGGATTCTGGGATGAAAACAAGGCTAGGAACCACCAGAAAGTCCTTTGTTTTATAAATGAGGTAACTGTGGCCAGAGAAGGAAAGCTTAGAGTATTTCTTTTTTTAAAGATCAGGACATAATTCAGACTATGACCTCAGAAGTCATCATTTCCTTTCCCCTCAATACAAGTTGGTCAAGTCAAATCTATTCCCTTTTTTATGGCTTACTGGAGAGTCTAAATGCAGTGAGGAACACACGTGAGATGGTTTTATGTTATCTAATCACTGCCTTTAACCATGTTCTGTTAAAACCACTGTTCCATTTCCTTCAGACATCCCATAGCTTTCAAATAACTTTCAGTTGTTACAAAGGTTAGAGTTCTCTCTGATTGCCTGCCCTCCTCCTCCTCACCTCTAGCTTAGCTCTGACAAATGACCGGGACCCAGGACCCTGTGGCTTGCAAGGAGCATGAAGAGTGGTCTCTCTTCACACCTTTCTTCCTCCTTTTCCCAGTTCTTTTTATCCGTTGTGCCACAGAGTAAGGAGGAGAGAGATGGAAAGGAATCAGTGTCCCTTACTCAGTTTCTGTTGTGGTCCTGCCTGGGGTGCAACTGTCACTCTGGGCAAAGCTACTGTCCCCCAAGCCACTGTGGAAGCAGATCCTCTAGCACTGCTCTGTGAGCACATCTATGAGTCTTTGGGCCACCTCACTGCAGAGTCCCCTCATGCAGTCTCCGTTTTAGGCCCCACCTTTTCCAGCTTCCACAGCTCCTGGAGCCTAGCAGGCCTGTGCATGCCAACCTCCTCCAAGTCTGTCCATCCCGTGTCAGCTGTGCATCCTCTAGCCTTCTAAATGGGGGGAGTGTAGGCTTCTCTCCTGCCGCTCCCTTTCTGCTCTCTGTCATCTCTGTCCAGTTACATGCTCCCCTATTTAAGCAGGGCCAGGAGCATATCAGCAAGTCTGTTGCCTAAGCAAAGTTCAGTCAAAGAATGAAAGAACTAGTTTAACCATTTCTTCCCCTCACTTGAGTTTGGAGGTGAGAAGGGAAAGAAAAAGCATGGCCGCTCCTTCTAAAGCAAAGCCTGAGAAGAATGTCTTTCTCTCTCTAATATGCTCTTACTGGTACATACCCAGAGGCGAGGAGGGTGTGGATGGGGACGGTGATGCTGTGCTGGTAAGACACTTCCACGAGCAAGACTGGCTCAGCTACCTGGCTCCGGGGGAGCTATCCCATTCCTGAGTTTTTAGGAGTCTTTTCCAAATGCCAGGTGCCTCACAGGTTTGCTGGATGCTTTGGGTTTAGGCTTAACCAGTTTCTTTCACCACCACACCTTATTTGAGCTTCTTACTAGACTCCATCTATGTTATTGTCATTCTGTTTCCTCTGCCTCCAGTAGCAGGCCATTTCCTATTTAATCATGTTGCCCGGCTGGTGCTGTTCAGTGGTGGAGCACTGATCTATGAACCTGGAAGTCATGGTTCCATTCCCAGTCAGGGCACATGCCCGGGTTGGGGGCTTGAACTTCAGGAAAGATTGTGCAGGAAGCAGCTGATAGATGATTCTCTTTCATCATTGATATTTTTATCTCTCTATCTCACTCTGAAATCAACTAAAAAACAACAAAAACAAATGTGTTGGTGCCACTGCCTTTACAATGTGTCATCTAATAATGCTAGCAGCTGACTTCCTGCCCATCCATGTCGCCACACTCCATTCAGGGAAAAAATCCAAACTCCTTAGCATGACATATGGCATCCTTCATCACCTCTCTCTGCCTCCCCATTCTCATATCAGATTGCTTGCTGCTTTCTCACATCTACACCAATCTTACCTTTCATTTGTAATAACCTGCTTGTCATTCTCTGGAGACCCTGTGTCTTGGATCTTTGCAAATAGTTTTCCCCCAGCTGGACAAGACTTTTCCTGCTTCCCAGGCTCATAGCTGTCCGGAAGACTACTTATTTCTCTCCTCTAATCTCTCTGTTGTCGTTGCTCCAATTATGTCTGGGTGATGTTCTCTGACCTTCGGATACTGTCTTCCTACCCAGACCTCATTATTTCTCTGTCCCCTTATGCTTCTAGTACATTCCTCGGTATGCCAGACCTCAGCATATTATGTTTTCCCTAGACTGAAACTGACTTGAGGAAGGAAATGAGCTTTATACTAGCTAGCACAATAAGTAGTCAACAAGTGGTGGTTAAACAGGGTTCAGATTCCTCATGAGTATCTGGTTAATCACCACATTTTAGTGTGACTTCATTTATCACACCACCTTTTTTCCATGAGGATTCTCGATGAGCGCTTTGGCTCTATAACCACTGTGGGGAAGCAAGAGTAAAAGGGTAGAAGGGGGCAGTAAGGCATTTTGTGTTCACTGGATGTGGTAGGATTGAAATGCCCGTCTTTATTTTCACTGTTATTTTTTTTCCTCATTATTTTCCCTGGTTTAGCTACATAGTGTTGTGATGTGCCTATTAGCATGATTGTTTTACTTTTTCTTTAATAGCAATGCAAAGCTACTAAAAAATGTAATGGATATTCTTCTTTCAAACCATACTTTGAATACCACTATTTATTGGCTAAATATAAACCTGTGAGTATTTATAACATTTTCTTTCTATTTTATTGAAGTTATTTCTTCTATAGACACTTGAATAGTTTGGTAAAAAACCTGACTCAACTAAACACATTTCTTCGTTTTTCCCCTGGAAGCATTTGGCTTAGCACTAATGAGAAATTGATCTTACCAAGTGAGAGAACTGGGTGAAATGGTTTTGTAGTGACTATCCACTGGCTTCTAAATTTTTCCACGGAGCTGTTACCAAAATTGAAAGAAGCTGTGAAATTGGATATATCCCCAAAATGAGAACTTTTAAAGTCAAAAACCATAGTTGGGGTTGCATTGAATCATTTATCCTGTGGCTTTTTGCAGTGTCCTAAAATGAATAATCTGTCATTTCACATTAACAGGGACATAAAATCTGTCAGTATTTCTTAAAGAAGACTTAAGAAGAAAAGGACAGGTATTTATTAAAAGTTGAAATCTTGATACTCCTTGACTTTTTTTTTTTTATTTTCTGTACAATCTGCTGTCTGTATAAATATCTAGATCTCATAGGAAGTGAGGCTAAATTATTGCTCTTCTGAAACCTCTAAGGTCACAGGGATAGCATCTAGGGCAAAATTATGAATTTTTATATCACCCCCTGGGATGGTTTTTAGTACATTTTAAATTATCCTGACCTAATTAGGAAACTTGACCATGGCTCAGCTCTTTAGTATTAAAAAATGTGCTTTATTATTTTTTTGTATTAGTTCTCTCCTGGAGAGCAGCTCTTCCACTATTTAGCTCAAGTGACTTTTTCAACAGAGTCAAATCAACATCCGTTAATTGATTTTTATGTGTGGCAGAGTAGGGTAAAGTAAAATGCATGAGGCAGTCAGCACAAAACCCCACTCCTGATTTCACTTGCCAATTGACCTTTATTTTAATTTGATGTGTTTTCTCCCTTATCTGTAAAAGGAAGGGCTGCATTTCTAAGACACTTTTCACCTATTTACCTAAACTCCAACGCTTTTTCTTAGTCTCAGGCTGCATTTCCTTTATCTCACCCTGAGCCCTGAGAATCACCCTGCACTCTTTTCTTTCTTTTTTTTTCCCTTTTTCTTCATTTTCCTCTGAGCGCTACTTTGAAGTTTCTATCTCATTAAAACCCATCTCAGAATGAGACAGATTCCCAACGCCCAACTTCTAATTTGCACCCAACCCCAGACATGCAGGACACTCTCCTCTTCTGGGTATGACATGTAAGAATATAAAACAGCTCAGTGCCTTTCAGATGTTCACTGATTCCTTTTTTCCTACATGAAACACGTGGCTACTAACAAGACTCAAGGGCTAATTTGTGTAGTAGATAACAACTCTAAGTGTTTAAGGAATTTTAATTTGCTATCAACTAGAAAATACAAAAAAAGGAAGCATAATTTAAATTTTCAGTTGTGTTCAGGCACTGTTGCCACAAATAGAAAGGGTTGTGAGGCTAATTCAATCAGAAAACTCTACTAGCCTAACCATCTTAATTTATGTGTAAGTCCAATAAAATTACATCATTTACACATTTTATTTTATTTAAAAAATAAAAATTTTATTGATTTTTTACAGAGAGGAAGAGAGAGGAATAGAGAGTTAGAAACATTGATGAGAGAGAATCATGGATCAGCTGCCTCCTGCACACCTCCTACTGAGGATGTGCCCGCAACCAAGGTACATGCCCTTGACCAGAATTAAACCCGGGACCTTTCAGTCCAAAGGCCGATGCTCTATTCACTGAGCCAAACCGGTTTCGGCCATTTTATTTATTTTAATCAAAACTTATGTGGTGCAAAAGAAACCCAACACATAGATGCTGTTGTTGTTGTGTTTTTTTTTGTTTGTTTGGTTTTTTTTTGACAAACAGACTGCAGGTTATGGGCCATGACATTGGACAAACAATTTAATCTCTCTGAATAATCTAGTTGTAAAATGAGGGATAATAATATTTATCCGGTGGCTGTAAAAACTAAAAAGGCATCAAGTGCCTTCCATTGCGCTGAGGCTAATCAAAAGCATTCAAGTGGCATTTCTTGTTTAACATTACAAATGATCATGGCTTCTATTTGTGGAGTGCTTGTTATGGGCAAGGTGCTGTTCTTTCTCTAGGAAAGCTGGAGAGGTCATTTTATGCAGTAGCATTAACCAAAGATCTAAATGATAAGTAGGCAGCCACTCAGATTGGGAGAATATTCTTGTCGGGCATAGCAGGAACACGGGCCCTGACTCTTAGAATGCCTTTGGGCCCAGGGACAGAGAAAAGGCCGGAGAGAGAGGGCTGTCCTGGGCGAACATAAGTGTGCTAGATATTTTATATTAATGGAAACATTCAAGAAGATTGGCTAGACAATTTAAATATAACCTACAATGAAAGAAGAGAAAAATTATTATTTTTTTGGTGAGAATGATCTGATTGTGAATACAAACCTAACTACTTAAATAGTAATCACTGTAGATGAGAGACAAAATGGGGATCACTCATATCTTTAAATATAATAATATTTACATAGCATAATAAAACTGGCTGAAATAATATGAATTTTGTTTCAAATTTCATATTCCTGGTCAGGTGTTTTACTTGAAAGATGACCATTTAAAATGACAAGTGCTGGTGAGGATGTGGAGAAAAAGGAATCCTCTTGCACTGCTGGTGGGAATGCAGACTGGTGCAGCCACTGTGGAAAACAGTATGGAATTTCCTCAAAAAACTAAAAATGGAACTCCCATTTGACCCAGTAACCCCACTTCTAGGAATATATCCCAAGAAAACAAAAACACCAATCAGAAAGGCTATATGCACCCCTATGTTCATAGCAGCACAATTTACAATAGCTAAAATCTGGAAATAGCCTAAGTACTCATCAGTAGATGAGTTGGATTAGAAAACTGTGGTACATCTACACAATGGAATACTACACTGCTATAAAAAAGAAGGAATTTGCAACAGCGTGGATGGACATGGAGAGCATTATGCTAAGTGAAATAAGCCAGTCAGAAAAAGATAAATATCACATGATCTCACTCATTTGTGGAATATAATGAACAACATAAACTAATGAACAAAAATAGAACCAGAGACAGAGAAGCATTGAACAGACTGTCCAACCTATGAGGGAAGGCAGGGGTGAGGGGATAAAACATCAACCAAAGGAGTTGTATGCATGCATATAAGCATCACCAATGGACACAGAGAGTAGGGGGTGAGGGCATGTGCTAGGTGATGGGAGCAGCCAGAGAGAGGTCAATGGGGGGAAAAGGAGGCTCATGTAATTCTTTAAACAATAAATAATTAAAATAAATATAAAAAATAAATAAATTAAAGCATATCATTATTTTGACATCTTTAAAAAGGGCATTTCAATTTTTCTTGCTATTAGTGCAATCTTGGCACCTCTGCATTCAGAGAAAGGTCAGTTACCAATGAAATGTCACGGTCTTACACTAACAAGCACTGTTCCTTTTTTTTTCCATTCACTTAAATATTTGTGGAGCACTTACCAAGTGTCAGCCATTGTTTTAGGCTTTGCTCTCTACAGAGGAGGTGAGATAATTTTTTCAGATACATAGCTCTCAAAAGGTGTTTTTCTGTTTCTGAAATACAGCACACTAATGCTAGCCACATGGCTTTGGGTCTGGAATGTTTTCTCACTCCACTATTGTTATCTTCCCTTTGACTAGTGACCATCCTTCAGTTCTCAGTTTGAGTCACCTCCCCCGAGAAGCCCTCCCTGACTTCCCCAGCCCTTGGTGATATCAATGTCTTTTATTATACACAGGCATAGGATCAGATTTATTTCCTTCAGAAAGAAAAGTAAATTCTTTAATCCAATTATTTATTATCTATTAATCAGTGTGATAGGTATTTAAGGCCCACTTCCTCATTATCATATAAGCTCCATGAGGGCAGTTCTGGCTCTATATACGTTCATTATTATATCCCTCATGTCTAACATGAGAGCTGGCTCAGATTAAGTGCCAACAAATTATCAAGTGGATAAGTAACTGTATGCATGTGTGAATTTTCTTAAGAAAATATCTCTTATTTTGCCTTGCTTTAAATGCACTGTCTCAGTTATTACAAGGTTTCTGTCAGCTGCTATTAAAAATGAAGCTTAAGAAATAACATGTCTCTTACACTTGGGTTATATCTTAATCACACTCTGAGAGCACAATAAAACTTAAGTACATGGTTAATTTAATATTATTTTCTCTGATTCATTTTTAATTGTGTCCTCTTTTATTGTGATTTAGATGGGTTGGAAGTAGGGAGTTTTTATTTTAGTGGTACAAATTATCATGTTGGTTACATTGCTTTCAGGTGTACAATATAGTGATTCGACATTTCTGTACCTTGCAACGTGACATTTCTATTAAGTCGAGTAATCATCTATCAATGTGCAAACCTATCACAATATTACTAATTTTATTCCCCTTCACCTTTTCACCCATCCCCCTACCCTCTCCACTCTGGCAATGGTCTTTGTTTCTATTAGTGTGTTATTGTTTTGTTTGTTTGTTTTGTTTTGTTTTACATCCCGCATATAGGGTGAATGAAACCATATGGTGTTTGTTTTTCTCTGTCTGACTTATTTAACCTCTAGATATACCCATGTTGTTGCAAATTGCAAGGTTCTCTTAGTGCTGCATAATGTGGAAGACACCTAGGTGGCTTCCATAACGTGCCTATTGGAAGTGATCCTGCAATGAACATAGGCACTGTAGATATCTCTTCAAATTAGTGTTTTCATTTTCTTAGATAAATATGCAGAAGTGGAATTGCTGGGTCATATGGTAGAACTATTTTTAGTTTTTTGAGGAATCTCCATACTGTTTTCCAGAGGGGCTGCACCAGTTTGACACTTTAAAAATGTTGGAAATGATGTGAATTTACACGGCAGTTCAATTAGGAACTGACTTATGGAACATGGAACAGGAAGAAAAGCTAGGAATTAAGAGACTTGGGGTTTAAGTCTTCTGCCTTAGTAGTTTTGTGACAATAAGCAAGTCATTTCACTCACACTGAAGGTGGTTTTTGTTCATGTTTTATTTTTTAAATTATTTTTAATTTATTTGCTGATTAAGGTATTACATATGTGTCCTTATTCTTACATTAATCCCCACCCCCCATATATACCACCACTCCCTGTTGTCTGTGTCCATTGATTAGGCTTCCATGCATGCATACAAGTCTCCCTTTACCTGCACTGTCCCCTACCTTTCCTGAGGTCTGGAGTTCTGATTGATATTAGAGAAAGATAAATATCACATGATCTTACTCATTTGTGGAATATAATGAACAGCATAAACTGATGAACAAAAACAGATGCAGAGACAGAGAAACATCAGTAATATCTTTGTTTTTACTTTAGATATCTGACCAAACCTGGAAGCCATCAGGTAGGACAATGGTCGGCAAACTCATTAGTCAATGGAGCCAAATATCAACAGTAAGTACAACGATTAAAATTTCTTTTGAGAGCCGAAAACCGACATCTGCACATGGGCCACAAAGTTTCAATCACTGTACGTGTGTGCCCGCACATGGTATTTTGTTATAGAGCCTCACTCAAGGGGACAAAGAGCTGCATGTGGCTTGCAAGCCTCAGTTTGCTGACCACTGAGGTAGGCCAATCTTTCCAGATACTACAAGTCACTGCCCCCATTCATTGCCTGTTATGCTGTAGAGGTGGTGACACACTCAACTCAAAGGAAGAAAGACAGCACTGTTTTTCACTAATTCTAAATTATTCTTACATGTTTGCTTGCATGGATATTTGGGAGAGCATAGGTTAATTTAAAAAAAATGTTCTTAGCATAATTGCTAAGGCCCAATGAGTAAGAGTCTAAGTTAAAATAAATTCTTTATACAAGGCCAAATCCAGTTAGGATGGACAACACTTAGCTTGAGCAATAAGAAATGAACAGCAGGCCGAAACCGGTTTGGCTCAGTGGATAGAGTGTCGGCCTGCAGACTGAAGGGTCCCAGTTTTGATTCCGGTCAACGGCATGTACATTGGTTGCGGGCATATCCCTGGTTGGAGGTGTGCAAGAGGTAGCTGGTCGATGTTTCTCTCTCATCGATGTTTCTATCTTTCTATCCCTCTCCCTTCCTCTCTGTAAAAAAATCAATAAAATATATATTTTAAAGAAATGAACAGCAGAATTATTTCCACACTATCCTGAAGCACAAAGACACTTTCAGTGGAATATGCTTTTTTTAAAATTTAGGATTGACAATTCAATATGTACTACATGGAACTTTTTCATGTGCCTGGGGCAGCAATCATCTACTAAAATATTATTGTAAGGTTTGTAATAATGCCTGGTCAGACGAAGCCTGATTCCCTAATTGGTTTCATATTGCTACTGGAATATTGTCTTGGTGATACTTATTTTCCAAAACGTTTTCTTTTCTTTTCTTTTTTTAAACTTCTTTTCATATATATATATATATATATATATATATATATATATATATATATGATTAATAAACTCAGAAATGCCTAATTTTGATTTGGTAGAACTGATTAAATAGACTTCAATCACCAAGCAGCTACTAATAGTCAGTTATTAGGTAAATTAAAACAAAGTTAAGGGTCAATGTTTGCCATAGTAACAAATCAGAGAGTCATTGATACTATTATGAGGCAATAACTATGCTTTTGTTAATCCTCACCTGAGGATATTATTTTCATTGATTTTTAGAGTGGAAGGGAAGGGGAGAGACAGAGAGAGAGAAAGATCATGTGTCAGAGTGCATGTGAGAGGCAACCAACCGATGTGAGAAAGACACATAGATTGGTTGCCTCCCACATGTGCTCCGACCAGACCCTGGGCCAGGGATCAAGCCTGCAACAGAGGTATGTGCCCTTCATAGGAGCAGAACCCTCCACTCTTCAGTCTGTGGGCCAACACTCTAACCACGGAGCTAAACCGGCTTAGACTGTAATGATATACTTTCAAGTGAAGACTCAGGCCTTAGAGAAACTTGGATTAAAATATTTTCCTAGTTACTTCCTAGCCTGTGGCGCAGACAAGTTCCTAAACTTCTAGCCTCTGTTTTGTGGCTATGAAAGTATCATCTATATCTCAAAGGAAGGCTGTAAGGATCGAGAGAGAATGCAAAGTGATTAGCACCAGGTCTAACATCCAACAAACATTTAATTAAATGTTACTATCATTCATAAATAAATGTAGAATCTTAAGTTTGCATGGGACTTTATACATTCACCCTCATGCTCACAGCAGGAGCTATTCTTATTGCTTATCTGATGGAGGATCATTCAATTTCAATGTTTAAACACTAAGGAACAGGAGCTCACTACTTTGAAAGTAACCAATTTAATTGTTGAAGAGCTTTATTGGTACTTTCTTAATACTAAGTCTAAAGATGAACTTCCTGTTAGCTAAAGGCATTTTCATATACCCATTTCTTCCAAGTTTACAAAGCACTTTTGACACATTATCTCATTTCATGCACCAACACTATGAGGAAGATCTGGTCCACTCATTCATTCATATCAATGTGTCAGGCACTGATCTGGGTGCTGGGAAGTTATGGCTTCATAACAGATGAAAGAGACAATCATAGGAAGCTAACGCTTAACTTTTATACAGCAAGAGGCATATTTAGCACCAATTACCTTTATACTCATATTTTAGTTTATTTCTGCCATTATTTTTATAATATTAGTAATTGTTTCTGATAAATGAAAAACTGCCACAATGTCTTTCTCTCTTGTTTTAAGTTAATAAACTTTAATTTTAAGTTCACAGAACTCCCTTTCTCCACCCCTCTGTCAACATCCTCTACCAGAGTGATCCCTATGTTACAATTGATGAACCTCCTTGACCCATCATGATCACCCAAAAGCCATTAGCTTAAGATTCATGCTGGGTGTTGTATTTTATACATCTGGACAAATGTATAAATCATATATATTCATCATTGTAGTATTGTACAGATCAGTCGACTTAGTCATCCCTCCCTCTTCTTTAACTTCTAGCAACCATTTTTTTTTACCATCTCTATAGTTTTGCCTTTTCCAGATGTCATGTCATTGGAATCATACAGTGTATAGCCTTTTCATTTCACTTTCATTGCCTATTGAAATGTCTCCTATTCTTGCTGGCATCAACACAGTCCTGGCCCTCATCCTTTACCCCATATCACATTCATCTTCCTGTAGTTCTGCTTTTATTAGGCTACTCCTTGGCCAAACCCAGCAGCCAGAAACAGAGATTGCTTATGAATTCTTTTGAAGTTATAAAAGTGTACATTTATACAATATTCTACGGTTTCATTACTCAATTTCATGCCTAATGTTTCACTTGATTCTTAAAAATGTGGTAGATTAGAGATGTTCTTATCCCTTTACAAAATAGTTGGAGAAATTAAGCAATCTGTGCAAGTAAGTAACTCGAGAATTCAAAACTGACCAGAATCTTCTGGCTAAAGTCTCTGCTCTTGCCACTATTATCTGTTAATTTTATAATATTTATTGATTATTACATTATCTAGTTATTTTTATCAATAGCATTATAATTTTCTTCCTTGTCTTCTATTTTTTTATTTTTTAAATATAATTTTATTGATTTTTTACAGAGAGGAAAGAAGAGGGACAGATAGAAACATTGATGAGAGAGACACATTGATCAGCTGCCTCCTGCATACTACCTACTGGAGATATGCCGGCAACCAAGGTACATGCCCTTGACTAGAATCCAACCTGGGCCCTTCAGTCCACAAGTTAATGCTCTATCCACTGAGCCAAACCAATCAGGGTCTTCCTTGTCTTTTATATCTGCAATGCTAGTGTTATAATTCTATCTTAAGCTATAGAAAATAAGAATAAATTAACTGACACTTTTGACATTTGTTTTAAGAGCTCTCTCTGATTTCTCATTTATACTATTGCTCTTCATCTTTTCTCGGCTTCATTTACTTATAAGTAAAATACGGATTTTTTTCTTCATTTAATTTAACATTTATTCATGAGCCCAGATGGTTATGCAGAATAAAGGAGATTATAGCTACCACTTTCAGTAAGATTGCATTTTAGGTTACTTCAAATAAAATCTAAATGATAAAAAAAGAAAAGAGTCATAGAGCTGAGAAATACAAATCATATTGAAATATATATTATTGATTACATACTTTGTCTTATCCTTATATTCATCCTGTTATCAGAAATATGACATGCACATATTTCTGATTGTATATGTATTCAATGTATCCAAGTGTTGGACAGAGAGAACCATTGAAACTTAATCTTTCAAACTCATGATTTAAAGTTGAATAAGAATCTATAAATATTCACAGCAATAGCACAGCAATATATAAAGGTAGATTTAAAGAAATAGGCTATGTCTATCCCTAGTGGCTCTTTCAAACTTTGCCTTGTGGTTAGGCCTGTGGACTTGAGTTTGGCACAATTTTGACTTTGGGTGATTTATGCAACTTTTTCTAAGCCTCAGTGGTTTCATCTGTAAAATAAAAGTAAAAATAATAACTCTAATTTTAATTGGGAGAATAAATGACATACAGTGTATGATTAATAACATAAATGAGTGTTTTTTTACAGGGTATGGTACAAAATAATAAATATTATGACTGTTTTCATTTGGAAAAATTCTTTGGAATAATGGAAGTTCCTAAGAAAATAAACCTTTTCAAGCAGAGAAGACTAAAAAGTAAAATAATCTGTGAGTGGGAAGGGGATTTTTTGGTTAGAAGGTAAGTAAATTAATTTGGGTAAAGAAACAATGTCTAGAGAAATAAAATCCGTGAATAAGCAATAGGTAGAAGACTGATTTTAGGATCTGTGGTATTTAAAATAAATTCTAAATAAATAATGTAGAAAATTATATATTGTATTTGTTGATTTCAGGGAAAAGATTGCTTAATAAATTTAAGTAGTGATAATGTCCAGGGGAATTTTTTACCTCAGAAATGTTTTCATATATTTCTATGTCTTTATCATCTATACCTACACATATATTGCTTTGTTATATAAAACATTCATTTAAATTATTAAAATTGCAATGAGTACAATGAGAGTACTCTATACTGAGTACACAAGAGAATAAAAATAATTTTAAACATATAAACAATATGAATAATTATAAATGTAATAAAACATAATCTGTATAATGAGATTTGGTTTGCATCTCGATTAATTATTTCTATCAGATATAAAGGATGGGGGAAAAGTAGGTTTATAGTTGTTCATATGGAAAATACAATGATTAATATGTAATAATACAATAATATACTTTCATGTACTCACAACTTAAACTCACTTTTGCACCATCTTATTTGTGGTGCAATATTAATTTAAGATTTTTCAATGTGATATTGTTATAATTAGCTGGTTATTAATAATAGGAAAGGAGAAAAGGGGAAAGGTAGGCATTATGGGCAAGTCATTTCGGTGGCTTCACCAGGAAGCTGCAACTTTTCACTCTCCCGGGAACCACTGGCCTATTCCCTGCAAAACACTGGGGTAGGGACCCAACAAAGAGAAGATAAATGCATACCCAGAAAAGTTGGGGTGACTGGGGAAGATGCCTATCAGTCAAATCTGGGAGAAATCATTGGCCAGAAAGGGCATGGCCACTGCCAATACATGAAAAATTGGGAATGCATAAATCTCCTAAACAAAGGAGTTCTCTCTCTTGGCTCTTGTTGCTCCTGGGATGTTTTGCTCATGACTCATGTGACTCTTGGCTCCCTTGCATCCGCCCCAATGGCCCAATGCCATGTGGACCTCACACACAATGGACTGATGGACTGCCTTGGGAAGCATAAGCTAAGCTAGCCTGATTCTGGGATGTTCCCAGTTCCAATGTGGAAAAGAAACTCTGGACAATGATTTGAGCTCCAGATACACTTCTTCTATGACCGGGCTAAGGGAAATATGTGTTTGGAAACACAGGGATGTAATTCCATAGAAATAAAACTTTCTACTATTTGCATCCTCCCATGCAAGTGTCAGAAAATTCCTTTTCTTGGGATACCACAAGAATTCCAATCCCACTAGCAACCGGAAGAGAAGACACCCTCTCCTCTCCCTTAACAAAAGTACATTTGACAAAGAATGCGTCTAATTAAACTCTAAGCTAGGAATCTATTTTTGGTTTTGTTTTCAACTTGTCAAAGAAATAAAATTCAGTACAGAAATTTGGAAGGCCAGGTTTGCGAAATGCTCTACAAATAATGTTGTTTTTATACTTAATACAATCCAGCACGAAGGAGGCATGAAGGCAGTAATGAGCTAGTGTCTTATTTACACTTCCTAGGCCACTTTGAGTGGGAATAAAGCCTCATTTAGAATTCTAGAAAGGAACGAAATTATCAGGGACTATGACTTGCAAAACAGAGTAAGCACTATCTCTCTTGCTCTTCTGGTAAAAGGTGAAATGTTACTTAGCAACTGGAGGGAAAAAAAAGCAGTTACCAAGAAACATGCATTCTATTCAAAGATCGCATTACTATTATAACAAGGGAGGAAAAGTATTTGTTCCATTAACAAACAATAAATGAAATGGCATGTTTGAACCCTTCAGTTCCTATGTTTGCTTTTGTTACATTTAGAATGTTCATGACGGTGTTTGCGATTGTCTTTGTAGGGTGATGGGTGATGATAAGCCCAGTCAGTCAGCCTCTCTCCATTTCTTTCCATAAAACTGCATTTCTACAGGAAATGCAACCATCTTTCTTAATCTCTTAAGAATATGCATGTTGAGATAAAGTGAGTGCATTGCAGAGTATTTAAACACATACACACACACACACACACACACACACACACACACACACCGACTAAAGTAACCTTGCCCCGTGAGAACCACCCATCATTCCAGATTATGTCTATCTGAGAGGTCTTTTTAACCCAAGAAATGCTGCGAATATTCAGCAAGTACACAGGAATAAGTAATAACTGGTATGTGCTATACTGTCCATCCCATTATCTTTAGAAAGTAAACCTAACGACCTTTGCCACTCAGGTTTCTTTCTACAACAACAACATTGAAAAAGGCATAGTCATCATGGACAGTCTACAACAAGCATATCAAACTCGCAGCCCGAGGGCAACATTCCTTGTTTATTTAGTCCCTGTTAGCCTTTGAGTTTGACATGCTTGATCTCCAAACTAGGTAATTTGGCAGTAACATAGAGCTTCCCATAGAAGGTAAATATTTTAAATAAAAGTAAATATTTACTAATGTCAGAGAGAAAGGTACATGAAGCACATATGTACACTTAGCACTATGAAGTGAATGCCCATGTAACCCTTATGCAGGACAGGAGCCAGAGTTTTGTCAGTGCTTCTAAAACACTACTGTATTGCGCTAGCCTGTTTGGCTCAGTGGATAGAGCATCAGCCTGCAGACTGGAGGGTCCTAGGTTCGATTCCAGGCAAGGGCGTGTACCTTGGTTGCAGGCACATCTCCAGTGGGAGGTGTGCAGGAGGCAGCTGATTGATGTTTCTCTCTCATCAATGTTTCTAACTATCCCTCTCCCTTTATCTCTGTAAAAAAATCAATAAAATATATATTTTTTAAAGACAAAACAAAAAAAAAACTCTACTGTATGGCCTGCCATGGTCACAATCCTACACACTAGTCTCACTTTGGAAATGATAATTCCATGGCTTTTCTTTTTTCCTTTTTTTTTTCTTTTTACCTCTACAGATGTATTCCTCAACAATATGGTTTAGTTTTGCCCATTTTAAAACCATTATAGAATAACACTATGCACTCTTTCTGTGTCTTCAATCTTCATTCAATATTGTATTTATGTGATTCTTCTACTGTATATCACAGGATATAGCTATAGTTCATTCATCTACATTGCTGAGAAGCATTCTATTATCTGAATATAGTTGATTCTTTCTTTCAGATGGACATTTTGGGTTATTTTCAGCTTTTGCTGTTAAAAATAGTGTTGCTAGGAACACTGCTGTATATATCCCCTCATGCATAAGTAAGAGATTTACCAGGTATTTACATAGGAGCAGGATAACAAAATTGGTAGCTATTTACCTCCTTGCTACACAATGTCAAATTGTTCCCAGAATGATTGTGAAAACAGACACTCTCTTCAGCAGGTATAAGAATTCCCTTTGCTCCATTATTACTTGGCATTATCAGATTATTAACATACTTTTCCCAATTTGGAGGGTGTTTAGGACATTATACTATCGTTACCATTATTTTTTAAATTTGCATTTTCCTGATACTAATTGAGTAGAGCACTTTTTCCCATTGGGATTTCTCTTTTGTGGAAAGTTTGTTCAAGACTTTTGCAGGTTTTTCTACTCAGGTTTTGTTAGACAGATATGAGCAGAAACTCACCAGGGCAGAAAGCCCCAGATGCCTAGCAAGGTACAAAACTGGGAAAACAAGAACCTCGCCCCCAGGTAACCTTTCCTCCCCTAGCACATCACTGGTCATGAGGTTTGGAATCCTGATCTTTCCTCCCTAAAGATAACATCTAGGTCTCTGTTGTATTTCAGCTCCAGGCCCAGAAAAGCAGCAAAACCAAGCAAGTGACACCTTGCTGCCTCAGGACCAGCTGCATTGACTAATGACTCCCTCCCTGGCACTGACCAATCCATGGAGACCAGGACCTGAAAGAGCACACCTGGGAAGCTGATGAATAATCCATTAAGAGCCTCCCCTAAGACCTCCCCTAGGATTTCCACCTGGAAGAAAGATAAATGTGCTCAGGACAGAGGACCTAGAGAGAGTTCTCCCTCCAAAGAGCAGCCAGCACCATTTCCATCCCACTTCTTTTTTTCTAAGGGATCCCATGACACTTGCAAACAAGGGAGCAATGGGCAGTGGCAGCTCCTCTGGGCTAATCCTCTGAACCAGTCTCATTGAGTCAAAGCAGCTCAGCCTAGGCTTTTGTGTTGCTTCTCTTATGCCCTTGTGTCACTGCCCTAAGTATATTTTTGCTGCCATCATGGACCCAATAGTATCCTTTGTCGGTGCTTGTGTAGCCCTTCCCATTGGATATCCCCATCCACCAACTCCTTTTCCTTAAATAAATTGCAATTTTTCTTTATTCACCTTCTGAGATGGCTATTCAACTTGTCCTGCATCATTGACTTTCACCTTTCAATTTTTATACTGTGTTGTTTTGGTTTTGGTTTGTTTATTTGTAAATCTGAATACTAGATGTTTCTTAGTTATGTGATTGAAATATCTTGTCCCACTTCAAGGTTTGTCTTAGCACTCTCTTTAAAGTATATTTTCAGGAATAAAATTTCATAATTTTAATACAGGTTAAAAAAATTCGCCGAGACTGGTTTGGCTCAGTGGTAGAGCATCAGTCTGCGGACTGAAAGGTCCCGGGTTCGATTCTGGTCAAGGGAATGTACACTGGTTGTGGGGACATCCCCAGTCGGGGGTGTGCAGGAGGCGGCTGGTCGATGTTTCTCTCTCATTGACGTTTCTAGCTCTCTATCTCTCTCTCTCTTCTTCTCTGTAAAATATCAATAAAAATATTTTATATTGAAAAAATTCACTGTTCTTCAATAGTATATTTTTTCCTACCTTCTTGCCTTTTTATTTTAAAGAAATATTTCTTTAGTTTAAGATATTCTCCTATACCGTTTTCAAAATTGTATAGTTTTGACTTTCACATTCAGGGCTTTCATAAATTTATATATATATATATATATATATATATATATATATATATATATATATATTTGGTATGTTTTAAAGTAGGGACCATATTTCTTTTTCTTTTTCCCACATGGCTTTTCAATTTTTTACAGATCAACAATGGCACTTCCATATTAGTATCCATAAACATATGGGTCTGGTTTTGGTCTGCCTATTCCATTCACTTTGTCTGTAAGCCAGTTTGT
The DNA here is from genome assembly GCA_963924515.1 of Vespertilio murinus. NCBI lineage: Eukaryota > Metazoa > Chordata > Mammalia > Chiroptera > Vespertilionidae > Vespertilio > Vespertilio murinus. The sequence continues at coordinate 109,228,620 of OZ004709.1, forward strand.
GTCAGGATTTCATTATTTAAATTCTTTAAGTTGAGAAAAGCCAACACGAATGGAGCCATTTTAAACTAGAGCCAGAGCAGCTATTCCTGAGGAACTGCACCACGCTCCTTGAAACTTTCGAATATTTCAATTGGACAAAATAACCTTTCAACTGGGCCAACCCAACACTGCGTCCAAACAACTGTTTATAAAACTAACAGGAAGGCAGGCTGCCTGACCACAGGCAGGGACTGTTTGTTATGGACATTCCTTCTGAAGGTAGAATTAGTAACCAGCCATGTATAGCTAAAGAGCAACTCAGTTTATTAACAGCAATAGAAATTCCTTTCTATTCACATGTTCATTCCCACCCTCCTTTTTTCCCCCATTAACACCCCCCCTGCCTTCACTCCTTTATCAAGGCACAATTTGGGTATCTGCCTGAGTCTGTGACCCCAATTGCAATTCTGTGATGTGAAATAGTGCTTGTCCCCTCTCACTTTGGCTTTTAATTTTAGGTTAACAAAGGATTAAGATCGTATTATACTAGTCTCCATATTCTACGAGGCAAGTACTCAGTCCTGTTCTTTTTTCTACATGGGACTCATTACAAATTTTCAGCTTTTGTACTTTCATATAATTTTTGAATTTACTTGTCAAGTTCCACAAAAACGAAAGCAAAAAAAATTCCATGATCAAATGTTAACACACTGTTGGGATATTAATTGAAATTGTTATCCTTACAAAATCGAATCTTTCAATTCGTGAACATGGCATAGTTCACATTTATTTGAAATGTCTTGCCTGGCCAGCATGGCTCAGTGGTTGAGCACTGACCTATGAACCAGGATGTCATGGTTCAATTTCTGGTCAGGGCACATGCCAGGGTTATGGGCTCAATCTCCCGTTGTATGCTAGATCCCCAGTAGAGGGTGTGCAGGAGCCAGCTGATCAATGATTCTCAATCATTGATGTTTCTATGTCTCACCCTCCTTCTTCATCTCAGAAATCAATAAAAATACATTAAAGAAGAAAAAAAAAACTTCTTTAGTGCCTCTAATTTTTTAAAAATAAATTATTCTCCTTCAATGAAGTCTTGCCCATGTTAATTAGGTTTTTCCCTGGGTCATGGATTTTTAGTTATATATTAAATGGTATCCCTTAAAACATTTCTATTTTGAAAGTATTTACTTTAATTATTATATTGAATTACAACAGTGCTAACATCCTTAATTTCCAGTAATTTACCTATATATTCTTGATTCTTGGTATATGCAATTATATAATACATGAATAATGAGAGTTTTATTCATTCTTCATGCTTTATTATGTACTAGCAACATGTCATTATAAGGAATTTGTTTTGAAGAAAATATCAATTAATATACACATTAATAAATGTGGTCATAGTCATTGAACAAATATAATAAAATTGCCATGTTTAAAATATAGTCAATGACTAGGTAGTGCTTAGTTCAGTGGCAGACAACCATTTCATGTATTCGTGTATCTGGCATATTTGAAATCTACATGCATTAGAAGTAATATCTTTTTGCTTGCTACTCTTTTCCATATTTAACCAAAGTTCATATAAAATAATTTTCATGCTATCAACTTATTGGTTAGCTTTTTTACAAGTGTTTTTGCACAAGAAAATATAGAGACCACTGATACTAGATATAATTCTTTGACATCGTTTTTACCTCAGCAAAGACATTTTATACTCAACAAAATTGTGTGCTCATTTTTCAGGTGGAAAACTGATGCACTCATTGTTCAAGGAAAAAAGGCTAGTATTCATCCCATTTGATTTATAATTAGTAAAGTCACTTTACTTTTATAATTGTCTATGAAATTAGGAACTCTTTATCATTTCTTTTAGCTAACAAATATAAGGTGGAAAAATTTATTATCATAAGTTTTTAGCAATACGGGGTAAGAATAGATACAGCATTTTCTTATATTTGATTAAATGAATATAACTTTGAAATATTAAAATGAGTACATTATTACCAATTATTGTTACATAATCTTTTGTTTAAAATGAACTTCTTAAAGTACTTGTAATCCAGGAAAATAACAGTACTAATGAGGAAATCCTAAATTATATTTAATTTAGTCTGAAATTCTGGAAAAATGAGAGATTTTAGCCAATTGTCAGATTTACTATCTAATAATGTTAAGGCTGCAATCCTGTAGCAACAAAAAGAAACCACATTATCACTATTATGTAAAGAATTTTGCTGATTGGAATCTGAACATTTGAAATTCTAGCTGGACTCTAATTTTAGAATGTTTGTTTAGTTGATCTGCCTCCTATTGTATCCCATAAATCAAATGGATTGGAAAATTAGGTTTTTTTACTACTGCTTTCTACACTTACTTTTATGAGATGTTTCTGTGGTTATGCCATTAAAATTAATACTTTATGTTTAAAAACAATCTATGATGTCTTCACGACTGCAGTCTTGCCCTTTAAGAAGGGCGTGCGCATGCCGAGGATGTAGTCTCTCTGAGATCTTTAACAAAGTACTTAGCTTTCTGAACCTTCGTTTCCTCATCTGTGAAACACCAATGTCCTCATCTACTGTGAAGAGTTTTTTTTTGTTTCAGATAGCGTCACTCATGCAGAGAAGTCATGTAACAAGGGTCATTCATTACTGGTTATAATAACAATTAATGAACATTAATTAAACACAGTGTATAGATTTCTGACAGCCACTTATAAATAGTCAAGATACCCAGATGCATTTGGTAGAGGGGACCAAAAAATGTCATTTTTTCTAATTGGGAGAAAGCCACAAGAAATGATGAAGCTGTTCATATAAAAAATACAATAATTGATAAATAATAATACAAAAATAAACTTTCACATGCTCACAAATGTAAACCAACTTTTGCCCCCATAGCATGCTAACTGCCTTCATCAAGGCTCCATTAGCCTAATTAGAAGGCCCTCATTCAGAAGCATATTGATATTAGGTTCACTTCTTCTGTTTCCATGAATAAGTGCTTCTCACCCGTGGTTTTGTGGGTGTGTCTGTGTGTGTGTGTGTGTTCTGGGTTTGTTGTTGTTTTCCAGCAGTACATTAAATGGATTAGAAATGCTTGGAGCATGGAGTCAGGAGACCTGAATTCCAGGTTTGGCTCTGCCAGAAATTAGTCTTAAAGTTTTAAACAGATCACTTTAAGGCATCTGTATCCCAGCTTCTAATAACACTACCTCCTTTACTTTCAGAATACAGAAGCCTTATTGCAAGAGGTGATGCCTAAAACACCTGCAACAGCTGAAAAAAGCCTTTGGGGCTAAGAGGGTGAGTGGCTGCAGAAATCTCAACAATTCAGGCAGGCAGCCACGGCACAGCCAGAGCAGGTACAGTGTGGGCATCATTGGTGATTTCACTTGCAGGGTTTCCCAACCTTCTCTCATGATGAGAATCACCTGGTGGAGTTGTTAAAATACAGATTCCTGAATCCCAACTAAGAAGTGCTAAACTAGAATTTTAAGCTTAAAGCACTAGTTAAGTATACAATTTTAGCCAAAACCGGTTTGGCTCAGTGGTAGAGCATCGGTCTGCGGACTGAAAGATCCCAGGTTCGATTCCTGTCAAGGGCATGTACATTGGTTGCGGGCACATCCCCAGTAGGGGGTGTGCAAGAGGTGGCTGGTCGATGTTTCTCTCTCATCGATGTTTTTAGCTCTCTATCTCTCTCCCTTCCTCTCTGTGAAATATCAATAAAATATATTTTTTTCAAAAGTATACAATTTTACCTATATGTTCCCCAAAATTCTAGTTTAGCACTTCCTAGTTGGGATTCAGGAATCTGTATTTTAACAACTCCACAAAGTGATTCTCATCATGAGAGAAGTTTGGGAAACATTGACTTAGAGGGTCAAGGCTAAAGCTTGCTTCTTTCCTCCGGGAATAAAATTGTAGCTAAAGGAGATGAGGTTAAAATCATATTGTGAAGGGATAAGAGTCCCAGAAAAAATAGCAGATTAGACCAGGAGAGAATTCTGACCGGAAGATATTACTGAATAGAACTAAAGGTAGTGGACTGACTTTAACCACCTGCCAAGAGCTTTTCATATGTAGGAATACAAATATACTCAGGAGATGGAGAGACAATCAAACCTATTATAGCGTGACTACAGATAATTCAAAATACTTTGGCATACAAAAATATATAAGTAGCAAGCAATCTTTTCTGGGAAAAAAGTCATGTAGCTTTCTTTGATTTGAGGAAAAGCATTTCTATCTAAATTGCCCAAGACTATAATAACATGTGGGAAATAGACATAGCTGGAATAGATTTAAGGACTGGGTATGGAATAAAAGTTTAAATAAATTAATTTGTTAACATTCATTTAAATTAATGTAGGGGAACCGCTTAGAAGTGTACACATATTTGTACTAGGTGGCTTGCCCAGTCAGAAATACATCTAATTTTAAAAAATTAATTATAGTTTTCTTTTGGTATTATTTTGTATTGGTTTCAGGTGTACAGTATAGCGGTTAGACAATCAGAAATTTTACTAAGCAGCATTCATTAGGATTGCTGGAAAGAGTTTTGGAGACAGGAGAGGCAGTTAGGGAAAAGGGGTGTCCATGGGAGAGGAATGCATGCATGAAGGGCAGAAACAGATCCAAGGCGCCAGACTGTTAATGAAAATGTTACAAGACGAGGGGAAGAAGAAGAGGGTGGCACCATGTGAGCTTTGAAACTTTGAAACTGATACCATGCTGGAATAAGGGGGAAAGTAGCCAATTAGGAAAGCATGGGAGAAATACAATGAGGAATGGTCCAATTAGAAAGTGTCATGAACAGGCAAAGAAGCTTCCAGCATTTATAAACCTATAGACAAAGAGACTCATTGGGCCAGTTTTTTTTTCCTTTTTTTGTTTTTGTTTGTGTTTTTTTCTTTTTGAGAGAGAGAGAGAGAGAGAGAGAGAGAGAGAGAGAGAGAGGGAGGGAGAGAGAGAGAAACTTCCACACTTTGCTAAAAAAATTTTAGTCCATGAATTTCCATACTTCATGGGATAAGAACCCATTAGGACAGTCCAAACTTGCCATTCCACATATCAATTACTAGCATATGGCTTTCACGCTGGATTCAAAAGTCTTAACTACAATAATCAGCTAGAGACTATTGGTCCCCAAATTTCAATTTGAAGCAAACAACTTTCTGACCACCATTTCTTATTCTTTCAGCTCAATCACTCTAGAATTCCTATACTGTTGACCACTATATATCTGTGATAGACTGATCCAACCACCTTTTCACGGTCCCTGCCACTCTTATTTCCTCATATCCCTCCTCTTCAAACCTAAATTTTATGTTCAATCAGTATAACCACTTTTTATAAATATACCGTTTTCACTCTCATTTTAGTATACATCATACAAATCCCATTTCTGGTTAAATCCAATTAACCACCATTCTTTGCTTTTCCTCACCAAACTGAACACGATTGGAGTAAAACAAACGAACTTGCAAAATGAATTAAGCGAGAACCCATAATGCCTGTTCTTAAGTAGGCCAGGTTCTTAATTTTCTAACTGATTTTTTTCAAAACTTTTCTTCCCCAAATTCTAAAATGTCATTCTATGGCCTAACTATAACCTGATGAACTTATTTCTATTACTCCCTTCCTGTGGGTCCTGGTCTGCCTTCTGTTCTGTTACTGTGTCTGCACTGTCCTTGCTCTTAGTCAAAAGCACAGATCCCATTCCCTTCATGTCCCCCTCTCACCAATTCAAGGACATCACACTTGCATTATCCATTTTTCTCCTCTCTACTGGTTCGTTCTTATCAGTCTGTAAACATATTACTTATCCTATTTTTAAAAATGAAAAAAAATCCCTTTCAATTCTATTTATTCCTTTTGCAACTGCCCATTTCTTTTCTGCCCCTCTTTGCAGCAGAATTCCTCGAATTAGTGTTCTGTACTTCCCCTCTCCTACTTATTTCCTCCCTCTTCTGAAAACTCATTAAATTTGACCTTCCCTTCAACTATACCAATGAACAGCTACTGGCAAGGTCACTGGTTAATTTCATGCCATTAAATCCAATGTGTACTTCTCCTTCCTCATCCCACTTCTGGTGCCATCACTAGACACGGTGATTATTCCCTTCTTTTTATATACTTCCTTCACTTTGCTTCCAGGGCATGGCATAGTCTATTTTCTTCCTACCTCTTTGGCTTCCTATTCTCTGTCCTTTCATGGTTTCTCCACATCTCCCTGAATTCAAAATGTTTAAATTCCCTAGCACTTAGTTCTTGGAGATCTCTTTTTCTATCTACATTTTCCTTGCATGATTTTATCTAGTATTGTTGCTCTAAAGATAATGTATCTGCAGATAAATCTCAAAGTTGCATATCTAGTCGGGACCTCTCCTCTGAAGTCTAGTCTCATATGTCCATCTGCTTAACAGACCTCTATCCTCGGATGTCTAATGGATATCCCAAATTTAACATATGCAAAACTGAGCTCTTGGTTCTTCCCAGAGCATGCTCTTTCTGCTGTCTTTCTCATTTCAGTGAAATGTCATTCTTCTACTTGCCCAACTAAAGTGAATATAAGTAAATACCATTCTTCCTTTCAGTCACACATAAAAATAAACCAGGAAATCCTACAGGTTGGTTTGCACTTTAAATAAATAAAGAATTTGAATACTTCTCTTTACCTCTCATATTTCCACCCTGACCATCATCTCCATAATCTTTGGATCACTACAATAGTGTGCTGTTTGGGCTTCCTGCTTCTGCCCTTCTCAGAACCTTCTCAGTAACACCTTCCTTGACCAAGGTATCTAAATAGCCCATCCCTATACTCGGGCCTCTCTACCTCACCCTGTTTAATAATTTAGCACTTCATGTAATATGATATATTATATACTTAATTTTGTTTTGATGATTATCTGCTTCCCTTAATGCCTTCATCCACAAAGTAGAACTCAGCAAAAATAATAATTTTTGTCCCTTATTTGTTGCTGTTCCCAGTGCCAGAAACACAGAATGTTCAATACATTTATCATGAACTCCATTCACACTTTTGAATTAAAAAAAAATGTACATTTACATATATAAATACAATTGCATATAACAGCTATATTCATTCTGAAAAGCTTGTCTTAACTCTGACTGTTATATCAAAGTAGAGTCCCAGTGAAAAACATTCGTGCATGTGGTGTATGTGTCCCTCAGCCCAGCCTACACCATCTTTAATCTGGGACCCCCTCAAGGGATGTCTGACTGCCCATGTAGGCCCAGTGTTGGTGGGATCAGGCCAACATGGGCAGTCAGACATCTCTCTTACAATCCAGGACTGCTGGCACCCAACTGCTCACCTGATTGCCTGCCAGCCTGATCATCCCCTAACCACTCCTCTGCCAACCTGATCAATGCCTAACTTCTCCCCTACTGGCTTGATTGCCCCTAACTGCCTTCCCCTACTGGCCTCATCACCCCTAACTGCCCTCCCTTATTAGCCTGATCACCCATAACTGACCTCCCCCATAGGCCTGATCCCCTCCCCCCCAAAAAAAAGCCCTCCCCTGTAGGCCTGGTCCCTCTCAACTGCCCTCCCCTGTTGGCCATCTTGTGAAAGCCATCTTGTGAAAGCCATCTTGTGTTCACATGAAGTTGGTCATCTTTGACTACATGGGGGGACCATCTTGTGTATTGGAATGATGGTCAATTTGCATATTAGCCTTTTATTAGATAGGATCACTACAGTTTAGATGCCTTAAACAATAGGTAAATATTTTTCACAGTTCTGGAGGCTGGGAAATCAAAGACCAATTTGCCTACAGAATTGGTTTTTGGTAAGGGCACTTTTTCTGGCCTGCAAATGGCTATCTTCTCATTGTGTCCCTCCATGGTGGAGAGAGTTCTGGTTTTTCTTTCTCTTTTAAAGGTGCATTATTGATTCATTAGTCAAACAAATGTAATTACATGAAAGTTTGACCGCATTGTTATAAAAGTGACCTCATTTAACTTTTTACAAGATTCTGTTGTTAATGGAGATAATGCATGAACAGCTTATTGCTTAACTTTTTGTACTTGCACAAGAAAACTTGAAATATAAAATGAGTGAAATTAATTTAGGAGAATAAACATGTATCTAGATCAAAAGTGATTCTTCACAGAATAATATGCAAATGCACAGTTGGGAGTTGGGAGCTTCACATGTTTGATTGTCATCTTTGGACACAATCTTCCTTAAAATCTACTAACTTTTGAAGTGACACTTAAGTTCCATCAACACGTTTTTGTCTCCTGGTTTTGGAGTACTCAGCAGTCCTCTTGATAAATATCAACAAATGTTTTGTGCAACTTATATGTTTATCCTTAATTTTCTTAAGAAAAAAAGATTTAGTACTTAATTTTTCATTAATCATTCACTTTGTGTTTTCTTTTTTTATTTTATTTAAAAAAATATATTTTATTGATATTTAACAGAGAGGAAGGGAGAGAGATAGAGAGCTAGAAACGTCAATGAGAGAGAAACATTGACCAGCTGCCTCTTGCACACCCCCTACCGGGGATGTGCCCACAACCAAGGTACATGCCCTTGACCGGAATCGAACCTGGGACCTTTCAGTCCGCAGACCGACGCTCTACCACTGAGCCAAACCAGTTTCGGCTTGTGTTTTCTTTTATTACCTTATTGCTTTTTTTATTTAGTAATAAATAAAAGCATCACCAAATCAATAAATAGATGTATTTACACTATGAAATAAGCAACGGAACTACTCTAGCAAGAGCATTCACTGCTCTCTGTAGAATACCACAGGAAGGCCTTTTCCCCCCACACGTGTTTCAGGCACAAAGCTCCCTAGCAGAGCAGGATTGGAACATAGGGTGGCCTGCAAGCACAAAGCAAGGCTTGCAAGAAGAGTTGACCCAGCAACAGACTGAGTTGCTGATCCAGGTGATCTAGGTTTAACTTAAAAGGGCAAGGACATAGATCATGAACTCAGTAACCCTGAGGGTATAGAACTGAGGCAAGTGGCCATGAGAAATAACCTGTGAACAGTGACCTTTAATGTATTAAACCAGTGCATGCCTGGCTCTCAGTCTCAACACTCAGATAAGCCATCACTCATCTCCTGAAGAGGGGAGAGAAAAAGGCCAGAAGTGCTCACCACCTTCCCTCATGAGTGTGAATGGCATTAAAGGCAGAGGGAACAGTTTAAGCCTGATGCATAGACATGTGGCATTGCCTGGAACATGAGGAAGCAGCAGCAGGTTTGCTCCAGAATTACTATGAGATGGGCTGGCAAAAGATGAAGATGGATATGCCAGATCAGAGATGATCTTCTTTGCCATGCTAAAGAGTTTGCATTTTCTCCTTAAGGGAGAGAGGAGTGAGAATACATATATATATATATATATATATATATATATATATATATATATATATATATATAACCTAAGTGGCTGTCTGACAGTTTGCCTGGCAGCTATGAGACACAATGATCACCAGGGGGAAGATGCTTCAACAAGTAGAGGAGGGAGCCAGATTCCTCACAGAATCGGCCATGGGATAGGTTGCTGTTGGGGCACTTTCAGCTCCGAATCTGCTTCATCTGCACTCCGGACCCAGAAAGGAGGAAGGAGGGAGCCCGATTCCTCATGGAATTGGCTGTGGGTTAGGTTGCTGCTGGGGGAAGAGCAGGAAGAAACTAACCAAAGATCTTATATGCATACTAGAGGCCCAAAGCATGGATTTTTGCATTGGTGAGGTCCTTGGCCTGGCCTTCAGGGATAGGACAGAAACCCAAGGACATCTTCCAAGGGGTCCTGGATTGCAAGAGAGCACAGGCCAGGCCAAGGGACCCCACCAGTGCACAAACCCGTACACTGGGCCTCTAGTTAAAGATGATCACAATTACATTTTATTCATAGTATAATAACAGAGTAGTCATTTAAGAGGCTATTGAAATAGCCTAGCAAGAGATGAAAAGACCTATAGGCAGTGGTAAGGATGGTGACTATATCTTATATTTTATTTTGCACAGTGTTTATTATAGTAGCTTGTACAGAGCAGACATTTGATAAATTTCTACTAATATATCTTGATATAGTGTTCATAACATTTAAAACTCCACTTGCCTAATCAATGATATACCTTGATATTTGCCTAAAGCTAAAAATATTTTAGGGGAAAAATGAATTTATTTTGCATATAAAATGGCCAGACAGGGTCTTTTCATTACAAGTTTTTCAATATTGAGTAAGATCTTACTGAGGATAGTAATTACACATTCTGTGACTTGTTTATTTTGAACTGCAAAATTTGTTATAGACTGACATAAATCTCACTCTATTCTTCACTGAAAAGCTGAGATCGAGGAATGAAACTCAAATAATGAAATGATGGTTCCTAAAAGAAATTAGCAAATTGTTTCTATAATTACAGTTTCAGGCATCTTTAAAACAAAAACAACAGATAAAACATAAAGGATATTTTAAAATGATTTTGCTTGCATCTATTCATGCTTACACTATTTAGATTTAATGGATAGTCATTATAATACTCAGGATATCCCCAAAATAATTATACACACTTTGATTAATTATTAATTCAAATGGATTAAATCTGCAAAGAAAGAAACACCAATTGAACTATCAAAAATATATATCTATACTAATAATAGCCTAGGTGGTTATCACATTCTGATGTCGATGCCCTCAGGCCATCACAAGATGGCTGCCCACACAGAGAAGGCAAGGCCCAGTGGCCACTCTGTGTGGCAAGGCTTGGGGGTTCCCACAGCCCTGTGCCTGCCACAGAGGCAGGGCCCCAAGCTCCGTCCTAACTCTTTGGGGCAATTCATGGAGGAGCCCCCACTCAACTATGGGGACTGGTTGAGTGGGGACTACCTCTTTGGGGCAATTCATGGAGGAGCCCCCAGTCAACTATGGGGACTGGTTGAGTGGGGACTACCACTTTGGGGCAATTGATTATCGGGCTCTGCACTATGAGAGGGCACAGGCCAGGCTGGGGACACCCCTCCAGTGCACGAATTTTGTGCACTTGGCACTTCTGTGTGTGTGTGTGTGTGTGTGTGTGTCTGTATGTGTGTATAAATCTTGAAGGGGGCACCTTATATATAGAAATTAAAATGTGTATAAAATAATATAAAGATCTTATAATAATTTCCCATCCAGATATAATTACTATACATTTTGGGCTATTTTATTTTAGTATTTAATAAAGGTACTTACGTGAGAAAAACTGTAATATAGTCACTCTTAACCAACCCCTGAATTTACAACTTTTAAACATCATTGTTGGCTATTTCCTACACAAGGAACCAAGAATCCTTTTGTGGGCTACAAAGTATTCATGATTCTATCTAAACTGCTATATTTACTGTGTTTACAGAGAAACACAGTAAAGAACATTGCTTTCTTTTTACTTAAGGATTAAGTCTCATGATACTTGTGCTAGAATATCTTATGCATTACAATAAAACTCTTCTATGGTGTCTGATTCTGATACTGCTAATAATTTAATGAGCAAATAATGACTCCAACAGTCATTATGAGACTGTTAGAGAAAGGCTATTAGTGGAATGATTTGGGGACAATCACAAAAGTGCTTCACAGACCAAAAGCCCTTAAGGCCTCTCAAGAGTTTGTGATCAGGCTATGCTTCCTTTCCTTCTTGCTTGAGTTAGACACTAACCCTGTTTGCTTAGAATGGCAGGAATCTTGAGACCCAAATCCCAAGAGTGCCTGTAATTTCAGACCATGTAGCCAAAAGCAAGTCAATAAGCTTTCCTATATCTCTGTTTCATCAGTAAAATGATAGCAATGGCTGAGAGAATTGAAGGAAAAACAGTTGATGGCAAAGCTCTTTGCAAATACAAGTTCTTAATTGACTGGTCATTAAGAAAAGCTATTAGGCAATGATGACTCCCTAGAGGCTCCTGTCAAGTCACACTTTCCACCTAAATACAAACCATGTGTTCACACATGCTGCCTATGTGTCACACAAACACCTCCCAGGATAAGAGTTACTCTTCAGAAACGTAAACCCATCAGCATTCCCTGAGCCGATGAGCAAATGGGACAGAGATCTGAAAGTGTCATCCCAGAGGACACCAAAACACCCCCACCACTTTCTCTAATATGGATATATGTGATTGGTGATAGGGGAAAAGCATAGCCTTGTTCTGAATGGTAACAATGACACTAATGTTTGTTTGGTGTTATGTGCCAATTTATTTGCTAAGTGCTTTGCAGGCATAATTTCATTTATTTGTCACAAGAACTCTATGAAGTAGATATCATTCTTCATATATATACACTTACACACACAATGAGCCATCAGGAAATTGTTAACTGGCCCATAATCATACAGGGTGTGTTAATAGACTAAGTTTTGTTAACAAAACAGAATTTAAAAATATCTCCAATGGAAAGGTGTCCAATTCCTTATGTGACGTTGACAACATAACTCTGTGACACCTACATTTCTGCTCACTCCAACACCCAGCTTTGACCTATATGTGCCCTGACCATATATTTCCATTGATTCTTTATTTTAAAGTTACATAGCAGGGCCTCTGCTTTATTTGTTTTTTAATTATTTTTGTTGTTGAAAGTATTATAGATGTCTCTCCCCACTCATAACCTCCTCCACTCTGCCCTCACCCCCAGGCCTTCAAGGCACTGTGTCCCTGGGTTATGCATATAGCCATAAAAATTCTTGCCTATTCCCTCTGCTTCTCTACTTTCATTTGTAAATTTTAGCTCCTAGATCCTCTCACTTTCTAACACGTCTCCTATCTTAATTCTTGATGATTTTAATATCCATGAGGATAATTATTTTACTTCTCTAACTTCTTATATTCTTTCCTCTTCTGCACCAATGATCTTGTCCTCAAACCCACCTTAGCTCTTCATGCCCTAGTCATACCTTAGTCATTACTAATAGCTGAAAGCCTTCCATAATCTCAGCTACAAACACCCTACTCCTGACTTCAACTGGACCTATCCAGTTTACTTTGTGCCCTACCTCCATCAAGACTTCAGTCTCACCAGGAACAACAATTCATTAATCTCACTGTCTGTCTTGATCTATTATAACAAAATACCAAAGACTGGGTAGTTTATAAACAACAGAAATGTATTTCTCTAGAAATACATTTGGAGGCTAGAAACCTGGGATCAGGCTTCCAGCATGATAGGGTGAGGACCTTTTTCTGGCTCTCATACTTCTCCTTGTCTCCGTATGTGGTGGAAGGGGCATGAATCTTCTTCATGAGGGCTCTTCCCTCAATCCCTAATCACTTCACAAAGGCCCCACCTCGTACATACCTTCACATAGGGCATTAGAATTTTAATATATGAACGTGTGGGGGTGGATGAACCACTCAGGCCATAGCACTCCCCTTTGCTATCTGTTTATCTGACTTAAAAATCCAATGTCAGTTATAATCACTTCTTTCCCTGGACCCTCTTCTCTCACATACTGCTCTTCAGATTCATCATACTCATTTGGTAAAACCAAAACTTTTACTAAATCCACCTTTCTACCCCCTTTATACCTACACGCATGCAGCTAAAAACACAGTCAGGGAGAAAAGCACGCAAAATCATGGTGACATATTTCTCTTAAGTTTATTATCACTAACTGAACTCCTAATGCGGCCTGGAAATCCCTGGTATTTATTCTCCTGTACTCTTAGATAAGTATTTTATATCAACTTCTCTCTGCTCAGCCTCCTCTTCCACTAGCCCCTCCTCACTTATAGTATTAGGTTGATGACCAGAGGAACTAGGCTGAGAGAAATTAAAAGCAAATTTTATTGTTACATCTGTGAATAAAAGGGCTAACACAAAAATTGCATAACACCAAAGCAAATATCTGTGTTTTACAATAGTCTTAGCCTCTACAGCAGTGGTTCTCAACCTGTGATTCACAATCCACAGGTTGAGAACCGCTAGCAGGATTGCCTAAGACCATCAGAAAACACAGATATTTACATTACGATTCATAACAGTAGCAAAATTACAGTTATGAAGTAGCAACAAAAATAATTTTATGGTTGAGGTTTACCACAATATGAGGAACTGTATTAAATGTTTGCGGCATTAGAAAGGTTGAGAACCACTGGCCTAAAATAGACACAGACACTAGGGAGGTGAGGGCATGAGTGGGGAGTTGGGAGGAGGGGTAATGGGGGAATAAGGACACATATGTAATACCTTAATCAATAAAGAAAAATAAAAGAAACATAAAAGCAGTGAGCACAGACGAAAGGTAGAGAATATGTCTAACAATAGGCAATAGCTGTGCTTGCTACATAACTACAAGAATAAAAGCAATAAGTAGAGAACTTTCATTATGTTCCCACCACCACAATTACCCTCTTACATTTGTGATAATATACCCACTTCACTTCTTTCTCTGGATAAACTGTCATAGCTTCTAGCTGCGGACACTGTACTAAATACCATATTAGTGGACCATCAGATTCCCAGGAGGATCCCTCCAGCAATTCTCTTCTTTCTGGAAAACCATTAGTTTCTTTCTCTTTCTATGCAATACTCCTTGGAAAAAAATTTATATTACCTGCTTTCTCTAAAAATTATTCTCTCTCTCTCTCTCTCTCTCTCTCTCTCTCTCTCTCTCTCTCTTTCATTCACTTTCTCTCAAAACTACCCCAATTGTACGTCTGCTGCTAATACTTAATATAGCTACTCCTTTCAAGGTTACCATTGCATTACATATTACTAGAAATCCATGGTCAAATCTTTGTTCCCATGGTACTTCATATACCAGTATCACTGACGCAAAGGATCCTTTTTTTTTTCCTTTGCAATGTGATTTTTTCTTGACTTCTGTTGTGCTTTGTTTTTAATCCTACCTAAATGGCTGTGCTTTATCAATTTATTTTTCTCTTTCTTTATTTTCAAAACTTCCAGATTTTGAAGTGTTTTACTACTACAAACTCTTTCTCACCAACCCTTAACTCCATGATGAACCAGTCAATTCTCATGGCTTTAATTAGGAATTATGTGTTGAAAACTCCAGATCTATAGCCCTACATCATCCTTGTTCATATCTCATATGTCTAACTGCCTTTAGATATTCTCATATGTATAGGGCTCTCACTTAAATTCCCCAAGTTCCCAAACCTGATTTTTTCTTAGTACTTTTTTTTCCTGCAGTCTTCCCCATTCAGTAAGGGCCAGTTCCATTCATCTGGTTCTCCAAATGTTTCACTTCGACATCCTAGAGTTATCCTGCACTCCTTTTTTGCTCTCACATTCCAATTCCAACAAAAAGGCCTATCATTTATCATTAAAACATGTGCAAAATCATACCACTTTTTATTACTTCTACTACCAAACACTCTGGTTCGAGCCACACTTTTGTGCTTGCATAAATTTATACAATAGCATCATAACTTGCCTCCCTGCTTCTAGCATTATACCCACAATAACTGCTCATTCTTTATAACACAACTAGAGGCCTGATGCACAAAATTTGTTCACTTGGGGTGAGGGTGTTTCCTCAGCCCGGCCTGTGCCCTCTCACAGTCCAGGAGCCCTAAGGGATATCTGTCTCCCTCAAACCAATAGGCAAGTGCAGGCCCCTTGGCCTGACACAGCTGCCCACACTCTCCCTCTGCTGCCTGATGTACCTCTCTCTTTCAAACCTGTAGGCAAGTTTGAAGGAGACATCCTTAGTGCTGCTTCGGAAGCAGGAGAGGCTCCCAACACTGCCACTGGGTTCGCCAGCCATGAGCCCGGCTTCCGGCTGAGCAGCGCCCCCTGTGGGAGTGCACTGACCACCAGGGGCCAGCTTCTGCTTTGAGGGTCTGCCCCCTAGTTGTCACTGAGCATCATAGAGACCGGTCATTCTGTCGTTCGGTCAATTTGCATATTAGCCTTTTATTATTTAACACACTAGTCAAAACATTCCTGTGGAAAATAAGTCAGATCATGCTTCTCTCTTCCACCCCTCCAAAGATTTCTAATCTGACTCACACCAACAACCAAAGTACTGTACTTCTATGACTTGTAAGACTTGATATTTTCTGGCTTCTTATTATCTCTGTACCCATATCCCCTATTCCTGTTTCCCCACACTCAGGCAACGTGAGTCACATTAACGTCTCTGTTGTTTATCAAATGAATAGGCCTTTTATGATCATATAATATGAATTAGAAACCCTTACCGTTCCTATTTTGGTACTCTTTATCCCATTCGCCCTGCTTTATTTTTTTCTTGTTCGTATTTAACAGAATCTGACAAATTATGTATGTGTTAATATTTTTCTTCCGGATTCCTCCAATTAAATATAAAGTATTTGATCCAGAAGCTTTGCTTTGTTCACTGCTGAGCTCCCAGCACTGAGAAAAACTGTATATCTGATAGTGGTTACTCCATAAATATGTAGTGAATAAATAAATAATAACTCAAAAATGTTTCTCATCAGCGCCATTCTTTTTCCTTAGTGCCAGACCTATATATCCATTGCCTACAGGATTTTTACAGGTGGATATTCCAAAGGCACTCATAATTCAAGTCTCTTCCTAGCCTGCTCATTTTCTTATCTCTCTTATTTCATTCTCTTTGCTATTTCTATCTCAGTTAATGTCACCTCAACCCAATCTGAACCTGCTTGACTCTTTCTCCTTCAATTTTACTTTACATTATCCAGTTTATCAACCAAGTTCTATTAATTCTACCTCTGCAATATCCCCCAGGTCAATCTTTTATTCTTGAAATTCACTGCCAGTGTCAATGTTTAGGGACCCATTATTTCTCACAAAGATATTTATAATACCCTTTTAACTGATATCTCTGGCTCTATTCCCAACTCTCTCAAATACATCCTTTTTTACTGTTGGCAAAATGACTATTGCAAATTCAGGTGCTGCCTTGCTCTCTGTACTCCCATGCCATCCTTTGCATTCTTTTGCTAAAGTGCTTTTCACAATGTATTTGTATTGCTTCCTAATTGCATTTTCCCATCAATCTGACAATGCACTTCAATTCACCAGAGCAACCAAAGCTCATATAATAAAGTGACCTGCCTAAGTTCCCAGTAAGTGACTAGATTCCAGGTTTGTGATGTCTGCTCCAGAATGCTTCATTTATGCATATACCTTTTTTTCATGACTAAGATTTTATTTAAGTAACATTCAATTGATAAATTGATCTAGTTATTAAACAGAAAAAGTCCTCATCTATTGATTTAATCATCTGTATATTTCAGACTTAAATGTACCTATTATGTAATTATGTGCTTCCTTCCCCATGAGAATTCCAGTATTTAGAATTATTTGGCACATCATTGAAATATGTTGTTTAAATGAACAAATGAGTGCATAGTTTTTTGTGTGCTTCCAACTGAAATAAAATTTGCATTTGAAACTCTCTGACTTTATTGTTTTGCACTAGTAATTTCACATAATAAGCGTCCCATACACATATAGCAACCAAAATATTCAAATGGAGATTTAATTTTTATCTTCCTTGTTATACCTATGTGTTGAGCTAGTGCTTTATATATAAAATCAAAGTAGGAAATGGGGGAAATCTTTAGTAAAATACAAAGTTTTGCTACTCTAAATCTTTTATGTGCCAAATATTTTATGTCATTGTATGTGAAATATATATTTTAACTAAAATATTATACATTTATGTTTATTTAAGTAATTGTGCATATTTTACTAAAAATGTTAATTTGTTCAAAATATTTGGATTTACTCATAATTTCTTCACCTTTCCTTGCAAGTATAAAATTGAAGTCACATAAGCATAGGTCATTTATAGTATACAACTTATAAGAATAGAAAATTGAAAAAAATACATTTTTTCGTTTTTTCCAAATTGTTTGGTTTCTCAAGTGTTGCTCTTTTCTTTTAAGTTTAGGAAACCAGGCACATGTTTATTTTCATGTCTTTTATAACTGAAAAGTATTGACATAAAACCCACCTGAAATAGAAATACAAGTAATGTATTTTGTTTAGACAAGTGATCATACTCTTATCTTTGTCTAGATGAAGCTTTAAAAGAGCTGAAAGTATACCTGTGATTGTCCAGGTATTAAAAAACATTGTTATTTTATTTTGATGTAATTAATAATTAGATTGATTAATTAAAATCATAAAAATAACTGAGGAAACTTGAAAGGAATATTGCAAACTTAATTTACTTATTTTTTTCTTCAGAATTAAAGATAAAGCTTGTTAGAAGGAAAAGTTCATTTTATTTTTCCAAATAAATTAGGAGAAAAGCATATATTAGATTTTTGGCAGGCTCTAAATCCAAATACAATTGAATGTGTGATCTTTAAAAATGATGGGGAAATACCACTTTCATAAGGAGCGATATATGAAGAAATTTTATTTCCATTTATATTGAATAGAAGAATTGAAATGGCATGTCCTGAATACCATATTCAAGGACAAGGTATTTCAATTTCTCAAGGCCAGTGTTATTCTGATGGATGTTATTTTGTGCCTTTACTATGACAATCCTGGATCTAATCTGATTTTTATTGAACTATGGATGATTTAACCACATCTGTTTTCCTAATTCAACAAAACACTATCCTAAAGTTAAGACAATACCGAATGATCTATAGATGGAGAGTATCATTTTTACATGTCCTGAACAGAGTACTGAAGTTCTAGATAATGATGACAAATAATGTCATGTACCTGCATTCAATAAATTACAAGCAGGGTTGAGGCCAGACTCAACTCAGAGAACAGCAAAGATATTTCTAGCAAAGTGAAAGATGGACTATTATTTAGATCCATAGCTTATAAGTTATGATTGAAACAAATGGGAAAAAATAGATCATAAACTCAAATAAGAGATGAAAAATGACTAAATGATACCAGCAACTGCAAATGACAACAGTTATATTTATCAGTCAGAAATTGCTCAGTAAAATTGTAACCAATGTTAGAAACCAGTAGAAAGGGTTTTATTCATTTTCAATTTTACTCTTTCTTTAAGACAATGAGCCATATTTATTGATTCCAGGCAAATAGTAGATATTTAATAAATATTCTACTTTTAAAATAAAGATTAACAATGAAAGGGCATTAGAAAAATGATCAATCCTAGTCCTCACAACTTTTTGGTAAGAAGCATATTTGTTTTGTTTTGTCTCAGAGATTTAAATATAATTATATTTTATCTCTTATGACCAACATATTATGAGAACTTATATCTAACATGGAAATATAAATACTCCTAATATAATTTGAACCATGTTATCTCTTTGTGTCTTCAGTATACCATGAGAAAATAAAGCAATTCATTTTTACAGTAAGTGTAAAAAACAATCAGTCAAACAGCAATTAATTAATCTTATACACATTGGGAATTCCCTATGTGCCAGACACTGTATATATATCAACTATGAGGAGGTTGGAGGAGAAATGTAAACAAGTAATTGTGATGTCTTCATATCTGATGTAGTATAGAAGACACTAATATACTGTTGTAATTGTTTTGGGGCACCAAGAATCACACCCATAAATGTCTTGTGTGGGTTCTGACTGCTTCACAGAGTGATTAGCTTATCTCTTGTGCTTCTCCCTCACCTTGAGCATCTCTATTCCCTGAGATACAGAAATATCGAATTTAGGCTAATAACCTTACAATCCTCTCTCAGTGTTCAAGTAAAAGAACGAGGATCACGTCTGTCACTTAAGTCAAAATCTCAAAATGATTAGGCTTGGCGAGGAAGGCATGTCAAAAGCTGAGCTAGCCTGAAAGCTAGACCTCTTGTGCCAAGAGTTAGCCATGTTATGAATGCAAAGGCAAAGTTCTTGACGGAAATGAAAAGTGCTACTTCAGTGAACACACAAAGAAAGCAGCCTTATTTCTGATATGGAGAAAGTTTCATTGGTCTGGATAGAATCTCAAACCAACTACTATAGTCTGTGAAGCCACAGAATAATCCAGAGTGAAACCCTAACTCTTTCCAATTCTATGAAGGCTGAGAGAGGTGAGGAAGGAATCTTCAGAAGAAAAGTTTGAAGCCAGCGGGAGTTGGCTCAAGAGGTTTAAGAGAAGAGGCTGTCTCTACAACCTGTAAGTGCGAGGTGAAGCAGCAGGTGCTGATGTAGAGCCTGCGGCATGTTGTCCGGAAGACCTAGCTGAGACAATTAATGATGGGAGGTAGATGAAGCAGCTTTATATTGAAAGCAGATGTGCTTTCATAGTTAGAAAGAAGAAGTCTATGCCTGACTCCAAAGCTTTAAAGGATAGGCTGACTCCCCTGCCAGATGCTAAGGAGGCTGGTGACTTTAACTTGAAGCCGGTGCTCATTTACCATTCTGAAGGCCCGTAAGAATTATGTTAAATATATCCTCTCTGTGTTCTATACATGCAACAACCAAGTCTGGATGACAGCAGATCTGTTTACAACATGGTTTCCTGAATAAACTGTTGAGAACTACTGCTCAGGAAAAAAAAAATTCCCTTTACTATATTACTGCTCATTGATAACACACCAGTTAGAACGCTGACGGAGACATACAATGATATTCATGCTGCCTACACCAACATTCATTCTGTAGTCCATGGATCAAGGAGTGATTTTGCTTTTCAAGTCTTATAATTTAAGAAATACATTCTGCAAGGCTATCACTGCCTTGGACAGTGATTCCTCTGATGCAGCTGGGCAAAGTAAATTGGAAACCTTCTGGAAAAGATTTACCCTTCTAGATGCCATCGAGAACATTTGTGATTCATGGGACACTATTAACAGGAGTTTGGAAAAAGTTGACTTCAACCCTCATGGATGACTTCGAGGGCTGGAAGACTTCAGTGGAGGAAGTAACTGCAGATGTGGTGGAAATAGCAAGAGAACTAGCATTAGAAGTGCAGCCTGAAGGTGTCACCAAATTGCTGTAATGTCTGATAAAACTTTAACAAATGAGGAATTGCTTCTTATGGATGTGCAGAAAATGTGTTTCTTGAGATGGAATCTATTCCTGGTGAAGATTGTGTAAATGACAACAAAGGATTTAGAATATTTCATAAACTTAGTTGATAAAGTGGTGGCAAAGCCCGAGAGGATCGACTCTAGTGTTGAAAGAAGTTCTACTGCTGCAGGTACAGTACTAACAAATAGCATTACATGCTACAGACAAAATCATTCATGAAAGGAAGAGTCAATAGATGCAGCAAACTTCATTGTTGTCTTAGGAAATTGTCACGGCCATCAGCAATCACCACCCTGATCAGGCAGCGGGCATCAACACTGAGACAAGACCCTCTACCAGCAAAAAGCTTATGTTTTGCTGAAGGCTCAGAGGATGGTTAGAATGATTAGCAACAAGGATTTTAAAAGGCATGTACATTGTTTTTAAAACATAATATTGTCGTATACCTAATGAATTACAGTATAGTGTAAACATAACTTTGGTATGCACTGGGAAAGCAAGACATTCATGTACCTTACTTTATTGTTATAATTTGCTTTACCGAAATAGTGTGGACCCAAACCCACAATTTCTCCAAATTATGTCTATATTAGGCATCAGTTACATGTTAAGGATACAGGATTAATAACAGATGGCCCCTGACTTCTAGGAATTTCTAGTTTAATGAAGTCAATTGGCTAAAGGCCATATACTTATAACAAAATGATAAAACTACACTATATTATTTATTTGACATTAGCCATACATCAGGCAATTTATGCTCATTGCTCACTGAAATCCCCACCACCCACTTTGTAATTTGTGAAACCGAGGATTAGAAAAGTGAGTTTGCTCAAGGACAAATAGAAATTAAGATATCAAGGCTGAATTTTATCAGGAAATACTACCTTTTAAGGGGAACATAAAATAAAAGGAGATTCTCTAAGCAGATTATGCAAGGTTTACAGCCTGCCCTTCCAAGTTCATATTTCATTTATTTTGGCGAAAACAAAGTTTAAAGGGAAAAGTCATGGTCAGTAAGTTCATTTTGTATGTAATAGAATTGCTGAAAGCAGCTATAAGCTCTTCTTCTCTATCAACTGTGAAAAGACACATTTCCTTTCTTTTTTTGTTCATATATTCAGGGAGTTTTAAAATATCTATTATTTTTAGTAGCTTTCTACTTAGTTTTTGTTTTGTTTTGTTTTAAATTTCTATCCTGGAAACCCTTTGTTATTTCCTGACATTTTACCCTTTAGACCAACGCTTGCTTTTAATGGTTCTCCCATCTATGAATCCATCTTTCCTATCATTAAAAAACAATAAAAATCAAATCACATTATAAACTGAATTTGAAGGGAGAATCATCTTTGAAATTAGATACAAAATTGTTCTGTTCAATTTTAAACTCCAGTTACCAGCCAATAGCTGATCACATGCCCTTGGTAACCTTCTAATGGAACCACTACCAGTAACGAAGGGCCAAATCATCTCTCTCCTCCCGGATTACATGGAAAGGGCATCAAGCTCATCGCTACTGAGAACAATGAGTCGGTTAATAAATAAATACTGAAGGAATGAATGAAGGAGAGATATTGTGACTACATTTATAATCTATGGTTCTTGATGAATAGCATCAGGGTCAAATTAACCATCCTTGGTCCAATATGTCCTTATAAATACATCCCTTATGCAAAAGTATGATTATGTTTTCTATGAGCTATCAGTGGAGTTTGGAGTTTTCAACTCTCACTGTACCATTTCATTGGCATTATGTGAGCAGAATCTCTATGAAAAAAATATATTTTCAAGGGAAGAAAAATTAAATACGCTAGGCTGAATCTGACAACAAACCAAAGTGAATCCCATTAGCCAGCTGGACATTCTAAATGGAACAGTTAATCCTCTGATGTTGGCAATTCTTTCCATATCTGCTGGTGACAGTTCATTTTGTGCAGGGAATATCTAAAAGCAGACAGCCTGTGTGAAGGGTGACAGGGTTGAACTGACCATTAACTGCATATGCAAGTTGCTATTCATTACTAAATTCATTGCTGATCACTGCACATAAACCTCAGTGCATATGATTTTTTAAATCTATGTGGCCATCTTTGAGAAAATCACTGAGGGATTTCTAAATACCTTTCACTTATGTTGTCTATTTTGTAATGTAATTAAAATTAATAAATAAAATACACTATTATATTGTTTTGTAAAGGTAATTACATGACTTTCAGTAGATTATTAGTTTATAATAACCCTATAGAGAAATTAATATTTAAAAATAAGCATAATTAAAATTATGCTTCAGTATTTGCAAAGCATAAATAAAAAACATTAGTTTTGCTCCATATTGAAAGGAAAAATCAGGGTATTCATAAATATTAGATTTCTCAAGGTAAAAAATACTTTTTTGAAAAATGGCCCTCTTACTTCAGTATTAGAAGCTTTTAGTGCATCAACAGTTGTGCATCACTTGGCTTCAGGTTTTAAATAGTGCATCACTTGGTTTCATCTAAACATTTGGGGGTTTTATTGCTTAGTTACTCAAAATGTAAGCATAATGTTGCATGGTAATCTCGAAAGATACATATGATTCATCCAAATTGCTGAAATGTCTTCACCAGCAAGTTTATTTTAAGAATGTGCATAACAGACCAATCCATGAAATCTCTATGTAAAAATAAACTATGAATGTCAAAAAACATTTAAAAAAACAACAACCCTCTAAATTTCAGAGAAAACGTTGCACAGGCAAGAGCAGCTGATTCTATTTTCTTAACTATCAGCACAATTAACTACTCCTACTGCCCCTACTATTAGCACCTCCCAGCATCTTCCACCTGGGGTGCTTTGCACATGCACCAGGCAGGCTCAATATGTGTTGCATCTATTATCATTTTTTAAAATTTAATTCCCACAATAATTCTATTATGTGGGTGTTTTGGTCCATTTGCGCTGCTGTAATAAAATTTCATAGGCTGAGTGGCTTATTAATAGCAGAAATATATTGCTCACCATTCTGAGGGCTGGAATTCCAAGGTCAAGGTGCCAATATAGTCAGGTCCAGGTGAGTATGGTCTTCCAGGTTGCAGACTGCTAACTTAGCGTATCCTCAATGGCAGAAGGGGTGAGCTAGCCTGTTATAAGGGTCCCCATCCCATTCATGCAGACTCTGCCTTCCACGACCCAATCAACTCCGAAAGGCTCCCCCTCTTAATATCATTATCTTTGGCATTAGGTTTTTAAAAATATAAATTTTGGGGAGACAAACCCTTATACCATTGCAGTGGGTGCTATTTTAACACTGGAAACAGGTTCAGGAGGTTGGTAAATAACGCAGGGTTACAGAGTTATTAGAAAGCTGAGCAAGCATTGGCCTTGACTTTCCACATGCTCTCTGTCTGATGTGTGAAGCTGTTTAGTGATGTCAACCAGGGCTCACCCAGGAACATTGACTGAGGACCATTTACAGTGCACGACCTGTGGCTTTTCCTTTCTTCTGTACCCTCAGATGTTCAATGTCCTTCCTGTCTCAAGGCCCCCTCTCAGAAATGAATCTGTTATGGCTTACTGCCATCTCTCTAAACTCATTGCTTTGTTGTACATGCTCGTACCTCTGGTTGGCACACTTGCCATCCCCTTCTCTCCGCCTAACCATCTTTCCAGGCTGAATTAAATGCTCCTTCTAAGGCAACCAGAAATACCTGTACTTTCTTTCATGGTGACACTTGTTACTGCTGTGTGGAAACAATCTCTGTCTGTCTTCACCTACCTGGGCCATAGGCAGGAATGTGAATTTTAGGTGTTTAGATTTTCATTGATGTGCACACTATTATGGCATATTTGTTTCTTGAGATATCCTCTTCTTTTGCTTTCTTGTGGCACATGTGTTTTGTTCTCCCTCAGACCTCTCTGGTTACTCTTTCTCTGTTTCCATTTATAGGCTTCAGGTTTTGTTTCCTTTTCACCTCCATTCTCTCTTGAGGCACCTCTTCCACATGTTTTGCTTCAAAAACTATCTAATGCCAAAGTCCTGCCACTCTTTTAATTGTGATTGCTCACTTACGTGGATGCTAGGATAACTCACAGATAGCCTTCACATGCCCGATACTTAACTACTGACCTTCTTCCTTTCCCCATTACAGAGCCATTCTTCCCCCGCTCCCCAGCAACAAAGGGCACACCTCTCTAACCCATTGCTCAACCCCTCACACTTTCTGGTGAGTCTGTATCAAGCCATGTTGTCTTTATCTCCATTACCTAACTCAAATCATCCTTCTTTCTCCACCACTAGCATTCTAGCTCATACAACCATCTGTAGCTTCCTGAGGTACATGGCCTTTTATTAGTGATTCTCCGTATATTCTTGCTTCTTTCCAACTCATTGTACACAAGAGTCTTGGTAAAACTGAAACTGTAACTAAGACCAACTGTCTCATAAATCAATGTTACCGAATTAATATTAAATATGAATTTTTAGTGTGGTTTCTTAGATCCTCCTGTTCTCAGATTTCATTGATACCAACATCACATAAAAAATGATCAACAGAATACAACTCGAACTCTGAAGGCCTTGCTTTTACATATTTTCCTGAAAGATTGATGGGACATAAAATATATGTTCATATACAAATCAGTGAATAGTAAGTTATAAAAAATCCTATTTGAATTGTCCAATTTTCTTCCACAAAATTGTACTTTGTGGAAGCATGCATAATATGAGAAAAGAGTATCCAAACTGAACTTTCTTCAATTATATGAAATCCTCTGTGACTTGCAACTTCATGGTCTTTAACCATTTATTTTTGGTGCCATCTCTTTGTCTTCCCATCCCATACACAATAAACTTCCCTCAGACTCTCCAGGAAAATTTCTTCTGCTCTGCTGCACACACTTCCACTTCAAAATGTTATTTAGTAACATGAAAAAGCAAGCCCAAACCAGGGGCTCCCAATGTATCCTCCAACACAGTTCTAGAAGCACCTTCATCTTTTGCCACCAGACACGCTGACCCTTGCTCACCGTGCCTCTTTCTCATCTCACTGTTTTTCACATACTGTTCCCTTTGCCTGGAAAGTCTCCCCCTTACTCTTTGCACTACTTGCATATTAAATTGTATTCAGTTTTATTCTGTTATAGTTTCATTATTAGGTAGGAAAGGGCAGAGTCCCTGTTGTGTTTACAGCTGTATCTCCAAAACCTTACAGAGTCTAACATAGGGCTGCTATTCAAAAAAAGTGTATTAAATAGATATGCAAATATATGAGAAAATAAATTATGGAATGAAGTGGATGAAACATACAGTACAGTCTTTTGAATGACTATGACTCAGAGGTGTTTGCATTCTACTTTTTATTTTTATTTGTCTTCTCTGAGGAAAAAGCAAATGTCAGTGAGGAAATGTGGGTTTGGTTTGGATGTATACTGTGTGTTGTGTGTGTAATACTTCAACTTCTTCTGTTCAGCAGAAAGGTGTCTTCTTTATTTCACTTATGTATATCTTTTATCCTTGGCCTTGATCTAAACCAATGGGACAACATTTGTGAAAGTTTGAATCTATTTTCAATTCATGATTTCCATTCTATACTCTTATAAAATTGTACTAATCCAGTAATATATTTTCATATTAAATATTGATTTGAATGTAGCCTCTTAGATCCTCCTGTTCTCAGGCCTCGTTGACACCAATATCACATCAAAAATGATCAACAGAATACATCTCGAAATATATATACATTTCAGAGATCAAATAGGAGCTACTCTGTGCTACATTCTAATTGTAAGTATGCATGAGATTATGAGAAAAGGGTATCTGAACTGAATTTGCTTCAATTATGTGAAATCCTCTGTGACTTGCAACTTCATGGTCTTTAACAGTTTATTTTTTGGGGGAAGTCTTTTTCCTGGTAAATTTTAATGTCTGTAGAGGGACCAATAAAACTTCTGTAGCCCCCCCTCCCAAAATCAGAAAATATTCATGCTCAGAGAACTATATATTTATGCCACTCTTTGGAAGGCCTGATGAAAATGGGCTTAGTAACACTTCTAAGCAACTGCAGTTTTATCTGTGATTGCAATTTCTTTTTTCAGTCTCCAAAGGAATGTTGATGAGTGCTTGTAAAAATGGAAGCAAAGGAAGACTGTCATAGAATGGCAAATGACTCATGGATTGGGACTTTTATTGGTCCATTGGCCAGGATTAAGACAAATACACATCAAAAATACATCTTTCAAGTTTTTGTCAATTTTCTAGATGTGAATAGAAAAGAGGCCAACCACCAGGAGTATAGCCACTTCATAAGGACACAACTGTCCATCAACATATTTAATAACTCTCTCCCTCCTTCCCCCACCCATCCATTTAGCTATTTGCTCATTAGCACATATTTTCTGAGAATCCATGCTATTCCAGGTACTGTACAAATTACTAAGACATAATAACAAACAAAGAAGACATATTCCCTGGCTTTAGATTCCTTGGTGTGTATAGTCTACCGAGGGAAACATAAGTCTTAGACAAATTAGTACACAAAGATTAAATAATTAATTGAAATTGTAGCAAGTGTTATGACTCATAAGTATAGAATTCTCCTAGAATGCAATTAGAAGCGGGGATCCAACCTGGTCAGATGAAAATTTGGACATTTTTTCCCTGTGCAAGTAATAGTTTGTATGAAACTTGGTAGCCAAATAGAAGTTAGCAAGGTGAAAGGGGATGGGTAGGGTGGGAGTAGAGATAAAGTATTCCAGACAGATAGGACAGTACATAATGCACCTGTCTGGGGCAGAAAGGAGTATGAAAGCATGCCATCCTAGTTTTCATTTCCTCCCTAGCTTCCCTTATTTATTGGCTCCAGGCTCCCTTTCTCTGTTTTCAATCAGAAAAGTTGTTTCTCTCTCTGTGCCTTCCTCACATTGTCCTCTACTTCTTATTCTGTTTTTCCCTTTTACTTTTAAGTATACTTGTGATCATAATGGGTCCACAGAGATAACCGAAGGGAATCTTCCCTAGTTTTAGACCACTGACTATCAACCTCATTTCCATCTGCAACCCTTTGTGAGGAAACATATCCAGAGATTAGGACCTGGTTGTCTTTGGAGGCCTATTTTTCTTAGATGTGGTCAAAAATAAAGGTGGAAGTAAAAAAGGATGAATTTTAGGTTTCTGGTTTAACCAGGGAACCATAGTGCTTTTTGCTTACTAAAGTAGCAAGAATGGAAGAAGAGTCCATTTAGTAATAAAGTTGAGATTATGAGTCCAGGTTTAGGCTTATTTTTTGTTTTGTTTTGTTTTATTTTTTTAAATATATTTTATTTATTTTTTACAGAGAGGAAGGGAGAGAGATAGAGTTAGAAACATCTATGGGAGAGAGTCATTAATCAGCTGCCTCTTGCAAGCACCCTAATGGGGCTGTGCCTGCAACCAAGGTACATGCCCTTGACTGGAATCAAACCCGGGACCCTTCACTCCACAGGCTAATGCTCTATCCACTGAGCCAAACTGGTTTTTCCCAGCCTTTGGCTTGTTGATGTGAGGCTGCCAGCCAAGTGGAGACGCTGAACAGGCAACTGCATATATGGGGCTGGAGCTCAGAGACGATGCTTAGATGGCAGGTACACATTTTGACGTACGGATGATAATTGATGCAATAGAGATCACCTGCACAGAGTGTATATGAGAAGAAAGCCGAGGCCAGAGAGTGGCCCTCATTTCTATCCTACTGAAGTCTATTTATGAATCAGTAACATTCACCTCGCTTTCTACTTCCTCAACTTCAGGATTTCGGGTGAAATATTTCAGAAAAATTGTTATTCGTTTTGGTCTTAATAACTTTCAGGGAGTGAACCTTCAACCACTACTAAATCAAGTCTATCCTGTCATGCAATTATATCACTAACCTTTCATGGAAGGTGGGCAACTTGATCTTCCAAGCAAAATAACTTAGCAAGCTATGATGAAAACCAGAAGAGGACCAGGCAGAAAGTTATGACTGCTTTCAAGGATGGACTGTTATCACTAATTCAAAAAACATGAAAGGTAAGTCTGTATTAATGAGGTGGCCAGAGAATAACATTGTCTACTTTATTCTCTACCATGTCTTGTCTTCAGTTCTCAGCAGCAGCAGCAGTAGCAGCAGCACTTAACCAGCTGTTTAGAACAGGGATGACCCAGGCTAGGAGCATTAGCAATAATCTAGGAACCTGCTGAGATACAAATTCTTGGACCCCACTCCTGACCTATAAAATAAAAACCTCTGAAGGTGGGGTCAAGATATCTGTATTTTAACAAGCTCTCCTAGTGACTCCTGTGCCCACTAACATTTGAGGACCACTGGATTACAGTATAAGAGCTCCTGCATTAGCACAGGGAGGACGATGGGCTATAAACTTTATCCAAATGAGCAGTTTATGAGTATACCTCATCTTTTATTAATCCTGACACAGCTGTTGCCTGGGTCTTGCAAGCCTTTTTTGTTTGTTTGTTTTTATATGATCTCACCCTGTTTCAACCACTTTCTCAACTTTATTACTATTTCTTTTAGGACTCTTGAAGAGTGAGAATCACATATCCTTTCTTGGTAGTATCACAAGTTCTGCTGCGTTCAGACTAACTTACAATATAATGTGCCGTACCCATGCACCAAAATTAGTTGCTTTTTCTCCCAGGGCTTGGCGTCAGGAGTCTTTCTGAACTGGCTCTTGTCAGATATCTCTTTAAAAATTTCCCCAGTGGCCTCCCTTGCCTCTCATCCTTATTTCTTTTATACCTTTTCATTTCACATTGTTTACCCTTCTCTGTTCTCTCTGACTTCTCTGCCAGGTGCTATAATAATTTCCTTCACATATTTACCAGTCTTTGCCATTGTATTTAGTTTATGGAAGCTGTCTCTTATCCATAGAAAAAAGAAATACTTTGAATATAACAGGGAAGGGGAATATTAATTATACATTTGCCAAGTTTTAAGTGTCTAACACTCCATAGGCTGATCTTTATTGTCAAAATACCTGGGCAATTAAATGGTGATTGCAGTCTTTTTATCATATGTATATTCCATCCATTCACTATATTTTTCTGAGTTGTCCTACTTGCAAGTACTTGTTTTTAATGTTGTCTGTCTTCTGTGCTGACGCTGTAAGTTTGCTATTAAAATAAGTTACACTATATTAAAAAAAAAAGAATATCTGTGCTTAAAGCCTACCTCTATTACTTATTTCCTGTATGACCTTAAGCTTTTAGCAGTCCTGAGCCTCAGTTTTTGCATCTCAAATATGGAGACAGGTCTCAGAGAGTTCCTGAGGATATTAAATGAGGTACTGTACATAGAGTGCTTAGCACAGTACCTGATGCATGGAAAACAGTAAATGCTGGCTATTACCAAAAAGGGGGAATGAATTTTTAGATTATGGCTTAGTCCATTTGGGCTGCTAAACAAAGCACCGCAGACTGGGTGGCTTGTAAACAACAGACACTTTTTTCTCACAGTTCTGGAGGCTGGAAGTTCAAGATGAGGGTGCCAGCACAGTCTGGGGAGAACCCTCTTCTGGGCAGCAGAATTCTCAAGGGGTTTTCACAGAGCAGGTGTTCTCTGGGGCCTCTCTTATATTCCCTTCGTGAGAGCTTTGCCTGCCCTCATGACCTTATCACCTCTCATTAGGCTCACCTCCCAATAAACCCTGGACATTAGGTTTTCAACATGTAAATTTTAGGGGAACACAAATATTCATTCAGACCACAGTAGTTTACAAGCCAACTTTGATACATCCTAAAGAGAGTTTCCTTTATTACTTAGTAGCTTCTCACGACTGATTAAACTAAGCTGGTGATGTCATATGGCATCAGAACAAATTTTAAAATTATCATAACCCTAGTAGGTGCAGATAAACATTAACTCAACTTTATTTAGAAACACTTTTTCTGATCTAATCAATTTAAAATCCACTGAGCCTCTTCAATTGCATTTCAGTCATTCATTGTCATTAACCTTGAGTTTTAATACTCTTTACGAAATGCCTTTCTCTGACCCTCACCATCATCTTTCTGTCCCTCAAAGCTTTTTGAGTCACGTAATTTGTTTCAATTACACGTTATAGATTAGAGTTCCCAAATCGTCTCCATTTGTCTTAGGAATTTGACGAACTGTAAAATAAAAAATGATTAAGAAGCATTTCTAAGTTAGCAATATCTAAATGACCTTTTGGCCCTTTAATCAGTTGAATGGCATCAAAGAGTGTTTGACACTCAAGTGCTTTCCATTCCATCCCATTTGCCATTAGCATGACAAGTCACTATATTCATATTTATTCCACCTAGGAGGTTAAGATGTATTATTTATGAATCTTATTCCTCTCTTTGCATGAAATAGTAAGGCTCAATATATACAAATGTAAAAGGAAGTGCTGACTTTCATTTAACAGTACCAGGAAAACCTAGTGGCAAAAACATTTCATGTTTAACGGGTAGAAGCTGTGATGGACTGATTTGTTTATTCTATTTCATGAACTTTAAAGCCAAGGAGTCTGTCAAACTTCTGAAATATGAGTCAAAGATGAGTACATTCTCCGGAAAAACAACCCAGGGCGAGAGTTGGCGATTCTACTTTTAGTTTTCCACTGTGCTAGAAGCTAGATGAAGGAATTGGTCTAGTTAAAATTATTCACAAGTGTCACAGTGGGCCCCTTGGCCATCCTAAACTGTATGAACTGCTTGTGGATTAAGTAGAGTAACAAACAAAGAACACATTACTTTAAAAAATCGAACGAGTAGAGAAAAATATATACTTTTAAGGAAGTGTTTATTGAAGCTATCGATATAAAAATCCATGGATACCACCAAGCATGTACTAACCTGGAGCCCCTCCCATCTTTGGACCATGAGAACCACACTGTGCAATAGCACCCTGTTTCCATGAAAAAAATCTTTGGACATTAGACCACTCAGCACTAGGTAGGTGGGCAAGCAGGTAAAGAAGGGAAGAGAAAGCAAAATACCACAAGCGGTGACTCACTCTATTGCTGCATAGTTAATTTCTCACCTAACTTTGGGGTTGGTGAGGAGGAGGCTTATTAAAGGGCCAGTGGTCTGTTTTAAGCAAACATCGTAACTTTTCACAGGAGGTAAAGGGTAGGGTGAGTGGGAGAAGATATTCCATTTTGAAAATGTTAAAATGCAAAATAAATAAATAGTGAGTATAAGAATAAAAAACATGTAATAATATACTCTAGTAAACAGTTTATATGTTGTTTTGGTCCTTAAATTGTTATCTTGGAATCAAATTTATATTTTTGAATAAGGTACTTTACTATGTCTTACTTCATATTCAAACCAATTGCAAATCAGTCTATATTATGTTCAAAATATATCCAATGATTTTTCCTTAGACATTGTAAAAGTCTCTGCACTAATCACCTATTTCCATCGTCTTTTCCTAGAATGTATTCTCCACACAGTAGCGTGTTTTAATGTGTGATAATGTCAAACCCTCAAACACATGGAAGAAAAATATATGAAGTTCTTTTGTAATTTAATCTACAAGGATCTCCCTGTTTTCCTGTCACTGGCTCTAAGCTCTGGCCCCCCCACTCCCCCAATCCCTCATAGCTCCCACATCACTTACTGCACTCTCAGCATGGCCTGCTTACTGGTCTTCAAATACCTGAACACACTTTGCTCGTAGACTTTACAGAGCTTAAGTATATCAATCTTAATACTAAGTAGTAAAAAATAAAAAAAAATAATAATGCACAGTTTAAGACAAAGGAATTGTTAAATAAATGATTCTATAAGCATGAAAGGAGATATAAAGTCATTACAATTTTGCTGTGGTGACATAAATTAATAATGGAAAATGAGCTTTGATGTAATGGTAAGTGAAAAAGATACAAAACTGAATATAGATTATAACCTAGTTGTAAATTTATCAGTAGTCATATCTTTAAAGTACTTTTATTTTTTGGGGAAAAAACAGTGTTAATTAACACTAATATGCAGACCTCTTTTTAATTTAATTGCTCAATTTGAGGTCTTTTAATGATTACTTCTGCCATGATAATCTTTAGGCATAAACAAATTAAAGATTCCTGACCCAGAGATGAAATTTGGAAATAAATCAACTTTATCTTTGATCTCTACTCCTTTGTCTTTAAGTGTATTCTCTAGCTTCATAGTTTTCTTTTCTTTTCCATTCTGCAGAATCATTCCTCAAAGCAAGAAATCTATCCTTGCATATGTTTCTGAAGTGGTTCATTATTTGGCTCAGAATCAGGGGATAGTTGTACTATTATATTTTATTCATTCCAAAATTACGTTTGAAAGCAAATGCAAAAGTGAAAAAATACTCTAAACAATGACTTCTATGTGAAGTATTTTTGAGTGATCAGTCTTGGACAGCTTTGTAAGAACCCTTTTGTTGTCTTGTTACTGGTAAAGAGAAGAGGTTGTCCTTTCCAAGTAGTAATTTACATGTAAATAGCAATCACCAAACAGCAACAAGAGCATAACAATAATCTTGCAGCTGTTTGCATATCATTTGCTTCTTAGGGATCCCCAAGGAGAAATGTAAATGAATAACTATGGACAAATCAATCTATTTTCTTTAGTTGTAACTTAACCTGTTTCCAGCTGAGAATAGAGTCATACTGTGTTTACACAACTGGACAGTTCCAAACTAAGTCCAATAAGAGTTTAGAACAATCTCTTCAGAGGGTGAGGGTGTTCCTCTGTGTGTGTGTGTGTGTGTGTGTGTTTGTGTGTGTGTGTGTGTGTGTGTGTCTGTCTGTCTGTCTTATTTTTCACAGGAGATCACCCTGTAGGCATATGTGTTACTTGGTGAGTGAAATCAGAGAATATTTGGAATCTTTTCCCCCTCATTCTTTTTAAAAGGAGACTACAAGTGCACACTCTGATGTCGTTAATGTAGAAAATTTATCTGGTTTATGAAATATAAATTTGAAAGGCCAGCCACAGGATTTCAAACTGTTTTCTAGTTAACAATGTAATTTGACAAATATAAATAACATGTGAATAAGTGCTTTGTGGTTAATGAAAGCTACTTCCATTTTATAATTTCAAAATAGAAGTCTTAATAATTATACATAAGATACATTTAAAAACAAGATGGGTATTCATGAAGAGAGAAAACACAACCTACTCATTAATATGGCTTATTATATACCAAAGCCTTTGATTATGGTCAATGCTGTCAACCTTTGTGTGATCAGGTAATTTTGCAAATGATAAAATATGACAGTAATATAAAATCAGTTTCCAAAGTGAAAAGATGTATTAAAATTCACAGCAATTACAAATCCTCATTAACTCAGCACAGCTGAAGACAATAGATAAGTCTAAAATGCTGCCTGGTTTCAAATCAATTCCCTGTTATTGAATAGTTTCTACTCAGTAATTTATTATTGACTTAAAGAGTCATTTGGATTTTATATAAATGCCATTTCCTCCTGACTATGACCAAATAATAACAGAAGGGCATGGTTAAAAGATACTATAGTCTCATGAGCCCTACTATCTTTACACCAGCTTTTATAATTTTTTCTCTCCCCCATCTTTGTTTTATATTGATCTTTAGAAATTCAGCATCACTGGAGGTCAGCAACTTTCATTCTGCTTTAGAGTGGCAGTTTAGTATGATGGTAGAGAGGGAATCTCCTGCAATCCCCCAAAAGGATGTATCAGAAATAAAACATAAGTAAATTTAAACTAGTTACTTTGAAAAGCACACGATACCCTTAAAAGTAACACATTTTCTGTTGTTTTTTTATTTTATGTATTTTATTATTGACTAGAGGCCCACTGCATGAGATTTCTGCACTGGGGGAGGGGGTGGGGGAGAGAAGGGTGGGGGGAGTGCTGCACCCTCTCTCAATCTGGGGCCCCTCCATGGGGCCTAAGCCTACAGTCAGAAATCCTTCTTGAAGTCCTGACCCCTTGATCCTGCCACTGCAGTGCACTTGCCAGCTATCAGCCAGACTTCTGGCTGAACAGCACTCCCCCTATGGGAATGCACTGAGTTCCTGCATTGAGTGTCTGCCCCCTGGTGGTTGGTGCACATCATAGTGACCAGTTATTCTGCTGTTAAGTTGATTTGCATATTACCCTTTTATTATATAGGATTTTTTTTTTTTTTTGAGAGAGAGAGAGAGAGAGAGAGAGAGAGAGATTTGTTGTTAAACTTATTTATACATTGATTGGTTAACTTTTATAATGTGCCCTGACTGGAAATCAAATCCAAAACTGTGGTGTATTAGGATGATACTCTTACCAGAAACTTTAAAAATAAATTACAGTTCACATTCAATATTATTCTGCGCTAGTTTCAGGCATACAGCACAGTGGCCAGACACCAAGTGGTCCCCTGATACTTCAAGTACCTACCCTTCCCATACACAGTTATTACAAAACTAGAGGCATGGTGCACGAATTTATGCATGACTGATGATTAAGGCCCATTGGGGGGACTGGCTGGCAGGGGGAGGGACCCTGGGAGGTTGGTTTTGGGAGCACACTGAGCACCAGGAGCAGATCCTGTGTTGAGTGTCTGCCCCCTGGTGGTCAGTGTGTGTCATAGTGATTGGTCAACTGGTCATTCTGGTCATTTGGTGGTAATGGTTGCTTAAACTTTTGTAAATATATGCAAGATTACAGAGCACATTCTCTCTGTAACTATTCTGTAACTACTAAAGATAGCTATAATATTAACTCATATAATTTTGACATATTAGATATTTTCAATTTTGGCAAACCTCTGTAAATCAGGTATTAGTATGCCCATTTCATGGATGGGGAAAGGAAAACCCTGAAGTTCAATAAGTTAGTTAAATGCAATTTATTTTGAATCCATGGATTCTGTTACATAGCCCAAAGCAATTATACAGAGAGAGGCAGGTTCTCATACCCTATATAATAAAAAGCTAATATGCAAATTGTCCCCTTGACCAGGAGTTTGACCTGGAGTTCAACCAGGAGGTGGGGCTGGTCCACCAAACCACCTGTGGCCCCTCCTCAAGTCCAGCATCACCCCCAGCTGTTCTCCCCCCCCCCTAGATTAGGGGTGGGACTGGAAGACCCCACCAATGCATGAATTCATTCATGGGCCCTCAAGTGTAATATAATGAAACTCATAGCCCAAGATGCTTTATATACTAATGCTTAAGTGGAGAAGCACTGTATTCAAGTGACACATTCATTCACTTATCCAAATAAATTATATTTATTAATATTTGGATATTCATTATTAAATAACTAATAGATGTTGTGTTAAGTATAGATACAATAAGACACATGGCATGTTTAAAAAGAATGCTAGTCTTAAAAAATATGGCTTGGCCAGCGTGACTTGGTGGTTGAGATTCAATTCCTGGCCAGAGCACATATCCCGGTTGTGGGCTTGTTCCCCAGTGTGAGGTATACAGGAGGCAGCTGATCAATAACTCTCTCTCAACATTTATGTTTCTATCTCCCTCTTCCTCTTCCTTCCTTTGTGAAACTAATAAAAATATATTAAAAAATATATGACTTGCAAAAGTTAGTGAAGTGATTTTCCAATAATTTCAGATTCTAAGTACTCATAAGTCCTGTTATCTCAACCCTAGCAACCACAGAGACAGCTACTATACCTGGTTCAAAGAGACGTCAGGCAGTGGAAAAGATTTTACTAGAGTGGGATACTGGAAGTGACCCTGGGACAAATATTTATTGAGCATATGCTATATGCTGGACATTTCAGACATAGCCTTTCATGGAACCCTCTCAGAAACACTGTTTTGCAATGGGTAGTATTATATCAGGGAACTCCAGAGACAGGCACATGGGCTGGCCCAGCCTTTCCGCACACCTGTCATCCTGGCAGGGCTGAGGGGACTGGGTGCCACCATCTTGTGGCTATTGGCACTGCTATCTTTGAGGGCATAGCAATCAATTAGCATATTCCCTCTTTATTGGCTGTGGGCACCACCATCTTTGTGATGGCATGAGGGTCAATTAGCATATTCCCTCTTTATTAGATAGGATATTATGATATTAGAGACCTGGTGCATGACATTTGTGCACTGGGGTAGGGTTCCTCAGCTGAGTCTGCGCTTTATCTCAGTCTGGGACCCTTGGGGGAGTGGGACTAAGCTGGCAGGTGGACATCCCCCAAGGGGTCCTTGGTGCTGTCACAGAGGCAGGGGAGGCACCTGCCACCACTACTGCAATTGCCAGCATGTGAGCTGGGCATTTGGCTGAGCAGTGCTCCCTCTGTGGGAGCACACTGACCACAAAGGGGCAGTTCCTCAGTTGAGCATCTGCTCCTTGGTGGTCAGTGCATGTCATAGCAACTGGTCGTTCTGCTGTTCAGTTGATTTGCATATTAGGGTTTTATTATAAAGGATAAATATAACAGTGGAGTCATCACACATGACAGTTGGAAAAAGCATTATGTGTCGCCTCCATTTTGCAGGACAAGCAATAGATGTTCAGGGTAGTGAACTTACTCAAGGCCACAAAGGAAATAAGTGCTCATGTTTGATCAAGACCTACTAGAACCCAGGTCCAGGACCCTTACCTCTAAAATGCTTAAGGCAGTGGTGCACTGTGGTTCTAACTGCACAACAGGTTCTTGCCTGAAATCTCCTCAGAAGAAATAAGAGCAGTTCCTTTTACCCAAAGAAGATAAGGATGTGCTTATTTCAGAATCCTTTACATTTTCTTTCTTTCTTTCTTTTTTTTCTGAACACATGCCCAGTCGAGCAAGCAGTGCTGAATGTGTGATTTCGACGGACACATTTACTGGAAAAACTTCAAAGAAGCTGAGAATCTCCTCACCTGCCACCTGTGATGTGCTTTCAAGGCAGTCGATTCAATTTGCTCTATTTTCCCAAAAGAGCTTCCTGGAAGCAGTTATCTGGTATTTCATTCGTATTTGCTGCATGCCAAAGCTTTCTCTGTAAAATTACCTGAAATCTTATATTTTACTTTCTATCATTCATTCAAACGTGCTAGAAGAACTGTGCAAAGACACATCTAAAATAATATAGGGCTTGCCTTCCAAAGATAAGATTGGTCAAGAATAACAGAATAAGAATAATAGAAGTATAGATATCATTATATTATTATACAAAGAAAAGTAAATTTGGTACAGGTATGTATACTTTCTACTTGGCTCTCAGAAGCTATTTTTATTCACACCCAGAAAAAATGGAGGGTTTACTTTTTTTCTTCTTCTCTCTTCTCAGGTAACCAAGTTCATGTCTAATCCTTCTTTTATACTCTAATTTTTTAAAGTTACAATTGATATACAATATACCATTAGTTTCCTGTGTACATCCAGTGGTTAGACATTATATAATTTACTAAGACATCACCCTGATAAATCTAGTACCCACTTGACACCATGCATAGTTAACTACAATATTATTGACCACATTCCCTATGCTGCACTTGACATCCCCATGACTATTCTGTATTTCTATTCTGTAACTACCAATTTGTACTTCTTAATCCCTTCACATTTTTACCCAATCCCCAGTCCCCCTCCCATCTGGCAACCATCAAAATGTTCTCCATGTCTATGAGTCTGTTTCTGTTCTGTTTGTTCATTTATTTTGTTTTTTCAGATTCCACAAGTAAGTGAAATCAATCATATGGCATTTGTCATCCTCTGTGTGACTTATTTCACTCAGCATTAGATACTCTAGGTCCACCCATGTTGTTGCAGATGACAGAATTTAATTATTTTTTTATGGCTGAGTCATATTCTATTGTGTTTATGCACCAATTCTGGTGCCCACTGAGGCCAGCCCTGAGTGTGTCACTTGTGGAGGTGGTGGGGTGGCACTTTCAGGTGGTCGGAAGCTGTCTACCAGGTGAACTGACTCTGGGGCCTCCTGGGAGGTACAGGCCAAGTTCAGCTGCCACCTGCATTCTGCCCAGGACCACCAGGATGAGCTACAGAGCGATCTGCACACGGCTGCTACTTGTGCTGGGCTTGAAGGAACCAGGAATGATCAAGCTGGGAATCAGGGCCAGCTGCATATAGTACCAGACCTGGGGCCATATGGAGAGCAGCTACAGCATTTGGACAGAATCAAGTCTTGGACTGATTTGTAGCAATGCCACATACAAAGCCCTCCCAGCACAATTATAGCTAAAAGTCGATGGTTGTAAGCTTATCCTTGTAGTCCATCCCTGCAGTCCTTGGTAGCTAAGGGAAGTGGACTATGGGGAGATGCAGCAAGTGCTGCTTAAACAAAACTTAATAGAGTTCAGAGAATGACAGCAACAGGAAAGAAGCAGATTTGAAATTCTCAAGAACATTGTAAACATCTTGCCCTTGTTTTGCTTTGTGTGATCTGACTATAAAATAAAGCTTCAGCTTACAGACTGTGTCACTGTTTCCTCATCCAGTCACGGTGATCCATCTGGTCCCAACTGTATTATTTTGTCTGTCTGTTTTCTTTAATCATTCACCGCTCCTCCTCAGGTTAACCCCTGGCTGTGTTAGACACAGTTCAGGGCCACTTAGCTAGAGGTAGGCAGCACTTTGAGGCTAGATGCTGCTTGTTTGAGAGATTTTAAGGGAGTTTGAAACTTGAGCCAACACAAACCTTTGTGTAGAAAAGCCACTGAAAATGGCTTGGGTGGACCAAAAAGTTGGGTAAGGCAGGGTCTCAGGAAATCACCGGTGGTGATTAGTCAGGTTGACTAACAGCACTAGCCAGGTTGACAGAGACTCAGATATGGCTCCTGCCTGCAGCTCTGTCAGGGGAGGGCTCAGAAAAGGAACAAGGGACTCTGCCAGCATTCCTTTCTGGGAGACAGCTGCCCTCACCCTAATGCTAGACAATTCAGTTTTCCTCTGTATGTCCCTGGTGCCTTTTGAGCTGCTGGAGCTTAGAAGGAGTGAGTCTGAGTAAGTCTAGCATGGCCTGCTAGGAGAAATATCTGGGACTCCAGCAGCCCTCTGCCTCCTTCAGCCTCAATCTGAACTATTTTTTGCAGGTAGAAGTTATGGGGACTACTTTTCCTGACACTGGAACCCTGGATTGGGGCACCTGGTATGGGGCTGGAACCCCTTGCTCCTCAGAGGGAATCTCAGCAGCTGAGATATTGCTCTCGATTTTTATCCACCACATGTGGATATGGGACTAGCCTGTCCTGGGTCTCCACCCTCCTACCAATCTGGATGTGGCTTATTCTTTATATCCTTAGTTGTGGGATTTCTTTTCAGCTAGATTTCAGGTGGTTCTGAATGATGGTTGTTCTGTACTTTAGTTGAAGTTTTGATGTAGTTGTGGGAGGATGAGAGTACTGTGTTTACCTACCCGCCCCCTTTTTTTAAAAAAAAATTTCCTCTGGTACTCTAGCTAGTCAGGAGTGATACATGAATATATTATGTTTTCACTCTTCCACGTCCAATTTATAACCACAGAACTTAATTTTGTAGGAAATATTTCATGAGTCACAGCATGTTTTACAAGTTGTAAATCTACAAGTATAGGACTGGCTTCTCTTTGTTTAAATAGTTCATTAATAATTTTTTTCTCCTCACAGCAAGGTGAAATGTAAAGTGTGTTTTTTCTTTCACATGAAACTGCTGTTGGTTGAATGAATTATGGGTGAATTATGTTGACCCAGTACTCAGGAGGGCTAATGCCCTTACACTGTTTCCTCCACAAGCTGGTCCTAATGGACCCATATTGACTGACTCTTTCATATGAGAACAATCCATGCCTGGAGTCCAAGGGAGGGCTGGGCGCCAGGAGGATTTGTTGTTAAATATGGAGACAGAGGGACTATCTTAGGGCACTAGGAGATGGGAGGTCAGGCAGAGGCTGTTCTCCTTCAAAAGTGGTAAAGGCTTCAGGCAACACATTCTCTCTCTCGTTT
Source organism: Vespertilio murinus (assembly GCA_963924515.1). Taxonomy (NCBI): domain Eukaryota; kingdom Metazoa; phylum Chordata; class Mammalia; order Chiroptera; family Vespertilionidae; genus Vespertilio; species Vespertilio murinus. Next base: position 109,269,414 of record OZ004709.1, read on the forward strand.
CTCTTGTGGTCACTGGCTGGAATTTTTAATATGAATGGCTTGACTTGATATGTGAATGTAGTGCCAGATTTTCCTCCATGCAAACTTCACTGGCCCCCATAATTTCTTGGCTTCTGAGTTTCAAAAAAATACTTTATAATTTTTAAATGATATCCAATTTTTAATCAAGTATAATTTTAAGTTATGTATACCCCTCAAGTTCCACCAAAATTATATGATCTAAAATCATATTATGATTTAAACATATTGGTCTTTTACCAAACCATCGTTGGTATAAAAAATGTCCTTTTTTTTTTTTTTTACGGTTCTTAGCATTTTGGGAGTAACATATTTCAAAACATACATTTCGACTGTCCTTCCCCCTCCAACCTTTCTCTCTTGTGACTTCTGTTTTCTTTTTGTTATTCTATTGTTTTAGACATTTGCAGATGAATTTGCACATATAGTAGTAGTCACTCAACAAATGTTTTCTGCCACTGACTGTGATGTGAGCAGAATGTGAATAATATCTTACTCTTTATTAGTCCTAATAGTCAACTATGATAAAAAAAAAGAGCTTACAAAATGCATGGTAGTAACCAAAGCCACTTTGCTAATACACTGACCTGAAATCTGAAATTTGACTGGGATTTTTAGGGTGAAAACAGGTTTGTGACACATTAATCTTTCTTACTTACTCTAAAACTACAGCAGTCCATGGTGGCCACTTGATCCTACTTTGAGATTTGACCACTGGAGAAGAGGGAGTCCCAGAGAGATTGGAGGCTGAAGATGTCAGTGCTGTCCAGTAATGGAGACAGAACATCCACAGAGGCTCCCTAGTCAGTAAGAACGGTGGGGGGCATGGCAGGAGGTGGGGGGTGTCCTTGGCAGGAGGAACAGAAGGGTGGGCAGTCTTTGTCTTTGTTTATGAAAAGATGATAACATATCTACTTTAGAGAGCAGTTGGGAGGATCAAGTAAGTTAATATACAGAGCACTGAGCAACACATATTTATTATGTATTTATTGAGTGAATGAATGAGATGAGATACCATATAAACTTAGTCTTGAAAAATAAGAGAAATTTTATTTATTTAATTTAATTTAATTTTTTTTCCTAAATGGAGAGAAAAGAAAAGTCCTCTAAAGATTTGGAGCAGAAGAATTTTCAATTTTCAAGACTAACCACCAAATTTTGAGCAGAAAACTGCTGTAAGAGGGAGGGTAAAAAGGAAGGCTAATTCCAGGTTTGGAAACTTTTATACATGCTACACTAAGCAGTTTATACAAAGGATCTGAGGGTCTGATGGTTTCAGTGACTATAATCTATCCCATCAACAGTCTATAAAAATGTAACAGATGATAGGATTTTAATAAAACATCAAATTATTTTAGGTGAAGATGAAGAAAAATATTTTAAGATCTTCATGCCAATAATATGTTGACTATCTCATAAAACTGAGATTTTGGAATATAATCTAAAGACAGATAAATAAAGTTAGGCCTGGATCAGCATTAGTGCCAAATCAATTACAGCTTGCAGACCTAAAATTAATTAGTGTGAATTGCCAACATCTTTCCTTGAGTTTACCCACAAAAAAACTCAATAAAAATATTTTATCTGAATGTTGGCTTTCAATTAAGTTTTGGTTTTTTCACACAAGTACAAGAATGTCTACTTTTGATCTGATACAGTCTAGTCATTTTGCTTTGAACTTCTAAAATATAAAACATTGGCTGCAGACTCAAACATCAAGCATTCTTACCTGTCCTTCAACATTTTAGTGGAAGAATTGGGTACTTACACACCTCGATGGTAGTTCCAAATAGATCAACATAGAACATGGGGAGGCATGGCAGACTGAAGGGGAAATGGGCCTCCACTGGCTGTGCTTGGAAATGTGGGATATATGGAAGTGGTTAGGTTTAGAAATCCACTGAGGGAATCCCACTTGGGGAAGACACAGTATTGTTACTGATAAGCTAAAGGTAAAAAGACTTCGATTTTATATGAATGGAGACTTCTTAACTTTCATAGAAGCAAAACCTGGGGAACTGTACTTTTTATTTGGAAAAAAAAAAAAGTAAAATTAACTTAAAATATTTATGATGCCCTGGCCAGTGTGGCTCAGTTGGGTTGGAGACTCTTCCCATGCCCCAGAAGGTCGAGGTTCCATCCCCTGTCAGGGCGTATACTGGTGGCAACCAGTTGATATTTTTCTCTCACATAGATGTTTCTCTTTCTCTTTCTCTTTCTCTTTCTCTTTCTCTTTCTCTTTCTTTCTCTTTCTCTTTCTCTTTCTCTTTCTCTTTCTCTTTCTCTTTCTCTTTCTCTTTCTCTTTCTACTTCTCTAAAATCAATAAAACATTTTTTCTGACTTAGGTTTCTAAAAAATGATGTTAAAGACTCAGAATTTTTTTCTGATAGAAACATGGACTATTTGGATTAAAAATAAGTAGGAAAAATTATGCTCACAGTTTAAATTCTATACAGTTTCAGGAAATAGAAGACATTTAGTATTGTTGTTTGCAATATAATCCTTCCCTGGTGGCAAGAACATCCTTTAACTGTGCTCCCTTCTTCCCTCATAGTAACTGCCAGGCAGTGCTGAGACTTCAGGTGCTAAAAGTTTGGGGCTGGTCTCTTCCAGAATGTGTTACCTTGAAAACTCCGCCCTATTCTCCAGTTACAGGGAAGTACAGGCCGCACTCTTGATATGGCAGCTATTAGCTACACTGGGCTACTTAACTCTAACGTAAGTAAATAAGACTAAACATTCAGGGTCTTGGTGGCACTTAGCCACATTCCAATTGCTGAATAGTGGCTATTGTGCCTGACTAGTGTGGCTCAGTGGATTGAGCATTGTCCCATCCCTTCCGAATGAGAGGTTGCTGGTTCCATTCCCCTTCAGGGCATATGCCCAGGTTTTGTGCTCGATCCCTAGTAGGGGCATGCCGGAGGCAGCCAATTGATATTTCTCTATCATCAATGTTTCTTTCTCTTTCCTCTCCCTTCCTCTCTCTCTCTCTCAAAAAAAATCAATAAAAATGTAGTAAAAATAGTGGCTAAATATCGGGCAGCACTGATACATAGCATTTGCTCTGATCACAGGAAGACACTGAATAGTACTGGAGAGAGGATGAGATTTGCTTTCAATAATAACTGATTCAAATCACATTAAAGAAAGAATGAGTTCCCTATGGTTTTCTCTAATAATAACACGAGGTAACAAAAAGTTCTGTTACAATGCTGTTTTGATTTTGCTTTCTTTTTTGAGATAGATTTATCACTAGAGGATTTTGATTTTTCAGCCAGAGGATTATTAAATGAAGGTGTTAGTGAATTTCCCATGAAATAAAGGCCTGCTTTGTTTCTTAATTATGTCATTTTGCATCCATCTTAAAATTATGTCATAACCATAAATTTGAAACCTCCACTTCTTTATCTTTAGATTTATTTGTGCCATTTGTGCCAATCTCAAAACGATTTGTGTGGTTTCAATTGAAGAAAGACGTGCCTTGCCTGCTTTCCATCCTCTCCTGTTTTTATCACCCTAGCTACGAGGAATGAAAATGTCATTGTCAAACTTCCATTAACACTATACAAAAGAGTTAACCGTGAAAAGTATCCTGTCATGGCTAAGCAGATATCAGTTTTTCTAGCATTGGACTAATTTGGAAGAAATTAAGGCAATAGAGGGATGCTTGTTGCTTTTGTGGTATTGGGTAATACGTATAATCAATTCATGTTTTAAAATAGAAAATAGAATTATCTACTTTTCATACATGCTTATCTTTGCGATTTGTTATCATCAGTGATATGCACCAGGCTGAAATAACAAATAAACTCTAAATTTCAGTGTCTAAAAACCACAAAGGGCCATTTCTCCTTTACCCCTGACCATGTTCACTGAAGGTCAGTTGAGGTACTGATCTATATTTTCTTCAACTTTATGACCTAGGATGTTGGAGTGATTCCTGTTTATATATATATATATATATATATATATATATATATATATATATATATATATTATTTCAGAGAGGAAGGGATAGGGAGAGATAGAAACATCAACTATGAAAGGGAATCACTCATTGACTGCCTCCTGCACGCCCCCTACAGGCGAGCAAGCCAGAAAAATGAGCATGGGCATGTTTCCTGACCTGGAATCTAATCAGGACCTCCTGGTTTATAGATTAACACTCAACTACTGGGCCACAGCGGCAGAGCTGGGCTATTTGGGAGTGGAAGGGAGAAGAAAATGGCAAAGCAGTCCCTGGCTATCAAAGCCCGCCCTCGCCAAGTAGCAGAGGCACCTCCCACTCACAGTTCATTGGCCAAAACGAGTCCCATGGCCATACTTTACCTAATGTCATGTCAGCAGGCAGATGCATTCCTGACATGTGCTGAGGACAGAGAGAATATTTATGAACATTGAGAATGACAACCCCGGGGGGGGGGGGGGCTGCAGCATTTTATTTCTCTATAATTTTCTATTAAAAATGAAAGCTGACCTTGTGTCTTCTATCAATCTCTGCTTCAGAAACAAAAGACATTTCAAGGAAGAAAAAGTTAATAAAATAACATTGCAGGAGGTAAAAAGAAATATGATTATCTCTTCTGTTAGGGAAATAAAGAATAATGGGAGGAGGTTGGGATGTTAATCTCTCTTTAACTATGAATGAAACTCTTCATTCTGAGGGCTGCTTCAGGGACAAATAAATCTCTTTGCCTTGTCTCTGGATCCCAAAGATAACTTGGCTGGCTCATCCGTGCCTTTCATCCTTTGTGTCCTGTCTTTTCGAGATGTTGCCTCATCCGTCTGTTTCATTCAATCTCCCTGCCCTTGCATTGTTGTCACTTTCTAAAGGGAATTGCTAACTGAATAATTTAACTGAAACTGTATTTACATAGCTCAACAAAAGTCAGTTGAGTGGAAACTTTCTCCTTTCCATCCCCCCAAACATCTGACCTGGGGGGCCATTTATAACCAGTCTTGATATTGACAAGTCTCACATTTAAATCGAATGTATTTCTCCTTCTCTCCCCCGGCACACCTAGATAGCTATGGTCTGTTACAAGTTTACTTTGGCTTCACATTTTTCACGTTGACATGTAGGGAAGAGCTATATTCTCGTGAAGGATATGGCTTGCAACCCTCTCTTTAATTCAATCCTCAGTGGGCTGCAGCAGTTTCAGAAGTGTATGCACAAATGCTAAGAGCTAATAAAAATGGCATCGTGGATGCTACCAGAGACTAAGCATTTTCAAATAAAACATCCCAGACTGAAGCCACATCAATCCCACATTTCACCATCACTCTGGTAAATGGCTCCCCTGACCCTGTGGCTTCTATCAATCTCTGATTTGGAAGATGCAATCAGGGCAAACAGATTTGTCTTTGGACATTTAATTAAATACAGAGCCCTTCAAGGTACTATTTATAAACAAATGTGAGTCATTTTTTCTGGTACGGTAAAAAATTAGTTTCTATTATGGATTGCAAATTAGATTGAGTACTGGTGGGTATTATATAGCTTATAGATAGATTGTTCTCTAATGTACTTTATAATATCTAGTGAGAAAACTTATCTAAGTTCACATTCTCATTATGAACTGGAATACACTTTGATTTTTAAAAATTTAGAAAATAAAGCATATAGCAGGAAAAATAGCAACCCTATGTTCCTAAAAAAAATCTATTTGGATAGAAATCCTTATAATTGCATTTAAAATGCTACATTTATTTTCAGAGGTATTTTTTGGTAAAGTAATGCTTCTTTGTATACTGGTTATCTTAACATAATCTACTTAAGTGCTAAAAATTCAGCATTATTTTTAGATTTCTGAAACGTATAGAGAAAATTCCATTCCGCTTATATTCTATCATTTCTATTTAGACATTTAACAGGTAGAAATTAATGTCCTGATTCCAAATTTGAAGGCAAATAAAAAGTAAACTTCTTAGAGCCTATAATAAGGATGAATAGGAGGAGAACCAAGATGGCAGCCTAGGTAAGCCCGTAAGCTGCTGCCTCGCACAACAATTTCAAAAACAACAACTAAAATCAGAATGGAATTCATCCAAAAAGACAAGAAAGCTGGATGAGAGGGAAATCTATAACTAGAAAGAAAGAGAGAGGCTCACAGATCAGATTGGGAGCCACAAAACAGTGAGGTAGGGAGATGCTCGCGCGCAGAGAGGAAGTGTGGTTGGAAGGGAAAGGAATTCCCGATTGCACTGAACCCTTTCCAACTGTACTGAACCCCAACCCTGGCCAAAACCCTGTGGACTCAGGCTCGTATGGGTGGAGTCTGGACTGTAGAGAAAGGCACCCAGAGACTCAGAGACTGGGAGACCAGTGGAACCAGGAGCCACAGCAGGCAGGGTCTACAGTCATGTGCGAGTGAGTGCGCACAGAGAGGTCTGACCATGGAACTTGCCACGGCCTCTCTGTAGCAAAAGGAGTCAGAAGCTTCAGACTACAGAGACCCAACTCAATTCTGGGAGAGCCCCTGGGGCACCCATGCTCTTGCACAGGGAAGCTGGGACAATCAGGTGGAAACTCAGGCGAGTGCACAAGGGCAGGGTGGATGGGAAGCAAAGACTGTCAGCTCAGCCCTGAGACCCTGCCCCATCCAAACTGAGCACAGAGGCTTCTGCAATTTTATCAGTCTGATTCTATAGGACTGTTTCCAATACAGAAGGTATCCCAGAGTAGACACAGTTGATACCCACATCCAATTGGCCTGAAAGTCAATTCCTCCCATGGATACCAACAACAATAAAGAATTAGCTACAACAAGGCTGTACACACAGTCCACAAAGGAGAGCACCAAGAGTGTCTACCTGAGGTAACTGAGAAGGCTGACCCACTGGGCCATATAGGACACCAAACACACAAAGCCATCCTACCAACTCTGGGAAGCAGCAAAAATGCCAAGACAAGGAAATAGATCTCAAAAGAAAGAGATGGAGGATATAGAGTTCAAAACTATGGTTTTAAGGTTATGCAAGAATTTCCTAGAAAAGGCTAATAAATTTCACGAGACCCAACTAAAAATTAAACATAAACTGACTAAATTGGATACTATTATGCAGTGATCCAACAGCAGAATGGAGGAACACAAGAAAGAGGCAAAGGACACTCCTCTGGAGAAGCAAGAAGAAAAGAGAATCCAGAAAGTTGAAGATAGTGCAAGGAACCTCTGGGACAACTTCAAGTGTACCAACATCAGAATTATGGAGGTTCCAGAAGAAGAGAGAGTGCAAGATACTGAAAACATATTTTTAAAAAATAATATCAGAAAACTTCCCCCACCTGGTGAAAGAAATAGACTTACAAGTACAGGAAGCCTACAGAACCCCAAACAAGAGGAATCCAAAGAGGAACACACCAAGACACATCATAATTAAAATGCCAAGGGCAAAAGACAAAAAGAGGATCATACAAGCAGCAAGAGAAAAGCAGATGGTTACCTACAAGAGAGCACCCATAGGACTATCAGCTGATTTCTCAACAGAAACCACGCAGGCCAGAAGGGAGTGGCAAGAAATATTCAAAGTGATGAATAGCGAGAACCTACAACCAAGATTACTCTATCCAGCAAAGTTATCATTCAGAATTGAAGGGTAGATAAAGAGCTACACAGATAATAAAAAGTAAAAGGAGTTCATCACGACCAAACCAGTATTATATGAAATGCTGAAAGGTATTACTTAAGAAGAGGAAGAAGATCAAGTGAATTAAAAATCTGAGGTACAGAATAAACTGGTGAATATAATAGAATTAGGGGCAAATAAAGGGAGTGGATTGATAATTATCAGGGGATGAGGGGTGTAGGGGGTACAGAAAGAGACTCGATTAAAATCATATAACCTATGGATGAGGACATGGGGGGGGGGTGGAGATAAGGGCAGAGGGTGGGGCGGGAACCGGGTGGAAGGGAGCTATGGGGGGGGGGGGGAGTAGAAACAATTGCAATAATCTGAGCAATAAAGATTTATAAAAAATAAATAAATAAGGATGAATAAATCAGGTATTTATGTTTTTCCATACACTCTGCATTGATAAGTTATGTCCTCACCTCTTTTGCCTTTCATTCTGAATGCTCATTCCAGCAATAAAATCTATCTGAAATATAAGTTGAAATATAAACCACCTTTTCTCTCTTATTTATGAGTGATTTCTAAAGAATGGTTAATTAATTTTTTTATTTTGTTATTAGAATGAAAAAATGATAAAAGGGAATATGTGTAGAGTCAATTCTATTTCAAAAGTGGAAAAAGTAGCTTCTTAGTAAACCCCAAAAGTGTGTGCCTCAGGAATGGCCCAAATGCCATCATCTAGAGATCTAGTGTCTTCCTTGGGGATTTTTAAAGGCAAATGGTCCCAGTATTATGTGTGATTTAATTTTGTGGGCTTTTCTTTAATGATGGTAGAAGTTCATAGTGGCATCAAAGTGCTGAATGATGGAGATGGCCTTTTGGCCAAAGGCCGTGGAATATTACAAAGGGAAAGAAGTCTTTCTCTACATGGTTTTTTCTATAGCCAGTTATGACTTAAAGGGAATTTAAAATTGTTTAGTGAAATGGTAATAAATGCTAAAACAAAAATTATGAGTTGTTATGAGAGTATGTGACAGTGGACTCCAGGTTCTCTTATATGATATTATATGACAGGGACTCAGGGAGAAATTGTCTCAAACTTTAACTTTTGTACCCAGGCTCCTTGCTTTTTGACATAAGAGAAAAACAGCATATGCAAAGAGTTGAAATAATATGTGGACTTAATTACTCATTGAAGTTTTGTGATAGAAATATGCATCTATCTCAGTGGTCGACAAACCACTGCTTGCAAGCCACATGCAGCTCTTTGGCTCATTGAGTGTGGCTCCTCCACAAAATACAATGGCCTGGGTGAGTCTATTTTGAAGAAGTGGCATTAGAAGTTTAAGTTTAAAAAATTTTGCTCTTAAAAGAAATTTCAATCATTGTACTGTTGATATTTGGCTCTGTTGACTAATGAGTTTGTGGACCACTGGTCTATCCTATTCAATCCCCCACACACACTTTTTTTTCTTCATTCTTCTAACTTACCACACATCTGATTATTGCATCAGCCTCCTACTTTCAATCTCTTTCATTTCTGTTTATTCCATAAATGGCTGCATGAAACCAATTGCATATTGTATTTTATGTATTCCTTTGCTACAGAGCACTATTCGCATTGATTTCTAAGGTCAGTAATATTTGTTAGACAATGTTTAACATCCTGTAATCTCCCTATTCTCTCTAAATTCGAATGCAATCCTCAGCCATGGTTTCAAGGATTCCCCTAGTTTGGTCTCAACTTCTTTTTCTAATCTCTCCATGCCATTATACCTGCACAATTTTCCACTGTGCTCAAGCCAACTTGAGCCACGTTACTTAAACCTTTAAAAACACAAACAAACAAACAAAAATACACAAGGAAAGTCTCCTCACTATTATGTTTAGGCAAATTCTATTCAGCTTTCTGGGTTACATCCAAAACAAACTTTGCTTCTTATAAACTATGTAATATTACTTTTTAAAAAATAGTTGGATATTGAACACAAATATATATATATGTACATATGCTTTTATGTTAAATATATGTTTGTATATATTAGCATATAATCTAGAAGCATATGTATACAGAATATATATGAACATATATATGGAAAGAGAGAGAGAGAGCGTGCGAGCACTAGACTATTAAAAGGTCTTTCAAAAAGCAAGACCTTCTTTTATTTTTAAAAATGCTATGGTTTTGCCCAGCTGATATGGCTCAGTGGTTGAGCATTGACTTATGAATCAGGAGATCATAGTTCTATTCTCAGTCAGGACATGTACCTGGGTTTTGGGCTCAAACCCCAGAAGGGGGCATGCAGGAGATAGCTGATCACTCATTCTCTCTCATCATTGATGTTTCATCTCCCTTCCCCTCTCCCTTCCTCTCTGAAGTCAATAAGAATATATTTTAAATTTAAAAATTCTATGGTTTTATACATACGTTTTCCATAGTAACTTGTTAATTGGTAAATTCAGGGTAATAGAGAAAAAAAGAAGTAAAATTGTTAGCTAACTGATAATAGAATTATACTTCAACCAAGTGTTTTCCTCCTTTGTTATAGTTAAATTCCTATTCAGTTCTCAAAATTGATCATCAATATGGTTCTCAAACATTTGATTCTATGGTACTTTAGCCAGATTTTAGCAACCACCCAAATGTTTAGGAAAAAAGGATAGAACCATAGTTGCAGCCTCTGAAAAGAAGCCTTTTATTCTATAACCCAGTACACTGTGGGATTTGCTGGAACTGTCATAATTAGTATATTTTAATATTGCTTATACCATGAAATTTTTTCATTAAATCTACTGACCTCATGCTAAGAAAGAAATTATTTTTAATAAATAAGAATTTATCTACCAGTTGTCAGAAACTCTTGTATTTTACACAAGGGGCCTTTATTTTCCTCAAAATCTGCAGGGTACCTGACATGAATGAAATAAAACTCTAATTTACTGACAAGTGTGTAAGCAAGGCAGGAGTGAGGGGAAAGTGGTCTTGGGGATACTTTTATTAGTCTAAGTTTGTTATTAGTATACTTTATTACTGTCAAAGCTCTGTTCAGAAAATAGTAAATCCAATACACTTTACAAACCTACTAAATGTGTGGATTTATTTATTTTTGAACATTTAGACGTAGTCATAAATAGACAGGATGGTGTTAGTATGTCCTCCAGCTGCCAACATATGAAATTACTTTCAGAGTGGATGGTCTCCAGAGGTGGTCATAGAATGAACTCCCTTGAAAGTAAGATGTTCTGCAGAATTTTTCAGGGACCTCTGTCAATAGTAGGCTACCTGATCTGGGTGGGGACAACATTTTATGTAAACACAATGTCACCTTTTGATATTCTCTATTAGAGAGAGGGAGTCCATTATTATTTCGTCTCCATTTCCCAGGAAACAGATAATTTAAGGTGATTTCCCTAGGCAAATAGAAAAAATACCTATTTTAAAACATGAATGGTCTTTTATTTTTATATTAAAGTAAAAATGGCGTCATTTTTACTGTATTCCATGATGGTTTTACCCATAGAATGTGCAATTTAAACTGCAAGTTTACTTTAATAGTGATTCTAGCATGTTTCTAGCATTGTTTTAATATTGGAGAGTTCCATTTGTCTCCCCTTTTTCCTTCTCCCTATTCCCTTCCACACAAGCCTTTTCTGCCATTGTAGAATGCCCCAATCTAAGAAAAAGGAGCCTTTGGTTTGTCTTTAGAAAGAGAAAACTTTGCATTGCACAGTCCAGCCATCCCTTTAAAAGAAAACCTTTCTCCTTTATTCCAGGACATCTACTTAGATTGCATAGTCTGGTTAAGAATGCTTTTTATACAATGCTATGCTGCTTGGTGGTCCTTATTCTCTGATTTCCTGGCATTAAAGTGTGGCTAGTGGCCTATGGCTAGAGGTGATAGGTTTTTTTTTTATTGTTGTTGTTGTTTGTTTTGTTTCTTTGTTTTTTGTAGATTAATGGAAAGATAGTGATAACACATTCTTCTAAGGGGACTGAGAGCCACCTTCTGACCAGCAACACTGTCTGAACTTTATATCAGCTGAAATCATGTTCAATTATGGTGAGCTTGTGGTTTGAGGGTTTAACCTCTGATGTCGCTCGCATTCCACGTAATAATATACTTTGCTCGCACACTTGAGCTTCATGGTTCTCCTGTAAAAGGTGGGCAATGCTGTGAGAGAAAGAATCCTCTGACAGAGAAAAGACTCCACTTAAAGAATCTTCCCGATGCACAAATTCTTTAAGTGGAGTCTTTTCTCTGTCAGTCTTTTCTCTTCTTAAACATGACATTCTCTACCTTGTCTCTCAGAGTTTCACATTTCTTTGTTTTGTTTTGTATTTTTTTTATGTGTAGGAAGCAGATAATTTGAGCATTGCCTGTTCTATTTGACAAAACAAAACATAAAATAAATTTTGTGACTTTGTAAAGAGTTATGCTTACTTCATCATTTCAATCTTTACATTTATCTGCTATAATGCACAGATCTCTAGAACCTCTTCCAGGTATGCTGGAGAAAAGCATCATGAGCCTATGCAAGTTGCAAGGGTTCCTTGTAGCATAAACCACATTTGAGTAGAAATTTTCCCCCAAATGAAGAGGGAGGTCTAACAACAGCTTCCAGGTGCCTTGCAGCATCTGCAAGCCCTGCTGGATACAGAACAAGTAATTAAAATCGACTCCACTCTTCAGCCACTCACTGACTGGAGCTAAGTAGAAGTTACAGGATTATGGCCACTCCTTCCAAAGGCGAGTGAGTTCGAAGCTGAAACAGGCAGCACCAGGTGTGGAACAGTGTTATTAAAAATGAGATTTCAAAGTAAAAGGAAACAGAACATCAAACTTCACTTCATGGATGCAAGGTTAGAGAGCTGTAAACACTTGAAATGCTTTTTTTTTTTCCTGGTTTTAACAAGAAAAATGTAATAAGTGTTCAAATTCCCATTACAAGGTTGTCAGACCAAAATTAGTACACGAGGCGCTGCAAGCCACAGGTTGTTCAGAATTTACTGATGCGTAAAATCAGAATTAGGTGAAACGCTAGACTCAGGAGGAAGGCCAGCACATGTTCATTTGCAACCACTGAAGTGTCAACAAAAATATGAATATATCTTTTGCCTAAATATCCTCTAAGTTTAAGTAAAGGGAATGCACCAATACCAATTACTCCTTACTTATTGATTTCAAGACTTTATTAACATTTAAGAGTATTTCACTTTAAAAACAATATGTTGATTGAGATATTGTACAGTGTGCATGTTGACTACGAGTTGAAGGGCTCTCACTAAGTGACTTTATTCTCTAATTGATTTAGTCAGAAGTTAGAGATGGAAGTCCCAGTGCATTATTTTAGAGACCAGGGGACTGGCATCTAGAAAGATGAAGCAAATTAATTGTCAAGGAGGTTGCAGGGAGAATTCTGATATTGGGTGAGAGTGCAATGAACTTTAAACCTAAAGATTCGATTATTCTGTCTTGTATGAAATCACACAGCCAGTTAGAGATGGAATCCATGTCTCTTAATTAATCACATTATGTCTGGTGCGAATGTTGAGAACGCTAGTAATGCAGAATGCAGAAAGGTCATATACTGTGACCAAGGATCACTAATACCAATAAAAATATCAAATAAATCACTATATCTCCTAAGATATGTAATAAAACATACACTTTAGTAATATCTTTTATTAAAACTCCCTTGAAATATTTTCTCTCAATAATCAGATTCTTGATAAATCCCAAATTATTCTCTCCTTCAGTTTTTGACCTTTACTCTTTTACCTCTTTTCTTCTTGAAACTCTCATCTGGACCGCTGAAAAACTACATTTCAGCATTTTCTCCCACCTCTCTCATTCCACAGCTTCTATTTTCGTTGTTTCTTTATCCTCCCTCCTTTCTCAATACGGTGGCATTTGTCCAAACTCTGCTCTATGATTTGAAATATATGCGCATCTCACAATGTCTAGGTCAAGCATGGTCAACTTTCAGCCTTTAACCAGAAGCCCTGTTTTGAACCTCTAGTTGGTGACCATATATATTTCCAGACAAAGTTCTTCCTCCCACCTGTCACCAGAACATCCCAAATAACTCATCATATTCTCCAGTGAAACAGCAATCTCTTCCAATTGTGCTCCTTCTACCGAAGGAGATAATTCACCCATTTGACTCACTTGCTTTTTTGTTATGATTCTTTTTTTAATCATTTTAGCAGGCAGTAGACGAGGAGCAGCCATTGCATTTTGGTCCTAATTATCTATGAGACACCTTGATAGCCCTTTTACAAATGTAGAGAAGGCAAGGGGCATCTGGAAGAGTAAGTAGAAAATTCTCAGAAGAGAGCAAGGATCAAGCAAAGGAAGCCATATAAGCAAAGACAATGGGATCCAAAGGCATGCAATAAATTCAATTAGCCTAGGAATTTGCAATTGAAGCGTAAAAGATATATGGCTCAGTGTTGAGAGAAAAAGCTAGATAAGTGGACTGTTCCTCACTTCAAAAATATGAATTCAGCCGAAACCAGTTTGGCTCAGTGGCTAGAGCATCGGCCTGCGGACTGAAAAGTCCCAGGTCCGATCCCAGTCAAGGGCACATACCTTGGTTGCGGGCACATCTCCAGAAGGAGATGTGCAGAAGGCAGCTGATCGATGTTTCTCTCTCATCAATGTTTCTACCTCTCTATCTCTCTCCCTTCCTCTCTGTAAAAAATCAATAACATATATTTTAAAAAAGAAATATGAATTCACTTTAATTTTATATGACTTATTAGGCGTATGCCTTCCCCCATCCTTAGTGGCAGAATACCGTGTTTGTTTACTGGTGAGAGACCCCAACTTGTTTTTCTGTCACTAGTGTTTTTCACAAATTTTTCATAAATGTTACCTATCATGTACCTCTTTATGCATAGATAGCAATATGCCAAGTGTACATATCCCAGCTTAGTTTCAGTCATCATCAGGGCTGTTCACACCTACTTGTTCTTATCCCATACTCTATACATGTGAAAGTCCTTACTGTTGCAGGAACACGCTGTGTCGTTTCTGTTTCATGCGCTAGATTGTGTTATTTCTCTTCTGTTTCATGCGCTAGATTGTGTTATTTCTCTTATCTGAAATGTCTTATTTTCATCTCCTCTCATTCTGGGAGCAGATAAAGTCCCATATCATCTTTTTGATGACTTACAGATATCAGATCAGTGTTGACACAAGCAAAGAAGTGAATCCATCTTATTCATAAATTAATCTTTAAATTTAAGTTGCAAATTTAGGCAAAGCAAATTAGACAGATTAGACAGCCAGTCGCTGGACTTTTCCTCTTCTCCCCTGCCAGGCCTTGTGATGACACATGCTGTTCTGGGCCTACCCATTACACAAACACAGAGGAAGTCTAACATATTATTTTTCTCTACATAATCTCTTTCTATGAAACTTTATTTTTGGTTTTACTAATTTGACTAATTCATGAAATAAACTAAGTTTGGTTGAGTATTTACCATAAGCTAGGTACAGCAATAGTAAATAGTCTACAGATGTTTACTGAGAAGTAGAGGCAAAAGATAAATAATTAAGCACTTAATGATAATATAAAAAGATAAGTGGTAAGTTAGAAGTGTGCAGAACACCAACTGAAAAGGGAAGGGTGTGGTCACAGCAAGCCTGCCAGAATCCTATCATGTGCTCAGTATTTTTCTGGACACTGGAGACTGTAAACCCAGAACAAGAATTGAGAAGTGAAAATGCAGAACACAAGACCTCAAACAAAAGCACTTCATATGCCAATGCAGAACTTATATAGTATTGTTTCTAAGCCAATACTATATAAATTTTGTGGATCTTAGCTTTAGAACCCACAGCCAATCAAAATTAGAAGTGGAAAATGTGTTGCCAGAGGGGAAAAATTATACTGAAATAAAATATAAGAATGTATAAAATAGCCCTAGCTGGCTTGGCTCAGTGGATAGAGCATCAGCCTGCAGACTGAAGGGTCTCAGGTTCGATTCTGAGCAAGGGCACATGCCTGGGTTGCAGGCTCAATCCCAAGTGGGGGATGTGTAGGAGGCAGTCGATCAATGATTCTAATCATTGATGTTTCTATCTCTCTCTCCTTCTCCTTTCCTGTCTAAATCAATAAATAAATATATTTTAAAAATGTATAAAATACATAGCTTGAGGAGTGCTTTTTAGTAATGAAGAAGAAAATCCTCACATTGCAGTAGGCTACAAGAAAAGTCTGTGCAAAATAAATGAACAACACGACAGAAACAAACTTATAAATACAGAGATATCTGGTTGCCAGATAGAAGGAGGTTTGGGGGATGGATGAAAAAGGTGAAGGGATTAAGAAGTACAAATTGCCAATTATAAAACCAGTCACAGGGATGTAAAGTACAGTATAGTAATATATATATATATATATATATATATATATATATATATATAGTGTTCCCTCAGGAGTTTGACTGTGAGACTGGAAATTTGTTTGCTCACTATGATGTGCACCTACCACCAGAGAGTGACATGGAACTAAGGAAGGCCTCAGCAAGCAGCCAGCAGCTGTGGAAGGGAGGCCCTAGTAGGCAGCCAGAAAGCCCCAGTAGGCTCTGATTGCTGGCCAGGCCTAGGAACCCTACCCATGCACAATTTCGTGCACCGGGCCTCTAGTATTGTAATAATTATGTATAGTGTCAGATGGATACTAGACTTACTGGGGTGATCATTTCATAAGTCATATAAATATTTAATCATTATGTTGTACACCTGAAACTAATTTAATACTGTATATCACTATAAGTGAAAGATAAAATATAATTTAAAGAAAAAGTAAAACCCAAAAAACACAAAACAATAGTTTGTCCATTAATTTATTCAGCAAAAACAACAAAATACATCACTGACTACATGCTATATGTGGAGAATTATGTTAAATAAAGGCAAAAAAAAGTGAAAACCATGAAGTCAGGTAATAAGATAACTTGGTGGAACCAATGTGATAAGTGCTGTGAACAAATATAGGCCAGAAATCTGGGAACACAGAGAGGGAGTGATTAATTCTGCAGGTGGGGAGATATCATAAAGAAGGTAATTGGGACTGTAAATTAAATGATTTTAGCAGAGGAAAAAAGTAAAGTCCATTCTAGACCAAGAGACAGGGGTAAAGAGAGAGAGAGAGAGAGAGAGAGAGAGAGAGAGAGAATAAAAAAAAAAACAACAACCCCAAAACATTCAGAAACATAAAATTCATGGAATATGGAATATTTGAAGAATGGCAATGTAGGCTTATATAGTTTTCACCTTATGATGTACAGTGCTTTATAAGATGCCTTAAATATTTTGGAACAAAGCAAGGTAAAACAACTATTTTAATACTAGTGGTCCAGTGCACAGATTTGTGCACATTGAAAAGAAATTGATTAGAAGAAATATTTTAATATAGATATTCGCCCTTTCTCTATAATAGAAATGTCAACAAAAACAACCAAATCCACAACCGACAATGACAGATGGAAACACACATGTGTGATTGGCACCAGTGAGAGCTTTATATGTATCGTGCATGCACAAGTCAAAGTTTATTTTTAAATTGTTAGTGCAAGTCATATGTACCAGCCAGCTGGTCAGCCAGTCAGATGGATGGCTGGTCACTTAGCTATGTATATATATATATATATATATATATATATATATATATATATATACACATACAAGTAGGCTAGTGGAGGACGCAGATAGTTGGGTAGGCTGATCTTATGCTACTAGCTACTTAGTCTCTGAGATTAAGTGGCAAGGACGATCCTAGAATACTGACAAGAAAAGCAGATGAGGGGTCAGAAAATCCTAGTTCTCATCCTGGGTGTCCAGTCATCCCAGTTTGCTTGCAACATGGGATTTTCAGTTCTATAGCTGGCAGAGTCCTTTTGCAAACCAGGATGGTTGTTCGCCTCAGCTCAACTTAGTCACTTGATTCTCTAGACTTCAATGTTTTCTGTTTTGTTTTTTAACTATAATCAAAATACATTTTAAATTTATCAGTCACTTAGTCACTTGACTCATGAGGTATCACTGGTTTTCTTTTCGTTTTTAAACTATACTCAAAGTAATTACAATGAATTTTCTGTAGAGATTCTTCCAGAGCTATGACAAATAATTTACAAAACCGGCAACAAATATTCCCCTCTTTCTATTCATTTCATTTTGCAAGGTGCGTCTGCAGTTCCTCCCCATTCCTTGTTCCCCACTCTGAAGCTGGGACGTTCTGTGACTCGCTTTCACCAGCAGATGCAGCAGAAGTGATGGGGCCCCTTCCAAGGCTAGACTTTAAGAAACCTTGAAAGATTTCCATCCATTCTCTTGGAAACCTGCCCACAACCCAGTGAACAAGCCTGGCTCAGCTGCTAGAAGATGACAGAATACGTGAGCCACCCTTACGTCAGCACTGGATGGATGAGACAGATGTGATGAGTGATGTGTAAGAAACCAACTAAGACAGGAAAACTTCTGAGCCCACCTGCACCTGACTGCAGGCAAGTGACACAACTCAGCAGAATAACTACCCTGCTGGCCCCAAATCCTGCTGAGCAATAACTAATGGTTATCACTTGAAATCATTGAAGTTTAGGGGTGTTTTGTTGCACAGTAACTGATAGATCTAAAAGATGATTTCTAAGTTCAAGATAAATGGGGTGCCACAGGACAGTACCCTGATCTGAAACGGATGGCATTCCAGGAAGGAGCACTGTGGGGACAGGGCTGGGGCCAGTGTTTCTTACTTCATAAAGTAAATCTAAAACACCAAGAAAGAGACAAGCACAGCAGCACAATACAGCATGCTGTTGGAAATGTGGGAATCCTAGTCAGAAGAGAGCTCCCTTAACGGAAAAAATCTTATCCTTGGGATTGTAATATTATTCGTATTTTTAAGCATTTTGCAAGTCAGGGGTAATGATAGATATTTGTACTCATATAATACAAATAATCACTTCTCCTGGTATCATCTTTGACTAGAATAAAGGATAAATACTGTACTCACTTCATAACCTCTTTGCTTCTAATAGCTATAATTCACACCGAAGTGTCCCTGGGTAATTGGGCACAAGTTTTAAAAACCTGCAGTAGTCTTTCCATGCTTAAACACTAATGTGAACGGACCGGACAGAGAATATGCAGTCTATGTATGGGAGATGCTTTTAGCTCATGGAGTTTACCTATGAGCTAGCTCGTTTATAGAATATTGGTAATTGTGACAATGGGACAAATGGAAGGTTTTTGGGTTTTATTAAATGCTCCCCAATTAAATTTTGCTTATAATACCAAGTCTTTGATCTTCTCTCACAATTTCAGTGGACCTCTATTGATGGGAAATACAAGGGAATAACAGAGTGTGATTTTGTCTTCAATACAGAAGGGGCACTAGGTCCCATTGAGTGGATAATGGAAGGTGTTAAGGGGATTACATATCATTAGAATTATACAGGTATTTCCTGCCCCAGAGTAGCTCTGGAAAAAGAGAATTTATATTGCATCTAGTGTTAATAAAAATAATATACTGAGTTTTATTTTTCCCAGTCAAAACATGTTGACCCCTTTTTCCTTAAAGAATGGAGCCTGGCCCTAGCTGGTTTGGCTCAGTGGATAGAGCGTCAGCCTGTGAACTGAAGGGTCCTGGGTTTGATTCTGGTCAAGGGCACATGTCTGGGTTGTGGGCTCCATCCCCAGTGGGGGGCATGCAGGAGGCACCCAATCAATGATTCTCTCTCATCGTTGATGTTTCTCTCTCTCCCTCTCCCTTCCTCTCTGAAACCAATACAAATATATTAAAAAAGAATGGAGCCTGGAATTGAAAAGAAAAAATGAAGGGAAGAGAGAGACTTTGGAAAACTGGGCTTCTGTGCTGGGGAAACAGCCTCCTGGCCACTGTTCTTCTCTGGCCACTGCGCTTACTTCAGGGGCTTAAAGAAGCTCTCCCCATCAACTATGCAGTTTTCTTTATTTGCCTTTAAGAGAGCATGGAACTTAAACTTACTCTCTCCCTTCTCTCTCCATGTGGTTATGTGGCAAGGAGGGTTTGCATGGGAAGTTATGGGGAATTATTGCTCTGGAATACCAGTGAAAACTTTAGAGCAGACTAATAGACGGATAGAAATGACTTTCAAGGTAGATTAATTGAACATGGTGTGCCATCGAGCTTTCATTTAGGGTTGGGGAACGTGGAAACTGGATTTAAGTCTACAGACTGAGATAGTGCAAGAATGATGTAGTAGTCCAGACTTACAGGTTTTGCTGACCAACAAGGCTTAGGAGAGCAATCAGTTAAAGCGAGACTATTATTTCAAGCCTGAGGATAATGGAAAAAATGGTGGGAATAGTGACAAAGCTCCAGGTAGGAGGAAGATCAGGTTTCAAAGGATGATGTGTGGGATGCGTGTGCACATGAGGCAGTGTGCAGAGCTCTCGGTAAGGAATCCCTCAACAGAGATGTAGATCAGCCCATGTGTGAATCACGGGTGCTGGACATGAGCCATGTGCTCTACTAAACATACTTTTAAGAGAAAGCATCATCTCTCAATTCTGGCAAATTTTTTAAAAAAATATATTTTATTGATTTTTCACAGAGAGGAAGGGAGAGGGATAGAGAGCTAGAAATACCGATGAGAAAGAAACATCGATCAGCTGCCTCCTGCACACCCCCTACAAGGGATGTGCCCACAACAAATGTACATGCCCTTGACCAGAATCCAACCTGGGACCCTTCAGTCCGCAGACTGACACTCTATCCACTGAGCCAAACAGGTTTTGGCAATTCTGGCAAAATTTGTGAAATGGATATGGTTACCTTCTTTTTCTTGTAAGTGTATAACATGAGGCTTATACGTTTTAAAGATCTCACAGTAATCACATAGTCTAGTGGCTGGACTGGACACATAATTTGTGGGGCCCAGTGCAAAATAAAATCATGGTGGGTGCACTGTTCAAACTTATTTAAAATTTCCATTTGGTGACAATAAAATGCCAAACCAAAGAGGAAAGCCTTTGACACGTGGTGCTCTGTGCAGCTACACACGCAGAATGCCAGGAAGCTAGCTCTGTCCCCAAGGATTAATCCCAGACCTACTGAGCTCACAGCACACTCTATGCCTCTACCTCAACTTCTGGTTCCTGTTGAAAGAGGAGCAGAACCATTTTGATGGCATTTTAAAATAATTATTATGACTGTGGATAAAGATACTGACAACAGCTCTTTGCTAAAAAATAAGTCAGACATATTATCTGAAGACGTGTTTAAATCTATCACCAAAGGCACATGTGGATAAAACCTGACCGGAATATTTTCTGTAATTATTTTCTTTCACAGGCTGAGGAGCCATCAGAAATATAGGCTTGCAGTTTAAAATACGCTTACATGTAAACCTGGCTGAGCCTACATTTAAGACTAAATAAGCCTAGATATAAAGCCACATGTATATGGGCAGATGATTTTCAACAAAGGAGCCAGAAACACACAATGGAGAAGAGGAAGCCGCTTCAGTAAATGGTGCTGGGAAATTTTGAAAGCCACATGCAAAAGAATGACACTAGATTACAGTCTTTCCCCATGTACATAAATTAATTCAAAACAGATCAAGGACCTAAAAAAAAACATCTGAAAGAATAAATTACATGGGAGAAAACATATGGACCTTGGTTATAGAGAACATTTTATGAACTTGACCCCAAAGGCCAGGGAAGTGAGGCAAAAAATAAATGAATGTAACTGTATCAAACTAAAAAGCTTTTGCACAGCAAAAGAAACTGGCATCAAAACACAGAGGTGGTGGATGGAACGGGAGATGATATTTGCAAACCTTTGTCAGAGATGGTAGCTCTGACAATGGTTTAATATCCAAAACATATCAAGAACTTGGGGCAAAAGGGCCCTAATATGCAATGGAAGAGGATTTGACTTAGGTGAGCACACAGTGCAATATGCATATCTTGTACCATAAAAGGTACATTTGAAACCTACATGATCCAATTTACCACTGTGACCCCAATAAGCTTACTAAGAAAGACCAAATTATTAATTGGGGAGCATGTGTGCTGAAAAAGTAGTATCATATTTGTTAATTCACTTCTAGCATCATCTTGCCCAGTAGCATTTAAACAGAACCTCTTACTTAAGATCAGCTATTTAAAAAGAGACATTTTGAGAGTAACTGTACAGAACAAATCCGTGCACTTTACAGATGTATTTGCATATGTCACATAAATCCTAACTGTGATGTCTGTGAAGTTGCCTTCCATCATGCACATCTAAACACCACAAAGGTAACTATGGGTGTGCACTAGGTGGTTCCAAACACATTATGATTTCTTAATTAATGAAGAGCAATTCGAGCAAGATTTTGAGACCCTTCCACCCCAAAAATACATTCTGAGATTTTGTTGGAGATTCAATGTAAACTCAGACACTTTGTAATTTCAGGAAGAAGCATCTCATAGAATATATTCATTCCCTGAGGTGGAATCTTGCATTTTGCCTCATCTCAGCTTAGTTGATTAGCTCTTTATGGAACATCCTCTTCTAATAAGCAAAGTGGAGAAAGTGTTGTACACTGTGGATGCTTTGCTAAGATTTTTAGATCACTGAAATGAATGTTTTATGTTTTTTTGAATTCACTAATTTTTAAAGATATTTGACAAAAGGGATGATGAAGAGTCCCCTGCCTCTCTCATTCTCATGTGTGTGTGTGTGTGTGTGTGTGTGTGTGTGTGTGTGTGATGAGGAAGCTCAAGGTAAGGGATACCATGTAGAGCAGTGGTGCATCAGCGCAGGGAACACCACATGACTCTCTTTCTGCCAAACACACAGGTCTTTACTCCAGTGAGTATGAGAATAACTTCATGATTTAAATATTTTATGAAGTGTTCTAAAACAAAATTTAAGTCTGAAACTGTTTAAAAGTAGATTTACTCTTTAAATATCAAGAATAGTGAGAACACCAACAAAGATTTAAAGACACCGCTGTAACTTAACCGAATACCCAGGAAGCATATGTGAGAGGGGCAAGTGGATTGGACTGAAGCCAGGCACTCAATGTACCTCAGAGTGGAGGGCAGGCAGTGGCCCAGTTGGGGTCAGGAGAGAAGCAGGAAGACACACAGTGAGAAGCAGAGGTGGAGAAAGCGGGGATGTTCCAGTTATGGTAGCTGCCTTCTAGAGTGGACCACAGCTGATCAAGTTTCTGGATCTTCCTGATTTGGGACAACTTACTAGTTCAGTCTCTTGGAGACCTGGCTCCCCTACCTGTTTTTTATCTTTTACCCAAGAGATTTGGGACTCTGTCACTGCCAGATGTAACCACGTCATTAATCCCCATTAATGTGGGAAAACCCAAGTATGTCTGGTTTCCTGTTAACAAAAAGGTCCTGACTCAAGTTACAAATAAACTGCATAATTGGAGTTAATTAGTACAACTGTTCAGTTCACCCTGTTTGAGGGGAAATGCTAATCCTCAGCAGCTGCTTCTTTTTTTAATCATCACCTCAGGATATGGTTACTGAATTTTTTAGAGAAAGAGAAAAGGAGAGGAAGAAGAGAGGGAGAGGGAAACGGAAGAGAAAGGGGGAGAGACAGAGGAAGAGAGAGACCCATATGAGAAAGAAACATTGATCTGTTGCATTTCATAACCACCTGACCACTGGGGATTGAACCTGAAGCCTAGCTAAGTGACCTGACTAGGAATCGAACCTGCACACTGCAGGATGATGATCCAATTGAATAAGCCACCTGGCTGGTGCTGACAGCTGTTACTTACACCTGCCTGATCTTGTGAATCTCCTGAAACTAGAGTAAAAATTCTATATTGTGAGGACCCACCCTAATTCTGCTGGCTGCATCAGAATTTCCAGGGAAAGCAGTCTGTTTATCTGTATTTCCAACAATTCTGATGACTAAACCAGTTTTTCTTGGGGGAAAATTATTGCACAACTAGAGGCCCAGTGCATGATTTCATGCATGGGTGGAGTCCCTCTGGGTGGCCTGCAGGGATGGGGCCAAAACCCGCAGTCCAACGCTACCTGCCAGTCCTACCTGCTGCTCCTCACTTATCCCAGCCCCACTGCGCCTGCCGTGGACTCGCTCCCATTCAGTCCTGATCAGGAGAGGTGAGCGCCACAGCCATGATCTGGCACTCTCCCAAGAGGAGTGGCCTGTGGGATTGGGCTGAAACTGGCTCTCCAACATCCCCCAAGGGGTCCTGGATTGTGAGAGGGAGCAGGCCAGGCTGAGGGATCCTCCCTGGTGGTCAGTGCACATCATAGCGAGCACTGGAGCACCCTTAACATATCATTAGCATATTACACATTGATTGGTTGTTTGGTTGTTTTGCCATTCAGTCTATTTGCATATTACCTTTTTATTACATAGGATGATTGGGAGATAGTGATTGTGCCTGAACTCAGGTTTCAGTTGTAGAGACTGAAGAAAGGGTCAGAAAACCCAGATTTGATCCAGTCTATCTGCTTCCACAATGGCCATTGATTAAAAGCCCTCATCTTTCAGAAGCGATCAACAAAGCTGTGGCCTGGACAGCAACCGTGGAAAGGCGGGGCCTGGCAGTAGCGAGGCAGGTTCTGTGAGGACTGAACTGGGGGAGGAAAGAGCCATTTCCAGGACCTCTCAATCGCACAGGCTCTGGGTAAGTCAGACAGTAGCCTTGGCTGATCAGGGACTCAACCCAAAGATGGTCCCTGGGGGAGGATGAATCAGGGACTGCCTACCACGGCTGAGGGGGCCCATCTGTATATCTAAATGGCCTGAAAATGGGGCAGGAGGATGGAACTCATTCTTTTTCTTCCAACAGGACCATATCCCTAAGAACTCTGCCTGACAGAAGAAGCCAGGTGGTTGGGGGTCCTGAGAAACCCAGAAATGATGCCATGGACAGCTTGTATGTCAAGAAGCACGTCTTGTTTAATTCCTTTTAAGCAAAAGGCCCCTAACCAGCTTCAAGAGAAAGGAGGTTGCCCAGACCAGTTTGGCTCAGTGGATAGAGCGTCGGCCTGCCCGACTGAAAGGTCATGGGTTCGAGTCCGATCAAGGGTATGTACCTTGGTTGTGGGCACATCCCCAGTGTGGGGTGTACAAGAGGTGGCTGATTTATGATTCTCTCTCATGGATGTTTCTAATTCTCTATCTCTCTCTTCCTCTCTATAAAAACATCAATAAAATATATTAAAAAAGAGAGAGAAAGGAGGTTGGTCATCACTGCCCCAGAACCTCGTGCACAGAAACATGCATGCACAGGAACATGCGTGCACAGTAGCCTCACTGTCCCCTCCTCCCAGCCACACAGACGCACACAGAGAAGAATCATATAAAATGCTCAGCATTGGTCTCAGTGTGGGGGATGTGGGGGAAGAACACAGCTCCATTCCACACACATGATTTATACAGCTAGACAAGCCCTGATGTGGTAGGCCACCCTCTAAATTTTTAAAGCACTTTTCTAATTGTGTTGAAAACCAGATCGGGGCAGTGTGGAGAGCACAGCTCTATCAAAAGGTTTAGTTAAAATGATTTACCTGTGGGTTTTCAATAACATTAAGTGGTTTGTGAAAAGTGTTCTGACTTGTGCTTACCATGGCTGGTGCTTAACAGCCTGGGCGCCGGAAAGGTACACCTCTCGAGACACATTCACGAGGAAAACGCAGGCCTTAACTACAGCTCGGTGTTTGCTTCCATGGCTGCCTTTTGAATATTAGCATTTAAACCACCCACCGCGGCTCTGCAGATGCTTTGCCGGGTAAATGAGGGAGAGATGAGAAAGCTCACACCTCATGGCCGCTGCTTTTAATTTACTGATAGTCCTGAGAGCCGGGTGGGCCAGAGAATCAGATTCTAAACCAGCATAAAAGAAGCTATCTTGGAAATCTAATGCCGTTTTTTTAGTTAATTTTCTTAAAACACACACACACACACACACACACACACACACACACACACACATACACTAAGGGGACTGACCCTATGTCTGCTGACAACTTCCTGATTCAATTCCATGCTACTCTAACTTAACCATATAAGAGAGAAACCTCAGATCTCCATTCCAACAATAGGAGACTAGTCATAATACTCTCACTTTCTTTATGAGAACGTCTTCAAAGAAATTCAGAGTGGTCTCCTCTCACCCTCGCAGTATCCTTAGAAATTCAGCTCGAACTGCTGTCATCTTCACTCACATTTGGGAGGCTGACATGGAGACATGAAAGGTAAGAGTTGCAGGGGTTTGGGCACATGCATTGTTCTGGCAGATTTATGTGGAAGTGTTTATTAGTTTCTACAGCATGCAGAGCACTATCCTATACTCTGGGGTTACTGCATAAGAGACAACCAAGGCCCCTGCCTCCCAGAGATTTTATTCCAGAGAGAAACAGATAACAAGTGAGTAAATCCAAACACGAGCTTTTTGGAGTGTAGTAAGAGGTTGAAATGAGGGTTTTATTACAGATACGGGGTAAAGAGAACCTCTGAGCAGGTAACCCAAGACCTAGAAACCTAGGAGGAGACTGCAGTGCTATGTCGGGGGCAATAGTGTCTCAAGCTGAGGAACTCGGAGGGGCCTCCCCCTGAGGCAGGAAGCAGTCTCATAGGAGCACAGAACAGAGACCAGGAGGAAGGATAAGAGTGTGGGGCTGTGCTGGACCTTTATGAGGAAGGAAAGTGATGAGATAAGGAGAAAAAGGAGCAGCCATCAGTTCATACAGGCTCTCAGGTGTCGTGCACGGTGTGGGGTTTACCTTTACTCTAAACAGAGGAAGAAGCCACTGGGAAGTTTCAATGATTCCAATGATGTTTTAAATCTCTGGTTGCTGGATCGAGGATGCTATACAAGGTCAGGGGTGGATAAAAAAGGCCAATTCGGAGGCTGTTTGAAAGGATAGGCTAAGCTGTGTGGATTAGGTGGGCAGCTGGGGAGACTAAACCACATTGAGCAGCTCAAAAGATTTTATTGCTGTGGGAAAGAAAAGAGTAGATTGGCTGAGTACAAAATAGGTGACTATAAAAAAATGAAAAACAAAACCCATGAATCAGATTTCACCTCTCTCTCTAAGATGAGATTCAAAGATGAAATGTGAGGATTCTCTCCCTCCCAGCAGTTGAGGAGATCGCCAGGCCTGCTTTACCCCAGCCACCATCGCTGTCTCCCGTGATTCTGTTAGAAAGGGGATAGCTGCTCTTTACTGAGCGTCCCCGCATGCCAGACCGTGCTCAGGACAAGGCATACACGTTAGCATCTCACCAGAATCCTTTCAGTTGGTAATTATTGTCCTCCTTGGACACATGGAAAAATCTAGGCTTAGAAAAATATTAGGTGAGCTCACTACATGAGAGACACTGTTTCTTTCCTAAGAGCATGAACTGGGACTGCGTTGACCAGGAGTGAAGCTTGCCAAACCCTCTTAGGAACTGTGTCATCACATTATTTCACATTTCTGTAGTTGACTTCTTTACTTGTAAAATGGGGGTGATTGAAAAATCCACTCTGTGGGATGGAGTGAGGTAATATGTGTAATGCTTTCAGACATTCCTAGCTGGATGTAAACCCATAAAAAATGTTATCAATTATTGTTGCTCAGATCACACAACTAGAAAATGATGGTGTTCACTTCTATGTAGGCTTTTCTTCTTCATTTTTTTTGGTAAATGATTATATCAATAAGTAATATAAAGTTTGAGTCCAACCTAACATATTTAAATAAAGAAGCAATATCTTCAGGTTTATTTACTTACTGATAACTGTGTAAAATGGGAGGCCAAACATTTCCTACATATTTTGTTAACTCTCTAGTAGCTTTTATAACAGTGAATTTTAAAGTGTATATGACGACCAGTATCTTTTAATAGATATTGAAAGCTTCAAATATCCTATATAATAAAAGCATAGTAAGCAAATTGTCCTCTCGACAAGGAGTTCACCCAGGAGTTTGACCAGGGTCTGGCTGGCTGGCCAAGGGAAGGGAAGAGGCCCTGGCCAGCAGCCACCAGCTGTTAGGGACCTTACCAGTGCACATATTTCGTGCACTGGGCCTCTAGTGCATATATAAAAGGATCCATTCCAAGAGAGGGATCATTAGTACAGAAGACAAAATTATAGCTAAACCTTAATATTCTACATATTTTTCTGGAAAAGCTCAAACAATTCCATAATAAGATCCATTTTCAGATATTCTAATACTATCTGCCCTTATTCCATTTTTACTCAGTTGTATACACACACACACACACACACACACACACACACACACCTCACAACACATTAAAAACACCTTCAAAACAAATAATGTATTTAAAATATTAAGCAATATAGCTTGGCACACAGTGGGTGTCTAGTAAACACTACCTCTCTTTGCTACTAGTTATCTCATCACAATGCCTCAGCCAGTGTGTGCAGGAGGGTGGCCAGCCAACCGAGCAACTCCGGCCAAGGTTCAGGCTTTAATTTTTAATTTTCCTATTTCCTTATGCTATAAATATCTCTCTGGTAAACAGCTGATTGCTAGGTTTTTTTTATATATCAGTTCAATATTTCCAGTGATTTCTAATGTTTGGGTTTCCTGTTACTAAGTTATTCCATACTTTCTATTTGTAGCTCATTTGATACATTTCATATATATATATATATATATATATATATATATATATATATATAAATTTTTCTTTGTTTTTGATGGGTTATTTTATTCCCATTAATTTTATTTCCTTAACTAGTTTGGAAATAGCACACTTAACTTCAATCCCTTTATTCATTGTACTAGAAATTTAAACCAATTTAAGTTTAGCAAATTCTAACAATATATTCACCTATTTCCAAATAATTCAAGCTTCTCAGAATACCCTCATTATTGTTTCCAAGTTATTTATTTTTCCATTTTTGTGAAATTAAAAAGTTTTATTGCTTTCTATGGCCAGTTTTATCACTCCTCAGCCTTTTGGTTAAGATCAAATGTACTAGAATATAACAAGAAGTTTTATTTACTTTGACTTACATACTGAAACCTTCATTGTGTTTCATTACTTGTTGTACCTCCAGTGCCTGGGTTCACTACCCTAACTTACATTCTTACATTGAACTATTCAGGCCACCCAGGTAGTATCAATTAAAGATGTGTTCTCTAGTGAACAAAACCTTAGTGAAAAATTCCCTTTTTCATTCAAAACAAAGACATGTGACAGATACATTTCCTCAAGGTTTCCTGAGTGGATTGAGTTATATCTGGTTCAGTTTTATGTGTCAGGGTTAGCCATTCATGGGCCAGGTGTTACTGGAGGGATGCTCTGCATTTTGCCTTCCTCTTCAGCCAACAACGTGTGAAAGCCACTGCTCAATGTCAGTAAATGCCCTTGAGGGAAAGCCAGCTTCCCTGCATGACTTTACCAACAGGGAAGCTCAGATCTTGGCTCTCTCGTTTCCTTGCCAGCCCATTGATAAAATCAAGCTGTTGGATAATATTTATTTATATGTTTTATATTGAAGCCAGTTTAGTTCAGTTTAGTTTCTTTGTTTTTTTTATTTTGGGAAGATTGGAGCAATATTTAATATGTTTTTATATAAAAGATATATATGGTTTTTAAAATTACATAATAAAAGTAGATGCCCCAAATAGATGTGAATTGAGTCCTTCAAAGACTACGGTTTGAGGACTAAATTAAGCATAAAATCAACCTGTCTTTTCACATCTTCCGCAGTCTCTCCAGCTTATTTCCATTTCTACACCAAATATATGGTCAACAGATAGTATTTACTTTTCACAAAATTGTCTTTAATTCATGACTATGCTTTTGCACATTCTGAACTCAGTTTCTAAAATACATTAATTATTTCTCTATGAGTCAAAATCCTATTCAAGAACCATTTGGAACTGCAGTTCATACAAGAAATTGCCCTCTCCCATCCAGTTTTTATTATCTCCTCTTCTTAACTCTCAAAGTTTTTTATTATGTAGGATGGACCAAGATAGACCAAGTGCTGTATGAGATCCAAAGAGAGATGTACTCTTTTGCCTGGCTCTGTAACTTGCTATGTGTGTGAGCTTACACAATCTCTCTGTGACCCAGATTACTTTATTTAAAAAAGAGAAATTATATCTTCCTTGCAATACTGCCTTATTTTGAGGTTTAAGATATGCACATATAAAGTAGTCATCCTGGCTAGCATGGATCAGTGATTGAGCATTGACCTATGAACCAGGAGGTCACAGTTTAATTCCTGGTCAGGCTACATGCCCAGGTTGCAGGCTTGATCCCCAGTAGGGGTGTGCAGGAGGCAGTCAATCAGTGATTCTCTTTCATCATTAATGTTTCTATCTCTCTCTCCCTTCCTCTCTGAAATCAATAAAAGTATTTTTTTAAATAGAATTCAATAAAGGTTAGTAATTACTGTTATTACCTTAATTATCCTGTTAATAATACATATATAATATCTATTAACTATCCTGTGTGAATAATCCTATATTATTAAGACCTTAAATAACATGTGTAATAGTTACCTATGTAATAGTTTAATGCCCATTAGACAGTACCTCCTTGGGGGTTGGGATTCTCTTACTTATTTTGTTATGAACAGACATATCTTACACATATTATATTTGTGTAGGGAGTGGTTATAGGGGTAAGCCTCAGACTGACCTGCTGGCAAAGTCGCAAACAAGTCCAATCTTAGAGGGCACAGTCCTCTCAGCATAATTAAGCTTGATTTTATGGCTGCTCCCTAGATCTTTCCTGGATAGTAATGGGCTGTGGGAGGGGCAGCAAGTGCTGCCAAAACAAGTGAAACTTGCAAGAACATTGTAAATTACCTTGTTTGTCCCTGACTATAAATGAGCATCAGCTTTGCAGTCTGGATCTGTGCTGTGGCCGCAGCTAAGCACAGAAGATCCACTTAGAGTCAGCTTATTCTCTCTATCTCTCTTTCTCTTCATCCTTCACCCGCCCTCCCTCAGGCTTGCTGAACCCTTGGCGGTGCTGGCACAGCACAATGTTGAATAAAGTTCTTGTTTCACTGAAATAACTTTAACTGAAAACAATAGTATCTATACCACCTGGAAGTAGGGAAAGAAGTGGAGCTACTATTTACAATTGGAAAGAGAGGGGGAAAAAACTAAATTGGTACCTGAAACCTCCAGATACAGCTAACATACAGGTCAACTTAAAATGTATTTCTCTCTCATCTGTCCATCGATCTCGTTTCATAAACAACTCTGTTCTTCTAGCAAAGAGAAGCAAATATGTTGATGGTAAGATCTGCTTCGCTTATCTTTTATGGAAATAACCTGCAGGTTGTTTTCTTTGCCATCAAGGTTATCAGTCTGTCTCTGCCCTCATTTGTAACCAGCCATCTAATTCCCATTGTGAAAAACCGCAATTAAATTGGATTGTGATTTATGCAAAAACTAAAGAGAAGCGACGGTGTAACTCTCAGAGGAAGCAAAAAATCTCCATCGTAACATACATTTTTTTCCCTAAACACCCTCAGAATCTTTTCTTTCCACTATTTTATATTCACTGAAGAGTCACTCGGGGAGGTAGTAGGATCAGTCAGTAGCATGTACTTAGATGCTTGAATTCCCCAGTATTTTAAATGTTGTTTGTATTAAGGACAAATTAAGCTGAAAGTTGTAGTCTGGGGGGCTTTTGGAACAGAAAAGCCTTTAAGCAATTAATGGCTTGTTCCAGTCCTGCCTATGTGAGGAGCATAACCAGGCAACTTGTGCAGCAATTTATAGTAACTGGGGTAAATGAACCATAGTTAGAAGTAGAATTTATGAACTGTTTGCTAAACTGGTAATTAGCTAGAGATGTAAAGCCCCAAACTGGAGGTGTTCATGGCACAACAGAGCCAGGATTATTTTGCGTCATTTACAGCTTAAAGTAATGGACTTTCTCAGTGTTATCTCCCCTTGGGAGTTGAGGCCTGTCCTTTTTTTTTTTTTTTTTAATTTACCAATTAAGGAAAAAAAGTAGTAACAACAAAAGACAAACTGGTAATGAGATCAGGGGAAAAAACCAAAACTTCGAAGACCTTTGAAGAGGAACCTTTAGATTTTTCTTTGACAGAGAATCATTGAGTACCAGTACCCTGGGTTTCTAAAGCTCAGCTGTATGATGGATGACCTTGGACAAGTCACTTAATCCCTTTGAGTTTAAATTTTAAAACTTTGTATATTGGAGATGACAATATCTAAGTCAGGAAGTTGTGAATTGGCACATACTGAGAACTAAATTGAGGCTCAGAAGTCTACTTAAATCATTCATGTAACTTCCAGCTAACCACAGCTTCTTGGTAATGGTATCTGCTGGAGCATTTCCAACGGTGAGAAAGCATGATAAGGGAGTCCTTACCTTTGAGCTAGCATGACAAATGTTTCTAAAGTTGAAGGGGAAGAGAGATAAGGGGAAAGTTTGAGCAAAGATGAAAAGGTAAGAAAATGAACATATTTCGGGACATTGCGAGTGCCCAAAGGAGTTTGAAGTTAGCATACTTTGGAGGGTTTTTCAGGGGTGGAGGACAAGATATTTGTTGATTCCCATCCTCCCATTCTTATAATTAGGAAAGGGTAAATTGAATCCTGGATAATTTGAAGTTTTTGGTTGGTTTGTTTTTGCAATCCTCACCCGAGGATATATTTTCCATTGATTTTAGAAAGAGTAGAAAGGAGGGATGGAGGGGACAAAAGAGAGAGACACATTGATTGGTTGCCTCCTGAATGCCCTGACCAGTGCTGAGGATGATCATACCTCAGCCCAGGTACATACCCTTGACTGGGAATTGAGCTTGTGACTCTTCGGTGCATGGGACAACACTCCAACCACTGGGCAACACTAGCCATGGCAATTTGAAGTAATTTGCATTCCTCATTTTTCTAAAAGCAGTATATAGAATTATATAATTTCCAGAATCAGTCGGTTTCCTCAGTCTTCCTCTGTATTACTATTTATTGACATTATTATTTCTTTATTAATTACTTCAAATCCTATGATTGATCTCTTCTTTCATCCCATTGCTGGGTGACAGAATTGTGATTAACTAGTTATTAATAATGGGAAAGGAGCAAAGGGAAGGCCGGACATTATAGGCATGTTCCCTACCGAACACTGTGGGAGAGAACCACATAGGGACTATAGAGGCATGCAAAGTCAGCTGACATGGGGAATATACATGGCTGTCGATCACACGTGGGGACAGAGATGGTTGGCCAGAATGGGGTGGCCACTGCAAGAGCATGGATATTTGGAATCCGTAACCCCCTAAACAAAGGAATTCAGTCTCTTGTTGTGCTCCATTCTTGAACTCTTGGGACTTGTTGCTCAAGGCTTGCTCTCTTGTTGTTCTTGCATTCAGCTGTCTGACCCATGGCCATGTGAACCCCACACACAATAGATTAATGGACTGCAGTTAGCCTGATTCTGTACTGGACCCGGGTTCAATATGAAAGGGAAACTCTGGACAATGTCTCTGATGTTAGCTCTACTGAAACCCCAGCTAGATTTCTGTGACTGGACTAAGGAAACTGGGACTTTGGAAACCTAGGGGTGTAATTCCATAAAAACAAATCTTTCTACTATATATCACACCCTCCTGTGCGAGTCTCAGAAAATTCCTTTTCACAGGATATAGCAAGAAATCCACCCCCAGAAGCAACCGGCGGAGATAAGCCACGTTCTTCTCCGGGAACATAGGGAGTGGTATCTTAATGAGTAGCTTCATGTAGTAGAGGAATTAAAGCCGACCTTTGTAGTGAGGCCCAATTTCTGACTCTGATAGTCATAGGCATGTAGTCAAGGTTATGGAAGATCTCTCCTACTGGCTTATTATTTTCAGTTAGATGTATTTTAGGGGTCTAGGCCAGGGGTGAGCAAACTTTTTGACTTGAGGGCCTCAATGGGTTCTTAAACTGGACTGAAAGGCCAGAACAAAAGCAACCTGACCATGCTGGCACTCTCATCTTGGGCTGCTGGTGAAGGAGCTGAGGGGAGAGCAAGAGAACCCTCCGCTCTTCCGGCTCCACGGGCCGGATAGAACAGCCGAACGGGCCGGATCCGGCCCACGGGCCGTAGTTTGCCCACGGCTGGTCTAGGCTTAAGCAAGCCATTGATAATTTCTTAATGGAGCCTATTTTTTCTTAAATGAATGATTTCTCCTAACGGCCAAGTATTTGTTTATATTCAGTAATTTCCAATGCTGTATGACTTTGCTTTTTTATTTTTCCTGTTGTGTATTTACTAGCATTTTAAAGGAAAAGTGGTGACGTCATCAGACAGAATCTTATGTGGTTAGTTTTAATTGAAACCAGGAAGTCAGTATCCTAACCCACTGTAACACATGCAAGGCTGTTTCCTCCTTATCTTTGTAAGCTGGGTAGACCTATGGAAGGAACATCAAGTCACCATCCCTGAGTGTTAACACATAGGATACTGTAAGCACTTCACAGGTATTAAATCTTATGTAGTCAGCTATCGTAATAACCAATGTCATTTTGATCATTTTATTTCCTTTGAAAGCATAGATTTTAATTTACAAAGGAAGTTAACAGGCATATGGATGCTCATTTCCCCTCATTACCCGATTTCTCGGATACAGAAAGAAACCAAGATACCTAGGGTCTACATTGTTTTATGTTCTTAATATGTAAGAGACATTGCCACAGAGGAAGCCACAAAACAGCTTGCTCATTAGAAAACACAGCATGTAGGTGGAAACAAAGGGCCAGAAACAAGACCCTAATTATACCCATGCACTCCTCCTCTTCCTTAGAAGAAGAAAGAAGACCCAGCTTTCCCCTCAGTAACAGTGTCCTTCAGGGCTCACATTAAGAATATATATTTCTCCATATGTCTGCGAGTCAGTATGTGAGCCTGATCATTGTTGTCTAATGAACACAACATGAATTCCCACCAGAAGTCAACTAATGGGCACTTCAAGTGCAATTTGCTATGCGTGTTAAATGAGTAAGTAGAACACTTCGCTGTTTGGAAGCTCCTTTGGTGAGCAGGGAGATGCTAGAAGGGGTTTTGGACCAGTCTTTCCTTAGATTACAGTCCCATAAAGGAAAAATTACTCTATAATACTGCCCCTCCATAGGATAATTTTTACTTTCTTGGATGCAGGGTTTCTTCAGCACCCATTTGAATTACAGTCCATTGTCTCTGTAACTGGTACCATCCTCCCTCCTCCGCCTAGAAACAAAAACTGGCATTTAAGACAGTGTGAAATTTCAACAATTGTGAATAGTCTTTAAATGTATATGGCATATTCTATGGGGTTCCATAAGAGTTAATACATGTGCGGATAGAAAGAAAACGAAATAAACTGTGCTTTTACCAAAACTATGTACTCTTCGTTTTAGCCAAGATTGCCTTTGTCCACTTTGTACAGGAAATTGAACATGAAATAATGAAGGCTTAATATTTGTGCACTGCTGGAGTGCTTCTGGGTGATTATATTTTAACAAAAGTTAATGGCCAAGTAATGGAAATAATGAGCTGAAGTGAAAATTCAATATAAGTTTGATGAGCAGAACATTCTGAATGAAAGTATGCTAGAGGAGAAAAGCCCCATGGAACATTTCACATCTTAGTATTCTTGGAGCGTATTGGTTTTAGTATTGAAATGGACATGATTGATAAAGAAACATAAGTGGATATGTGCTGGTGATCTTTAAAAGCAACTGTGCTAAACCTGAAGATTTCTTAGAGGAAAAAGAAGAGGGGGAAAAAGAGTGAAAAATGTCTTTTAAAAGTATTCTCTATTTTCATGAACTCCCTGGGTATACTCACATATTTATAGATTGCCATAATGCTGATTGTGGAAGTAATAAATACTCAGCCTGCTAGCACTGATACTGAGCTAGGAGTAGGGAAGATTGATGAGAATGGCCATGCCAGGGGTAGGTGATGAGAAATGGAGGTTTGGGGCTCTGGTGGACAAAGATTGTCTATTTAGGGACATAGATTTATGAAGAACGAAGTGATGACACGAAGGACCTAAAAGATTAACCCCAGATAATAACTTAAATCTTAACTATACTTCTCCTTTATTACAGAAGAAAGAAATGGGAGTGATAAAATTTTCCAGAGCTATTGATAAAAATTGATGCCAGTATTCTACAAGTCAAATGTTCAAAAGATACCATCATCACCACCACCACTATCATCAGCAGCTGTAGTGTCACCATCACACAAGTAACATTCTTTGGACACTAATTAAATTACATAGACCAGCCAGTATATTTTACATGCAAAGTTCCATTCAATTCTCACAACCCAGTGAGGTTAGTTACTCTTGGCTTCCAACTTCACAAATAAGGAAATAAGTAAAGTAACTTATAGTCTGTAGGATAAGCCAGGCAACCAAGTCCTGGTATACGCTGGGTTTACTGTACCCATAATGTTCAAGTGCCTTGTAGATTATAAACACTATGCACTATAAGCAGTTATCATCATTAATATGATTTACTGTTTGAGCAGCAGTTTATATTGAAAATTCTGTCATATAAACAACTCATTCTATGATATAAATAGCAAACAACTACAAATAACTCACAAGCTCTAATGTAATCTATTTTCTTATATATTTTAGAGGCATGATTTAGGGCCAAATGAAATATTTTGTAATACGTAAGCAGGCAACTTATTTGTTAATCAATTTTTCCTAAAAGTCATATTATGTTCTAGTTATTACTTATCAAATTTTAAACTTTAAGATAACAACTTATGCATTTCTTTAGTGAAACAGATAAACACACAAAAATGCTATGGTTTAAAGACATTCTCCCAAAAAACAAATAAATCTGACTCAACCAAAATTTGTCAAAAAACAAAACAAAACAAAAAAGTGTGTTGATAAAACAAATGATTTAATATTAACCTTTAGTTGTTACAGCATTGTGTTTATAGTTTAGAATTAAATTGCAATTAACTCCAGTTTCAAATTCATTCTTTGAGTTTCTGATATGTTTTCAGATGTCTAGATGATATTTTCCTGTAATTAAAATATCTCATTATATTTTAATGCCATTGCTCATAACATAATTATGTTTTAAATGCTATAATTTACATTTAAATATTTCTTTAACCATTTTCCCAAATAAAATACTAGCCTTTATTTGCTCATATAGGACACTGATATTTGCTCTTTCAATATTTAATTTGGAAGGAAACTTCCAAAACTGTGACAATTGTGAAAGATGGACAAGGATAATTTATTTAACTTTTTATATCCAATTGTAGCTTGGATGAATGAAAAACATACAGGCTGTTCCCAAAAAAGATGTATACACACTTTAAATATGGTTGCTTAATAGATATTTCTTTCTTTTTAACCCATTGGAAAAAATAATTATTCAAAGTGTGTATACATTTTTAGGATATTTAATATATATATCACATAAATGGCAAATATACATAGTTTACAATAAACCATAATGTAATTCTGTAGTCCCAATGCAAAATATATTTTCAGTTTTCATAGCTTTAATAGATTTCTACCATCTCCAT
This sequence comes from Vespertilio murinus, assembly GCA_963924515.1. Lineage (NCBI taxonomy): Eukaryota > Metazoa > Chordata > Mammalia > Chiroptera > Vespertilionidae > Vespertilio > Vespertilio murinus. Next base: position 109,306,531 of record OZ004709.1, read on the forward strand.
TTATAGTATTTAAATTATGTTTACAACTCTTATCAAATGATTGGTGAGCTTTATAATAAAGAGAAGTGATCTAAAATTTCTGTTAAGATATAAGTTGCATATGTAACTGAGATCCTACCTTAAAGAGTTTATCATATATACATATGACATTTTAATTTTCAAGTTTCCATTCATATTGTAGAATGTTCAGTTTTTCATACATCTGTCTGCCTTCTTTATGAAATTCATTCTCACACACACATCTATGTGTGCCTGCTTTATAAAATTCATTCTAATATTTAAATCTTAACCTCTTATTTTAATACTTGACTGTTTAATTTTTATATCTAATTATATTGTATTATTCCTGAAACCTGGGATTGCTCAAATGAAAACAAATCATATAGCAGTAAAAAATTGTATTTTGGAAGTGGTCTTATTGATTTTAGTTGTAAAAATGCACTATACCGCCAGAGTTGTTACATTAAACCACTTTACAAACCTAAACACATCTGAGTAGGCAAAATGCTAAGCAAATGTGGCCAAGTCTTATTTTTACTTAAATAAATAAAAACAAAACTATTTCAGATTCCTCGCTGATTTGCACTTTGACCCAAAATATTGACATCCAGAAAAAAAAAATGAGTGGTTGGAGTTTGAGGCCAGTATATTTCTCCCCATAACACAAGGGATTACCAGTGAGAAGAAAATCTATCAAGAAAACTGGTAAATTCACAACTTTGTTTTCAAGTTCCAGGAAATAAAAAGTTTATATTTGCTTATATTTGTTGTAATAGAAAACCCACAATCTTGTTCCTCTCTCAATACACTCGCTTTGACAAAAGAGATGCCACTTAATTTTTTAAACTCACAGTGAGATGCCTACCAATAGATGATGAGTAACTTTCCATGATGAGCTGCAATAAATAGGACAAGGCGTACGGGCCACCCACAAACAAGCATTCCAAATGGGATGGCTTACACTGATATGGCATATATATTTTGGTGATATAAAATATTTCAATACATTCAGAAAAAAATGATACCAAGCAATGTAAAGTATTTGTTTTTACAATAAATTTTTTTCTTCTGTTTTAATAAGGTTTGTGCCAGGTTTTGAAATATATTTTTCTATAAGCAGCAACTCCCCAAATTCAATTATTTCATATGTAATTCAGCCACATGCAACACATCTCTTGCAGTTTGTGATTCTGCCCACCACTTGGCCCCCTACTCCAAGTGAAAAGATTAAATTCCCTTTCAAAATTAGATGCCCAGTGAGATGCCCCTATCAATCTCCGATGATTCCCTTTCCAGGCAGCATAGATCCTGAGGCCCAACCTGAATCTAGTTTTCCCACAAATTAGTTCATCAGACACAGGCAATTTACATCAGTATTTCTCCAACTTGAATGGCAAGCAAGAACATTTTTTAATAATTTCAAATATTCCAAAATCACTGTAGGCATTATTCAAACGGATCCCTAATGTTGACATAAATTATTTAATTATATGATTACTTAGACCCAGACAAACGTAAAACCAGGCATAAACTCCATCATTACAGATCAAATGAAAAATAAACTCTAAGGCAATATAGTCAACCCTATCTTAATATATTGGAGGTTATTATTTTGTCAAAGCTGTCACCATTCGCAACTCCGATATGCCAATAACTGGGAGAGCATGGGACTTTTGACCTTGGCCTAGACCGTGATGGGATGATTTGATTCTCACATCTGTTTTATATTTGTACTTCTCTAATGACCTTATGGTTTGTTTACCAAAGACAAATCTTTACAAATTATATATTACTCTGCACATTTCTCAATTGCCTGTGGTTACTGAAAAACCCTGTACTATTTTGTATCAACATTACAGAGAAAAAGAAAGAAAAAAAAGGAAGAAAGGCAAATAGGCACAGATTTCAATTGGAAGTGATCCATCATAAAGTAATTATCCAAAAGATCCAGAATGTGTTTATGTTATTTTTAATGTTAAATTTGAAATGAGAACACAATCTCTAAAAATTATCCTAGATAACTTGGGCATCCCCAATTCTGCAGACCCAAAGTGAAAACTTAAAAATAAATCACTTAACACAAGTGTTCACTGTTTTCATAACCTGGTGAAGTTTTCAATTGGTGCTGAAACACCACAGAGGTAAAGTCGGCTCACTATATTGAAGTAGACCTTTGGGTTCTTTTTAATCACTATATGGACAAAACCATATTTCAATCTAGTCATGAAACTATATTTCACAAGTATTGTAAGACTTTCTTGTAGACTTTGCATGTATCATCAGCAAGTTCAAAAAACTTTGACATTAAGTGTTTGGATTATAAAATAGACTTCTAACCTTTTATTCTCTCTAATTGCTTTGTCTCCCTTCTTCCAAGAGATGGTTGGTTTTGGAGAGCCTTGGGGTTTGCACTCTATGACGACTTCCCGGCCTTTGGTAACAATTATTGTTTTCTTCGGCTGATTCAGTGCAAAAGTGGGAGCTGAAGCTATCAAAGAAATGTTAGTTCTACCAGAAGCAATGATAATAATCTCAAATGTATGCTACATCAATATTTTGCAACTTTTTCTTCTGGGCTACATTTCTAATAAAAGCATACAGTATCCACACAGACAAAGAACATTAACTTAAAATTTATTAATTAATAGCTATCTTATTGGTTGTTCTTTTCATTAGTGTGTGATTGTTTCATAAAATGTGGAATCCAGAGACAAAGGCTGTTTTTTTTAAAACAATGACATGCTTTAATTATGGTTATCAACTTTAATTGCAAAAGACTAATGAGCACCTTGGGCAAGAGGTGAAGGGGTCAGCAAATAAAGTCTATTTTGGGCTTCCTCTGGAAAAATGGAGGTCCCCTGTGGAGAAGACAATTCTGACATCCATTTCCTATGTGTGAGTCTTAACTAAAGCATATTTTGCTTCAATGTTATACACAATCTAATGCAGTTTTTAAGAAATGGAATAATTTAAATTTCAATCAAAAGTTCCATTTTACTGTTTGCAATTATTCACCTAGGTCTGCTTATTCATTTATATTATTTTTATTGCATTTTTATCAAGAGATTTTATATTACAGTTAACTCCATTGTGCAGCTGTGGTTGAAAAATACATGACACAGAGATAAGAATAAATTTTTAAAAGCACTTGAATACAAAGAAAACCTGAAAATATATGCCTACAAGTCTATTGTATCTGAGATATTTATTGTACCAGTCAGTATGACAATTTTGTGATAATTTCAAAAGCATTTTATGTCTATCACATAGCAATGACACAACATTAAAATAGGTACACAATATAAATATATATATATATATATATATATATATATATATATATGCAATTGAGAGGGTTTAGACATTGAAAGAAAAGTGAAGGATATTATGGCGGAATCACAGGCAATATTTTTGATTTACTACAGGAAACAATTTACATATGGTAATTTTGAAAATATATCTAGTGACTAAGTGTTTCTGAGTAAAAGATTAACCGAGTGAAGGCTGAATCAGCTTCCTAACTCAGAAATGGAGTTTAAGCTGAAAAGAAAGTGCATTAATACCTTATTGATTAGTTTTAGGGGACTAAAATGTAAACTCATGTCTATTTTGATTATAATGTAGAAAAATTAAATTCAGGCATTCATAATTTAATAAGTTGATTATGTTATATTACATTTAGCTAATTTGTTAATGGTAAGTTCCCAATTTCATGAGATCTTGGGTGTTTCTGTTGATGTCATGCTTGGGGAATGTAAGAGGAGAATAGAAAGTACACTGGGGCTTCTGATCGCTTTTAAGAGGCAGTGAATTGAGATCCCCTAACTATCTCCTTTTGTATTATAAACATCCCAAAACCAAAGTTTAAAAATCATCAGAGTGGAAAAAATTAAATCCATTCCAGCAGCCCCAATACGCTCAATCTTGGTAGCCTTTTCCATGGTATTTTATCTTTCCTATAGTAAACAGTGAAACAGTATTACTGCCCTGGTTACATTCTTATCAAAAGTGCAACCCTATGAAACAGCTGTGCCTGGCCTCAGGAAGGCTTTCCATTCTGTGTGAGGATGGACATGGCGATGCCCCAGGAGGATAGGTGCTTTACTCTGGAGTCCCGCCTACCGGGAGGAAGGAGCCACTCAGAAAGGTCTTAAGCATTGCTCAGGGGGCAGGGAGAGGCCACTTGAAGTCTACGTTCTGGTTCCCTACCCCCAAGACATCCTTCCTTGAAAGTTAACATATTTCTAGTGAGTTCTTTAATGCCATGGAAAACATGTATTGTGGAACCCTGTTATAATTAGAAAGAAAGTTAGAAAAGCCTTATAATAAAAGTTATGGCACACACTGTACCCATTGTAAACTTGTCCCCTGAAGCTTAAAAAAATATATTAGCAAGACATAGTACTTTTTTTTTTCAATCCAAAAAGTAGGTTTTTGCAATCACATCATAAAACTTCAGTAAAGTGAGAATTAGAGCAAGGAAAGAAGCCACGCTTTCCCCCACTGATTTATTTAGAAATTGCATACCTAGAATTTTCAGCTCAGCACTTGCATAAATGGCTCCATACTTATTTTCAGCCAAACACTGATACATTCCAGCATCTGACTGATTCACACTGTGGATCATCAGTACTCCATTAACCATCTCAACCTTACTCTGTAATGGAATAAAAATATTAGAAAGTCAACAAATCATACAGATTCTGCAGTTACCATCTGCCAGACCAAGGAAAAAAAATATTGAACCTTATTTGATAACCTAGCAACACCATTTACTGTTTCTTATTGTATTATAAGGCCTCATGTAAATTATAACTACTTCTTAAGAAAGAAATTATAACTATATTTTTCTGTAGTTATTCTTTCGAGGTTTACTTTTAGTTTTGTCTTGAAGTGGAGCTGCTTTTGTTTGGGATACTAGCTGAGCTTGTGAAGAACAACCTTCAGATGAAGCTTTTATTTGAATTCATTTTATAAAGGAGAAGCAGGGGTTCACATGGCAGAAAGAATTGAGGCTATAGAATCACAGAATCAAGGTTAAATATAGCTAAGGTCATAACAAAGACCCCTTTACTATATTGATCTGGTCAGGAGTTTGCCTTTTCTCTAAAATAACACAAATAAAAACTGTCCCCGAACTAGATTCTGTATAAAATTGTTGATAAAAAATATAAACTTCATAATCAGAAGAAACAATACAGAAGACAGAAAACTGAGCATGTGCAAACTGAAGTAAATTGACTATCCAAGAGGCCAAGAGCACATTTAAAAATGAATTTTAAATGTTGTGAAACAACCAGGTGTCTTGTCTACTTAATACCAAGCAAGTCATTTAAAAAATATTAGCGACCAGTGCTTTGATTATCAACAGAGATGCCAAGTAGCTTGACATCATTTTCAGAATAAATGCATTCATTTTGCAGACATATTATCTGCCAGTGGAACTGATGGCATTGACTTCACTTGGATGCTGGCAGTAGAAAACATGACCAGCACAGCCCCTTCTCAAAGTGCATCTGCTATCCCTGGGAGAATTAGAAACAGGCAGTGAGTCAGTGCCTCAGATTCCCAGGCTCTCTGGCTCAGTTTTGTTTTGTTTTTAAACAGTTCTATAGTTCTTTTTAACAGCTCTACTCGCCTATCCTTTTATGTAATGGCGTTTGCTTTGGCCTAACTGGCTTTAGAATAAGGGAATGTTGGAGCTGCCTTGGACGGAAGGGATGATGCGATCTAATCTCTTCATTTTACAAAGCAGCAAACTGAAGTCCAAGGAGGTAAATGACAGACAAGAGGCCCCTGAGCAGAACCTGTGCTCAGGATTTCAACGTTATACACATCCTTCCATTTTGGCCATACATAGTTCACTATCCCCTCCCCCACCCTCATTCCTGCAAAGGCCAAAAGGAAAGAGTTGGCTAAAATTATTACTATTATTCTGAAATTAAATAGTAATTGATTTCTTTTCAAATTTTGTACACATTAAGTTGTTTTTATAAGCATGCAGGTTTCCTAAAAGGGTATTTAAATGTATGAGTAGCAGGAGGCCACAGTAAGAACCTGCCTGGGACACAGAATACAGGGGGGTTCTATTCCAGGCCCCCTTAGTAGATATATGATCTTGGGCAGGCCACTCTACTACCTGGGGTTGTCTACATTATCTGCAAAGCAGCAGCAACAAGCTAGATGATGTCTAAAAGTAAGCAAGAGATGGCAATGAGTCTATGATAAGCATTTATATTTTCCTAAGAATTTACAGAATTTAAAACAATTTAAAGAAACAATCCATTATTTTTAACAACACTAATGTAATTAAAATTAAAATTGTCCCCCTATTTGGGTAGCTCAGTGGATTATAGAGGCATCCAGAAATACCAAAATTACTATTTGATCTCTGGTCCGTGCACATATAAGAAGCAACCAATGAATGCATAAATAAGTAAAACAAAATCCCCCCCCCAAAATAAATAAATAAATAAATAAATAAATAAATAAATAAATAAATAAATATCCCAGACGGTGTGACTCCATGGTTGAGCATGGACTCAGGAACCAAGAGATCACTGGTTCATTGGTTCAATTCCTAGTCAAGGGGTCAGGGCACATGCCCAGGTTGCAGGCTCCATTCCCAAAGAGAGAGCATGCAGGAGGCAGCCAATTAATGATTCTCTCTCATCATTGCTGTTTCTCTCTCCCTCCCTCTCCCTTCTTCTCTGAAGTCAATAAAAATCTATTTTAAAAATCAATAATATATTTTAAATTATAAAAAAGAAAAATTATTTATATATTTGTGGTATTTCTCACTCTAAATATATTATAAAGCATAGGAAAGAAATGGATTTCAATTAGAAGAAAAGGAGATTGTCCTATATGTAACCCTGCTAAAAGTCAATAGCTACCAAAAGTACCTGAGGTGAGAGGGGCACTCCATTCTTCAGCCAGCGGTATGTGGGCCTGGGTTTCCCAGTCGCCTTACATTCCCAGCGGAGAGGGCTCCCGCTGTCCAACTGGGTATCGTTGAGCTTTTCTACCCAGTGTGGGTAAGCTGTAAGAATTTAAGCCATAAAAGATTATTTCATTTTTCAAACACTTGACCAAGTTCACAATTCCTATGAATGTATTAACTGCATTAAAAAGTTTTATCAGTTCATGTAACTATAAGTATTTGGAAGAAGCACAGCATTCTATTACACGCAGACTCTCATTTTTGTGTAAATATAAAAATAGAATATATATATATATATATATGTATATATATATGTATATATATACATATATATATATATATACATGTATATATAGAACAGTGATTATATTTTTATCATTGAAAGCTAAGCTTATCTTTTTTGACATTTCTCTTAGAATATATATATAATATATATATATATATTATATATATTATATATATTTAAGGTTTTGAATTTACAACAGAGAAAAATACCTTAATCAGGAAAGAGAGAGACTGGGGTTCAAAGCGGCTATGAACAGAGAATCAGCACGGGGACCTGCAGGGAGAGGCTCTTGCCTGTAGGTGGTTTGCCTGCACCCAACCCAATGCTTGGCTCCCCGCTGGGCTGCTGACTTAAAGAAGTCCGAAAAGTAGCTGGGCTCTGACTTGGCGGAGAAGATGCCCATGAAGGGTTAAAGGACATGTCCACACCTGCTTTCAGGCAGACCCCAGGCGAAGTCGGAGTGATGTCCAATAAATATTTGAAGAGGAAAGGAAATCAGAAATTCTTTTCTTTTTTTCCAATTCAATTCTGTGTGTAGCGATCTCACATGGGAGTTGGGGCTGCGGAGGGACAGGGCCCAGGGTTTGTAGTGGTGGGTAAGTAACTATGGGACTCGAAGAGACTACTTTTAGGAGTTAAGGGAAGAAGTATCCCCAGCTGCAACTTTTGGATTCCATTGCCAAGTTTCTAGGAATTGCTTTCATCATAGTTCTCTAAAGAATTGGGTGCAGGAAAAGCAACCTGGATCTCCTCAGGCTGCGGGGAGTTTGTCCTTGATACATGTTAGTAGATAGCAGGCACGGGAACACTAGGGATGATATAATCCTGACAATCTGCCCAAATGCGTTTGTTAAGGAACCTGGAGCACCAACACGTGATATGCTCTATTGAGCTGCCCAGCATAGAGGATGCTAACTATTTTATGAAAGCTAGGGACTAACAGAGATAGTTCTTTCTTTAACATAGAAGGCAATTTTATGAGTAAGTAGTAAAGAAAAATAAATATCCATTTCCTATTTACCACCTCCTTCTACCTACTGTTCCCAGTTTTGGCAAGTTCAAGAATGTGTCCTGTACAGAGGAAGCAATTTTTTGCCTTGTCTCTATGACTTCCACCTTTCCATGTTACTTTGTTGAAGATCTTTTTAACATGACCAGAGGCCCAGTGCACAGATTCATGCACAAGTGGGATCCCTCTGCCTGGCTGGCAATCTGGCCAATCAGGGCCATCTCGCCCAGTCCTGACTGGGGCCAATAGGAGTTGGTGGCTGGGGAGGGACCGGGGGAGGGATTGAAGGAGGGCCCCAGGGCATGTCCGGTGCTGTCTCCTCCAGTCCTGATTGGTCAGACCCCAGCAGCAAGCTAATCTACCAGTTGAAGCATCATAACAACTGATAGGTCAACTACTCAGATACTTAGCATATTAGGTATGCTAGCTTTTATTGCTCTAAGATTTAATATATAATTATTATTTAAACAAAAATTGCTATGCTTACTAATTCCATAGAAATAAAACAAAAGAAATGTGCCATAGCCACTTACACAGACTTGTGTTTTAGATTTGGATTCAATACACTTTTCATTATGATTTTGTCATATACAGGAGTGGGGAAAAGCAGATTTACAGCTGTGAGTACCCCAAACAAAAGTTTCTTCTTCTGTAATTATTTATTAGTTATTGTATTATTTTCCATGCAAACAACTTTATTTACTTTACTAGAGGTCTGGTGCATGGATTCATGCACAGCCTGGCCAGATGGGAATTGAAGGATAGGGGTTGGGAGAGAGGGACCGCAGGAGGTTGGCTGTGGGAGCACACTGACCACCAGGGGGAAGCTCCAGCACTGAGCATCTGCCCTCTGGTGGCCAGTGTGCATCATAGCTACTGGCCAGTTGTCAGGTCCTCCACTCATAAAGGTTGCTGCAACATAACTATCTACAAACTAAATGCAGAAGAACATTCAAGGTAAAAATGAAGCCTTGGAATGAAAGACTAATTACATCGAGTTCAGCTTTGTGAAGCATGCTTCCTTAGTTTGTTTATCCTTCAGTGTGTTTCTTAGAAATCTTGAGTCTGACCCTAATCAAATTAACCTCAATCTACAGATTTGTAGAAACCACATCCTGAAACTGACTTCTGCCTCAACAGAAATGCATTAACATTATTTTTCTGGAAATAAATTGATACTTAAGAACTTGTATTATCTGGGTACATCTGCTCTTTTTGCATTATTGACTCTTGTACTTCACCTCAGCCTTCAATGCCACTGTACTTCCTCGCTACTTAATATATTGAATTATGGCATGAAAGTATTGCTTAATCTCTGTGTCTTTTCCTGTGCATATCATGTAGTGGGTATGTTCATATATATTTCATTTGATGAAATCAGCATGTAAGTCACATATTGGATAGTTGTAAAAATACAATTTATAACTTAAAAAAAGAAATAAGACAAGGTTGTATTGTATGAAAATTTTAAGATATAATAGTTTAGTGTCTTTCCTCCATTGCTTGATTTTTTTTAAATAAAACTACTACAGGGTTGGGGTGGGAGCACGAAGTGACTCTTTGTTCACAAATATTCTATTTGAAACAATTGAAGAAATAAACATAAAATAGTTATTATTTCTCCCTAGCAACTTTTTTGGCATTAACTTATAAAATATTTACTTAGTGCTAGTGAGGACTTTGATCATTGATTCACTCACCCCATATTATTCAATTCTTGCTCAACCTTGGAGGTTATGAGGGATGCAGGACACCTATGTCCTATATTTAAGAAGTTTATACTGTGGTAGAGGAGGTGTAAAATCAATGACACAGGAAAGGACAATAAGAAAAGAAACAAGATGTGCTGAAGAAAACTGCACATGGATATCAGAATAGTGGGTATAAAAAGGACAACAGATATCCAAAACCTAAGCCGGTTGAAAAAGGAGGGGGGAAAGCAAAGATGAACTCTCATTTATTAAATGCTAGTCCTAGACACACTGAGCTCAATGATGAATTAATCCTTTTGCAATATTGACCCCCAAAATAAATATATTTCATTTTATGAATCAGAAAATTTTGGCTTAGAAAAGTTAAAGAAATTTACCCCAAGCTCCACAGTAAGAGATAATAACCACTTTCAAAGTCAGACATTTCTAACTTTAGGTAGTAGATTTCTCCCATCCCATTTTTAAATATTAAACATGAATTGATGGGTCATGTATATAAATTCCTCATTTAATAACCCATGGACTCAGACAATAGAATAGTGAAAGCCTGGGAAGGTTGGTTTTGGGGTGGAGAGGGGAAAATGCAAACAAATGGGACATCAGTAATACTTTCAAAAATAAAGGTAAAAAAAAATAAAATGAAATAAAAATGAGTTGAAAGTGTATGCTGTATACCTAGTTCGTTTACTTTCAAATGTGTCTCTAAATGGAAATTTTGTCTTTAATAGTTCATTGATCTTCCAGCCCATATAGTCTGGCCTTTAAGGAGACTAACCTTGGCATAGTCAGGATTTGTAGGCCTTTGAATCCACTCTGTGTTTCAACTTCAAGCCTAGAAGCTTTCACTCAACAACCTACCCTAGTGAGTTTCAAATATTGGTTCTGATTATTTTTTTGCGTCTGGCTTCCAAAATCAATCTTTTTGTAGTCATATACAAAACATAGAAATGGTAAGATGTGAAAGCAACTTTAAACTCTGCTTTCTCATTAGGACTTTATATAAACTGTCCTACTCTGCATAGCCAGACAGCTTCATAACTATACATGACCCCTGTAATCCAAGGAGACAAGTTATTATCTCCCAAGCACACCCTGCATCTTCTTCAGATTGTTCAATCCACGTGGAATATTTTACTTCTCTGTCTCTTTTTAATTCTACCCACAATTCAAGATTTTGTACAAGTACTATAAGGACTATTAATCCTAACTTCAAAGGGAAGTGATTGCTCCTTCTCTGGACACCTACAGTTCTTACTCACTTGGAAAATAATCACATAGTCACTTATTACCTCTCTTATGTTGCTTACTTAAACTTATTGAATTTTTTAGTTATGGCTTGAAATCTCTGCTAGATAGCAAGATCATGACATAGATATTTACTTTAGACACAGAACTGACTCACACATGATGGTTGATTACAGGACATTGATTATAACTGATTGGTGTCTTAATGTACTGCAACCCATGCTGGGATGCCATTTGTGGGAGTGAAAAATAAATTGAAAAATTATTTAAAAGTTACTTAAATGTACAATTAGGAAAGGAAAAAATAACAAATTAAAAACTGGTCATCTGGGGAAGAAAAACTAGAAATCAAAATAATGTTTGGCCCAATTTAGAGTCCTGGTGCCAAATGACTTTGTCAGAAAAATCAACAAGTGATCAACTAATTGAAAAAAAAGAATTTCTGATTTCCTTTCCTCTTTGAATATTTATTGGACATCCACAATTGGTGCAATGTCTGCACCAAGAATGCAAAGATAAATATATCACAATGTCTGTCAGCTCAAAATATAGTGGATGACACAGAAAAGTAATTAAAATGGTATTCAAATTCACTCCACCAACAATTCTACAAGTAAAAATTGCCTATTATGTTGTCCCCAGAATTTAAAAAAGAAAAAAAAAACAGTAACTTTTTCCTCTAGCTTTTGTCAATCTACCCATTTGAGGGTGTGAACAATTTGAGAGACATATGGCATTTTAAGCCCAGAAGCTGTGACAGTCTCATGAGATGCATTGTACATTGCCAACTACTTATATGATATGTTTGAGCTTCAGATCAGTATCTAGGTTATATTTTTAAAATACATAGCAGATGTGTGTAAAGGGAATCTCCTTTCATTAGAAATTCTGAAAATATGATGATAAATGCTGATTGTTATTGGCCTCCTTCATTGCTGCTGTACTCAAGTGTTGAGGAGCCAACATATTTTATCCTCATAGATCAGTGTTTCCTAAACTTCTCTCATGATGAGAATCACCTGGGGGAGTTGTTAAAATACAGATTCCTGAATCCCAACTAAGAAGTGCTAAACTAGAATTTTTAGCACTTCTTAGTTGGGATTCAGGAATCTGTATTTTAACAACTCCCCCAGGTGATTCTCATCATGAGAGAAGTTTAGGAAACACTGTGACATAGATCATTCTCAATGTTAGGATTCTCAGCTGTGGGCCAGTAAAGGGTCACTTGGTATATTGGGAAGATTACAAAGTTGGGGTAAATGTAGGTTCAAATCCAAGTGCTACCAGGTCCTTGCTCTAATATGTGATTAGAAATGAGTTATTTAACTTTAACCAGCCTTATCTGTGAGCTATAGATTATAATTCCTATTTCAATGGCCTAGAGCAGTGATAGGCAAACTGTGGCTTTTCGAGCCCTCATGAGCCTCAGTTTGCCACTCTGTTGACTAATGAGTTTGCCAACCACTGGCCTAGAGTGATGACTGATATAAAAAAATATTGGTTACTTTCCTCCCTTAATCCATTGCTCATGCAATAACTTGAATTTCATTTTCTATCAACTATGGATGTATTTGGTTTCATTTTCATAACAACTGAACTCAAGGTGAGAAATTTTCTCCAAAGAGGATTGGAAACATTTTCTTTATGGCTGAAATGATTAATTAGATATCTACAATTTTACATTATTTTCTATGGTAAATCTTTAATATGTTTTAATAGCTAAAACATCTTTTAAAATCATGCCTACTATAGAAAAACACAATTTGGAAGGAAAGAAATCTAGGGACTGAGAAATAATGAAAAGCACAATGCATGAAACAGTCTTCTCTAGCAATCAGAGGTGACTGAAAGGAATTAATTACTCTCCATCCCTTTCTCACCCCACACCTTATAGCTCATGTTCTCAGTCTGTCACTGAGAGGAAACATCCTACACTTGGGGTTGATTTCTGGTGCCATTGCTACTTCTAAGCTGGGATTTGGTTCTACCACCTATTGTGAATGGGACTTGCAATGATAGCTCCCTTAACTTTGCCAGGCCTTAGGATCCTAATCTGCCAAGCAGGAATACTAATTCCACTATTTGTGCTTATATTATGCAAAATACCTAGGAAAACAGTAGTGTCTAAAACATAAGCTCTTGGCAACTTCATTAGTTCCCTTCATTAGTTCTTTTACAAAATTTACTAATTCAATTGTATTTACAAGGATAATAGTACATTATCCTTGGCTTCAGGGAAAGACTTTACCAATTCTATGTGATCCCGAGATACAAGCCCATTAATACATTTGAGGCCAAGAAATCCAGACAGTTTATCCACAGAGTGAATTATGAAGACAGTTTCAAATAAGATCTGATAAACTAAGTGCCCATTAGAGGTTCAAAAATATTAGAGTGGATGAAAGCCAACACTAATTTTTAAAAATCAGTAAACAATAATAAAATGCCACTATGTATTTACCTACTTATTAGCAGGTTATAGGTCTGTGAATATGCTATCTTCTGCCAATGTGGAAACTGTTATATGTTCACCCACCATGGATTAAGTCTAAAGTCTTCACATTCTTTACCTTAATTACCTTCATTAGTTCTTTAATCTCCTCTTATCTATTTACAGTACACCTTTGAAGAATGGTGTGCATATCTAAGCATTAATCTTTATAATAAGCATAGATTTATAATAAAAATAATCCATTCTGTGCTCAGTGTATGCTTAGTGCTGAAAAATAGGAATAATAGCAAAAGAAAAAAAAAAACTAGTTTTTGTCTTGAAAAAAGCTTTTCTGTAATCAATTTGCAGACACTGGAAGCCCTTGTAATTTACACTGCACTAAAACTAAAACACATTATTGAATATTTAGTACAATGCAATGTAATTTCCTTTAAGCATCTTGGGTTCAGGTATATTTTAATACTGACTTATTTCTAGTCAGAATAGTGAATGTAAACTATTTAGCAATATCAGCCACAGTGCCCTTGTTCTATAAGATGACAAATTAGTTGGTGGGTGTATAACATATATTTAAACTCCTAGATCGCACATTTTTATGTAATAAGATTTTTCTGTACACAAATAGCCGCAATTAGGGATCTCCTTATGTATAAAACTGCTTGAAATTGTTTGAACTTCCTTCCCACCTCCCTTCTTTCCTTTGTCTTCCTCCCCCTTCCCCATTTTGTGTTTCCTCATTCTTTTTTTCCTTTCATTTTGATTGAGAACTTTATGAAGCAAGATTCCACTTATATTGGAAATAAGGACTAAAAATTTTGTGTGGTTAATTAAAGCAAGGTGCTTTTCATTAATCATCAGAAACTACAGAAAAAAAATTTAAAAATCATTTCACCCATTAAACTATTTTATAGTATAAACAAAAGGCATATTCCACTAAATAAGTATGTAGTTTTTCTGATATTCAAATTCTTATCAAATTTTGTTTTAATGTTTTGATAATTCATTCTTATAAGTACTATATTAAAAATGTTTATATAATATTAGAAATGTAACTTTACCTTAATTTTTTACTCATTTAACTAACACGAACCTCTTTATTTATGTTGCATTATTTGGTGTATGTTCAAAATCACAGATTCTGAGTAATTAACAATAAAATATGTGGCCTAAATTTATGGCTAGCACCAATATCACTTTTAATGATGACAAAACAATGAGGCCAGAAAGGTTGCCTCAGAAACTTAATTCATCTTTTGAGTCTAACTACTGAAACACTCCCATAATACTTCCAAAAAGGAAGTGAATGCGAGGAAAGACTGTTTTCAGTACTGTGTGCGTATTGAACCCTTACATTTAAAATGTCAGCCTCTACACTTGAATTCAGATTCCAGAGCTTCCAACAGGATCATTCTGAGAGGAGATTTTAAGTACAAACCATGGATACAGTGGAACCTTTATGCACCATGCTATTTGTAGCAACTGCCAGTCAGGTGGAAATGTTAGACAAGATTTTTCCCTATATTTCACAGAGTTGAATGGGTGAGGAGCAAAAGCCCCCCTGTTAAACACAATAGTTTTAAAAGTACACATGTTGAGTGAATGTATAATAAGCAAGGTATTTCCGGATGTGGAATAGGGCACTGTTCATAAATGCCCATGCAGTAGACATCCAGGGCAAATTAGCCCAGGAAACCGGCCTGACCATGGGCTACACTACAGCAAAAGACCACATTCTTCTAAGATACCTTCCCAGAGTGTCAGAAATACATGCCAAAGTAGCTAGCTAGCTCACTGCCTCTTCCTAGTCAACAACCTTAATTATTTCCTATCAAAGTGATGCATGCGCTGGGCAGGTTTGACTGCACCCAGCTGGCCTATGGTGCACACCTAATTGTGCGTGACAAGGAGAGCCCACAATGATTGCTTAGCAGCGTATCCTCTCACCAGAAGGTACACAAATAACATTGAGGGAAAGCAATTGTTTCTACTTTTTCTAGCAATATTTCCTACAGCCTAGGAATCAAGAAGCTGGGGTGTGGAGGGAACAAGGGGAGCAAGTAGAAGCCCATAGGAGCTTCTGTCCCAGACTGCAAATCTAATGCTTATTTAGGTGCAGGCCATCCTTCATAATACAGATTTTGGACTTTTCCAAAATAGTCTTAAAAGGAACAGGCGATCATTGCAGTGTGTGTGTGTGTGTGTGTGTGTGTGTGTGTGTGTGTGTGGTTTTGAGTAGCAAAGTACTAGGTGAACACTTGTCTTTAGGTATCAGATTTTTATCTGTGAAGATTTCATCCAAATATAATATCCATGGCCTAAAAATAACCAAACCAGGGCTAGTGCTCTAATCTTACAAACTTCTAAATTACTTCATGTATCTTTCTTCTAGGTTGGTGTCCTCTGTTTAGCCTTTAAGGGACAAATCCTCTGGAAGCTTTTCCTAAATCCCTGGAGAATGCAGTAGATTGTACTGCCGTAATCTTTTGCACATGCCTTTATCACAGCAGATAGTATGCTCAGCTCCAAGGTGGAGTTTGCTTTTTCATCTAACCAATGGACCATGCGTTTCTTCAAAGCTCTGTTGCTAGCCGTAATAGGCACTTAATAAACAATGATTAGATCAGTGAATGAATGAATAAAATGTGCATAGTCAATTTGGTTGGAGCACTGAATTCTTAAAGGTGTTGGTAGAGATAAAGAAAAGAAAAACAGATCGAATTCAGATATTAATATTTTAAAATGATTTTTAAGAGTCCCTGTGAAGGCAGAAACTGGTTTGGCTCAGTAGATGGAGTGTCAGCCTGTGGACTGAAAGGTATTAGGTTCAATTCCAGTCAAGGGCATGTACCTTGGTTGCGGGCACATCCCCAGTAGGGGGTGTGCAAGAGGCAGCTGATTGATGATTCTCTCTCATCGGTGTTTCTAACTCTCTATCCCTCTCCCTTCCTTTCTGTAAAAAATCAATTATATATATTTAAAAAGAGTCCCTGTGAAGAACATCATAACGACCAGTCATTCTAGTCGTTCTGCAGTCACAGTCACTTAAGCTTTTATTATATAGATTTTGGATTATTCTATTCCTCCCATTTTTAGTGTCCTCACATGAGACATAGAATTATATCACTTACCTATTATGTATAATGTTTATTATAAAATATAAAAAAAATTAGATACAATTTGTGATCCTCAGATGTTAAGAGGAAATTGTAGATATTTTTAAAGTAGGCTTTTCCCAATTATTACACACAACCAGGTTGGTTATTTGGCATTTTTCGACAATACAAACACTTGCAGGCTGCAATGGCTAGTTATGATACAGATGTATGAATTGTCAGCAAAGTTTTGTTTGTTTTTTTTAAAGGACAAGAGAGCAGACATTTTGGGGCTTTGCATTATCTCCTCTCTGTCCCAAGTACTCAAGTCTGCTCTAGCAGTGCAAAAATGACATCGTTTGTAAGTAAGCAAATGAATGTGGCTGTGTTCCAATAAGATTTTTATTTTACAAAAAGATAGCTGAGCAGGATATAGTTTATAGGCAATGCATTGTTACTCCAGACATCTGTTACTCACTCCCAGGGTAAAAACAAGTTAATAAAGATTCTTAACCTTCCCAGACATTGGCTTTGGTGCCAGGAAAACATCTCATTTTTATAAACTCTCTTTGCTATACAAAGAACCTGATCATTCCCATTCCTTTTTATTTTAAATCATTTCTCCATGTATAGTAATCTTACATGATGCTTTATCACACCAAAGAAGTATTATTATAAACTAAATCTTGTTTTATTGTGTGTCTAGAAAACAATATTTAGTTCAAAGTAATTTGCATGTTCAGTTAAGGTCTTGAGACTAGAGCGTCATGCTTTGCTGAGAACACTTACTGTATACTTGTAATTGTCCACGGAAGGAATTTTTCCCACGTGAGTTTTCAGCTCTGCACTCGTATATGCCCGCGTCGTCCAGCTGCACGTTGGGTATCTCCAGCACAGCCTGGGATTTCCGCAGCCGCGCCTTGCTAGGGATGTAGCCATTAACCTTCGTCCATGTAATTGTTGGAACTGGGCTGTGATGGGGAGCGAAAATATCGTTAATATACTTTCCACTATTAGGGACATAGATTCTGTTATCTGGTAACTTAAGCGCTTAATAGGCTGAGTACAATAAAGTGTGATCACAATTAAGGACCGGGTGCTGCTTGACATGTCTCACTTCCCATGCCGCTTGTCTGATAAGTGAATAGTTAGATGCCAAAGAAGACAGTTCCTTTTCTTTCCTATTTCAGGGAAGCAATTTGTAGACAATACATATACCTGTTAGTGCATTATACTTTAATTTTAAAACCTTTGTAAAATTATTTAAAAGTGATTTGGTGAAATGACACAATAATTAGTGCTCATAGCAAGGGATTGAACAAGAGTTTGAGCTAAGTTGGTTAAGGATCTGTTGGCCCCCATGCCTGCGAATATCTTCCTTCTGCAGTGACAAATACAGTTTGCATGTAATCTCTCACCTGTTCTGTATGATGAACATGCTTACAGGTATGATATTTTTGTTTTGTCTGAACATGTAACTCATATGCTTGGTGTTCATTATTTTTATTAAAAGATCGAATCCCAGATCAACTCAGGACTTATTCTGGTTAATAGCTGCATATTATTCCATTGTATCAGAATTTAATCAGCCATTCCCTATAGTTAAACATTCAGCATAGTCCCAGTTTTGATTTGTTTTCTTTTTTTGCCACTAAGAAATAATGTGACTACAACCAACATTGCACGTATATCATGCACTATTGCTTTTATTTTCTGCAGCAGACATTCACAAAAGTGGGATTGATGGATCAAAGGGCATGTACATTTTTCATTTTAATAAGTACTGCCACATTGTTTTTCAATAATACAGTGGCAGTTTCCACACCTATCCGTTATATATGAGACTGTTTCCCCATATCCTTGCCACCATTTTATGTGATTAATTGTTTAATTTTTGTCAGTATTGAAAGGTAAAAAATGGCATTTGGTACCTTAATTAATATTTCTCTGAACTTTAGGAAGGCTGAACATCTCTTTTTAATTTATTGGCCATTTGCATGTGCTTTTCTGAGATGTTTGCTTATGTTACTTTTCTAATTTTTCTTTCATTTTTCTGTTTCCCTGTTTGCATTGTTTCAATTAATTTCTTAGGGTATTTTGGGCATTAGAATAATGAAGATTTTGTTTTTCAGAAAAATTCTGTGATATAATTCTATAAATATTTTTAGGAGAAACAAAACCTATAGTTTTCTTCTTTTCATGATTTCTGAATTTTTTAAAAAATAAAATTACCTACATACCCAAGTTTATGTCCATATTTTCTGCAGTATTCCTAGTAATATTTGAAATAATTTTATACAGTTGGATCTTTGATCCATCTGGACAATATTCATGTTTTGGGTGTAAGGCAGGGAATCCAACTATTTATTTCGGTATTGTTGACACTCCTTTCCCCACAATATTTGGAGGGTTGTGTTTGTCATATAATTGGTTCTCACATACTTGACTCTGTTTCAGGCTTTTCAGTTCTGTTCTGGTGATTTATTTATTACTATCTATATTTAATGACCTTTCTGGTCTGGACCTACTCTACTCTTTCAGTTTGATTTCACACTACCTCCTTCCGTATTTCCTGACCCAGAAACACATCTCTGTGTGTTTCCAATCATATCCGTTAAAATCCTACCGATCCCCTGAGACCTGTCCTAAATGCCTCCTCTTCAGCAGTCTTTCCTTATTTGTTCAGTCTGCTGGATTTTTTTCCTTTGTGTGTATACTACTTGCATCTCTTGTAACATTCTACCATAAATTACATACTAAGGATAGGGTGTTTTTCCACAAATTTTCTTTATAGGAACAGTAGGAATGTTCACTGTTATAAACAATGCTATGATAAAGACCATGTGTGTTTTTGAACATCTTTCTGACTTATTCCTTAGGAATAAAACAGAAGTGAAATTGCTGGATTTGGGATGCTAGTTTTTGCTTTTTTGTTTATGTACATATAGACAACATCCAGGAAGACTGAGCCTTGCATTATTTTTTTTTTTGAATGATGCTTAAGCTGGCATGGCATATCATTCTTTTAATATATATGAAAAATGATTAATGATATGATGTTTAATTGATTTGTACAGATAGAGGGAAGAGAAAGAAAAAACTTGGATTTGATAGTCTCCTGCATGCCTCCCAACTGGGGATCAAGCCCCATAACCTAGGCATGTGGGGGACCTGGAATAGAACCTGCAACCTTTCAGTGTAGGGGAGGGACCGCACCCAACCACCTGAGCCACACCAGCCAGGGCATGATTTTTTAATTTAGGATTTTTGTGTCACTATTCAAAGGTGAGATTGTATGCAGTTTATTAGGTTTTTGGTTGTGAATGTGTATGTGTGAGTGTGTATGTGTGAGTATGTGCGTTTGTGTGTGCGTTGGTGTGTGTGTGTGTGTGTGTGTGTTAGTGAGTTGGTGGTTTGTTCACAAGATAGCTTTGACAAATTATGTATCACAGTGATGGATGATAGCTTTGGAAACATGCCAGGATACTTCCATCTCCTATTTTGATAGCTTAAATAGTAGAAAAATTATATGTTCTTTAGAATACTTATATGACTCTTACAAAAAGTCGTCTGGGTCTGCTACCATCAAAAAAGTCAGGGTGTTTTTTGTTTGTTTATTTATTTCTTTACAAGTATTTTCAATTTATTCTTTTTACTTTAATTATGTTATGTTCAAATACCTGCTGCATCGATGTCGGCAATTCACATTTCCCTAGAAAACCAACTGTTTCATCTATGATTTCTGTGTTTTAAAAACAGTAACTGTGTAAATCTATTTCCTTTGTATTTTATTTTTTTGGCAATACATGTTGCTTAGGAACTCTGGCCTTCAGTAATACAATTAAAGTTTAAGTACAATTGAGACACAAAGATGCTGTGTAACCTTAGGAAAGTTATCTAAGTTCCATAAATAATGTTTAAAGAATACTTTTTAGAAATTAAAAAGAGCAAATATGTTATTTTATATTTACATACATTTGTTTAAAAAATTCCTGCTCTCTATTTCTTTTTGAAAATTGGAGTTTTCAAATAGTATTAGCTTTCTTTCAGCTTACATATTTTTTTTCATAGAATATGCTTCTTTTCTATTAAAGTATAATCGGTATACAATATTATATTAGTTTCAGGTATACAACAGAGTGATTCAACATTTATATGTCTTACCATGTGCTTACCACACTAAGTGTAGTAATCATCCATCACTGTGCAAAGCTATCACATGTAACCGAATATATTCTTCTTCACCTTTTCATTCATCCTTTAATGCGCCTCCTCTCTGGCAACCATCAGTTTGTTGTTTCTATGAATCTGCTTTTGTTTTGATTATTTGCATTTATTTTTTAAATTCAACATATAAATAAAATCATGTAGTATTTGTCTTTCTCTGTCTACTGTATTTCATTTAGTATAATACCCTCTAGGTTCATCCATATAAAAATGGCAATATTTTGTTCTTTTTATTGCTGAGAAATAATCCATTGTGTATACATACAAACCACACCTCCATCACCCATTCCTCTATCTATGCTTCCATATCTTGGCTATTGTAAATAATGCAGCAAAACAGAGGGATGCAAATATGTCTAACATTACTGTTTTTATTTTATTCATATAAATACCCAAAAGTGGAATTCCGGGGTTGTATGGTAAATCTATTTTTAGTTTTTGAAGAATCTCTATAGTGTTAACATTTCTTATGTTGCTGTCTACTAGAATACATTATTCAGGTTTTTTGGTTTGACAGAATCTTTATGTTGCTTTCATGTTTGGAGAATATTTTCACTGGATTAAAAGCCCTGGGAAGATTACTCTTTAAATATTTTCTTCTTTTTATTATTGTTTTTCAGCAATTAGATTATTATGTACCATGATATATTTTATTTTTGTTTATCCTGCTTATGTTTCATTAAGCTGGACATTGATGGAGTAATATTTTTCAATTATGTGATAATTTGAGGGCTTAATCTTCAGGGCTGTATTTTCTTTGTTTGTTTGTTGTTGTTTTTCCTTGCCTGCTCACCAGCTCCGCCCCCATGCCGACCATCACCATTTAGTCAATTTGCATATTATGCTTTTTTATATATGATTTTAACAATAGGACAATTTTTTTCCTGGCATGCAGCAAATTTACTTGTAGTTCAGCTTAATCATTGAGAGACTTATTTATAATCTTTGTCAGGGTAGATTCAGAATAGCCTTTATTTTACAACTAGGTTAATCCTAGTCTTAAAGTCTGGTCTTTCTAAGAGTCTCTACTAAATGATCCATTTGTTCAATGAGATTCTATCTCTCTGATTGGTTGGAGTTTGAATTTGTTCTGTGTGTAAATCCAGCATTTTTTTAAAAGATCCAGGGTGTTTTTTCCTTCCCTAGTAGTATTTCTTAGGGTGTGAAGTCTCTCCCCATGCACTCACAGCTTGCTATTTGGTCACAGTCTGAATGGAATCTCAGTACAGATTTCAGGAAGTCATTATCTGTGTAGCTCCCCTTTCTCTTATTCTGTCCTGTAAGTTTCAGTCCCCTCAGCCTCCTGGCTATTCCTACTCTGTCTTTTCAGCTCAGTGATTCTGTCCTGTTCTCCTGGGGTTCCTCCTCTCCTGTGGGTTTGGAGTGAATGCCTCCCGGCAGAAATCTGTACTGATGGCAAACTTCACCTTGCTGGTCTTCATTCTCTGAGGGATGCATCCCTGCACTGTCTATTATCCAGTAAGTAGAATAATTGTTACTTATGTTTTTTTCAGGTTTTTAGGTGTTTAGAGTTGATGCCTGGTGTTATGCCAGTTATTTTGCCATGCTTGGTAATAGTAGTCAAAAGTTGTTTTTATAAGGAAAAAAATAAGTCTGGTAACAATAAAATCCCATTAACAAAAGAATGGATAAATACATTTTATGTATTTACACTTTAGATTCATTTGGTAAAATAAATAAAATTACAACTACCTTTAACACCATGGAAAAATCTTAGAAACAAAAGTTGATTGAGCATAAGTAAGTAAATGACTAAGTGTGATATAATATGATTTTAGCAATGTTCAAAATCAAGCAAAAAGAGTATAATTTTAGAGACATATCTATATATCATAAGATAATTTTATTTACACAAATCAAGAATGATAACCACATACTTTAGACTGTGTGTTCCTCTTGGGAGAAGACAGGCAGAATGGGTGAAGACCACAAAAATGATTTCAAAATGTTACTCATGGTACTGTTTTGACTCTTATGTTGGTTGCTGTGTTCTTCTGTAATAATGGTATTTTACGATAAAAATGAATAGATAAAAAATGCTTAATGGTTTCATTATTTACTCATGTATTATCAGAGATAATTGTCATCCTTTTCCAAGTGTCAATGTGGGTGAATAAATAAACCATTTTAACATCTACATTTATTTTATATTAATTTTTCATCATTAGGTTTTATGCTCATTACTAGAGACCTGGTACACAAATTCATGCACTGATGGGGTCCCTCAACCTGGCTGGTGACCAAGGCCAATTGGGGCATCTCGCCCAGTCCCGATTGGGGCCGGTCAGTGAGGGGAGGGACCAATGGAAGGTTGCCCAGCCACAGGAGGTTGACTGTGGGAGCGCACTGATCACCAGACAACAGCTCCTGCATTGAGCATCTGCCACTTGAAGGTCAGTGTGTGTCATAGTGACCATTCAGTGGCTCAATCATTCAGTTGCTTAGGCTTATATATATATAAAGATTTGCTTGTGTGATGGCACCTCTAGTAGAGTTCTGCTTTTTAAATATGTACCGTATTTGCCGGCGTATAAGACGATTTTTTGGCCCTGAAAAATATGCCTCCAAGTGAGGGGTAGTCTTATACGGCAAGTATATAACAAACTCTGTATTTATAGTGGAAATGTTAGGGAGTCGTCTTATACGCCCAGTCGTCTTATACGCCGGCAAATACGTATTTTTCAGGGCCAAAAAATTGTCTTATATGCCGGCAAATACGGTATATCTAAAATAATTTATGTAAAATCATCCATATTTTTCACTGACCTATATAGTAATAATGGTTTTCAGTTCTATTCTGGAGGGCAAATGATTGACAATTTACATTAAATTTCTTAATTCATACATTCTCTACTAGTTATTTAATTTACACATAAATAGTTTAATGCAGTGGAGAAGTGCCATTAGCAAGAAATCTTAAGACTTTGGTAGGAAAATAATCACTTCTTGATATTGCTTTCTTACATCTACATTTCTATATCTCCCCCCCCCAAGTAAAATAAAGAATTATTGAACTAAATACCTATTTTGCATAGCTTCTTTTTCTTATCTCCCCAATAATTCCATAATTTCTACCCTAGTTTGTGTTTTTGGACTTACTAAATTGAATTACAGCTAATCTTTAAATATGTACTTAAGAACATGTTACCTCAAATAGTCATGGCCAAAGTTAAAATTATCCAAAATGTTTAATACCTTAATTTTTAATAATATATCCATTTATTTCCTGATTTCTGCTTGAAGCATTTTAAACTACTTTATTTACTTCACTATTATAAAATGATAATTCCTATGTATCTCCTCATGCAATCTACCAGGATAAGGAACCCAATATGAATAAGAAAAAAAACCCCACTGTACTATTGAAGGCAAGCCTGAGGAATCAGGTGAGCAGATTCAGAACAGGAGAATGCAAAGAGCTTGAGAAAGCACTTCTGGTAGCAGAAAGACAAAATTCCATTTTGATAGTATAAGAAGAAAGGAGATCTAGCAAGGAAAAAAAATCCAGAGAAGTTTAGTAGGAAGAGTGATTACAATCAAGTGTCAGGGTGAGCAGCCTCAAATTATATAGAACTCTTTCAAACATTTTTTCTAAGTTGTCACTGTATGCTAGAACTGTATTAAAAGTGAGTATCAATAAAATGAGTATTATAATTTCTTTTTAAAAAAAAAACATATTTTATTGATTTTTCACAAAGAGGAAGAGAGAGGGATAGAGAGTCAGAAACATCGATAAGAGAGAATCATCCATCAGCTGCCTCCTGCACAACCCCCACAGAGGATGTGCCTGCAACTAAGGTACATGCTTTGACCTGAATCTAACCCAGGACCTTTCAGTCCGTAGGTTGATGCTCTATCTACTGAGCCAAACCGGTTTTGGCAAGTATTATAATTTCTTAATGAGTTTATGACCTAAAATTAGAAAGATTAAAAAATTATTTTTTTAAACCAAATAGTTTAAATACAGAAAGAGGATAGCAGTTAATAGGACATAGTCAAGAAGACTGTTTATGTTAGACTGGGGGTGAGGGAATCCAGCCCAGAAGAGATGAGGAAAATTTATCCTGACAGTGAAAGTATGTTCTTGGCACTAAAATCCATGTGCATGAACACAGAATAGTATGAGATAGCATGGCAGATTGGTTGAACTTTGCATAGCTTGGTATGCTAGATGCATTATGTGTGCAGGAAAGTTCATGGAAAGTGCATATTTTCTTTTCAAAAACCAAGAGGCCTTTCAAATTATAAGAGTTTTAATGCTGCTTATTTCTTTTTTCTTTTCTTTCTTCCAGCTCAAGATTAGTATACTACATTTATTTACTTTAAGTATCTAGAAGCTTTGGAAGTGAATATGTTGAAAAGCATTGATGGAGTGGCTGAAAATTTATTAGTAAAGATTTCTGTATGCAATGATGTACAAAACTCATTATTAAATGAAACAGTGATCTGAGTCTACTGCTAATTTTACAGGCATTTTTGTATCCCATTTTCATTGCTGTTTCTATGACAACTTGGGGAAAATAATAATTTTTGCAGCTTTCAAATGACTTACTTGTAATCAAGGATGATTCATTCATTGTTTTTGTAGTCAGTTGGGACTTTTAAAAAAATCTAAGATTAGGGTCAGATTTTAGTTCGTTTAAATTTATTTAAAGCCAATTTCTTTCCAGTAACAACTGGCAAGTGGAATTGTTGCCTAAAGAGGGGACTGATTTTAACTACAGTAAAAGGGTGAATAGAAATGTCAGCTTTGCTATGAAGGCATAGCAGAGTTCTATTTATCCTTATTTCAGTCTATTGAAATTATATCTGCACAACTACATATTTGATTTCCATGTAGAATAAGCAATGCAACTTACAGAATTTATAAAGAAACTTTTTCCCAGCTAATGCTATACTGAGAATGGTGCTATTCATTTGGTTCAAAAATATCTCTGTTAATGACAGCAAAAGCTTCTGTGAGGCCACATTGAAATTCTGACACAAGCTTTTTGTTATGCGCTGTTAAAGTGACAGGATAAAAAGTGCCTCCAAATGTAGTTCAAGAAAGTAAGAAAAGTGTTGGATGAACTTTGGCCATTGTTGAAGTCATTAAAGGTATTTTTTTAAAGATCATTTTTATACACATAATAAGGTAAGGTGTAGGATCTGTCAAGGCAGACGAACCACTTAGCTGTAAAGATTTAATGATTTCAAAGGAAAGTACTCCCAAACTGCAAATCACCATTCATACACAAATTGTAGGTCTGTCTAATGGAGAGTCCTATTTTCCTTGCGTAAGTCACTAGTGAGATATGAATTTTACATCTGATGTGAAAATATATTCAGTTATGACTCCTTTGTGACTTGCGCACACACACACACACACACACACACACACACACACACACACACACAAAAGGAAACGCTGTATATGTTTGATAGAAACTAAAAGAACCAAGTTTTATAACTTTTCTCTAGGAAAGCACATAAAAAGCCATCATAAAAAAAGCTATTGAGACAAAGCTTTTGGTTTATGATCCTATATCTCAAAATAGATATATAGTTAGATAGGTAGATGATGGTAGATGATTAAGTAGATAAAAACAATTCAAGGATGAATGTGTATAATCATTGCTGGCTATATAATATAGAACATTTTGAAGGCAAAAGTTTTATTTGTAAAACTTTGGAAACTTTCCGGGGCAGTGAGCATGATGCCTGGGTCTTTCTTGAGAGGGTTCTGCCCTAGAGGCAAGAGACCACTGTTTCAGCCACTACGTAATTCGACTAATTGGCACTTAGGGAAAAAAAAATGAACTGCATCTGACTTAAGTATAAGTTTTAGATCTCTCTGCTTTCTGATTATTAACTAATGCATTAACTCATAGCCGTCCCATGGTATTATTTCAACTTAGATCTAAAGAATCACAGCTCAGAATATATAATTCCACCCACTTCTAATTATCTTAGGTAAGAAACAAATTTAGGTGAAGAGTCCTGGTAGCTTCTGTGAGATTGTTGTCATTACTGAGTATGATTTTAGCTGTGGACTTTTAAGATATGGCCTTTATTATGTTAAGATAATATCCCTCTATTCTTAGTTTGTTCAGGGTTTTTATCATAATAAAAGATATTGAATTTTGTCAGGTGTTATTTTTCAATGAGATATCATGATATTTTAATTCTTTGTTTTGCTAATGAAGTGCATCACAGTAATTCATTTTCATATGTATCTTAGTTCGTATTTCTTTGAGTTCATCTAATTTATGGTTCCTTGGGCTTTCTTGATCTGGATGGCCATATGGGTTCCAAGACTTGAGAAATTTTTGGCTAGTATTTTATTGAATAAGCTTTCTGCCCCCTTTTCTTTATCCTCTTTCTGAGACTCCTATAAAACATATATTGTCTGGCTTGATGGTTTCCCATAAGTCTCTTAAGCTTTCTTCTCTCTTTTTCATTAAAAAAAAAGTTTTGCTCCTTTGACTATATAATTTCCAATAACTTGTCTTTAAGTTCATAGATAAGTTTGTTGGGCTTTTTAAATTTATTTCAGAGAGAGGAAGGGAGAGGGAGTTAGAAACATCAATGATGAGAGAGAATCATCTATCAATACCTTCTATATGCCAACTACTGGGGATTGAGCCCACAACCTGGGCATGTGCCTAGACCAGGAATCGAACTTTGTGACCTCTTGGTTCATGTGTCCACACTCAACCACTGTGCCATGCCAGCTGGACCATAGATGTGTGTGTGTGTGTGTGTGTGTGTGTGTGTGTGTGTGTGTGTGTTTGTGTATGTGTGTGTGTGGTGTGTTCCTGCTTTATCTACTCTGTATTTAAACCTTCTAGTGAATTTATCAGTTCAATTATTTTATTCTTCGGTTTCATGATTTATTTCAATTTGGCGCATTTTATATATTTTTGATCTCTTGGTTGAAATTCTCACTTTTTCATGTATTGTTTGTCTGACCTCATGTAACATCTTTATGATTATTATTTTGAACTTTCTTTCAGGTAAGTCATATAACTCATTTTCATTAGAGTCAGCTTTTGGACACTTATCTTGTTTCTTTGGAATGTGTTTTCTTATTTTTTCATTTTCCTTGACTCTTTGGATCAGTATTTACACAGAAGACAAAATAGCCACATCTCCCAGTCTTTACAAACTGGCCTCACCCAGGTAAAGACCTTCATGAATTAACCCAGCCAGAGATTTTTGGGTGTCTCAAATCTGTGTTCTTGTTCAAACTTCTGTCTTTGCTCTCAGTTGCTCATATATATCCAGAGTATGCTGTGTCCTGGGCAGTGGTCTTAGACATCCTAGACAGAAGCCACTGCCACAGAAGTCCCCAGAAAAATAAAAATGTGTGGTCCCGGACTTTTCTTCCTTTCCCAGGAAGAAGTTGGGATTTTGTGTTTTTCCCACCAGAAAAGTTTGCTCTGAGTCAAGGGGGTGGCTGTGACATGAGCTAGCTTGCTAGTTCAACTTCAGTCTTTGTTCTCAGAGCTCCCCAGGTAATTAGCAATGCCATGTCCCATTCGCACTCTGAGACAGGTGACACAGAAACCACTGCATCAAGCAGCCCCAGAAATATTAGAATATTGAACAAATGTTCTATATTAATTATTGCTCTATATTAATAATTATTAATCTTTTTCTCCAAGGGAGAAGCTGGGAACTGGTGTTTCCTGCCAAGAAGCACTGTGTTAGGAGTATGGCTTGTGAAGAGAGCATCTTAAAATTTCTACTGGCATTGATATGGTTGATTTTGACTTTGACCAGGATGTAAGAGCTTCTCAACTAGTTCCCGATTTCTCACAAAGGGCACTATTCTGGGTACTGTTGTTGAATCAGTATGCCTATTGGGGGGGGAGACAGTTCCAGGACTTTTTATTCCACCATCTTCTGTTATCACTGCAATAAATTCATTTTTCATAAAAACTCTATGAAGTACAAATGCTCATTTTGTCTGATTTATGCATAAAAAACAAAGAAATTAAGAAAAATTAGAGTAAATTATGTTAAGGTGGGAGAAATGTTATTAAATGTAAATGCAGGTGAGAAAAAGCCAGTAGAGCGAAAGATACTGAAACAAGTGGGAATGTTTGAAGCATAATGAAGGTAGATTTGTATTTGTGATACTGATGCCTTTTCATTGTTTTTCTAAAAAGAGGTAAGGAAAAGGGTATGGAGAGGATTGGAGGTCTGGAGTCGGGAAGTGAAATCATTTCTTGTCCAATAGTTTCAATTAACTGTGTAAGATAGCATCTGACTGAAGTGGGAGATGGAGATTTGAGGACAACGGTATTGGAATTAGCTACTGTAAGGACAGAGAAGGCTAGTGGGCAGCACTGAGGGCCTAAGTAAGGCTAGGGCCACCAAATTTACAGAGGAACCAGTCTGTAGAGTTCTCTGCTTTCTCTAACGGTACTAAGCAGCTTGATTAGAAGTATGCAGACATTGAATAATGAGATTTAGTATTTGAAGCTTAGAGTTGTGAGAGAAAAAAACCACAATGTGGCAAGAGAGTTAAATATATGAAAGAGTGACTAAAGCAGTGAGTCACATACTCTGCTCAAATAAGCAATGAAAACAGAGGTCTTGATAAATAGGAAAAAATTAAAGATCATAAATAATGTTATTTTGATAATTACAATACTTGATAATGAGGATAAATGTTGCTAGCTAAGGTATTTATTATACTTCCTTTATAATTTTTCTAGAGTGCACTCATTCACTTATCAAGCAAATGCAGTTTGCTGTAAACCAGTATGGAGTGTTGTGCCAGCAGCAGCCTCAAACATATCATGATTACTGGGACCTTGATGGCATCTTTTTCTCTTGTGATTGACTTAGTCTCATGTTGTTTTGTAGAGATTTGTACAGGCTGTATAGTCTAAGAGCAATAGACTATACCATATGGCCCAGGTGTATAGTAGGCTATATCATCAATGTCTGTGTAAGCACACTCTATGATGTTTGTAAAATGATCAAATTGAGCAATGACACATTTCCCAGAACATATCCCAATCATTAAGCAGTATATGACTAGTTTATATGCTCATGTTTGACTCTATGAATTCTGTCAGCAAAAAAAAAAGAAAGAAAGAAAGAAAAGAAAAGAAAAGAAAAAGAAAATCTCTGCTCTCCTGTGTATCTTTTCATAAATAAGTTAAAAACACATTAACACAGGAGCTAGCAGCCATCAGAGTTTGGAGAAAAGCTGCTGTTGATGTTCTATGGAAAGTATGACAGATGAATATTACTGAGATGGGAATTTTAGAGCCAGCTTGGTGATTTTATGGGAGACTCTTAGCAGTTATTTAATTTCTATCTAGGTGTTAAATTGTGAAAAGATTGTATTTAGGAAGTGTAATTTTCCTGGCTCTTGATTCATCTATAATTCTTGATCTATAAAACTATATAGTTATTATTAATTGGCTTTTTACTTTGTTATCAGTTTTTTTATTTGGTATATCATTTAATTTTCACAGAAGTCTTGAGAAGTATGTTTTATTTTCTGTGTTTTACTTGCAAAGAAAACTTAATAATCCTAAGACTAGAAAGAAAAATATAAGCTAACTCTGATGCTAATATTTTTATATAGGTTAAATATACATATTCATGTGTAGTTTCTCTATGGCTGTTTAGGATATTTATCATAAAGAGATGGAGAGAAATGGACAAACAATGAGGCATACAGGATACATGGCCCACTAGTAGTATTTGTATACAGTAGATTATGTAAATCTATGGCATAGTTTAATCTCTCAGGTGGTTAAGATGCTAAACTAGTGATATACCATGCTAATGAGAAGGCTATGGCTTTTACCTACTTTTAGGATAATAAATTCTATTTTCTACTACAGCCACATTCTTTGCCATTAGGTGGATGATGCAAAAATCCATGAAATATGACTATTTGATCATATTGGTACAAATGAATTTTATTTCTCTGTAGCTATACCTCTACTGTAAGTCTAAAGCATAGCACAATGTAGTTTAGGGTAAGCACAGAGCAGTTTGTTAGGGTTTGCAGTGATTGAGTTTGCATTTATGGACTGCAATCTTTCTCTATATAAAAACCCAGTGTCCCTGATGACCATGACGACCAAACAATCATTCACTGTGAGCATCTCCCAGTACCTCTCCTTCTTCCACCACCCCCCCCCCCAGGCCTGCAGTCTCCAATATACACTAATAAAATAGAAAGATGCAAATTGACCGTACCTTCCCAACACTTACCAGCCAATCATGAGTGGCAATGCAAATTAACACAACAAAAATGGTGTGTGAATTTGCATATGCAGGCTTTAAGCTGCTGGGGTGGGGCAGGACACTTTCTGCATTGCCCCAGCAGCTCCAGGCCACTGGGCAGCATGGCAAGGTGGAAAGAAGGCTCTGGGCCAGAGCAAAGGCAGAAAAGCAACTCCAGGCTAGAGGGAAGGCGGTGCCAGCAGCCAGGGGAAGGAAGGCCTATTCTTGCACAAATCTTCGTGCATCTGGCATCTAGTCACAGCATAGAGAATGGGAAACCATGGCAAACAGAGCAGTGGGGCATGACTGGTGAGCAGGCAGAAAGGTCGACCTCTTGGTCCCTCCCCTGGACCTCAGGTTCCAATCATAGCTTGGCGAATGGGAAACCATGGGGAACCCAGGTGAGTGGCAGCGGGGCAGGGAGAGGGTGGAACAGTGTCCTCTTGGTCCTTCCCCCTGTCCCACAGGATCCAGGAAACTGGAGCCATGCTGCGATGGGGAACCATAGCGAACCAAGGAGTGGTGATGGGGACTGACGAGTAGGCAGAAGATGACCTAGGGACCCTAACTATATGATTTAGTATACACTGGGCCACTAGTCTCTCTCTCTCTCTCTCTCTCTCTCTCTCTCTCTCTCTCTAATATGCAAAGTGTCCTCTTGGGAGTTTGACTGTGAGACCAGGAGTTTGAACACTTGATATGATGAGTGCTGACCACCAGGGGGTGGCACAGAAGTCCCTGGCCAGCAGCTGGAAGACCCCAATTGGACCTGACCACCAGCCAGGCAGAGGGACCCTACCCATGCATTGATTTCTTGCACCAGACCTCTAGTGTTTTAAATAAATTTCCATTCAAGTAAAGCACAGAATAAGCCTTGATGCTATATTATTTTAATAGAGGAAAAAAGCAGATATTGTACAGCTTACTAGCAGACAATATTGGCCATTATTTTGTTATAAAGATAGAGTGAAAGGGCTGTTAAGATTTATTCACAATTTTTACACATTAATATTTTTCATTATTTATTAGAACATTAAGTAAAATAAAATTTTATTTTAAAAAAACAACAGCAAGAGGCATAAAGAGCCCGTTAATCATTTATATAAGAGGCAGATAACACCATCGTCTATTTCAATTATGAGGAAACAGAGGTTCAGATTTGCCTTTCAGAGGTTCAAATCTGCTTTTCTTATCTTGCATTGATATCTGCAATCCACCAGTATTTCTAACCCATATGGTAAATAAAACCAGAATATGCCTTAAGCATTTTACTTGGCCTTTGTTTTTGTTTTTTACTTCCAGATAATATGGACCTTATAGTAATAGTTATTAAACCATTATAACTAATGATGGAGCAGTGTTTATCTATTTCACATATATGGATTTTTCTTAAATAGATTTTTTGAATTTACATTTTTGCAAATTTTGTGACCTCTTGGCATTCTCTGATATTGGTATATCAAATCAGATTACAAAAACAATAATATCAAATATTTTAAATATTAACAGCAGCCAGAGTGAAATGTCACTTTGGCTTAATATGTGAAATCAGCTCAAGGGGACAAAAAGGAAGGTTTTGACTTGAAAAATGTTTGGGAAAGATAAAACTGACAAAAAATTCCTAGTATGTAAAATATATATTTTTTTATGGGTTCAGAGTTCCTTTGCACTACTCAGGCACTTGGAAATATGTATTTTTAGCAAAAGTCCAGAGAGTGAATTTCCTATTATCTATTTTCAGTTGAAACCATGAAAACCTGAATGGTAGCAGAGAGAGTGAAGTTTATAAAAGGCTAGCATCCCTGCTTTAGGAAAAGCTTGGGATACAAACTGTGTGCTGGAGGGTATTTCAGAAAAAGCAGAACATTTGAACAAGGGCAAGTGTTTCATGAATTAAAAGGTGAGTAACAAATATTCCAGAGAAGGAAGGTGAAAGAGGAAGTTAATGTGTAATTGACATCCCTTTACATATTGAACCTTAATTAAATCTAAGTAATTGTATAAGATAGGTATTGTTAGTCTACTTTACCAATTTTGAAAATGAGATTCAAAGAGGGTAACTCATCTGATGGATACAACTGATAAATTAAACTACCAATCAACAAGATAAAAATATGTAGTTAGCAACCATTTTTCTAATACCTTTCCAATTCTACAGAGGAGATAACTATTTATTAACTCAAGTTTTAAAAACTAAACTGCCAATAAGTGAAGGAAGAACTTGTCATCACCCGGATTATTATTGACTTGCTCACTAAATTGGGGTTTAGTACCCATGCCATTGTGTCCTTCATTACTCTCAATCATCGCATCCAAAGTACTTCCCATGGTAAGGCATGCATTATTGTAAAGATCAATAAGAAAGAAAACATTGCTGATTAAGCAACGACATACCATCATTGTAATATATCCCTGCATTTCATAGATTTTAATGTGTTTTTGTTTAAATGTGTGCTTTGGGAGTACTATATCTATGCTTTTTCTCAAAGGAATAGCATTACATCAAAGTGGGGGCAGGAAGATGTTCTTCTTTGCTTCTGTGTGGAAAACTGATGAGTATCTTGTTTCAGAAATGTCCAGAAGGCTACATTTCTCTGTAGGGATGTATAAAACGAGTGACCTGATTTCATAATGTACCTTCCTTAGAGAAAATGGCCATAAATAAGACATTCTAAAAGTTGTGACCAGATTGATTTGATCCACAGAAGAAAAGTTGGAAATAAAAATGTCCAAAAGAACATATCATTTGCCTTTTGTGATAAAAAGCAGCTTCTGACACATCTTCCCCACTGAATATTATTTTTGTATCCTTGGGCTATCAGCTAAAATTATTTTTTCAAACTAAAAATATTATCATCAATATCTGACATGGAAACTATTCTGCATTATATGGGTACCAACAAAAATATTGACAGGAACAGTGGATAGGTGCTGTTATATTACATTGCAAACAAAAACAGAATAAAAAAAACCCAGGGTGGCAGATGCTTAGTTTATATTTTAACATTTTCTCTCTTAAAATATTCTTTTTGGGGGTGGGGGTGGGGAGTGGGGTTTAACCATTAATCTACCCACATTTCACTTATATAGGGAATACATTAAATTTAATTGCAGCAAATCTTACCATGAACATCTGACTCTACCATTAAAAATAAAGCACACAGCCAGGGACAATGAATAAAAAAATCAAATAAAAATGAATGAAACCCTCTACTTCACTGTCATAGAAAATAGAAAGTGCTTAGATAAAGGGAATAATTACAAAATTATTTTTCTAAGCCTGCACAAGCTATAAAACAACTTATAGCCCCTTTTATTTTATACATTGTGCATACAGATACATTTTATTTAATTGCATATTTAAAAACACACATGCATTTTATTTACTTGCAGATTTGAATCTTCTATACGATTTAAAACATAGAAGTGAAGAATATGACATTGCAATGTTTTGACGTCACAGTAATTTTTTATAATAAATATCATTGTAGGGATAAATAAAAGCTAGAAAATGTTACTAGGAAGATAGAGGCAGAGGAGGTGGTTCTGAAAAACACAATTTAATGAACAGCCTTTTCCCTGTGATTTCATCCTTTCTCCACCTCACCTCAATGGCAACTGTTTCCAAAGACCAATATGAAATTATGCCTCTTTTTTGATAAGAACATCAGAGTGAACAAATAAACTTTGCATGTGGTCCTCTGGGCCCTGGGTACTATTCTCATCAGAGATACAAGGGCACGTTTGCTCTGTATCAAATATTTTTTGGGAAAAAGCTTAAATATGTATAGGTAGAACTCATCCTCTGATTTTCAGGATAAATTCTGAATTGGAAAGAATAGGCCTTACAGTATAATTGATGGTATTAATTATTCACAGAAATATTTCTGACCCCAGACCACAGAGTACGATTTCTAAATATGTGACTCCTGAGGTTAAAATCCCTCCCTAAAAACCCAAAGGAAACCACCAACCTAGATGTGTAATTAATAAAAAGAAAAACTGTGATTCATCATAGTGACTTTGGTAGGGCAATTCAATCACGCTACAGTGCATATATCAACTGTAAAAAATGGGATTCTGAAACCTGGACACACAGGAGCAGACACTATCAAGGTGAAGCCATCCTCCGCGGTGCAGCCTCACAGAGCCACTCAGCTTCCAACTTTGCAATCTAAATGCCTATGCACATGCGGCCTCGGGCTTAGAAGTCTGTAGTATGTTAGTTTGTAGCTGCTTCTCCTAGAGCATTTATACCAGCCTGCTATGTTGATGAATGATTTAATCAATCAATAAAAGTTCACTTTGCACCAACGAAGTGGGAATAAATTTGAGAGACATTTATGGTGATTAAACAGATGGAAATAAAAAAAGGAAGAAAGGGTGAAAGATAATTTAAGAGTTTATATGTTGCGTGAATGCCTCGGTGGTCACCTTCAGTAAAAATGTATTATGTCGATGAGGGTGGGTGTGGGCATTGTATTTGAGTTGGACTTCCAGAATTACCAGCCTGGACCCTCATCTGTGGAACAAGGGTTTGAAGAATTTATAGTAGATAAAATTAAGAGGGGAAGCTGGAATCAATGACCAAATTAAAAGTCCAAAGGAAGTATTAGGCTGAATGGGACAGGGAGTGATGTGAAAACCAGGAATGACTGTGGAAAATAGAACCAATAAAATGCGTGTAGCAGAGTCTGATAGAAAGTGACACTTGAGAAATTCCACATGTTGGTGGAACATTAGTGGGATGATCTTTCAAAAGGATATCTCTAGTCTTATTTGAAGAAAAAGTGAGAAAGAGAGAGAGAAACTAGTGAAATAGTAATATGCTTTAACTATTCTTGTGGCAGAGAGAATAGAGAGATGGGGACTTGCGGCATTTTTAAATGATGGACAGACTGGGACAGAAGGATAGAGAGAGGTCAATGGCATGCCCAGGGATTGAGGTGGGATACTTGGCTATTGAAGTTTGGAAGAGTGAAATGTCAAGGAAGACATACATTAGTAATTCATAGATGATCATGGCATTCAAACTTACAGTTATTGAAATGAAAAATACAACATTTTAAAATACATTAAACACTAATGGCATACATATCGCAATGCTTGTTACCTAAATTTCCAACTTAGTGTCAACTCATTCTAAGAATTGTATCTGAAAACATCCTAACATTCTAAACACATCTTTAGTGGACAAGAGTTGATGCTGCCCTAGCTCTCACAATACCACCATAACAAGAATAAACATATGATATTTCATAGTACAATAAACCAGTGAGATGCATACCACTTTCAATAGTCTGTGTACAGTGACATTTTTAAAAATTAAGTGTCGCCATTAAGCCTATTAGCCAGAATGAGACCTCAAATAAACAGGTTCCAACATGTTCACTGTTACATAAATAAACTTTAAAAGCTGTAAAATTTTTATTCAATCGCCTTTACAAGAGACAGGCACTTGCACAAAATTTAAACCTTTAGTAGAAAA
This sequence comes from Vespertilio murinus, assembly GCA_963924515.1. Classification (NCBI taxonomy): domain Eukaryota; kingdom Metazoa; phylum Chordata; class Mammalia; order Chiroptera; family Vespertilionidae; genus Vespertilio; species Vespertilio murinus. The sequence goes on from OZ004709.1 coordinate 109,343,245, forward strand.
ATCAGGGGGAATTTGTGAGTGACTGATTACATAAAACATAGAAACCCAAGAATGGAAGTGCTCAAAATAAGGAAACTAAAATCAGGAGGATAAATAATTTGCCTAAATTTGTTCTTGTTTGTAACCCACTGAGAAACCATGTGAGAGATGTGGCTAGAATTTGAGTGCAACATGGAAATAATCCAGTCCTAGATAGAAGTTCAGATTTAAGCATACTGAAACTTTTGATAATATTTTGGTTAAAATTTCTTCTACTTTTGCTCCAACAAAGCCTCATTCAAGCAGCAAGGTTATGTATGTGGTGATTTCTTTGTGTATGTGTGTGTGGTATATAAGAAATGCCTAATAGATATACTACTTCCTTATATCCTCTATATATGAATGTTAGCATCCAATCAGTTTCTGATCCACAAGCAAAACCCAATGGAAGAGGCTATCAATTAAAATTCCAGGGATATTCACCCAAAACAAAGCTTTTGGATGAGTCTAAAGTGATTCAAGTAAAAATCTCAGTCATTTTTATCTTTTGCTTTATGCCCTCAGTGACTTTCCCTGCATATTAGCATTCTTAATTTTCAATCATTGAAATACTCAAGTGCATCCAAAATTATTTTTGCATTGGTAAAGTGGCAATTACTCTTAGCAAATGAAAAGGGATATGATAAGGTGAGAAGTGTATTCATTTTAGAATCATGAGACCTGGTTCTGCTTCTGCAGGTTGCTAGCTATCTTTTTCATGGATGCGGTTTTCCTGATGAGGCACATTAAATGGTCCTAAGGCAGGCCGACAAATGTTAGACATAGGATGTTAACTGTGGCTTCAAATGTAAGCGATTAATGTGAATTATTGGTTTTGTTTCTCTAGAACTGGACAACACCTCTGAATGCAAAAGCAAATAAGTAAATAAAACACTCCCTCCCATTGTTTGCACTACAGAGAATGTTGAAAATATTAAGAATATCAGATGAAGAAGCATCGAATCATTAGCCTGATCAGCAAGATCACATGACTGTCTAGCCCTTCGCTGCAGAGTCTCGGCTTCCATCTGCAAATTATTTTGGGGCTATGTGAACTTCAAGGTTCCTTCAGCACCCATCTCCTCCGGGTAACACCTAAAATGAGGATAAATCCTTGGTTTCAAAAGTACTGAAGCATCCAATAGCTCACAAGGGTAATTTTCTCAACTCTGTAATATACTGCTTTCCTGTGATAGCTAAACATTTATTGATTCCTAGACCCAGTGACTAACTCCTACCCTCATATCTTCTATCAATCTAACACTTAAGTAATTTGATTTTGGTTTGACTGACAAGTATCACACAACTCTATTTTTAATTCCTTACAGCCCTTAGTGACCGGCAGTTTACAGTGGTATTAATAAATCATCAATCTGTAACTAAAGAGCAGGTTCTTTCAGGAACGTTTGCCAGTTGCAGACTGTGGGAAATCTCCGAGGAATATTTGTCATTCTCACAGTTACAGTGGGACACAAGAGCAGCCATTTGAGACAGCTTGGCTGAGGACCGGGGAAAAGAAAACATAAACTACAGCAAAAAAATAATAATAAAATGACTTTATAAATTGATAACTGGTACTTTCTCACTTGCAGTATATATATATATATATATATATATATATATATATATATATATATATATATAACAGAAGAAGAAGAAGGAATTGCTTAATGTCTGGTTTCCCAAATAGGCATTTGATGGAGGACAACAAAAGATGGTTTGTAAATGCTATCTGAAACAGAGATAAGAAGAAACTGAAAGGGCAGGAAATTGAATGAGTTCTTCCCTCCCACCTTACCACCAGGTTTCAGATGAGTCTGGAAAGGTCATTCACATAATTATTACAGTAACTAGTTCAAGGCCTTTTGAGCACAGCTGATCTGATTGTGTATTAATGGCTGCAAAAGCAAGATAAGGAACATGTAAAGTAAAAAAAAAAAAAAAATTCTGCCTGTAACACTATTAGCCTGCAGGATTGTCGTAGTAGATAAACCGATGTTGCTTCAAAGTTTATAGCTTTTTTTAAAAAAAATCAGAATAATCCCAAGTTTGCCCTTGTGCATGGGGTCATTTAAGCATCAGTGACCAAATTTATTTCTTTGTTGTTGGTGGCTATGTGACATATCTAGTGATCTTTCTGGGGGCCTTGAAAAGGTCACATGATGAAATGAAACCTGCCAGAAATCTGTAGCTAATGTAATGTGATCAGAATTTTCAGGGCCAAGACATCTAAAAGGCATCTAAAGACTTCTGTCTGACAGAACCAATGCAATAACGTACCTCCTGTTACAGAAGACTGACCATATTTCTCAGGCTTAAATTCAATTTCATAAATATAATCAGCACCTGCTGCACATAAAAATAATCTAGGGATTTTAAAATATATAAGAACTAGAGACCCAGTGCATGAATTTGTGCATGGGTGGGTTCTGGCCATCCTGCCCCCATCAGAGCCGATAGAAGGCAGGGACAGCTGTGGGAAGGGCCCAAGGGCGGTTGGCTGGCCAGCCTCACCCTCTGGTCAAATGCCTGGTTGAACTCCCAGCCAATGGGGCAATTTGCATATTAGCCTTTTATTTTATAGAATAATGAAGACAGATATGCACAATAGCCCAATGGGACCAGCTGCTAAACAGTAAAATATGGGTGGGTTGTCATCAGTTCTAAAGGTAAGAGACTGAATCTTAAGTAAAGCAGGGATGACTGAACAGAGGGGTGGCATTTGACCTAAGCCTTAAAGACTGAAGTAGGATTGTGAGAGCAGGATACAGTAAGTCCTCACTTAACATTGAGGATAGGTTCTTGGAAATGGCAATTTTAAGCGAAACGACTACAACGGAACCCATTTTACCGCAGGCTAATTGACATCAGCAAGAATTAACTTCCTACCACATACTCTAGTCACAAAAACATCACCACACTTCAAATTAAAGAGCACAAACACTTCTGCTATCCAACATTGAAGTAAATGCGAGCTATACATACATTTAAGAAAGATTGATAAAAACAAGTAAGATTATTATTTTCTAACCCACTTATTCCAGTTTAGGGCTACAGGTGGCTGGCGGGAGCTCTGGGACAAGGTAGGAACCCACGCTGGGCAGGATGCCCTTCCATCGCAGGGCGTACTCACACCCACCCACACTCAGACTGGGACAATGGAGACACTAAATTTACCTCAGGAGCACATCTTTGGGTTCAGAAGGAAACCTGAGTCCCTGGAGAAACCCACGTAAGCATGGGAAGAATGTCAAAACTCCATACAGACAGTGGCTTAAGCTGAAAAGTGATTTTTATTTTTTCCCCCCTCATGAACATGGTAGCAAAATCATGTTGAATGAAACGTTATTTATGGATCTGCCAAGAGGGGTCGCTAGAGAGAGAACTCAAAGCTAGAGGAAAGGGACACACTGCTTCCTGCCTGCTTTTTGTTGCTGAAGATTCACGTTCATTGCACTTCAGCAACAAGTCCTTCCTGAAGCAACAAAGGACTCTAGTTGGTTTTTCCAGCGTTTGCAGGACCAGCTTCATTTTGTCTCACCTCTGAAACCCAGCTGTCTGGTGCCTGTTCCCCTGATGTCCGGGTCCCAGGAGGGGAACCTCTGAGTTGCTAAGTCTTAATAATTACAACTCTTCTACTTTCCATCTCAGCCCTAGAGATGGGTAGCTCTTCCTGCAGCTACTAACTCTCCCTACGTGAAAGTTATCATTGTACTCTCTCTACCTCATTATAGAGACTACACATGAAAACAGCCCAACCAGTTGAACCGATCACCAACTTTCAATTACCTAGAATATAGAAAGAGCTATTACACTGAAATATATATTATGGCCCTAAGGGATTTCATACTTGTATTGTCTTTTGGGCTCTTTTCTCTCATTTCCCTTCAAGAGCACTGTGTCTATCCAGTGTTTTAAAGTAGGCCTGGGAAATAGCAAAGACACCTCCTCTTCCCTAACGGAAGTCCCTGGACTGAATGTTCCACTCCCTCCATGTGCCACCAACCATTTTTAAATGTTGTGTAATAATGTAGTTGGCAAAACGCAGCCAATTAAGCCGGCCTGACTCTAGTCTTCTACTCTTCATTTGCAGCCTGAGTGGGTAAATGAGGGAATGGTAAGCAAAAAAGAATTTTTTAATTTCCATTTCCATCCCTGACTCAGACCCTTTGTCTCCTTTCAGGAAACAGTGCATCTGAATTATGAGGAGACAAGTTGATATGATTATATTCGTATGGCAGTGTGGGTAAGCGCTCCTATTGCCTCAGCTGACAACCCATTTTTCCTGCAAACGCTTTTTTTTTCTCAAGAACTTCCGCATTGTACCCAATCTAATCCTGCTAGTTTAATGCTCTACTGTTGGAATTTCACCCTTTTGCATCTTGTTGAAACTGAAGAACAGCTTGTGAGCAATCTCTTGGTAATAACCCTCCTTATGTCTAAAACAGCCTTTTCTTCCCAAAGTAATTAATCCCCCTCCTTTTCCTTTAATACTTTGCTGTATTTCTCAAGCCTTTACACACCTTTGTTTCCCTGTGGGCCCTTTTTAAGCACTTCCCATTTTTCTGAGGAAATTATACCTTTGAAGAATTGACTAATACCAAACACAACATGTCACAGGCACGTCATGCACAAGTTCTGTGCTCGATACTTGATAATTCTGTTTGCAGAGACATATCAAGGAGTTTAATCCTATATAATAATCCTATATAATAAAAGGCTAATATGCAAATCAACCAAATGGTCACATGACTAGTCGCTGTGATGCACACTGACTACCAGGGGGCAGACACTCAAGGCAGGAGCTGCCCCCTGGTGGTCAGTGCACTCCCACAGCAGGAATGCTATTCAGCCAGAAGCCCTAAGCAGGGCTCATGGATGGTGAGCACAGTGGTGGTGGCAGGAACCTCTCACACTCCCAAGGTAGTGTTAAGGATGTCTGTCAGTCAGACATCCCCAGAGGGCTCCTGGACTGCGAGAGGGCACAGGCCAGGCTGAGGACGTCCCCCCCCCCCCAACACACACCAAGTGCATGAATTTCATGCACCAAGCCTGTAGTTATAGTATATTTTTGTTGTATTCTGCTGTAGCAACCTATAGAGAAACCATTTGAATTTTGCTAAATTGAGATTTAAGTAGAGGCTTCTTTTGAATAAATCTTGTAACATGCAGCTATCCTATTGACTTTTAACCTAACTTCTGACTAGGTAGGTTGGTGAACCTGTGTGATATTAAGAGACAATAAAATTCTATGACCTAAAATCATTTAGCTTCTACTATTTTCCTTTAAGAATACAGAAAATGCATCAGCATCATAATTTTAAATTATGTGTGCAACTATGGCTTCATCCATTTACATTCTCTAAATTATAATAGATTTTAGGGACAGATCTCCTACAAGTAAATGTATTTTTCTAGAGGAAAATCTGTTTGTGAGCAGCAGAGCAGCAGAGTATTCAGACAGCTTGAAAGTGTGACTCTAGCAATACAAAGACATTTCTGATTGGTCTGGGTCAGGGAAAATTCAAGACGAAGAAAATGTGCCCTTATTGTCATTTAGTCTCCAGTTTATAGTTGGAACAAAAACGACAGGCAGTAAATCTCTCCAGAAATAAAATTTGATGATATAGGACACCTTGATCAGGGTGTGTGCTGCTACTAATGTGATGACTAAGACCAACTTTCAATTGTCTCTAATATGTAGAGAGCCATTAGATGGGAATATGTACTAGGGCCATAAGGCTTGACTCCAAATGGAGGTGCTACACCCAGAAAATGTATGAAGATAACATGGCATCTCTTTGAGAACAGGGACTATGGAAATCCAGGGAAGCCAGTACATTGCCTGGCACATAGTTGGTTTTCAAAACCGCCAGACACATTTCAGTTGTAGGTTCTTTTAAAGATACTTTAGCTCATATGCATTTACAAGATGATCTATACAAAGCCCACCTCCTGCTTTTTTAAGTCTTTGCATAAATGAATGAATGATTTTTCCTTGAGAGAGGAGGTGTATCTAGAAAGGCATTTGATTGGATGAAGGATGTGATGAAAAATGGTGATTTCTAATAGGAAAGCTGAATTGCCCCCATTAGGCTGGTAGGAGGCAAAGATGGAGACAGCAAGAATATGTGCTTATGACCTCCTCTTTATCTGTCCTTGAAACCATTATTGCATTAAATACCACTCTCTGTGATATATATTTATCCCTCTGTCCTTTATCCTAGTATTTAAATATGAAGAATTCATTTTTAACCTTATACTACCTCTCAAGTCAACAAACAAACAAACCCTTCCTAAAGGTCAATAGATAAAGACAAGGGCCTTTTTGTTGTTGTTGTTGTTAAATATTAAGTATGACTATAACTTGATAATAAGCTTTGAGAAGAAAATCAAAAGAGAAGGAGATAATGTAGGTCTAAAAAAGAGAGTTACTGTTAGAATGAGGTGAGACTAGTCAGGAAAAAAGCCCAGCTAAGAATATAAGTATAAATTCAGACATAAATATGAAACAAGAAGAGGTCAAGAGACAGTGATGTGCAGAGGAGAGTGGTACACATTTGTTTGGGAGAACAGTTGTTAGTCAAAAATGCTCTATGCATAGAGAATATATTACTTATGAACTATCATCTGTTAATAACACAGATAGATTAGGTAGCCACGGTATTTCTGAGTTCATTCTTCTCCCACACTCTCTGCCTTATGTGTACTGCCAACTGTATCCTTTTGGCTTTCAAGCTGGCTCCAGGTGTCTTCAGCCATGAGAGCCATCAGAGGAGATCAGAAGGCATGTAGAAAAGAATTCAGGATATGAATTTCCCAACCCTTCCCTTGGCGGATATCTCTTCATGACTGCAGTGTCTGCAGCTCCTTCCTGTAGAGGGTGCCTGGCCCCTCCATAGCTTCTGCTGTCCCTGGTTCTGATGGCACTGTCTTCTCCCACTGGCTCATTCTGGGTGAGAATGACTTCCTGCTATCTCAGTTACTTTCCTTGGTCCTCTTAGTCCTGCTCACTAACAGATCTTTAACATATGCCTCTGCTAAAATCTTTTGAACCATTGGAGTTGGGTCCAGTTTCCAGCTGAATACCTAACTGACACAGATAAAAAAAATTTAAAGTGGAGAAACACAAAAGTAAATAATTTAAAACTGTACTGAGAGCTATGAAGAATAAATACAACTACTTAGAGAGAAAAATGGGTGTGAGTTAGACAGTTGTCAATGGTGTCTTTAGAAGGTGATATTTAAGTTGAGGCCAGAGGATAGGAGCCAGCATGGAAAGAACAGGGAAGACTCTTCACGTGGGAACGACAAGTGCAGAAGCCATGGGAGAAGAGAGTTTGATATCTTTATGCCATGATCTGGTTATGAAACTCTACAAGTTGAAACACTCCATGTGTAAAGGCGAGGGGGGAAATCAGTCTGAGTCCTCGTTGATATTTAATGACAAATAATAAAGTTTTTGGACAAAGGCCACCAAAGAATCATATGCTTGTTAAAGTGAGAAGCAGCTAAGGTGAGCTGTGGGATATTCATTTGATACTCAGGTATTCATTTGAAATTGCTGTGATCATGTTGGGATGTAGGGATGATCTCCACATGATAATAGGCTGTACAGGAGTTAACATATGTAAGGATGTTATTTCTTTGACCTTGTTTATTTTCATCAGAATTGCAGGTTAGTCTTTAGGTAGAGGTATAGTTCCTTATAACATTTTTTAAAGTCATAATTGTGACACTTCACAGAAAGGATATCAAACGAACAACAGTGATCTTGATAGGCTGTGTGTCTTCTTTATCCTCCCCCTTTTTTATTAAATCCTCACCTAAGTATATGTTTTTTATTGATTTTTAGAGATAGTGGAAGGGAAGAAGGAAGAAGAAGAAGAAGAAGAAGAAGAGAGAGAGAGAGAGAGAGAGAGAGAGAGAGAGAGAGAGAGAGAGAAAGAGAGAGAGAGAGAGAGAGAGAGAGAGAGAAACATTGATCGATTGCCTCCCATATGCGCCCTGACCCTAAGTATGTGCCTCGACTGGGAATCGAACCTGAAACCTTTTGATGTATGGGATGACACTTCAGCCAAGTGAGTCACCTGGTCAGGGCTACCTTCCCTTACATTTGTTTATTTGTGGTGGTGTGGGAAGAGGAAGTAGCAAAGGAGTGGAGAAGTTGAAGAAAATAAAGTATAAAAATAACATAATTGTTGAATCCTACCTAGAATGAAGGGAACTTTAATGATCCATTTAAGCATATTTCAATACTTCCAAAAGCAAACACATCTAGCTTATTAAATAGGCCTGCCTGGGGAAATTTTCCATATTGTTTTTTCCCCCTCTATAAATCCAGTTCTCTAATGTGTTTTACAATATGACCTCCCTTTGTTTGTGGCTTTAGTGCAAATACTAAGCATTTAAGAATTATTTAACTGCAGGATATACTAAACCTTTGGCATCAAACCAAAATAAATTATTTTTGTATTTGTGAGAATTAAGCTGCTAACGCTGGACATTTTCAAGCATACATTGATGTGACAATATGAACAAATGGTGAAAAAAACACACATCACGACCTTTAAGGTACTGTTTAGCCATGTGCATTTAAATGATATCTTTGTGTTTAGAAGACTTTCTCAGATATCTACCTACATATATCCTTGATGAATTTTTAGTTCTTGAAATATATTTCTACTTATGGGCATCTTTTACTTAAAAGGGTGACCACACAACAATTTATTTTGTTTTCAGTTTATTGTGATGCTGTTTCTACTCAGAATTAAGTAAATGACACAGATGTTATTTTAATTTGCCTTGATATAAGAAAACATAGTGTTTACTATGTTCATGCCCTAATTGTCCTTTTCCTAGCTACATTTCTCATACTTAGTAATATTTTCCTCACTTACAGGCGAGACCTACTTTAAGCACATTTGTATAGCATGTTTTATCTCCATGTACTTTGTAGTCACACTGGAAAGAGTAGCTCACCACAAGTAAAGTTAAACGATTAGCAACTCTGACAGAGATGCAATTATGCAAATTATAATTATAGAGTCAGAAAGAACCCTGAGGGCTTATCACCCATAAAAAAAAAGCAAACAACAACACTGTTAAAAATAAATCATAATACTCTAATCAAATACAATCAAAATTCCACTCTTGCCTCTATACCCAATACTCATATTGTAAACATCATTGACAAGTAATTATATATCACGGGATTTAAACTCTCCGAAATAGAATCCTTAAGTATAGCAGGCTTTAAAGTGTGATATGAATCATCTTTCTGATTTGGGGAATCATTACATGTTGTGCATATTGACAGCTGGTGCCATCACATTATCATTATTTCAGGAGATACAGAAGTAAGCAGTTGACTCGCTGTAATTATTGTCTTTGTGGTTTTTATATTAGTATATCTTATCAAAATCCAGGAGGAGCAGATAGCGTCTTATTCTTTTATCTTTTTATTTACACCATTGCTGAATAAAATTTCAGAAAAAATAGTGAAATTTTAAGACACATTGGCAGAGATATAAAGCTCCTTTTTTTAATTTAAAAAAAGTGTCCTCTATGTTAAAATAGCAGAAATGTATACATTGAGGTTCATAAAAATGACTAAAAAGATAATTATAATTGGTTATTTCTTCCCACCAAGGAGCTTCTGGGAAAGTGAAACCTAGCAAAATAATGGATTCAGAAATACAATATGTCACGTTCTAATAAACAATTGTGTCTAATTATGGAAGAATATGGACTTACTTGCCGAGGGCAAAGCATTCCAGCTTAACAGTGGTTCCCTTAGCAGCCGTAACAGTTAAAGGAAAATGGACCTCAATTTTCGGCTCATATTCTCCCATCACACCTGAAAAAGAAAGCATAGTCTTAAAGCATAAAATGGATGTCACAATTTCTTTTCGATCCTGGGGATGGTTACATTGAGCAGCACTGTGGTTTGATTTTTAACGTCTGTTTGATGACTGCTACATTTTTGAAACATTAAAAATAAGAAAACTATACTTGAATTCAGTCATTATGAAGCCTGGCTTCCCTTAAAGATTGGATTGCATGTATGTTCAGTACTTTTTAAAATAGTAATTATTTAAGTGTAAATTAACACTGATAGCTTAGGTACTAATTACATTCCAAAGGAAATAAGTAACTATAAGCATTTCCTATGGTAAATAATTCCTGATTTAAAAAAAAAATGAGTAAAGGTACCAGAACTTTATAATTGCCAAATTAGTGAACACTTATTTATTAGTTAATATATATTTATTGAATATCTATAATTTTGCAAGCATTTTGCTAGACATTGTGGGCATTAAAGAGATAAATCACCCATGGACTGTGCTCTCAAGCACTCGGCAAATATGTTCTTAAAGAAAGAAACCACAAAGTACACTCCAGTATGGGAAGAGAGCTCTATATCAAAACAAGTGTCATGCAACATAGAAAGGGATGAGTGCTGTGAATGAGGTATCCTCACAGTTTTATGTGCATTTGAGGGGATTATAAGAAAGGCTAGGATTTGTGTAAGTGGGGAAAAGAGAGAAGAGAAAGTAAATGGAACTGTAAGAAGAAAAAGATATAGAAAACCACCAGAAATAGGAAAATCAGGGTTGTTTTTTTTTTTTTTTTCTAAAATACTGTTACATGGTAGAGTCTGGATTTAGCGCAGATGCTTCACTGGGGAGCTATCATGTGTGCTTATGGGTGTCTGTGTTTATGGGCACATTTGCACGCATAGGTGTGGGTGCATGTGCATCAGTGTGTGTAATTCCTGTGTTTGTGGGTTGGGGGGTGAGAGAGGTGAGGAGAGGAAGAGACTGGGACACAGTAAAATAAATGCTGCAAGATATACAGGCAAGATGCACTGGACATGCAAAGGGAGAAAAAGTTACCTTCGACAAAGAAAATATTCATGTGTTAATTACTTCTTTATTATTGATTTGAGATGCATCATGAAGGAAGACTTGGACAACTTTATTTTATTTTATTTTTGCGTGTGTGGACAGCTTTAGGCGAAGTGTTTAAATTTACTGAGGACAAGAGATTATCTTTGCTAGATTTTTGTAAAGCAGTCATAAAGAAAAAACTATCAGTGATATTTTTATCAAAGAGATTGGACTTCCAGACGTGGCTCATTTTTCTAAATTGTAAAATGAGAGAACAGAGAGAATCACCATTAATGTAATGTCCTGTCCTGTTCTAACAGGCTAACTCCCTCGCTTTCTTCCTAGTCTCATATTCACTGCGTGCCAAGAGCCTAGTATACAGCAGGTGAGCTGTGTTATTAGCACTGTTACATCACTCAAAACAGATGGTGAAGCACCTCTCTCTCTCTCTCTCTCTCTCTCTCTCTCTCTCTCTCTCTCTCTCTCTTTCTCTCCATCTTTCTCTTTCTCTCTCTTGTTTTTCTCTTCTACTTTATTTATACTTGCCCTCACCCACATTTTCTAACTTTCTTTTATTTCCTCATGACTTCCTTTTTTTCCTATGTCTCCCTGAATATCAGGATTTGGCCTACTTAGTGATACCTGACTGAGTGCACCCAAAATTGAGAAGTTTATCTTTAAGGCCCTCTTACTTGTAAGCCCTCATACTTGTAAGCCCTACTTCTGATGGCCCACCTGAAGCAGTCCCTAATGTCAGCTTCTGAGCTCTCCAATCTCTCCCAAAATTGGTTCTGTAGTGTTCTTATTCCTTGTCCACTCGTTAACCTGATGATTAATAAGACACGATACTTATTAAGCTTATTAAATCCAACACCCTTATTTGCATGAGTCCCTATGAGTGCTGGTCATCACTGAGAGCTGTAAAGTGCTGTAAAAGGACAGTGAACCTCAGGATGAATTTAGAAGATGATTCTTTATAATTATTTCTAGTAAGTGTCTAAAGAGATCTCAGGAGAAAGAGACCTGAATTTCCAAAACTCCAATAATTTGTTTTTATTTCTTTTTCTACCCTAAGTATAAATTCCCTTTAGAACTGACTTTTATATTAGTAAGTTTTTAAAAAACCCTTTTACTAAAGTAGGTCCTAGAATTGTACAACATTTCAGGCCCTTCAAAACCTCGATCCAACTCTGAAAAATCCCAAGATACTACTGATATATTTTTGGCTAATAAGAGCCAGACCCAAATATTCTCTTCTCTTTTAGATAATATTTGTGATTGTAAAGATGTTCTTTTACTGCTTTAATCCTTAAAAATGACTCAAAGGATGGGCACTCCTGCTGGTATTTGGGAAGTACTTTTATCCAAGTTTAGCTTTCTCATGTTCCTTAAGTGATTCCCATATGACCTAAGAGATGGTTAGGCCTCACTTTAGGGCCCAAGAGGTTTGCTAATATCTAAACTAGATATTAAAAAATAAAGTTAAAAGGTTTGAATAAAAGGCTTCCAATTATATTATGTAATCTGAGCTGCAGTGTAAGAAATAGCTGGATCTTTTAAATTTTACTCTGATGTTTCTGAAAGGACAGATGAAAAAGCTCTTCAAGTATGTTATGCTCTTTAACAATTGATTACATTCCAGAATTAAATTGTGCTTTATGCTTCATGAGATAATTGTATTATGACTAAAGGTTTTTCTCAGTTTAATTTTCCCTCTTTCTTTTAAAGATGAGAGGTAAGAGTCAAAGGGGTCAAATACTAGTAAGTGGCACAAGGTTCTAAAGAAAGCTGTTGGTGGAAACAGAGCAAAAATGGGAATTTTCTGACCTTAAGTCTTCAAATGTTTTCTTGATAGCACTCTGTTGGGGAACATCAATCACAGAGTATAACAGTCTACATCAATCACTGATTGCCTGCCTTCACTACTTGTTTCATTTCAGTTTCTATTTTCAATATCTCAAGTCATATGCAGCCAGCTGTAATGTCTCTTGTTGGGTAGGGTTTGATGAGGACAGGTAAGAAAATCCTATACAATATATATTCAAAGATCACATTATTAAGATTATCTCTTCAGTCAATGTATTATTGACTTTTTGATAGTCCTTTATTTTAAACTAAATATGCTGAAGATACACTAAGTTGTGATTTCACCTTTTCCTCATACCTATCCCTTTTGGTTTAGTTGATTGCCATACTTTGGAATTACATGCCATTGGAAGATGGCCCCAAATTTACCCTAATCCCTAATAAACAGAAGCCTTCCAGCTGAGAGTTCATTACTATCCTTCTATGTCTTCATGGTTGTTGATTTTCTTATTTATTCCAATTACTTACAAATAGCTTGGATGCTTTTCCATAAGTGGAATGCCATTTAGAGCAGTGTTTCTCCAAGTGTGTTGCAGAACAGAGAGCCAATGACATCAGAAAAAGTCTGGAAGCCTTAATAAAAGTGTAGGCTATAGTGCTTAATTCTAAAACTATTAATAAATCATCTTTGAAGATGGGGCTCTGAACTCTATATTTCAATCATTTCTCCAGGTAATTTTATGTACATTGAAGAAATTCAGTGTTGGATGAACATTGACTCTTATTTTTAGCATGTTACTTGTCATCTTTAGGGCTTGAGTACTAAATAAAACACCTGGGGGATAAAGAACATGCAGAGAGTCTATAATCATATTGCATCCATTGGTAGCTTGTCTTAAAAGGCAAATTATATTCCACTTGTATGTCCTGGCACTCATGTAGAGAAGAGATTTTTTTTCTGATTGTTTGCAGATCAGTTCTAATTGGTCAGTGTTCATGTCTTAGCACTTAAATATTTCAAATTATATTTCTGTCTGGTACTCATAGTAATATTCATTTCCAGGCCCAAGAACTATGTCCAGTAGACCTTAAACATTTGATATAGCTCACGAGTTAAAAAGTTTGGTTGATCTTATGTCCAAATAATGGATTTTTACATTTTTGTTTTCAACATCTTTGCCAATGTTATTCAACATGTTTCTTGGTCTTCTAAGAATAGAACTATATTTTTAGTGTTTCTGTGGAAAATATTTCTTCTATCTTTCTTATCCATGTGACTTAAATAGGAGCCATTATCTTCCTATGAATTCTGCCTTCCTGGCTATAATTACTCACCTATCATGGGTATCAGACTCACACTTGGCTAGATTAAACCCTTGCCCTGAACACAATGTTTGATTTATGGATGGATAACTTAAGCTGGGATGATGATGATGATGATGATAATAATAATAATTATTATTATTTTACTTTATTTTTCTTAATCCTCATCTGAGGATATTTTTTCCATTGATTTTTAGAGTGGAAGGAATTGGGGGAGAGAGAGAGAGAAAGAGAGAGAGAGAGAGAGAGAGAGAGAGAGAGAATACCACTGTAAGAGACACATGGATTGGTTGGCTCCCATATACTCCCCAACTGGGGCAGGGGATCAAATGTGCAACCCAGATAAGTGTCTGGAATATAACCCACAGCCCTTAAGTGCACAGGCTGATGCTCTAACCACTGAAAAACACCAGCCAGGGTAAGACTGAGACTTTTGAACAGGAGACCTGGGAGTTCAAGTTCAGTTCCTCTTTGGTGGCTAAATAAATAAATAAATAAATAATTTAAAAAGAGCATGCATATCTGAGAATCACTGAATTTCCACAAGTGTAAGGAGTTAATCTGCTATTGAAGAGAATTATGCCGATTTAGATGGAATTAAACCAATGCAGATACAGGAGAGATAAAAAAGAGAATACTGGCAGCATGTCAGTTCTACCTCGGATTTAACTTCTTGCCCTCCTCTCACTAAAATAGGTGAATTTCCTATTTTGCTTCAATTATACATGTTTCTTGGTCTTCCAAGAATAGCTCAAAGAATTTCTCAGCTTCAGCTCAAAGAGTTCTCAGTGATACATCATTGAGCTCAACATAACCAGTGGTGGCCCAATATCAGTTTCTATCTCATAACCTATCTGGATTCTGAGTCTGTTTATTCTAGTTTAAACAAAGACAAGGTTGAGTGGTGGTGGGATAGGGGCCAGGACACACCGATATATATGATTTTTCCTATTTTTAAACATGACACCTTTTAATAGAGAATGCAAATTATATTAGGTAATACGAGAGGATAAATGAAATTAGAAAACTACAGATAAAATTTTATGGGAGTTGAGAAGAAGAGATTATTGATTAGGAAAATTGAGGAAAATGGAGAAACTTGTTTAAATGTGACATAGGACATGATGGTGGAGAATCAGTGATTCTCAGGGGGAAGGGACCATGTCAGTAAAGATATGGAAATGAGATTCCACAGAATTTTATCAGAAATGTTCATTTTATTGCATGGTGCATGAGGTATTCATGAGAGAGAAATTTTAAATATGACTATAAGCTAGATGATAAATAATAATTAGGACTATTATATTTTCTTATTCTCTTATCAAGAGACCTCAGCAGTGGATTGATAAAGCCTCATGAGCACTCATTTGGAAAAATAATTTCTACAATCAATAGGCATCTGATTTTATTTAATGGTAACACCTGGAGTGATCACTGAAAAGTGATAATGATTACACTTATCAATGATTAAATATTGGTAAATTGAACATAATAAATGTAATAAAGATGTACCTAGGATAAACATCAAAATGAAGGACATATGAAGTGAACTATTATTTGTATATTATACAAGAGGCTTGATGCACAAAGATTTGTGGAAGAACAGGGCTTCTTTCCCCTGGCTGCCAGCACCACCTTCCCTCTGATCAGAGCCACCTTTTCACTCTGGCCCGGAGCTGCTTTTCCACCTTCCCACGCTGCCCAGAGGCCTGGCGCAGCTGGGGCTGTGCAGAACATCCTCAGCAGTTCAGCACCTGTGTATGCAAATTAAACCACCATCTTTGTTGCGTTAATTTACATATTCACTCCTGATAGGCTGGGGGGCATCACAAAGGCACGGTCAATTTGCATCCTATTCTTTTATTAGTGTAGATGATTTTCACATTAAAATATATTGAAATTATTTGATAAAATGTTTTGGGAATTTTCTTTTATTTCACCAGAAATATATGCAATATTAGAGCTCCTTACATTATTTTTACTTTATAGTATTTGAATTTCAGTATGTGTTTCATTTGTAATTTTTTTATTGTCTTTACAAATCTAAGTATAAAATATATGCATTGTTCTATGTAAGCCCTCTGGTAAGGAAATGAAAGCTCAGATGAGTAATAACAAATATTGATAATAATAATGAATAAATAGTTCACATTATGCCTACACAGATATTGTGCTATTTGTGAGACATGCACTGTACTCATCCTTTTAGGACACATTCAATATTAACCTGTGATTCATAGATAAATGATGCAAATTTGGATTCTAGCCCTGGCTTGTTGAAACACTGAGATACTTACAGAACCTCTATGGATCTGTTTTCTCATATAAAATAAGAAAACTAATGTAATTGAGGGTTTAGAAATCTAATGTTGTGTAAGAGCATATATATGCATTAATATACCCCTCCTTACTGTTTTCTAATAAAAGTTATAGTCTTTGGAAATGTGTTTAGAAGCCTTCTTTTTAGTTCCCTAATGAGCCGCTAATAGGTAACAATTTAACGAGCCCACCTAAATCAAAGTTTCTTAAGGTGAGTTGTTTTTATGTAAAAACAGGGATTGAAGGATCTTCTGACAAGAGGAAATAAATGAATTGTGTTATCTTCAAATAAATGCACCTTTATGAGTATTATTTATCTAGGGAGACTGAGAAAAAACAGAGAGGTTTATTATTAGGAGATGTTTTTCATCACTGTTATATATATTCTGAAATTCAGAGAAACCAATAGATATTTTTCCCCATTCTCAAGCACCAAGAATAAATTGATCAATGGGCTGCCTCCCACTGTACTTGCTCTCCTTTGATTACTGAATTTAAGACATATTTTCTTTTCATATTCTTGCCACTGAGATTTAGGGAAATATACCTCTCTCCCATCATATGAGGGATCACTCCATGTGTATGAATAACTTGGAAAAACTTATAAAAATAAATACTAAAGACAGCAACTATAATTTTTCATGAACAAACATGCAAGCTCTCCAGTATTAAGACAACTATATAGGACAAACTTGAAAATTTTTATAATAAATAGTCAAATATTAACTTTGAATATGTATGTTGGAAAGTTCTTTTTAAAGGGTTTGCCATTTTTCATAAATACCTATTCACAAATAAAACTATAGAAACTTCTCTATAAGTATATCTACATAACCTAACATAGTTTTACAGTAAGTCCATTCTGGTCATGTGCTGCATCATTATGTTTTGGTCAATGACAGACCCATGTGCATCAGTGATCCCATCTATCCTCCTATATAATAAAGAGATAATATTCAAATTTATCATCACTCCAACACACAAGATGTGTGTGCCTCCATGTGGTCAAAGATGACTACCCCCAAGTGGACATATGATGGCCAGCAGGGAAGGGCAGTTGGGAGGGACCAGGCCTCCAAGGGAGAGCAGTTGGGGGCAATCAGGCCTACCGGGGAGGACAGTTGGGGCTGACCAGGCCTGCAGGGGAGGATGGTTGGGAGTGACCAGGTCTTTAGGGAAGGGTAGTAGGGGGGGGCAGGACTTTAGAGGAGGGCAGTTGGAAGGGACAAGGCCTGCAGTGGAAGGCAATTGGGGGGACCAGGATTGCAGGGGAGGGTAGTTTGGGGTACCAGGCTGGCACGGAAGGGCAGTTAAGGGCAATTGGGCTGGCAGGGGAGCAGTTAGGTGTCAATCAGGCTGGTAGGGGAGTGTTTAGGGGGTGGTCAGGCTGGCCAGCAGAAGTGGTTATAGTCAATCAGGCAGGCAGGCAGGTGAGCAGTTGGGTGCCAGCAGTCCTGGATTGTGGGATCAGGCGTAAACAGGCAGTCAGATATCCCTCAAAGGGTCCCAGATTGGAGGGGTTGCAGGCTGGGCTGAGGGACACCCTCTCCCATGCACAACTTTTGTGCACCAGGCCTCTAGTACATATATATAAAAGGTTAAGTAACATCTGTCTGACCATCTGACCATACGGTGGGTATGACGGGCACTGACCATCAGGGGGCAGATGCTCAACTCAGGAGCTGCTGAGCTGTGGTGACCTGGCAGCAGAGGTTCTCGGTTCTCAGGTGATACACCCTGGAACCAGAGAAGTGGGAGCCCAATTCCTCGCAGGTCCATGTGATTCCACCTTTGACCCTGGGTTATATTGTTGCTGAGGCACTGTTGGCCCCAAATCTAGTTTATTGCCACACTGTGGTTACCTCAGATGCCCTTTGAGCTACAGCATTGCCCCAGGTGTGGCCAGCCAGGGAGGGATTGTGGGAAGTTGGCTTCAGGGTGTGTCTAATTAATTTCCTTTCAATATGCAGGAATCCGTGCACTGAGCCACTAGTCTATATAATAAAAGCCTATGCAACCATTATGGTTGCTATGATGCATACTGACCACCAGGGGCAGATGCTCAATGCAGGAGCTGCACCCTGCTGCTGAGTGAGCTCCCACAGGGGGAGCACTGCTCAGCCAGAAGTCAAGCTCACCATGCTGGCAGGCATAGTGGTGGTGGTGGAAGCCTCTCCTGCCTCTGGCAGTGCTGAGGAGGAGCAGCGAGCCGAGTGGCAAGAAGCAGCAAGCAGGCAGGAGGTAAAGAGTGAGGGGTCCAGGTCTATGAGATGGATGTCTGACAGACAGCTTAGGCCTGCTTCCCATAGGAGCAGGCCTAAGCAGGCAGTCAGACATCCACTGAGGGGTCCCAGCCTGGGAGAGGGCTTAGGCTGGGCTGAGGGGACCCCCACCCCTCTCACCATGCACAAATTTCATGCACCAGCCTCTAGTAAGACTATAATGGAGCTGAAAAATTTCTATCATCTAGTGGCATCAGCCATTGTAATGTCATAGCACAACACATTTTCCATGTTTATGATGATGCTGGTATAACCAAAACTTACTGCTATGCCAGTTGCATAAAAGTATAGCATACACAATTATGTGTAGTGCATGATACTTGATAATGACAATAAATAACTATGTTTATGCTTCATGTATTTACTATACAACAATTTATTATTATCTTGAAGTGTATTATTTCCACTTAAAAAACAGTTTGCTATAAAACAGTGTGTTATGTTATACTTCAAGTAGCCTCAGGTATCTTCATTACCTCCTCTCTTGATCATTTTCTCTTGTGCTTGATTTAGTCATGCACAGTTACATGCAAAACGACATATAGCCTAGATGTATAGTGGACTATACCATCTCAGTTTTTTTAAAGTATACTCTATGATCTATAATAATAAAAGCATAATATGCTAACTAGACAAGACATCTTTCCAAATGAAGCCGGGGCTGAGATGGCCAAGGCAAGCCACCATGGCTGTGAGGACCAAGCTCCTTGCATGAATTTCATGCATTAGGCCTCAAGTCCTATATAATAAAAGCATAATATGCAAATCTACCAATGGCAGAATGACCAGCAGAATGACCAGTTGCTATGACTCACACTGACCACCAGGGGGCAGATACTCAATGCAGGAGCTGCCCCCAGCCCACAAGGCCCTGACTAGCAGCAGTGTCAGTGGGCAAGGATGGTGTGTGTGCAGCGCCAGGCCAGCCAAGGCAGGTGCCAGTTCTCCCCCTCCCAGGATTGCCCTGCCTCTCACCCCACAGATCAGCCCTGATCACTGGCCAGGTGTAGGCTCCCTACCCGTGCATGAATTTTGTGTACCAGGCCTCTAGTGTTCACATAAGGATGAAATCACTTAATGACATATTTCATTCAAGACATATTCTTGTCAATTGACACATGACAGTATTGAAAACTCATTTAAAATGGGTGATTTTTTAAAACTTAACTTTTCTTTGACTTTATGAAATGTGTGTGTGCTTATCTGTCTGTCTGTTCCTCTATATAATATGATTAGAGAGAGAGAAAGAGAGAGAGAGAGAGAGGAAAATGTGGTAACTATTAAATGTTTGGTACTTTGACTTAAGTTGTCCCCAAGATCTATGTAAGTATAACAACAGATCAGCTATTAAATGAACTAGGGTCCTCATTTCTATAGCCAAAGATATTTCTTTGAAAGCTAATTTGGGCTTAGTAATGGAAAACAAGTATACTAACTGAAAAGGAAATTAAATAAAATTATAATGGTTCTGAATTATATATCAATGCTCAATTCAATAATTACATGCTCAGGAGATCTCTAAATCATTCTTTGTTCATTAAAAAGAGAAAGTAAGATGCTGTAGAACTATGGTGAACTTTCCTCACTGCATTGAACACATTAATCATAAATTGCTAGATCCACAGTCCTTTCTACAGGAAACTAAAAGCATGTAGTGGGGCACAAAATTCTGATAGAGGTGAGGCAGGGTGAACCTAAGTTATGAGGAAGCAGTTTCTTCATACACACACACACACACACACACACACACACACACACAGACGCACACACACACACACACACCATGTGGAAGATAGGAAGAATATATTATAATCAGTGCATAAGACTAAGCCTCTTGGGGAGAAGAAACATTGTGTACAATAGCTGAGTCACGTTACTGGGGAAGAAATGGAATAGCCATATTAGTCTTGTTGCTAAGATTCCTAGAACTACCTTCTGGTCTCAGTTCCCAGAAAGTCATGCCTTATTTTAGATCCTAATCTTGGATTTCTCTAACATCTTCTTTCTCATATCACATCATGTATTTACTGAACCAAAAGTCTCTTATTTTGGTTTACTTAAGAAAATTTCTGTTTTTGGAACCACCTAAGCCTCTTACTCATGTTGCCTTTTATTTCTAAATTTTTAACATTCTTTAGAGAGATTATTCCTTCGAGAAAAGTTTCCCATCCACAGCCATCTCTCTTTTTATACTGTAATCACTAAGAAGACAAGGGAATTAAAATACCCTGGAGAAATTAATCATCAGCTCAGTTGACCAGCTGCCTGGTTGCATACTCTTGGAGAAAACGTGACAAATGGGTTGTTACAAAACCATTGTTAAAAGTTTATTTTTACACTTTAATAGGCACAGATTGTGTTCTCACTCCAGTCTTGTCATTGCTATGCCAGCATTCCCGCTGTTAGCACTCACATTTGAAATACTAAACATATCAGGCTCTGTAAACAATTCATATGTTTTATTTTACAAACTCTTACTGATCTCAAAAGTTCTATGGATGATATGGTTCAAAAGATACATATTTCCAGAGGGGGAATGTCAGTGATCACAGCCTCATTGCAGGGCTTTGTGCATTAAAGACTCTAGATGAAAAGAGGGAGAATAAACATAGGCTCAACATCTGCTACAAACCTGGTGGTAGGTTAAGTGTATGTGACTAAATTGGCATTTAAATCCTACAAATATAGCAAGGTAGATGCTATTATCCCTGTCTTAAATAAAAGGAAACTGAGTATTGAAAATGTTAAATAATCTCCTAAACATCACTGCTGTTAAATGGCAGGTAAAGGGTTCAAATACAGGAATATACTAATTATGAAGTCAATGCCCCTGATTGTTCTATCTGCTTCCCAGGAAAAGTTCCCAGAGGCATTTCTAATTTTGTGGACAACTAAGTTCTACTTTAAATATCATTTTCTCGGAAAATTCTTTCCTGTCCCTCTGCCCCCTGCCCCACCCCACCCAACTAGGTTAATCTTGGTCTCTATCTCTTTTCTGTTCCTATCTCTCTCTTTTTCTCTCTCTCAAATTTGTTTTCTATTATTTTATATATAACATTTGGTATCTATATATAAAAGGCTAATATGCTAATGGTCCCTCTGACAATTGGATCTTTCGGCCAGTTGCTATGATGCACTCTGACCACTAGGGATGCTCTGACCAGCAAGTTAGCTTGCTGCTGGGGTCTGGCCAATTGGGACTGGCTAAGGTGGCTGTACATGCCCTTGGAGCCCTCTTGCGGTCCCTCGCCGGCCTGATGGGGTCCATTGGCCTAGCCTGCACCCTCTTGCAATTCAGGACCCCTTGAGTGATGTTGGTGGCCCTGTGCACGGATTTGGCCCAACCCCTGCAGGCCAGGCAGAGGGACCTCACCAGTGCATGAATCCATGCACCGGGCCTCTAGTAGATATGTAAACATAGCACTCTGTTTCTATGTATTTATTATCTTTCTTTATATATTATATTACTCTTTCTTTTTAAAAAAAACTAATTACAATTATAATTGATTCCCCAATCTGATTACATATCCATTCCTTTATTAATATCTGTTTTCTCTTCTAATTCATAAGGTAAATTAGAAAAAAGACCACATTGTTTTGTTCCCTTGTATCTTCAAACAGTACCTGGTACAAAGACAGTGTTCAAGAATATTGGATAACTGAATTCATAAATCTATTTGTCATCATCTATGTAGAAGATGTGTGATAGGTGACATAGTTGAAAATATTTTATTTTTATACATTTTAATGCTTGTATTATTTATTCGTTTTGAGAATAATTTAACGTATTTTTCTAATATGCAATTATAAAATTTTGTATTTTGTTTGTAAGTTATTGTGATATGTTCAGATGAGAATAAAACATTTTTAATGAATAAAGTGAAAACATATCCATTTCTCTATAATCAATAGTCAAATCTGTTAATTTGTTTTTTATAAAAATTTTCTCAACTGTTCTTTTTCTTCTATTCTGGTTGTCATTATTTAATTTGGGTTCCCTTTCATCCAGCTCATTAGCTTTGGCAATGTGGAGATCACTGGTGACAGGAATAGTGGTCGTTAAAGCCTCCTAGGATAAGATATAAAAAAAAATAGGGGAAAAAATGAGATAGAGTCTAGACAACTCTTGGGAGAAGTTTTGCTATAAAGGAGAGCAGAGAAAATTAGATACTAGCTGGAGGTGTATACTGAAATCAAAAAAGGATTACTTTTAAGTGATAAATATTTTAATATACTTACTGATGAAAATCATTCAGTATGAAGTGAGCAAGTGATGGGGGCGAGGGAAGAGACAGCTGCCGAAGGAAAGTTCTTGAATTAGGTAAGAGGACATGGGATACAGTGCATAGAAAGGTCAAGAAGCGTTCATTAGGCATGTTTAAAGGCAAGGGAACATACATATGTGATAAATTATGAACTCTTATATTTGTTCTTGGAAGAATAAATGAGATCATAAATTTAAGACAAAAATCTGAGTTAAAAATTGTGTGTGTGTGTGTGTGTGTGTGTGTGTGTGTGTGTGTTTGTCCAGTTAGCCTCATAGATACAACCATGAAGTGAATGGAACAATGGCTGAGGTTGTGATTAGACATCTACCAAGTGAGTAGAATATGACAGAGAAAATGGGGAGGTAGAGGATTGAGACTATACACAGAAAATATTTATATTGGGCTACTAAGAATTCTAAGCTAGGAAAGGAAGGCTCTTGAGGACATGAGGGTGTGATAGGCAGTGACATAGTGGATTGATGAAAGGAATTGGGAGCCTGAGAGGTGGAAGAATTGAGTGGAAAGTGCTGGACATTATTTAGACAGAAAAGAGCCTGTGGCAGAAAGTTGTTTTTAAATTGTTTTATCAAAGTCTTAAAAGTGAGATTTTGATAAAGGCAGAATAATTGGTGAAGGCAAAATTCAGGCTTTTACATATTAATGAAAGGGTGGTTAAGGTGAGATAGAGTACAATTTCATGGGAAGAAAGGAGATCAAGAAACTTGGAGGTCAGGACATGGAATAGATCATTGATATAAATATGTATGTCACCAAGACAGAATACCATTGCTACGTGAGGAAGACTGAACGAGGGACATGAGAGATTATTCCAAGAGAGTTGACTGCAACAGCTGAAATGCATGCTGAGGGTCTCTTTACTTACTAATCTCTATATTTCTCAGTTTTCCCCTCAAAGATTTCAGTGTTCTAGGCCTAAGTTATCTTTTCACATTTACTTCTCACTCTTCCCCCTCATGCATCCAATATTCTATGTAATTAAATGCTTGCTATTTCCAAAGTACACTTTATCCTTAACTGACCATTAGCCTTCGCACATGCTATTGGTTTTTATTTAAAGTTAGATTACTATGCACACTAAAATTTTGTTTACCAATAAAGTTTACTTCAAATTATATTGAAGATGGATAAGATGAAGCAGGAGAAAAAACAAAAACAAAAATCTCTGTAATCCCCTCAGCAAGAAATCTTGTCACTCCTAAATTACCACAGTGTGTTACTCATAATGATCTTAATTATGTTCTCCCTTATTTTATAGTTATTTATGTATAGCTATTCTAATTATTTTACTGGTCAAACCATCATTATCAAATCTGAAATCTCCTATCTAGCCCAATCCTACTCTTAATCCTCCTTGAGAATTTCATTCTTTCTGATGTTTCTTAACTTGTCCTTTGAAATCCCACATTGTTATAAGCAAATTAATCTTTTTTGCTGTTTTAACTCATCACTTTGTCTGCTTGTTAAAAAGATATCTGTATTTTCCTGTATCATATGCATTTGGCTTTCATTAATTAATTGAAGAATAGAGCTATTTAAAAAACATATTCCAGATCAACATAATCTGTTGGTTTCTCCTTTTTACTAGTATTAGAGTTATTGCCCTGAACACAAGCAAGCAAACAAACAATAAAGCTATGTATGGTGCCAAAAGGTACTTAAACTATCAGGGGGATCGCATTGTGAAGTATATGATTGTCTAACCACTATGAAGAGCACCAAAAACTAATACAAAATAATATTACATGTGAACTGTAATTGAAAAATTAAATTAAAAAAGAAAAACAAACAACAATAATAAAACTTTTAATGCTAATTTCCTGCTTACAGGACTGTTTACTCAATAGTTTTGAAAATAAAATTGGAATTCCTTAACATTGCTTTCAAAGCTTTTCATAACTTGAAACTTACCCAGTAGGTAGTCATATTTACTGACTCAACTCCTTATAAATCTCACACTGTAGCCACACAATATTTATAACCACATGCTTTGCATCTCTCTGTAATTCCTTAAACTTTTTCTTTACTTATAAACTACCATTCCGCTTTCAAAATCATATTCAAATTTCACCTCCCCATTTTAGGTGAATTATTTTACTCTATCCTTTTTTAATTTATTTTTTTATTTGTTAATCTTCACCACGGGTTAATTTTCCATCAATTTTTAGAGAAAATGGAAGGGAGGAAGAAAGACACACAGAGAGAAAATCAATGTGAGAGACACACATAGTTTGGTTGCCTCCTGCATACATCCCTATGGAGATTGAGGCTGGAGATTGAGCCTGCAATCAGGTATGTGCCCTTGACTGGAATCAAACCGAGACCCTTCAGTCCATGGTCTGACACTGTTATCCACTGAACCAAACCAGCTAAGGCAATTTTACTCTATTCTTTATTTTCCCAGTTGAAAACATTATTTTAGTGCTTATATCATTGAATTATAATTATGTTTATTTCTCTCTATTCTTCTTTGTAGTTTCTAGCAATCAAGAAATGAAGTTTATTCATTGCACCTGCAGTGCCTGAATACAAATTAACTGCTATCTAGCTGCATGAGTGTTTGGGTCAGCCTGGATTCCACCATTGTTCATAAGTTTATCTCACTGAATATTTTATTTCAATTTTCTATTGAAATTTTGATTTCAATACTATCTTGGATTGGTTTGGATAAACATTTTTCTTTACTTCTCATTTGAAGTTAAAGAGTGTTTGAGGAGCAACCCTAGCTAGACAAATCTACCTGTTCCACAAGCTTAGGTAGGTTTAGAAAATTAAGGTTTTAGGAAATAAGTTAATGACATACACAAATATAATTTTTAAGGTCTTCTTTCTTTTTTATAATTTTTAAAAATATTTATGGTTATTAGATTTGTGAATGGTCTTTGTAGGTTACAAACCAACCCCCTCTTATTTTTGTCACCTTTTCATTAGATTTCTGAAGTTGTAGAGATAAATTAAAACCTAAAATTACAATTAGAGGCCTATTTGACATTTCAGGTCATACACTAATCTCTGTTTTATGTATAACTAGAGGCCCATTGCAGGAAGATTCCTCCAAGAATAGGGCTTCCTATGTGGCCATCTCCGCCCCCCCCCCCGGGATGCTTCCCTCCCATCTCTGCTGCCCCGCATGCTTCCCTCCTGTCTTAGCAGCCCCGCTTGGCTTCTTTCTAAGCTATCTTCAGTCTTTGCTTTGCACCTGGATATGCAAATTAACCATCTCCTTGATCAGGTTAATTTGCATACTTGCTCCTGATTGGCTGGTGGGTGTGGATGGTGGGTATGACTGAGGTACGGTCAATTTTCATGTTTCTCTTTTATTAGTGTAGATGATAATATTGTAATAAAAATAATACCCAATGTTTATATTGGGCTTACTATATAACAGGTACCTGCCTAACTCCTATAGATGTGTTGACTATAATCCTCACAACCCTTTGAATTGGTCTAATAATTATCCCCATTTGACCTCTGAGGAAACTTGATTAAAAGGTTGAAAACTTGATTAAAAGCTGTTGCTATTAAATGCTACAGAAAGGATTTGAATACAGAAAGTCTGGCTCTAAAGTCTATGCTCTTTCTCACATGCTAAATAGAGAATGGATTGTATGACATGTGTTCTACAGTAAGTCAGTGAAAATGAATATCCTCCAGTCCCTACACATGCTTTCTTTTTTTAAAATATATATTTTTATTGATCTGAGAGAGGTAAGGAGAGGGTGAGAGAGATAGAAACATTAATGATCAGAGAGAATCATTGATTAGCCTCCTGCAGGCTCCACACTGGGGATCGAGTCTGCAACCCAGGCATGTGCCCTGACTTGGAATCAAACCATGATCTCTTGGTTCAATGCTCAATCACTGAACCACTCTGGCAGGGCTATACATGCTTTCTTTAGAGATGCAGAGTCAACATCAGACAAAAACTTGAAAGATAAAGTTTTCTCCTCCAACTCTACTTCTTTTTATTTACCTTTCCTCCTTAGTTCCTTTGCCTGTTTTCCCTCTGTCTATAATGCCAGCCCAGAATTAGGGCTATTGACAAGCTCCCATTTTCCCCAACATGGCACTCAACCGTCAACTCCACTTTGCAAAAGTCCATGCTAAACTTGTAAAGCTAATTCCTGTACTCTTTGCACCATGACATATGATACCTCTTTGCACATTGTGATGTGGCTTCTTTTAATAGAAGTGCCACCTTGTCTATCTTCTCCATGACACCATTAGTTCTTTGAAGGTCAAAGAATGTGTTATTGTTCTTGAATCTCCAGCACAAAACAAACAAACCAAAAACCATAAAACAAGTCTGAACTGTGCTAGATTCTTTACATGCATAATTATTCTAGTCTTTATAACAATCTTAAGGTAAATTTAATCACTGTTGTATGAATAAAATCTGATTTTCAGTACGTTTGTTTAAAAAATCAATAGGCCTCCTATTCATACTGAGGATCATTTAATCACTGTTGCATGAATCAAGAAGCCAAGGTTTAGAATAGTTAGGTCACTTAGTTAAAATAATGCACAACTAGAATTTCAAAATACAGACTTTCAAAAAGTCTGGCTTAAAAGCTCTCTGCCTGACCCACTGAAAATACGCGTGTGTGTGTGTGTGTGTGTGTGTGTGTGTGTGTGTGTGTGCCAATTCTTTCCAATTCTATCCAACTCTCTTCTCATATAATTCACATTATTTTTTCTTTGGGGAGTTGTCTCAGTAAAATGTTCAAAATAAACAAACAAAAATATATGGTTGAACTGATATACATTAAAATAAAAATCACTGATCTCTAATTTTCTCAGCGTCATTTCATCTTTTAAAACATAATACTTCTTTGAGTCAGCATAGTAAGAAGTTAGGAAAATTCCTGGGCAAGTGGAATGGGGAAACATTGAGGCAGAGAACTGAGCAAACAGGCCAAGCAATTTACAGCCAGCTACAGACAGTCCCTCCCTGGAGATAAGATATGGGCTTCACCTATGTTTCCCCTCCATCTAATGAATATTCTAACAAAATCTCCCCTAAGCCCTCCCCTTAACTCCCAACCTTCAAAACCTCTCAAAACAAATGACCCTTCCTGGGAGAATTCCTGGTTCTCTTCACAGCACTGCATCCCCTGATTTCTAAGGGACTCC
This sequence comes from Vespertilio murinus, assembly GCA_963924515.1. Lineage (NCBI taxonomy): Eukaryota > Metazoa > Chordata > Mammalia > Chiroptera > Vespertilionidae > Vespertilio > Vespertilio murinus. The sequence continues at coordinate 109,371,304 of OZ004709.1, forward strand.
AGACTTGCAACCACGGAGCAATACAGCCGCAGCTTGTCCAGTCACGGGCTAAACACTTTTCTCTGACTTTCTAGTGAGCTAAGGCAGCCCCACCTGGGCTCATTTCTTTCCTATAACATTTCTAGAGAGCAAAGCAGTCCCACCAAGACTCTCTCTCTCCTGTACATTCTTCTGTCCTGAGCCCTTCCTTGTTTCACATGCGCTCCAAATCACTTGGACTTGTATGGTGAAATCTTTCCTGCAGGAAGGCCAGAACCAAGAAACTACAGGCCAGCCCTAGGCAGACTTGCTCAGGGATAGGTCCCCTTTTGAGTAGCATCCTCACCTAGAGGACTGTTTCAGTGGTGGAATTTCAGTCTGAGTGGCATCAGAATTATGCCTCAGGAGGCGGAGAGGTTCTAGAAGTGACTCTGCTGCTTTTGTACAGATCTGCCTGAGAGTCCATTTTTGAGGACAGGGCCCCTAAGTTGTTCCCACTGTTTGTTTTTTAATTTGTTTTCTTCTTTCACACACTTCTGGGTTTCAAATTATCTAAAAGCTTCTTGACAATATGTCTTTGTTTAAACAAAGGCAAATTCTGAAGGGCCTGTGGCACCGAGCAACCTATGTCAGGGCAGCTGTTTATACAGATGAGTCTTTTGCATGTTGATCATCTATAATATTTGTCGCATGTGTATTTTGTCACCATGATGTCACAATGACAGCAAATCTTTCTTTATGCTATCTTTAACTTATTTTTTTTAACCAATAAGTTATAGAGATATTCTTTAGGATTCTGGATTGAGCTCATTCTTTATTTTATTTTTCTCTATAATTAATTTATTCAACACTCTGACATTTTTAAAGAAACCCAAATTTAAAGAAAAAGGCATGCTAAATATTAACTAGACCCTACTAATTATTAAGAAAATTAGGCTATCTATTCTCTTGATAGATATTTTGTCAAATATTTAACACAATATAAAGCAGGCAACCTTATATTCTCTATAGATGGATTTTATCTTTCTCAAAGATCAGCATAACTCTAATTCTACTTATATGGCTTACCCTTTACTCTCTATTATCATAAATTATCTCTTCCTCTCTTTTTTTGGACAAATTAAAAAGAAAAACCTTTATAACATTTGGTCTGATGAAATTGTGAAGTAAATATTGTTTCTATAATAGGCCTCCTATTTATACTAAGGATCATATATTAACATACCTTTTAAATTTTATATTAAATGATATTGTTAAAGTAATTCAAGACCCCAATTTGGCATTGATATCATAAGGAAAGTATAATGATACAGTGGGAAAAAACTCTCTTTAAATGAGCTTTAATTCCATATCTTCCACCAACTATGACTTTGGGAGAGTTCTCTAACCAACTAGGAACTGACCAATCCTATCTAATAAAAAGAGAAACATGCAAATTAACCATAACTCTGCTACCCACACAAGCCACACCCACAGCCAATCAGGAGCAAGCATGCAAATTAACCCAACAAATATGGTGATGGCCATGGAGCAGGAGCAAGATGGAGGCTTGGATTGCCCCCAGTGATGAAGGAAGCCAAGCTTCCCACTTGCTCTGGCTGGCCCTGGCCTCCACTCAAAACTACAAAGTTTCAATTATAAAAGATAAATAAATGCCAGTTAACATGGCCTCTACTTGGGTTGTTAGGAGGCATGGCTGGCCTGAAAACCACCACAGGACCCTCCCCCAGGCTTCCCCATGCCCCAAGGGACCCCCCACCCTGATCTGGGACACCCTTCAGGACAAACCAGCTGGCCCCCACCCATGCACCACACCTCTATCCTATTTAATAAGAGAGTAATATGCAGATTGACCATCACTCCAACACACAAGCTGGCAGCCCTCATTTGGTCAAAGTTCCTGCCCTCATATGGACACAAGATGGCCACCACAAGATGGCCAGAGAGGAGGGCAGTTGGGAGGGACCAGGCCTGCTAGGGAGGGCAGTTGTAGGCAATCAAGCAAGCAGGGAAGGACAGTTAGCAGGGACCAGGCCTACAAGGGAGGGCAGTTGGGGGTGATCAAGCCTACAGGGGAGGGCAGTTAGGGGTGACAAGACAAGCAGAGGAGGAAAGTTGGGGGTGACTGGGCCTGCAGGGAAGGGCAGTTGGGGGGGGACCCAGGCCTGCAGGGAGGGCATTTTTGAGGGACCAGACCTGTAGGGAGGGCAGTTAGGGGTGAGCATGCCTGTAGGGGTGTGGGCAGTTATGGGTTTCTAGGCCTGCAGGGGAGGTAAGTTAGGGGCAAACAGGCTGGCAGGGGAGCATTTAGGCATCTATCAGGCTGGCAGTGGAGTTGTTTGGGAGTGATCAGGCTGGCAGCAGAAGCAGTTAGGGATAATCAGGAAGGCAGGCAGGAGAGAAGTTGGGAGCCAGCAGTCCTGGATTGTGAGAGGGATGCCTACCAGGATCAGGCCTAAACAGGCAGTCAGACATTTCTCGAGGGGTCCCAGTTTGGAGAGGCTGTAGGCTGGGCTGAGGGACACACCCAGCCTACAGCCTCTCCAAACTGGGACCCCTGGAGAAATGTGCATGAATTTCATGCACCGGGCCTCTAGTAAAATATAACATTAAGGAGTATACTCTTCAGAGTCAAACAAATATAGGTAACAGAAGATGTTATTTGTCTTACTGACAGATTCTTTAAATACAAAAAATATATAAGCTCAAAATGCTCTTTTGTTGTGAAGACTAAATGAGAGAATTATGAAATGCTTTCAACACAGTGCCTGATGCATAGGAAAAATATTAATCCATCATTATCAAGTTTTCAACCTATGCAGCTGCTATCTCCCCTCCATAGCCCTGAAAGACAAGGGGTAATAAGGTGAATCATTGAGTTTTAAGATATTTTGAATAATGGCAAGATTATATTGATATAAGTAAATTGTCTCCCGGTATGTCTACTTTAAAGGACACGACACTTTTTTAAATATATGAGTTTCAGGACATTTTTTTAAAATGTATAAGTCTTGTTATTTTATGACAAATTTGTGAAATATTTCACTGGATGAACTGTGGAAAAAACACTTCTCTAAATATTATAAATTACTTTACAGAGAAATTGTTTTAGAACCCTTAATATCCTGGATGTGATTTTAGCACTAGGCAATAAAAGTGATCACAAAATAAGAATATAATTCAATAAAGATAGATATAAATAAGGATATAAATTCTATACCCTTGCAAGGTAAGGGAAACTTTATCTACCATAGATTTATTCAATTTTAGAAAAATTAACTGATATGAGATGTGAGAATTAGTTCAGGAGAAAAAAGTCATTTTAAATGATTCATAATGAATTTAAGGTTAATTTTAATTCCTTATTGGATGCTCAAAGAAAATAATGAAGATCATAGTAAGAACAGAAGTGCAAGAAAAATAAAGGAAAACTGGTAACCATAAAAAAATGGGCATCTTAATTATAGAAAGATTGCCTAAATACAATGAAAAGACCTATGGCACTAAGGGCAACTTGATTATCAGAACATTCCTCCCAAAAGAGCATATTAATTGAGATTTTAATAATTACATTTAAAGTGATCTAAAAGTATGAACTAAATACATTTTAAAATATTCCAGAGATAATTTAAGAAATAAACCAATTTAAGAAATATGAGGACTGTTTGACAATCACTACAAAGTCAGAGTGGCTTATTGAAATAAAATAAAATGCCAGACCTACCCTAACCTGATTGAATATAAATATTTCTGGATGCAATAAAAATAAATATTTCTAACTCTACTTCATGTCCAGTGGATCTGAACATCTAAGGGAAAGACATAGGAATATGAATTATTAGCAAGATTCTCCCCAACATGATTCACCTTTTATTTGAAAATCTCTTCTTTTTTGAAGAAGAGCTTTAAAAATATGAAGATTTATGTAACATTAAAATAACAGCAACAACAACAACAAAACACACACACACACACACACACACTCACACACACACACACACAAAAGATCACCACCCTCAACACTTAACAAGTAATCACTAATGCAGTGGTTCTCCATTGCACTGGATGTATGAAATATCTGGGAAGTGCTATGTAAAATGCAGATTCCTGGGATTTATAGGGTGAGGTCAACTTGCTCACGGATCTTAAACTACCTCTTTCTCCCAGTCCTCTCTCTGAAAGAATACCAGGGACAGAGCGGCCCCACCAGTGGAGTCCAGGTGGTGCCATTGAAAACCCAGTTTCTCCTGAGGGAAGAGTAAGTCTAGGATTTTATTTTTTAAAATTTCCTGAAGGATCCAGCCTTTAGAGGCTGATGGATATTCTTAAAGACACTATATAGTCTGCTGGTTTAGTACAGTTCAGGGGACCTGGGAGAAGCAGTGCGCTCTCTTAGGGAGAGCTAATGCAGATTTAATTACCCGTAGTACCTTCAGATGGAAGAGGACTGCAGGTGTGCTTTGGGGAGGGAGGGGAGCAGTGACATTCCTGGGTCTGAAAAAGAAATATTTATGGAGAATTTGTTCACCTTATAACATTTTTGTAGGTAAAAATGCTGATTGCTAGGATTGGTCCAGAGAGTATGATTCAGTAGACCTTAGATATACCTCAATATTTTCATGTTTTACAAGCATCCTAGATTATTTTCATGCAAGTGTTTGAGCATCATACTATTAAATGATGGCCTATTCGATATTATTTTATAGACTTTCAAAAGCTTTTGAGAAATTTTAGTATTCAATGTTATTTTAAAAAAGCAAACAAATAAAAAAACAGTGAATTGATGTAATGTGGAGGGATGATGTCTTGTCATGACTAGTGAAATACCTAGGAATGGGAAACATGTTGGCAAAACAGAATAGTCCTCATGGGTTGAGTTGGTGGTGGCATTTATTGATTATTCATATTGGAATGAATCTTAATGTGGGAAGTATTTTAATATGGAAACAATCAAATCTCTAAGCTTCCAGGTAAACTGAGCTCAACTAATAGTGAAATATCAATCTAGAAAATATTTCTATAAAGATATTGTATGGTTGTATGGATTAATATTATCAAAATGGGAGATGAATTTCAAAATGGACAAACATAAAAATGCCTTTATAATAAAATTCAAACTATACTTATTATATTGTAAATTTTATTCCTGTTTATTGTAGCTAACCAGCTGCTTGATCTTAGATATCATTCAAATACTTACAGACAGAGCTAGGAGTTCAGAGGGCATCTCAAGAAGAAAGAACGATAACCAAAGGAACAGAGTCAGAAAATTCTGGGCTAAGTTTTGAATGAAAAATGACTGAAGACAAGTGATGGAAAATTCAAGACTATAATCTGCCCCCCAACCTCTATTAAATCCTCAATTGTAGACAGAGGAGTTTGAATTTACACAATAAACAATAGCAAAACAAACACTACAATAACAAACAATCTTGTAAAGTATTTCTTAACTGTAATGACCCCACCCACAAGTGAAAAATAGGAATTGAGTTATAACTGTGTTAGTAGCTAACCTTTACTAAAGCTGACTGGGTAACTGGCCCTGTTCTATCTCTGTATACATTAGTGCATTGCATCCCCACAATAACCCTATGAGACAAGTACCCATGCTATCCTTATGTCCAGATGAATAAATTGAGTCACAGACAGGTTGTCTCTTGTTCACAGATGAAGTAGGTGATGAATCAAACCTAACTTTGTGACCAACTTACTTTAAACTAAATTAATCAAAATAGATTCTAGCTTAAATCTCTGTAGTGATGCCCCTCTGATGAACTTTACAAGCCTTCTCAACTTATGGCAAAGGAGATGGTCTTATAGCTAGTTTACTGGCACTGCAACTGCAGCCTCTAATTTTTGAAAGATATATTTTATTGATTTTTTAAGAAGAGGGAGAGAGAGTTAGAAACATTGATGAGAGAAACATCAATCACTGCCTCCTGCACACCCCCCACTGGGGATGTGCCCATAACCAAGGTACATGCCCTTGACCAGAATTGAACCTGGGACCCTTGAATCCGCAGGCCTAACTCTATCCACTGAGCCAAAGTGCCACTACTTTCTTCTAGAGCCTAGAATGTGGCAATACTCTTGAAAGTGCGCATAAAGAGTGAATTGTAGAAAAATGCAGTTAAAAGCCACTGATTTAGGTAAGATGTAAAGAGTAGAAAGAGGAGGATGGATGAGAATGACATTGGAGATGTAGAATTTAAAGGATTTGCCAACCCTATGGAATATGTAAGTAGTCAGAAGATTAGGATACTAACTGATCCAAAAATTTTTCTGTCTGATGTTGAGAAGAAAGGTGATCTTACTAACAATACAGATATCAGCTGGAGAAGTTCTGGGATGATTCTAAATTGGAAACAGAAACAGAAGTGCCCCCTAAAGAAAAACATTTTAGATGAGTCTCAGGAGCAGAATCCTAGAGAAACACCTACATTTTGAAGGATAAACCTCCTTAAATCCTTTCTGGAACAGTGTAAGCAAGACAGAAAAATGGATGAGTGGACACATCCAGCTTGACAGTGAAATGGAATAACTGACTTACTGAGAAGAGGCAGTGAAAGGTACAGATGAAACTGTATGTCAAGAAAAGAAAATATTCTTATGTTTAAACAGATTGCAAAAAGGTAAAACATGATAAAATCTGAGAAAGCGCTGATATATTTGATTAACAGACACTTGACTGATTCTGAGGAAACACCCTGAGCAGGGCAGTGAGGCTGAATGCCAGATCACAAATTATTAAATGAAAAAATGAAATATAGCAATGAAGACAGTTTAGATTAGTCTGACAATAGGAAAGTCAGACTAGAATAACAGGATATATATCTTATACCATTACAAAAAAAATAACAACTCAAAAGTCATTTGTTATATTTAGAATTATATATTCACTATTACAATGCCAGTTATCAAAAACTGATATCCTTTGGGATTTCCCCCCTGAAATAACAATAACAAGCTTTCATGTTAGAAACCAGGAAAAAGCCTAGAGTAGATACATTTTTAGGAAATTTATCTTATTTGTAGGCACTTATTAAATCTACAAAGTTTAAAGACATACTGAGAGAGTTGATGAAATAAAGCACATTGTTTTTCTTGATAATAACTGTCTTTATGGATAGAAGTGCAAATTGCTTTTATAAGCCTTTTTGAAGAGAAATTGAACTGTACGGAATGACTGCCCAGGACAGCTGAGCAAGCAAAGTGTTTATCTTATTCAGAAACGAGCCAGTGATTTTTTGATATTTTTATTTAATTTGTAACCCGTCAACATGATAAGCTTCTGAGAGAGACACAGAGCAAAATAAATAAAAGATTAATAAAAGCCAAATAAGTTTCTATATTCCTGCAAATTTTGACATAAAATCTTGATATGCAGCTTCTTTTGAATAGTTATATGTACTTGAGTAGGAGTGTTATTGTCACCAGCTTTCCAAGGCCCCTTGAAACGATGCATAAATTGAAAATTCTGAATAAAAATTAAAAGAAAAAGTCTCCTGTGTTTAGGGCAGGATATTCAACATACAAGGAGCAAAACTTAGAAGAGAAAATGGAAAGATAAGTACCCAAAGCCATTCCAATTGTCATGTTCCTTTGTGCTAACCACACTGGTCAGGAAATAAGAGTGACTTTGCTGCCTCATATCGCTCGAGTGCCAGAACAAATTTCAGGGTCAGAAACAGATTAACACAGAATTCATCCAGCCTGTGCTTTTATCTGGTGCAAAGCAACCAGAGAGAATTGGGGTGGAACAAAGGTACATTTAAATTGATGCTTATTCCATCAAATGTTATTTCTGATTCAATGACTGGGATGTTAGGGGCTGAATTGCTATCAGAATGCAGTTTAACAACCAGTTCTCTGGGGTTGGAGGTGGATAGGAACCCTGACGTGTGGCCTTTGATGCTTTATGTTGTGAATACTCCCCATGATGGCTGATTTGAAGCTACAAAGAAGTGAAGAGATGCGCACAATCAACTCTTGGGAGAAGGAAAAAGCCAGTTAGTTCCAACACACTGCTAGAATAATCACAAATAGTCCACAAAATGAGTAAGAAAAAAATCGCCCCCAATTTTTGTTTGCTCTTTGTATTATTATTTTTTTTGCATGGTTGATGTAACAAAATACCACAAACTTGGTTTAAATTGAGAAGCATTTATTTTCTTAAAATTCTGAAGTCCAGAAGTTCAAAATCAGTTTCATTTGGCCTCCATCAAGGTGGTCTCTCTCAAGGGCAAGGCCACCTTCCCTCTGAGAGGCTCTAGAGAAAACTCATCCCTTGCCTTCCCATCTTCTAGTGTCGCCTTTGTTACCTTCTTTAGCTCAGGGCCCCTTCCTCTAACTTCAACTACATCACCCTAATCTCTACTTCCCTCATCACATCGCCTTCTTCTCATCTATAGTCAAATGTTGCTCTGCATCCCTCTTGTAGGGACACTTGGTTCTATATGTAGGGCTGACAGTAATCCAAACTAATCCCGGGTGTCCTTAATCACATATTCAAGGTCCCTCTACCATATAAGTTGACATTCAAAGTTTCTGGGAATTAGGCACACCTTGTGGACCACTACTCAGCCTACCACATTTTTAAGGCATGCCATTTTTAAATTATTTTTCCCATGGCTCCTAGACCCTGCATTATTCATTAGTAAATTAATGGAGCTAATTCACTGATTATGTAAGTAGGTAATTCTGAATACAATTTCCTTGTTAATACACTTCTTGCCTTAAAAAGAAACGTGTTGTTTACATATACGTACATTCTCAGTTGATGACTTTGCTTGTAGTTCATTAAAAAACAACAGCATGCCATTAGACTTTTCACCACCAAATAGCAATTTATCTCCCCACTGTGACAACTGATAAATTCTCTGACACAGGCAATCTTTCTGCATGCATTCTAAATGTATTCCCACTCACTTTCTCAAGTTGCTTCTGCAATGATTTCTCTCTTCTTTGCTATCCAACTCCAGGGATGGGTAAAAGGAACAGTAGCTGGTTCTGATTTTTTCTTTCTTTCATTACTTGTTTTTATTTTCCTCTATCTACTACATAGAGCTAGTATAGTTTTAAAGAAGGGTGTTGAGAGAATGTGCTTCAGGAATGAAAGGGATCTTACAAGAGAAGATGCCATCAGGAAGGAAAGAGGAATGGGAGGTTTGGTCCTGTTCATAGTGGGTTGTGGGAAGATGCTCTATTATATTTTCTAGAAGAATTAAACCTATTATCAGAATGTGGTGGCCTTCCCTATTTTTAGAAATTCATTTAATATCCTGTTTGATATTAATAGAACAACTTCAACTTCTTTTTTAAAGTTAATATGTGCTTGTGTATATTTTCCATTCTTTCACTCTAAGACTTGTAAAGTTTTTCAGACAATGCCTTACATGTAGTAATAAAACATAATTGTTGATTAAATAAAAATAAAATAAGCAAAAAAAATTCAGCATTGGGCTGGAGACTCAAATGAAAGGATAAATGAAAATATGAAATTGCTGTATTTAATACAGAAAGAGTGAGACCCTAAAGTGAAAATAGAAGCCACAGTGTTGTGGGGAAAAGGCAGAGGTAAGTTGAGGCAGAAATACGAAAGCTTGGTTAAAGAGAGATGTGGTTAGAGTGACGTGTTTAATAAATGTTGCTGTATTATGTGTAATGTCAGTACTCATTCATTACTCTCCACACTATAAGTAAAAATCTGTATAAATGCTTTTGGAGCTAGATTTTTAAATTTGTTTCTTTTTGCGATGATATATGCGATGGCCTCATGGGGCACTGGATGAGGGCGGGCAGATCCTAGGATGCAGTGCTATATTCAGTGTTCAGGGAAATGTCCTCCTTGTATTATATTGTAAATCACATGAGGATGGTTATAGCATGCGTTCTCCCCTTTGTTGTCCCTCCACCACATTAAAAAAAAATCTGACACTTGGTTGGTATGCAATTTACTTGAGAGAGTGTGTGAGGATAATTTTCCACAGGGTCAACAGAGGAAATTCTCACAGTGTCACTCATGCACTTCAGTCCTCTAAAGCTTCCTCATCTACATTTAGACCTCTATTGTAGGCCAGTTAAAATATTATTCACCCACATATCCACTCCTGCCACTGCCACTGCCACCAGGTTTGTGCAGGTGCCACCCATGCCACACAATTGCAACTTGAGGGCCACATGCAAGTGCACAGAGATCAACTGCTTTTGGAGCCACCTTCCTGGAATGGGAGATGAATGGCCATGGATAAGTCCTCCAAGGACCTATTCTGAGTGCATTCTGAGTGCACAGTAAGGCTCTGGCCCTGTGGGCTCAAGCTCCAGCTGCCTGCAGAAGAGGTCATCTCCATGATGCAGCCCATCTTTCCACTGTCTCACTCCAGACCCCACTCCATCGCACATTCCTGGTTTCTGGAATACATTTGAAAAACAAAAGAAAACAAAAGAAAACAAACAAAAAAACTACTTACAAGCAAATTGCATCCAGCTTTGCTTGAAGAGAATCCAAGGCATTTCATAATAGTGTTAAAGTAAAATTTTATTTGTACTTGAGAGGAAATAATTTGCCTAAGTTTATAGCCTCTACTATTTTTAGAAATGACTATTATGTGTGTGTTTTTTCCAGAGAAGTATAAAAACACAATGTTCTTGAAATGACTTTTATAGCTAACTCTATGGTCACAGCAGATTAAATGTAATTTTTATATTCAAACCCCTGCAGAGGTGTTTGCCAAGTCTGCAGAAATATCTGCTCTGATGCCTGTCTCTGCACGGAGAGGTTTGTAAAACCCACCAGGAATTCCAGCCAACCGTGGTGCAATAAATGGATTCATCCACAATTGTATTCAATTTTTATCTTAGACATAATGTTTAATGTATGCCATCTACTTGGGAAAACATTCAGGAGTATGTCCTTTTGAACATAGTTTTCAATTTTTTAAAGAGAGATGAAATAGTGATATGGAAGTTTTCTTTTTTTATTTAAAAAAATGATTCCAGTCTAATTGAAGCCTGTTTTTAGCATATTAAAAGTTTGGTTTTTTTTCCCCCACACACATTATCCCGGTATAAATTCTGTGACCACTCAACAATTCAGTAATTTTTAAACAGAACCTGTTATAGAATTGTATAGAAAAGTTAAGTATGACAAGTTTGGAAGTGGTTGTGGTTCCCCTGTATGTAGAGTTGGTTCCCTTTAGAGGTGGGGTGAGGAGAAGGCTGGGTAAAGGGTGTTGAAAGTCCTCTCAGCTTTTATTATTTTAATCCTCACCCTGATTAGAAATCAAACCCAGCACTTATCGGTGCACCAGAGGATGCTCCAACCAAATGAGCACATGGGCCAGAGCAGTCTTCTGGGCTTTGATATGGAAGCAAGGAACTGGCTGCCAGGCTGTGGACACCCATCTGCGAAAAAGCTTTTGCCTGCATGCCATTGTTCATGTCAAGAATTCTAGCTGTCCATGAAAAGTTCATCCATGCTGTTGAGAGACAACCCTGTGGTCTTTCTGCATGTCAGAAAAGGAAGAGAAGGATTCCAATATTTCACTGAAATTGGTGTTCAGCGTGCATACCTTCATTCCCTCTCTGTTTGGTCTCATTTTTATGTCCACCCCTGGCTGGCTTTGATTTCAGAGCTTCTTCAGGCTGCCGCTGGGTACATGGTCTTCAGCCCTTTAAACTCCTGTAGATCCCTCAAACTTTATTCTACGTTTCAGTTGCTCTACATATTTAATCCTTTAAGTCAAAAACTTCCTTATTTTTTTCAGAAACTGATTATCAAAATGCCTTATTTGTTAGTGAACTGCTTTCTCTCCTTCAGCATCCTACCCATGACATGGCTCTGTCTCCCAAGGCCTCAGCGGGTGACAGGCACCCAATACAGGCACCCAGTCTACCCTCTTGAGCTGCGCTCCCGCCTCTTCTCATTCAAACATGCATTTCCGAGGCTTCCTAGGCTCTACAACACTGTTTCTTCCCATTAACTCTCTGGCTTTTTAGCATTATCTTTGTAGGATTTGCATTCATTACGCTTCCTTTAATGCAATTTGTATTACTTAAGGTTTGTTCGTAAGCTCATTTGTCTTTATCTTATACTGTTTGTATGAGCTTTCTTAACCACACTGATGATTTCATTTAACTTTATTAAAGAAGAAGTATCCATATTTTCTAGCGTTATATATGATCCTCATGAAGGAAAAAAAAGCAGAAGTTAAAAAGAGTGGCTTTTTAAGGAGTAGGAGTTGATGGGAGGAAAGTATGAGTTTTTTGTTTTTGTTTTCTCATCTGAAGTCATAACATTCATTCAATATGGATATACATTATGATAAAAAATACATTAGTAAGCAAAGAACAACCATGGAAACAACAAATTTAGATAATTTACAGAAAGAGAAAATGTAAATTTTCTAACCTCTCTCAGAATCTTAAGATTACCATTTAAACAATGTAACTGAAATTTATCAAGCCATTTCCACCTCTTTCTTTTTAATTTAAATGTTAAATTTAAAATAATAGATTCATTTTATTTATTTGTATTTCCTTAATGAGCCTTTACAAATCATTGCTCAACTTATGATTCTCAGAAAATAAAGATGTTCACACAAAAAGGTAAACAATTTGAACTGTTAAATCCAATTATATGATGACTAAAAATAGTTTTAATAGTTTAGTGAGATGGTATTTGGTGATGTAAGAAATAATGACTGATAGTGTAATTTTCTGAAAAGGCCATAGAGAATGAAAATCAACAAAGACAAAAGGATGTCCTAATAGGAGGAAAAACATTATCTCTATCTTTATTAAGATAGGAGGAGGGAATAATAATATGAATGGAGGTATAGTTAGGTCTGAATTTTATTAGTAGGAAGATACATTTGATACTTATATAGTTTTTGTGAAGGGGTTTTGGCTCATAGTCCAGTTTAAGGGAAGTAGAGCGGTTTCTAAAAAACTTTGGGGAGAGTTACAGGTTAACAATCCATAGAAAGTTAGTAGGATGGAGTAGCAATGTTGAACTCCCATTTGCAGTTGGTAATCATGATCCATGAATCATCACCCATTCAGTGAACTATGTCAAAGCTCCCTCCTACCCCAGAGTCCCATGTTTAATTAACCATCAGATCCCGGTAAGTCTACCTCCTTAAAATCCCAAGCATGTCTCCTACTCGCCAGTGCCATTACCACTGCTTCCATTCTATTCCTCATCACCTCTCGGCTGGCTGGTTTCAACAGACTCTGAATTTTGGTCTCCAAAATTCTGTTTTTGTTTCTCATCTATTTGTCCATGTCATCACCTAGCTGCATCCTTCATCTCTCTCAGATGGGCTTCTTCATCTCAAAAAGAGCTACTGGTTTTATACTTTCTGTTAGGATTATTACTGTTATGTGTACTTGTATTATATTTACTATAAAGTCCAAATATATAAGATGAAAAGCTAAGTTTTAAGAGAAATCTTGTGATATAACTCTGGACATACATTCCAGCAGCATATATTATGAAAGCAAATATATGAAAGGGTAATGTTAAAATATATTCTTTTATAAACTTCACAATAAGTACTTACAAATTTATTTTGTATTATTGTATCTATAGATTTTTTATTGCATGACAGAGCAAGCCACATATCATATATCAACTGTAATATAGCACTTGACTTCTTTAATGTAATGCTTAACTGGAAATGTCTATAACTAGAAATGAGGTGTTTAAATTTGAAGATCCTTTAGATGGCAATACCTATAACTATAGAATTATCATATCTGCCTGAATTGCACTTAAAAGTTAAAGATTCAACTATTCCTATTATTGGAAAAGAAATAATAACAATTATAACTATACCATGAAATATTAAAAGCTGAACATTCAATTTGAAGGTAGCTAATATACAAATGTAATGAAAAGTGAACCCATAAAATGCTCACAATTAATGCACATGTTCTATATAAAGAGCAAAGAGCTATGGGATCTTTGCTACTGTTCATTTTTTTTCCACATTATCTCTCCCCCTTTTTTTGGCATTGAGTGCATTATGTTTATTATTTTTCATCCATAGATTATCAATTTCCTATGTCAAAATTTTTATTCTAAGGAATGCATAATCTCAGACCAAAAATAAAGAGTTTATAAGTATGGCAAATGCCATAGTACTTTTGTTGCGCTAGGTTCAAGGGTTTAGAAAACACTACTACATGTTTATGTCTCACATTTGAGGTGCCTGTTGTTTCAGTCGGGGCCATGCAACTTACCATCATTACGTAGAGTGAGTGGTGTTGGAGGACTAAGTACTCGCGCATTCGTCACTGTGTTTTTCACCAGACAAATATAGCTGCCAACATCTGATGCTTGGACTTTAGAAATATAAAGGTTGCCTGTCTCCTGGGAAATGAACCGCCGGCTGTCTTCCGCCACAAAGGAAGGGAACTCATTAAATACCCAGCTATAGATGATCTCTGAAAAGACACAAAAGTTAATTGTTGGAATAGAGGTTATTTTACTAAAAGTTAAAGCTCAATTAACAAAGCCTTTACTAAAGTGTTAGGTATATTTCAAGGCCATGCATACTTGATTCATTTGATTCAGATATATTTAAAAAACTGTTGCTTTAATGGTTGTGGAAAGATCTGAACTATTTCTTAAGAATGTTCAATCTTTATATATTCATACATTCATTCATTCATTCATTCATTCTATTCCAAAGTTTGTTGAGTATGTGTTAGATGATTGACAGTCTGATAACACTAAAATTAAAAAAGATGAGAGAGAGTTTTTCATTCTTAAAGATCAGTCTAAAGGAAGATAGTTACCCAGACCTACAAAACAGTGTGGGATAAAGTAACAAAAATATATATTCTATTCTAAAGAAAGCGTGGGAAAGGGACACTTAGGTAATCGTGTTTATCATTGAAAACTTCCTGAATTAAGGGACACCTGCACTACATTCATTTATTCACTTGTTAGCAATATTGGTGAGGGTCATGATAGACCAGCAGTGTTCTAAGTGAAAAAACAAAAGGTCTGTGTTTTCATGGAGTTTTCATTATAGTGTGAAGAGATCGAAAATACAAGTAAGTGTATATCAAGTGATGTTAAGTGCTATGAAGAAAACTAAATCATGTTAAGAAAGGTAAAACATGACAAGGATGAGAAAACCATGTGAATTTGTATTTGAAAAGCTCTCTCTGACTACTGGATAGAGAAAGAGCCAGGCCGAGGACAAAGCAGGGCATGGGGGAGGGGAAGCAGGAATAATAATGTTCACTAGTCTAAGAGGCTATTTTCAAAACAGGCATGAAAGCTGTAAATAATTTGCACTAGAATGGTAGCAGTAATGGTGAAGTGGTGAGAAGTGATTGGTTCTGATAAAGATGTGCTAATAGAGTGAAATTAATGATGAAGTTTTATGAAATGAGAGGCGGGAAAAAGAGAGAGAGAGTTCGGGAGTAAGACTTTGGAGCTGAATAGTTGAGCAACTGGTAGAAAATATTTCTCTTTATTGAAATAGAAAGACTATAGAAAGAGTTCTTTGGAATGTGGGTGGAGTAAAATCAGTTTAAGTTAGAGGTGAAATTTGTCAAACTACCCAGCATAAAATTGAAAAGGCAGATAGCTGCATGTTTTTAACCATAAAGACCAAGGGAGAAATTTGTGTTGGTGCTATAAGTTTGGAGCCTTAAAAAATCTGTTGGAGCTGTCCAGGTGAAGAGTTTATGGGTTGCTAACAGTATTCCAGTAAAAGGAGATAAATGAGGATGGCCATTCCGACAAGGAGTTGGACAGTAAGGATAGGCCACCACAAACATTTTTGTATTATTGGAGTAAAAGTTCTGAGGAAGGGAATGGTCAGAATAAAAGTTTGGATTGATTGGAAAGAAATAAAATTATAAAACACAGATTAACATGGTATGTATGTTACATTAAGGGGCTAGTGTCTATCTTATAAGGAGTGTGTCACTACTTTACATTCATTAGCAAAGGGCTGTCACAGATATGTTCATTAGTAGATGATTATGATGATTCTGGTGGTTATGATGATTCTGGTGATGTTGGATTCAAGTAAGAGCAAGACTACAGGAAAAGAACAATAGAAAATATTGAATACTGACATGAGAGCTAAAACATTTTGAAATAGAATCATTATTATTACAATGAGAAGAAGGATATTTGTTCAAGAAATATACTGGAGGTAAAACAAATATGAGAGAAATAGTCCACGAATATATCCTAAATTCTTTGAGGGACTGGGTAGAGGATGACAAAAGTTCATGATGAAAATATACAAAATCAGACTGGTTTAAGGAGAAAGACAATCAGTTCACTTTGGGGCATTTGAGTTTGAAGTGTGTGAGGGAAATCTGATAAGGAGTTCTAATAATTGACAATATATGTTTGAAGTCCAGGAAAGGAAATCCTCTGTAAAGGTTAAATCTGGAAGCTGTCATTATATTGGTATAATGGAAACCATGTAAGTAGGTGAGATTAACTAGGGAGAATAGATATGGTAAGAATATGGTTCTCTGGGAGGCACAAAAAGCTACATAAGGAAAATATGCAAAGGGTGAGAGTAAAGAAACCATTGCAAAAATCCAAATAGAATAAAGAAAATTAAGTGTCATAGGCAACGATGGCTTACCTATTTCAAGAAGCTTAAATGATGTAAAATAAGTCAAATAGCCCAGTTACATAAAGAAAACATCACTTAAAATTGGCATTTAGAATATCACTGAATGGCAAGTTAAACAGATAAGTGGAGATTGAAACCAGATTGCAGTTGAATTAACAGAAGACTGGACATTGGAAATATTGTGCATAGTATTAAAATCTCAACACGTTATAATTACCTATGTTATGGTTGAAAGAGCATATTCCAAGGACCTCTTTCAGCAGAACTACTTATTTAGTAACAATAATTATGGCAGGTTCTCCAATAAAGTTGTTTTGTTATAACATTGATGAGATATGTTGGGATTTCACTCTCATTTATGTCAATTAGCTTATGGTAAAATTGGTTTTGGTATAGTAGTTTTACTTAAAGTTGTTTCAAAGAATCTATCTACAACATTAAGTGAGAACTTCAGTTGAGTTTTTACAAAGACCAACACGTGATTCTAATCTGCAATACATTTTAGGAAGCTCTATTTCATGCCATCCTTTTATTTCCCTTTCTTTTCTCTTTCTCTTCCTCCCTTCCTTATATACTTTCTTCCTCTCTTTCTGTCACCAAGCTACCTGTCATGAGAAGCTAAAAATACATTTATCACTCTGGTCCTGCTTAGGTTCCAATGGCATTTAATCAGCCTTTTGAAATATTCAGCAGAGGCATGAAAATTACCCACTCATATTGAAAGTCAATATAACTAATTTTAAAACTTTATATATCAATCAATTAACTTAGAATAGAACACCTCTGGAGCTATTACCATTTATTTATTTTTATCTCAGGCTAACTCCTGAAAATAATTAGAAACATTATTGCCAAAACCGGTTTGGCTCAGTGGATAGAGCACCGGCCTGCGGACTCAAAGGTCCTGGGTTCGATTCAGGTCAAGGGCATGTACCTTGGTTGCGGGCACATCCCCAGTAGGGGGTGAGCAAGAGGCAGCTGATCGATGATTCTCTCTCATGGATGTTTCTAACTCTCTATCCCTCTATCTTCCTCTCTGTAAAAAATCAATAAAATATATATTAAAAAAAGAATTAGAAACATTATTATGGGCATCATCTGAGGTAGGTGTGTCTGATACAATCAAGTGATGAACATTAAAAATGCTATTACTTCAGTCTAAAATCACCTTATTGATGGCTTAAAGTGAACAAGTATTTACCTTTCCTTGGAGTTTGGTTTTCTCATTCAAAAAATGAGATTAGTATTATCAACTTCATAAATTTTAAAATAAATTAATATAACCAGGAACATAACACATAATATCTATACTAATAAAAGAGAAATATGCAAATTGTCCAGGACGCCATCACAGTAACAGTAACAACCAGAAGGCTGCCTAGGGTGACAAGGCCGGCAAGGGGGATAGTGAGGGACAACCAAACGACTGAACAGCAGGCTGCATGGGACAACCAGGCCAGCAGGGGGGTTGCATTGGGAGTGACCAGGCTAGCATGGGGGGGAAAGGGGGAGTTGGGGGCAACCAGACTGGCAGGAGGGTCAGTTAGGGGCAACTAGGATGGCAGAGGGGGGCTGTTGGGGGTAACCAGGCTGGCGGGGGTGGGGGCATTTGGGTGACCAGGCCAGTGGGGGGGATTGAGGCAATGGAGGCAAGCAGTCCATTGGGGGGGGAGGCAGTTAAGGGCAATCAGGTCAGCAGGCAGAAGCAGTTAGGGGTGATTAGGCTGGCAGACAGATGGACAGTTAGGAGCCAGTAGTCCTGGATTGTGAGAGTGATGCCTGACTGTCAGTTTAGACCCAATCCCACTAGGCAATAGTACATCCTTTGTGGGATCCCAGATTGGAAGGGTGCAGGCTAGACTGATGGGGACCCCCCCCATGTATGAATTTCATGCACTGGGCCTCTAGTATATTTATAAGATATTAAAATAACATTTTGTTAGCCCCTCCCTCAAAAATTACTAAGTTAAGAGCTCTTTTTATGTACTTCATTTAAACATAAGAAATGTAGGAAACAGGATCAAACATGTAGTAAAAAAAATATTAGTAACAAATATTATTCGATCTATTTTCCATAGAAAATTTCAATGATGAGTAGAACATTGATATTAAGCAAGATTTAGCTGATATGCATTACTCCTAAGGCCTTAGTTCTAGCAGATGCCTGATAATTTTGAAATATTATATATTAGCTTATAATGATAATACACACTTAGAATGTCAAAAGCTTTAAAATATTCAAACAAATACTTCACAAAGCAAACTCCTTTTCATAGCTACAGTGACCCACTTAGCAGTCTTTAGTGCACTTGATAGTTTATTAAGAATGTTTTAATGCTATCTATGTGTCTTTACTCAAAAAAAGCCCATAGACTATAATAAAAAACACTTCATTCTGTCCTCATGCTGCTCAAATAGACTCTACACTAGACTCTCTGTGAGGTACCGTGTGCATTCTAGGCTGAGAGTCTCTGTCAAGGATGCTTTGGCATCAGCTTCTACTCTAAATTCAAGGACTTCTCACACTGAACACTATGAATTCTTCTAATTGTTATAATAAGAGCCATTTGTCATTTAAACATTGTCCACAGACATCTTGATATTTTTGCAGTTTGTTTTATACTCTATTTTACAGAAGTTATATCAATTCTTGGTTTGCATTACTTGAAATTCAAGGCAAAGAACAGAGTGAATAATTAAAGTTGTCTACCACTCACTAAAATGCTGTTTATGTTTTACTGACAGTGTCTGTTGATTCAATGCTTTGTAAATATTTTTAGAATAAAAAACAGTATTTACATAATACTGGCACTTTTTCAAATTTTACAGGTAAATACGTATTTGGGAGTTCAAAAATGCTTATTTAGCTTTTTAAAATAAGTTTTAAGTTTTCCATAACAAAGCTTTCTGTAATCCCAAGAAATATTCAAAGTAGAAATTGTACTCCATAGAAAAGCTGATAACCTAAACTTGGACTGGGCTATAACTGTGACAAGGATAAAAATACTGAACTGAGCTAAATCTTTTAAAATTGTTATTTAATTCCTACTATTAGGTTTTTCACTTTCTATTAGCATCTATATTAATATACTTTTAAAAGTTTTCTGTACTAAAAAATGAACATTAATCATATATTTAGTATTATGTTAGAGTCTGAGGTTTATAGAATCATTCAGGAAGGTAGTAACACAGAGTCAGCTTTAGTGTTATTAGTCTTTCATGGATTTTTAAAATTTGTTTGTTGTTACTAACCCTCACCCAAGGATAGTTTTTTATTGATTTTTAGAGAGAGTGGCAGGGAGAGAGACACACACAGAGAGAATCATCAAATGTGAAAAATACAAACTGATTGGTTGCCTCCCCACATGTGCCCTGACCTGGGCCAGGAACTAAGATTGCAACCAAGGTACATGCCCTTGACCAGAATCACACCTGGGAGCCTTTAGTCCATGGGGCTAACATTCTATTCACTGAGCCAAACTGTCCAGGACAGTCTTTTGTTTTGTTTTGTTTTGTTTTGTTTTGTTTTGTTTTGTTTGTTTTGTGTGTGTGTGTGTGTGTGTGTGTGTGTGTGTGTGTGTGTGATATATCACTTTGTCTGATAATAATTTAAGACTAGCTGATTACTACTAAAATGTTAATATTATTATTAATTTCCAAAGAATATTGAGATAATTTGATCAATTGTGATCTTTCCCACTTTTCTAAAGTTGTCTTTTAATAGAATGCTTAATTAAGACAGTTATTGTTTTAGAAGTCCCTAATAGGATTCTTCAGTGTGTACCCCCTGTTTTAACAGACACTGACTCCTTTGTGAGATACCGTGTGCATTCTAGGCTGTGAGAGTCTCTGCCAAGAATGCTTTTGCATCAGCTTCTACCAAGAGCTCCACTTGGGATATATCTACTTGGGACTGATTTTTATATTAAATCTCACTAGTGCACTTTCAATACCATGTGGTAATATACATTTGATCTATAGTCCCATGTGCAGTGTTGCCTTGAAGTTTTGGTTTCTCCTGGGAGAATTTTTGGCCTTTCATCCTGAGTCAGTAAAAATCATTCAGTTCACTCAGGGTATATAGCTCAATGTGGGCCTGGCTTGCTAATCTCACTTCCCTTCTCAGGTAGGCCCAGAGATATGTACTTGAGCATCCATTGTCAAGTTCCTAGACTTTAAGAACTATTTCGATGACATATAAACAATCTACCTTGTGCCAAGATTGCCTCAGAATTAATGTTATTCCCAAAATTTAGCCTGGGGATTCCTTTCTTTTATTATGAGCTTAACTATAAAGTGAAATTTTCTTTACTTTATTCATTTTTTTCTAAATTTTGGTAGGAGGAAAGTTTCTAGACCGGCCTTATCCATTCTAGTGTCCTGGTTTTTATGGTTTCATGCATTGAATGTCCTGGTTTTTTTGACTTCATGCATGCATTGCAGAATTTCAACACAATTGGGATGATTGATCCAGTGTCACAAAACAGAAAATCTCCTCTTTCCACATCTGATATATGTCCACATCTACTGAATATAAAAACAAGAGCACCCATACGGACAATGCTACCCATTTCTCATAATAGAAGTGCCATTAATAATAATAAAAAGTGTGAGAAACGGGAATGCAACAGCATACTGGACTCTCTGAAGCCCTTGAAAACAATATCAGTGAATAATTATCTCCAATTCATTTCAACATTCTTTAATATAACAAGTCAGAAAATAACCATTCTTCCTAATAATGTGTGCACACATCAGAAGCGCTGGGTTTTGGAATTAATTATATGATGAAAACTTTGTAGAGAGATGTCTCATTGATTATCTATTATTGCTGAACAGAAGGAGACACAACCTGAAATTAGTAGAAAATATCTTTTTACATTGCTGATTTATACCTTCATTGTGATAGAAAATGTCATTATTAGAAGGCCTGAGGCTCAAACAGATGAAGGAACCAGTGGAAAACTGCAACTAGCAAGTGTCAGAGGAAAAATTCAAATTTATCTGACTCATTCTAAGCCTATCTGTTATCATTACATCATACTGCTTCAATTATTATATTCTAATCTTGCTGAACCTCAGTTTCAGTATCCATATAATGGGACAGTAATGTATCCATTTTATGGTTGTGCTAAGGACTGCAAAAATAAAGAAGAAAAAAAGAAAAAAAGCTAATTTAGTGACAGTGTACAAAATGAAGGAAGCAGCTATTGGGTCAGGATAAGTGGCCTAGTATAACGCAGCATTGGGTACCATGCAGAGCCACCTTGAACCCTGTGTAGGTGGATTAAATTTCTACAAGTGTTGAAAGTTCCACCTATAAAACGTAGCCTGAGGCAAGGATCCTGAGAATAACAATAGAATAGAGCTGTAAAACAGACACTTGGTTAGTGCCTACACAATCAAGGGATTTTCAGAGAGGTGAAAAATGCAAGAGAGAACATTTGTCATATGTGTTAAAAAAAAATGAAATTACCTTAAAACAAAGACAGACTGTATTGTGGCATTACATTTTAGTTATCTTGGTTGAACAAAACAAAGTACTAGTTCTCCTTTTTATAAGTTCCGGAGGCATGTGTTGTCATTATGTTTGTTACCTAAAGTCAGAAGCAGCAGAGTTCTGCTTCAAACGTGTGTCAACCAAGACAAAGCCAGATTTTATGTGCAAGTAATTCAAAACATCTTTAGCAAAACAAAATATAAAGAGAAGAATATTTATAATAAAAACAGTAGTACATTGGCATTCTCCCAGAATCCACAACTCAAACGACTCTGAGTAAGTGAATTGCAAGTTCCAGAGTTCAGGTGATTACACACACTGGGTGTCAGAAGCTACTTTTGTTTCCCTGTGGAATGCTTCACACTACAGAGGACTTTTTAATCCCAGGAGTCCTATGTCTGGGTATAAAGGTCATTGCTAACTCTTTTCAAATGCAACCTAAATTTCTTGCTTTGCTAAGGGGTTTTAAAACTATATTTTTTTGAATTGTAAACTCCATCAAGTCAGGGACCGGCATTTACTGGACAGTGTGACACAGTCAGTGTACAAGTTCAATTTAGGCTTCACACTTTGCATTAAAAAGCATTCGCTCTAGACTTCCCACAATTCATTGTTAAAGCTCACAGACCCCAGCCCTTAACCAGCAATAGAATATCTGTGCTCTTAGATTTTGCCAGAGAATATGAGCTTGCTGTGCTTATCAAGATTAGGAAGAGCTTAGCTTAAAGAAGAGATACATGGGGAATTACTGGAAGACTGTATAATCTACCCATTAGACATGGCCTAGGTAATCAGAATATCAGACAGCTTAATAACAACAAAGATAGCAATATTAGTGAGCATTTATTGTGCTAGGTCAGTTTCCTAGAAATCGGATTCTTTTTAATGTGGTTTATTGATAGAGTGTTCCTAGGATTAGAATTCCGAAGAAACAGAATAGGGAAAGGAACAATAAATAAATAAATAAAAAGCTAAGCAAAGATGTGGTCCCTTACCAACGATTAGTTTAGGACTAATTCCGTTTGGGTCTCTGGAACACAAATTCCATTGTAGCTTTGGTGAGGGAATCAATAGAAGATAAAGAGAATAAGTCTTGTGTGCCCTCTTCCCTGTATCAGTCTGTTACTGGCCTCAGGCCAGGGGAAGTGAGGTGCTTTATGGGTAGGGGATCTCCTAGGCAAGGGGAATTCTCTGGAGAAGGCAGCACTCCTGGATGGGTACACTCCACAGCTGAAGGAGATCTGGGTGCAGCACCAATAGGATATAGGAAGCTGGATAGTACTTGATACGCTCCAGACAGTGTGGTCCATGTATTAGGATTAATTTACTCCTTACAGGGCTATGTAACCTCATTTTATGAAGATACAAAGATCACTACTTGACCAACATTTCTTACTGAGCACAGATCTTTATCTGAAAAAAAGAAAAACCTGATAAATAGTGCTTTCCAGTGTTTATGAGATCATTATAAATGTTATGGAGTCTAATTTTGCCAATTAAAACTTTGATGCTTCCCATAACAACTAAGCAGAGCAGTGTCTAAATCCCACGCAACTGACAAAAGCAGGTTTCTGGGAATGCCTGTTGACCATTGAGTCACAATCTAATTAAACTGTGGTCACAAAGCCATAAAAGTCTTAACTACATGAAATAGGAAGCGTGTATCCTGTTAACACAGAAACCTATTATAAATTAGCAGCACAGTGTGTCTGAAATGTGAATGTTCATGGAGGTAAAAACAAAATATTAATGTGCTATTACAAACATGGATACTTATTCCTGATTTTAGGATTTACAGAGTTTAAAAAATACATTTAGCCAGAAAAGTCCCATACATAAATAATCCAGTATTTTCTGAAATTAACAGTAGTCCACCAATTGGCAGTGATAGATGATTAGAAAACATCAATCTCGGGCAACATTCAAAGGGAAGAAGTTGAAAATCTTGACTAGCAAAATAAAGTTTTCTCATTTTTATTTTTTTCTGTTTTATTTGGTAAAATGCCTCTTATCCAAAAGGTTTGTCATTTGCATATAACTAAAATAATTAAATTTTAATTTAGCTCTATGCACCGAAAGCAAAAGAAAATTAAAACCACTCAACAGTTTTCATTCACAGTGAGTTTTAAAAGACACATTTACTCCTTTTAATTTTATGCTATGCAAATTTGATGGTGCAAGCTTAAAGATTTATACCAGGATAAATATTAATAGAAACACATATAAGTTTAATAAATTATCCCCGTTCTAGGTAGGTGAGTCACAGAGGATAAAACCCTCTAAACTTGTGATTTTCCTAAAATTTGCATGCTAAATGTGGAACCGTGGTTGCATTTGGGTTACATTTATCATATAGGTATAGCAGAAAATCTTCAGGTAAGATAAATTATTATGATGAGATCCTCTGCCTCTCAACTTCCTACATTCAATGTAATTTTTCATAAATGTTCTTTGTGCTTTTGTGGCTTAACTAATGTTCATTAATCCTTCATGCAAATCTTTAATGAAGGTAATTTATTTGTCATGTTGCTATGCACCATGTAGAAATAGCAGGTATTGTCTATTTATCAACAGGCACTGAGATGGTTTATTTTCTGCTCTGGGGGTTCGTCCCTATGGCTCACCTACTTCAGAAAAAAAATCCTCATCATAAAATACATATTTATCTCTGTTGACATGTAATCACTGTAATAAATCTTTAAATTTTTATTTATATGACTTCACATAGCTTGAAACTTTTGGCTACAATTTTTTCATTGATTGGAAACAAATAGAAAAGTTGGTATAAGTTACACTACACTAATAATATAAAAGGAACAAAAATTTTTAAAAACAAAACTGGTTTGGCTCAGTGGATAGAGTGTCAGCCTGCGGACTGAAGGGTCCCGGGTTCCATTCCGGTCAAGGGCACATGCCTTTTTGCTGGCACATCCCCAGTGGGGGGTGTGCAAGAGGCAGCTGATCAATGATTCTCTCTCATCAATGTTTCTAACTCTCTATCCCTCTCTCTTCCTCTCTGTAAAAAATCAATAAAAATATATTTTAAAAATTACTCTGCAATTCTGAGATTTTTTTCTGCAAAAATCAGACTTATTTTTTTTATTTTTATAAGTATGTTTGTTCCTTAGCCTCCAAATGTTAATCTTTTCTAATGACATAGTACCAAAATTTGTGAACTAGGCAATATTAAAAAGTTCAGTATTTAATAATAGGGAAGTTTGAGAAGTTAAAAACCACATTTAAAAAAAAAGAAATATAACTTTGGAAATGGATATATTTACAATAATTAGGATTGGCCATTATTTTGAATCTTATATTCATGTTAGATATGAATGTTAGATATTCAGAGACATATGGAAATAAAGATTTGAATGGAAAAATATATGCTGGTTCTCCCTGGATCAATTGTTTTTTTTTATATTTCCCTTTTTCCTTTTTATTTATTTGTCCAAATGATTTTGAGACTTCACTTTCCTGAAATGACTATTTTTAGTCAGTTCCTGTATTGCCTTAATCTTTAACCTTTCCCAGAATTACTGAACACAGAAGCTATTTACTTCTTAAAAACCAAACTTACTCAGGCTTATTTGTTGAGTAGCAATTACTGAGATATGTTCCTTGTTTTTTTTCACAAGTGTGGGCTCTGTGATGTATTTTTCCCCTAAGCAACTGTTCCTAGCTTGTTGGTTCATTAATAATCTGGAGATTAACTCAGTGCTATTTTCCCAAATCACAAGACTACTAGGACCTATAAAAGCTGAAATAAAAATACTACAATTTTATTGGTACCCAGAAAGGTTAAACATTATAGTTTTAGAAAAAGGAAAACTAAATGTCTATAGGGATTGCCACAAATTTCAATAATACAAACTAGCTGTTAGAATGATAAATTTCCTCAGAAACCACTAATTTAGGAGCTGACAGTTAAAGGTGAAAATGAGAGAGTCTGATTTATAGGGATCACCTGAAGAAATAGGCCACACCAATTGCTTAAATGAAAATCAAGATATATTAGGATATATCATATCAGAGAATGGGCAGAACAGAAAGATAGATAGATAGATAGATAGATAGATAGATAGATAGATATTGATATAGATGTAGATGTAGATATAGATGTAGATAGATATAGATAGACATAGACAAAGACATAGACAGACATAGACATAGACATAGAGACAGACATAGACATAGACATAGACATAGACATAGACATAGACATAGACATAGACATAGACATAGACATAGACAGATATTTAAAATACTATGCTAGTACTTATCCCATATGGGTACTAAAAGAAAGTGATTAAAATGACATTGTTACTAACATGAATCATATTGTCACATTTGAGAGGAATAAGATGTGTATTGAGTACTCAGCTTCCTATTCCAGTTGGGACATCTGTGTAAGAATTGAGTTCCATGGGGCTCAATTCAGTGAACACATGTTTAGTTGCAAGGTGATGGGGCACCCTGGTCAAGATCATGGACTTTACACCAATGCAAGCAAACTTATTTATTTATACTTAGAAGAGTGATCGTTTACCTCATCTTTTTTCTTCACAGAAACATTATTAATAATCTCTCCTTTCCCCCTAAAAATATTCCAGTTAGGTTATTAAATATATTATATGGTCTCCCTACCTCCTATGCATCATCCACACAACATACTCCTCTTGTATTGGTCCTGCCAATGTTCTCTCAGTGACTGTTCTGTGTGGATATACCATCTTCCTTCCCAGATTATATATTCACCTGGAGCAGGGACTGCATCATATGCTTACTGTAAAATATGGCAACTATTTATAAATAGAACTATTCCATTTTTATTTAGAAACTTTAAACATGATGTCATTTTGCCACCAAAGACAATTGGAAATATCTTGAGTTGCACCAAAGTGAATTTCATATCATTTCTCTAGAAATCTAAAATAGCTTTTTTTTTCAATTCATTACAGTGTCCAGTGAGCAGTTTATATATCTCTTTCTGATGATAAATACAATGATTTGCTGTTTCATCATTAGTGAAGCAAGATGTTTTCTTAAACTACTTTACAGACCTTGGCAATAGTTTTATAAATATTATAATGCCTTACATGTGCCTGGCTGGCTTTTCAATCTTAACACTATATATATATATATATATATATATATATATATATATATATATATATATGAAATCTCTCTCTCTCTCTCTCTCTCTCTCTCTCTCTCTCTCTCTCTCGATTTCCTATAACAGGAACTTTCCCTATTTCATTCACCAATATATCGCTCAGTTGTAAAAAGAGGCTAGCACATCATAACTAATAGCTGAATGAACAGATAATGAACACAGTAGTGAAAATATTTTCTACCATGTATCATAATGTGAATCTCTTAAGATACTGAACACAGCTTTCTCATTTATAATGTGATTAATAAAATAATTTATATGATTTATGAGTAAGTTTTTTACAGAACCCCTGGGAATACATATAGTCTACTATGTAAGTAGATATGTTTATATGTGATAAGGACATGAGACTTGAACAAATACCAATATTATAGACAGTTTGCTCAGTTTTATGGAGCTAATTAGCTTGGCCTAAAGTAAAAAGAATTTATAGAAGTAACAATATGTTACTAACTGTTTTCAAAAATGCTGGACATGAAAGAGAAAATCCCTGAAACAAGAATTTTAGTACAGTTATTTTGCCTTGTGTATTTTACTCAAAACTACTGATTCAAAGTTTGTGGTGAAGACTTATTA
This sequence comes from Vespertilio murinus, assembly GCA_963924515.1. Taxonomy (NCBI): domain Eukaryota; kingdom Metazoa; phylum Chordata; class Mammalia; order Chiroptera; family Vespertilionidae; genus Vespertilio; species Vespertilio murinus. Next base: position 109,399,151 of record OZ004709.1, read on the forward strand.
ATAAAAACCATGCCTTCCTATTTTTTTGTGATTAGCTCTTTTCCTATCAGACCACCATTTTGGAATTTTTCCTCTTTATACAGCTTTATTTTAACGTAACCTGACCTTTTACTTGAATTACAAAGAGATGACATCAAAATGAATGCTTTAATCTATCTGGAGAAAAAAGCACATGCCATGGAGTGCTGGATCTTTGCTGTAGAATGGGCAGAGCACAGCACTGATTTTATTAACTCAGTAATGAAGTCCTCAGATAGAATTGTCATAATTTTAAAACACAGCGTGATAGCTGTGCTTTACAAGTGGACAGTGCTCCCCTACCCCGATATTTCTATCACTGATTGTATCAGGGGGAAACATTAAAATGCAGATGTGGAAGTTGACCAAGGAGATCTCATAATGTTGACATTGTTGTAATAGTATACCTAAATGAATACTTTATGAATAGCTAATGTAGTAGTATCTTTATGAGAACACTAGGGTGCTGGTCTATAAGGGACCATTCCAATTTTAATAACTTCGAAATACCATACTCTTCTTTGCTCATCTCTTTTGGCTTCCTTTCCCCATTTTACTTGTATCAAGTAGTAGTTCACTGGTTTACTCAGTATCTTTATTTCTGAGAACGAGTACTCTCCAGTGATATTAATATTTTGAGAAACTAAACAGTAAAGAATACTGATTGCATAAACTTATTTCTGATATAAAATATCTTAATTCAGTAAGCTTCCTGTTATCTAGACCAAGGTTTCTGAATCTCAGTACTATTGACAATTGGGGTCAGATAACTTCTGGGAGAGACAGTCCTCTGCATTGTAGGATATTTATTAGTGTCCCTGCCTCTACCTTCTGTCCTATACCCATTGGATGCCAACAGCATCTTATCACAACCCCCATTTTTGCCCACCCCAATTATGACAATTAAAAATATCTCTAGATATTGCCAAATGTCCCCCGGGGGAGGGTCATTTATGTTTGAAGACCTCTAATCTAGACAAATCTAGAAATTAAATATTCTAGTTAAATAACCCTTTGAGTTATTTGGTAATTATTATATTATGATTTCATTTTATAAGTAGATAGATGATAGATAGATAGATAGATAGATAGAAGTATATAGATACTAAAATTGAAACAGTTAACTTTAAATAACATTATTTACTTTGATTTAATAAGTCAAAAAACATCTTAATATTGTGACAATCTTTCAAGCCTGTAAAATCTGAAACAATGCATTTATTTCTTTTTACTTGATCATTTGTGATTCTACATAAATGATTTACATTGCAAATATACAGAATTGTAAGTTATGTGTAAAACTAAAATGATGCATTTACTCTACTTCTTTTTTACTCAATCATTGTGTTTTTCCCCACATTTAAAAAATAATGAAATATGTATTTCCAGAACTTATTTGATTATTTTACAATGAAAACTGTATAAATTAATTTAAGATAATGGAAACAAAATGCAAATTTATGGGCTATATAATATAGAAGGCTAAAACAAATTGCACGTGTATTTAAGTTATTAGGGTCTGAGCTAAATAGAGAAAAAAAATAATTGGTTTCATATATTGTCAAAAAAAAAAACTTTCCAGATTACTAAATCCTCATGTTAAGGCATTTTATCGACATAATGTATAAGATTCTATATATTTTTACTTTTTTTGGATTATAGAAATTACTTTAGAAACAGTGAATGGTTAATAAATGGGTTAATAAAAGTAGTCTACCCAGGGCAAAGCTACAGAAATCTCAGTATTACCAAGATTAATAAAGTCTATGAACTCACAATCTAGAGTAAGTTAAATTATATACATACTAATTCAGATATAAGGTAGAAAATGCCTTTCAGTTAGATTTTGAGTTTTTAATTTTTTAAACCTTGCCTTCACCACTAATTTTTATATCACCTTGGGCAAGTTGCAGAATGTCCTGTCTTCGTTGCCCTATTTTTAAAATAGAGAGGTTCTTTTCTTCCTAGTATTTTGTAAGTATTAAATAGAAGTGACTTAAGCCAAGTGCATAGCTTGATGCTTGGTGCATCGAAACATTCACTAAATAAAATTATGGAAAGACTTCTGGTCAAGATGACACAGTAGGTAAATTGTGTGATTGTTTCCTCCCACAACCACATCCAAATTATAACTCACTTATAAAACAATCATCCTTGAGAAACAACTGTACACTAGCTGAGCAGACTCCTATACAAATATAAAGAAGCAGCCCATTTGGGACTGGTAGGAGGGGCAGAGGTGTGGACTGGGCTGGTCCCATACCCTGTGTGACAGTTAAGAATTGGGAGGGATAGCTCAATTGCGGAGGTCCCAGACCCACACTCCTCAGCCTGGAGTACCAGTCCCATGAAAAGGAGTTTCTACAACAGCTGGTTGTGAAAATCAGCAGGAACTCTGTCTAGGTGAGTCAGAGGGCTGCTGGAGACTCAAGTGTCCTCTTAAAGGTCTCATACATGGATTTACTAGGTACATGCTCACAAAAACAGGTCTAAACTCAGCAAAAAGGCAGAAACCTAAACAGTGCCAGGGGCATATGGGGAGGAACTAAAGGGCTGGTGGGGAAGCTCTCTCAGGAACTAAAAGAAACCCATGTTCCTTTGCTGAGACCCTCCCCACACTGAGCCTGCAGGCGCAGGTGAGTGTGAAGTTTGAGTCTTCATTAACCAGGCTAACCAGCCCTTGCTCCACCCTGGTGATTTTCTGAGACCTCAGCTGGCCCAAACCTCTTTCAGAAGCTAATTCACACAAAGCTGCCAGCCTGGACACATGCTTTGGATTTTCCTAAAATCTCTCAAAGATACACAAACCCCAAATAAGCAGTTCTGGCCTCAGCATGCCCTGTACCTCTTGCAAAGTGGCCCCGAGCAAGACCCGAGTGGCAGTGGTCTCAGTTCACAGCATAACCACTCCCAGCATCCCGGGGCTCAGGACAGACAGCTCCTAACTAACGGTTACTTTCCACAGAGTATTGCTGCTTGCTTCAATTCTAGGTGAAAGGAAATCTATTAGTCAAACTTCAGACTGAAGCACTGTAACACCCAGGAGTATCTGTTTCCATTGGGAAAGCAGCACTGCTGTGATCTTCTTTCCCATCTTCCTGGCCTGTTTGTCAAATTTCAGGCTGCAGCTGCACACAAGGCGCAGAAAAAGCTGATATCCCCAAAGGAAAAGCAAAGATCTCAAGTACTTTCAAAACACAGCCCATCCTTTTCCCTTATCTTTCCCTTTCCTGTCTTTCTCTTGTGTCCAATATAGAGCCACTGAAACAGCACCCTGAATGACTCTTGTTGACGTGACCTGGACCTCGGCCCTGGACACACATCTTGGAAGCACAGCCCTGCCTGCCACTGGGGGCCATTCTGCCAGCATCAGTGCAGTGTTAATTGGGAGAGGTCACCGGTTCTCTCCCTCCGCGCTCTCACTCTCCCCGAGGGGAAGAGCGATGCTGATGAGTGATCCGCCATGTCTAAGGACACTCATTTTTTATGCTCGTTATCTTAAGGCCACTTTGCAATATAGAGAACAGTGTAAGAGAATGCATTTATATCACTAACCTCCAGACCAGCTTTCCAGAGCAATTTTGGGACTGCAACTCTTGAGTAGCCAACTCCTTCTCTCCCCATTACACATGGGCATATTCTAATTAGGGTCGCACTGCTTATTACATTTTTATGGGACTAAAAGATTCTGCTTCGCAAGATGCTAAAAACATTTGAAAAGGCTATCTTAAATACACAAACAAATTTCAAAATACCATAGAACTAACTACAGGATCCTCTTTTCCCCTCTGTGTTTTCATCTGCAAAAAAAAAAATAAATTGATATAATAATAATAATAATAATAATAATGGTACAAAGACCTATTTGATATGTATTGCATTAATTTGATCAATCCAGGAATGAGTTTATCTTTGTCTTTCATGTGGTAAGGATGCTGTAAATGTTGCTTTCTTTCGTTTGTCAGTGAAAGAACAGGTGTTTATCATGTTCCCTGCCTCACGCATGTTTAATATTTAAGGAGAGCCCCGCATGTATGACGATGGACTTCCATTTCAGTAAGGGTATTTGGATTATTTATATGGTGAAACAAAGATGACAGTGGTGCTTGGTATTTTACTTTCTAAGTCGCATCTGGCTGCCTGGGTCCCCAGGGACTATCATCTTCCCCATGCCCTGACCCTCTCCCTGGGATGCGGGCTGACCAGGAAGTTTGAGAGATAAGGCCATGGTATTTGATATTATTTGGACTTTTTAATAAGGGTCACATATAACCCCTTTGCTATTATGGGAGAGTCTGGATTTCTTCTCATCTAATCCAAAAATGCTATAGCACTTAACAGCAGGCAATGTCCTTTTGAAGAAGGAAAAAGGAAAAGGTGAAGGCATTTCAGGTGATTAATTGGATATGGTCTCTTAGTTCCTGTAACTCTCTGAAGAAATTTTTTTTTAAAAAAGCAACTATGTATTATCTTAGTACTTTACTGAACTGAAAAAGCTGAAAGAAAACTAAAGGGATGTTTGTTAAGGCAACATGCTTAATTGTATTTTAAGTGAATAAGCCAGTGGGCAGGCAGACGGGATGTTTATTCCTGCACCTCCTATTTATCATCGTTGGTAAAGATTTTTTTTTAACCTTTGCAAATGTCTCCAGCAGGAGGTAAAAAATAATGATGTGTGCCCTCTGAACATTGAAGAGGGACTGGAGCTGTGAAGGTGGAGCCCTTTGAGTTTGTAAAGCAACTTTCTTGAGACAGAGTTGATGGGAGAACAGGGTCTTTATTCTTCAGGGAAGGACCAAATGCAACCAGAGAAGGGCAGTCAGCGTCCACCTGAGGGAAAGGCAATGGACGTCCTTTATTGAACTAACAAAGGAGGTTATAAAAGGGATCAGAGAATAGACCTGCTCTCCCTGCTCCACAGACCTCCTCTATTCAAGGACTAACAAAGTCCAACAACTTCAAGTTCAGAGGTTTGGCAAAGGGTACAAAATAGGACACAAGTGCACTAAGAAGAGAGCCTCACAGGTACGCACAGATGACTAGATGAAGTTGTTATCTGGTTCCACTTTTTTCGGAGGGCATTTTGACAATACTTATCAACCAACGTCCTGCTGCTACTTTCACAAGGAAATCTCACTCTATTAATTCAGTGTACAGATATCTATTAATGCTTATTACAAGGCTACTTATAATAACAGTAAATCTTTTAAAACCTCTAATATTAAAAATCAGGTTAAATAAATTAAATTATTTTTCTGGAATAGTCTGCATTCATTAAAATAAAATTGGAGTTTAAATAAGTTTTGATATGAAATGATGTTTCCAATATATTGCTTATTGAAAAAAATCTAATCCCTAGTGCCCTAAAGGATGTATTGAATATAATAAATTAACTTTTATTCATTTAGAATGGTGCTAACTATGTAACATCTTTGGAAGAACTGAGAAAATAGCCACTCAAATCATCTTCTGTAGGACTTAATTTCCTTGTGGAACCGTGATTGAAAAAGGCTGATTTCAATTCACTATGCCAAAGTCAGACTATTATCGAATCTGAAGACTATCAGGTTGTTATTGAATGATTAATCTTCTTACATCTTACAAAATAAATGTATATATGTATATATGTGTGTGCTGCTTAACAACAAGGGTACATTCTGAGAAATGCTTTGTTAAGCAATTTCCTTTTTGTGCAAACATTACAGAGTGCACCTAACTCAAACCTGGACCCCTAGACCATCTATCTGTACAGCCTATTGCTCTGTAGGGAAGGAAAAATAATTTTCCCTCTACCCTTCTGAGTTTTTGGCTGAGACATCCCTGCAATAAAAGACAGGATAACAGGAGAAAAGCAAACACAAGTTTAATAACTTGTCTATCTCCTATATACACAGGAGAGAGCCAGGAAGTTCAAGGAAAGAAGGCAAAGTAGCTGAAGCCACCAAGAAAGCTACCACCATAAATACCATCTTTAGCTGAAGACAGGAGAAGATGTTAGGGAAGAGGGAAATCAGTTTTTGGGAGGTTACCAGGAAATGCACAGAAAACAAGGGCAAGATTGCTATGCAGATTTAAGTCATTGTCTTACTCATAGATAAGAGATTCTAGAGAAAAGGTCATCTCCCTCTTCTAAGGGTGACACTCTTACAAATGGAGATCTCCCTTACAAATGTAAACTTATTGTAGGTAGGGTAACTTCTGTTTGGTTTTGAGAGCTCCCAGGTGGACTGAATGTTAAAATTAGCCAGCCTAGCCCTATCCAATTTGGCTCAGTAGCTAGAAGGTAGGCCTGAAGACTGAAGGGTCCCAGGTTTGATTCCAGCCAAGGGCACATGCCTGGGTTGTGGGCTCCATCCCCAGTAGAGGGAGGGCATGCAGGAGGCAGCTGATCAATGATTATTTCTCATCATTGATGTTTCTCTCTCTCGCTCTCTCCCTCTCCCTTCCTTCCACTCTGAAATCAATAAAATATATCTTAAAAAATTAGCCAGCCTAAAATAATCCTTATGCCAAATAAGCATATTTGGTTTGGCAAATCCTGTTCTGCAGCAGCTCCTAGGCTACAAATCTGTAGACGTCTTACCTTACTGACCCTTATGGACAGCTGCAACACAAGGGTAAGCATTTGTGTGATACACTGTGCCGCCACATTGTGATGACTAGGATGTCACTAGGGACAGGAATATTCAGCTCTGTTAGAATCTTATCTGTTGTGGTCCATAGTTGACCAAAATGTTGTTATATGGCTCATGACTTTATACAAAATGTTTTAAAAACATATATTCAAAAGAGAAAAAGAAGAAGAAACAGAAAAAGAAAAAAGAGTAAATCTTCAGTTGTTGTACAAGCCAAAGCAATGTACAGGCAGCACTTCCCAAATTGATGGACTGATAGCTGGAAAGACTCATCACAATTATCACTTGAGAACAATATGTCCCTATAACAGGTAATCATTTCTCTGCAAGCTACAAGTAGAACTCATGATATTCTTTGAGCCAACTCAGGGACCCAGGTCCATGTCCAAATTAATCGTAAAGAGAAAAATTCCTAGTTTGTTGTTCAATTTCATCATAGTGAGAAGGGGGGCTTATAATCTGGTAGATAGAACACTTGAATTAATCTGAAAAATAATCACACTATTTTTAAATTCTGAAATGTATACACATTTAGAAATAGAGGGTTAAGTTCCTTATATAGGAACTAGAGACCTGGTGCACAAAATATATGCACAGGGGAAGGAGGTGTATGTGTCCCTCAACCCAGCCTGCACACTCTCCAATCTGGGACATCCCTGTCACAATCCAGGACTGCTGGCTCCCACCTGCTCATTGCCTGCCTGCCTGATTGCCCCTGACCCCTTCTTCCTGCCAGACTGATCATCCCTAACCACTCCCCTGCCAGCCTGATCAATGCCTAACTGCTCCCCTGCCAGCCCAATTGCCCCTTCCCTTGCTCACCCCTAACCGCCCTCCCTTGCCAGCCTTGTCACCCTTAATTGCCCTCCCCTGCTGACCTAGCTGCCCTCAACTGCCCTCCCCTGCAGGCCTGGTTCCCCCCCCCCCCAATGGCCCTACCCATCAGTCATGGTCCCCCCAACTGCCCTCCCCTGCAGGCTTGGTCACCGCTAACCACCCTCTCCTACAGGCCTGGTCTCCCCCAACTGGTCTCCCCTGCACACCTAGTTACCCCTAACTGCCTTCCCCGGTGGGCCTGGTCCCCCCTAACTGCCCTCCCTTTCTGGTCATCTTGTGGCAGCATCTTTTGTCCAAACGGGAGCAGCCATCTTTGATCACATGGTGGCAACCATCTTGTGTGTTGGAGTGATGGTCAATTTGCATATTAACCTTTTATTAAATAGGCTAGAGAGTTAAGTTCTTATCTTTTCTAAGTTTCATTTATCAGGCCAGAGCACCTGCATACTCCCTTTGATCCCAAAGAAAGTGACTGAGGAGGTGATTCAGCTGCGGAACCCAGCAAGCAAGCAGAACCTTTAAGTATGATCAGACCAACCTGACCAGGAGCCAAGATATCATCTCATTGCCTAATTACCAAGAACAATAGCTGAATTCTGCAAACCTCCAGGACTCCTGGCCTCACACTAACTCCTTCCCCTTTGTGATCCTGTCCACTCCACCTTGCTGCAAGACAGGTGTTGGATACTTGTAAGCTCCCTGTCTTTTTGGTTGGCTGGCCTTCACAGTAAGCCTTATATGATTCAACTCTGTATTCCTAACTGGACATTGCAACAGGCAGCCCAAGCCTGCCCAGGGGTTTCCCGTTAACAATAGATTATTATTAATTCTGTTTAATCCATTATTCATAGTTCTCTGAATTTTTGAGTAGATCATTATCATCATATGGTGAAAGGATAACCAAACTGGTGACAATATTAAGACAAATTCAGCAATCAAAAGGAACTATCTATGGACTCAGTAGCATGAATGATTTTCTTGCCAGTCTCAAGACATCTTTTTAAAAAAATAAACAAAGATATTTTTATTGACTTCAGAGAGGAACGGAGAGGGAGAGAGAGATAGAAATCCCAATGATGAGAGATAATGCCTTCTGCATGTTCCCTATTAGGGATCTAGCCCACAATCCAGGCATGTGCCCTTGACTAGAATTGAACCTGGCACCCTTCAGTCAGCAGGCTGATGCTCTATCCACTAAGCCAATCTGACTAGGGCTCAAAACAACTTTTGATTGCTGTATGATTTCCTTTAAAATAATTTAAGGTGAAAACAAAATTTAAAAGCAGAAAGCAGATCAATGGATGCAGAGAGCGAGAACATTGGTTAAAAAGAAGTACTAGGGAATTTCTTGTTATGAAAATGTTCTGTCATAATTATGGTTGTAATTATACAACTATATTCTTTATTTTAAAAACTCACTGAATTGTACATAAAATTTCTGATGTTCACCATTTGTTAATTATACTTTTTATAAAGTTAATTAGAAATAATCCATAATTGCCTGGCTGGCGTGGCTCAGTGGTTAAGCATTTACCTATGAACCAGGAGGTTATGGTTCAATTCCCTGTCAGGGCACATGCCTGGGTTTTGGGCTTGATCCTCAGTATGGGGCATGCAGGAGGCAGCCAATCAATGACTCTCTTTCATCACTGATGTTTCTCTCTCTCTCTCCCTTTATCTTCCTCTCTGAAAGCAATAAAAACATATTTTTTTTTAAAAAAATCCATATTTAAGTATCTATATAGATTATTTAAAAGTATTAATGACTCAAATATTAATTTTCCATTTGAGAGCATTAATTAAAATTCCTAAATGATGGCATTTTTAACTTTTTTTATTTACAGATTTATATTAAGCATTATTAAATTACATCACTATATTTATTTTCTTGAAAGTAAATAAAAAGAATATTATGTTCTGAAAAACAAAAACAAAATTAGTTACTTTAACTCTGTTTGTTGAGCCAGCCTTATAAACTAGTTTAAGAAGATTAATTAGCATTATCTATTGACTACATATTACATCAACACTGTGTTAATGAGCATATGAAAGGTACTTGATGCAAAGACTCTCTCAGCAGCCTATATTAAGGAGGAGAGATAAGATGCATAAATGACTGGCATGCAGTGGTGGAGTATGTGATAGGAATTAGACAAGAGAATGAAACTTGTTGATAGCCACTTAAGAATGCTGATAAGGGATAGAATACAGAAGGCTAATTCTTTCTTACTTAATAATAAAAAAATAAAGGGTGTATCCTCAAAATCACTAAGTTATGAAATATTTTCTACACAGCTGGCACTATTTAAACATTTTATAAATCTTATTGAATCGCTTAAACTATCACATACATGAAAACTTTTGAAAATAAGGAATTATTATAAGAGCAAACTATATTATTTCTGACATAATAGGTCACACTTCTAGAAAGTAACAGAGTTGAATCTTTCTAACCCCAGAGCCCAAGAGTTAATACTTATGCTATTCTCCCTTTAATAAATCAGTCAAGAGCCAACTCATTCCTTGTTTGGATTCAGCTTTAGCTATTTTCAGCTAACTTTCTGTCATATGCAACCAAAGCATGGTAAATAACATATATTTAGTTGCTGCTCCATCCCAATATAAATATAGGTAGTATAAAGAGGGAAAGGTCATGAAGAATTAGGAAAAAAATAACCTCAACAAGAAAGCCTCTTCAAAAAAAAATAGGTCTAGGAAGAGAATTTTGGTTGGATGCCTGCTTCTTAATAAACTATGAACTAGAAAAGGACTTTACATATTTAAATAGTTTAAAAATTAAAAAGATGAATGAAAACAATATGGAATTCAAATGCCTGTGTCCATAAATGCTAGTAATGCTGTGTTACAACAGAGCACCCTCATCCATTTTTGTATTTCCTATGTCTACTTTTACGCAACAGAAGCAGAGCTGAGTAACTGTAGTAGAGAGAGCGCCTATGGCCCACAAAGTTAAAACCTACTTGTTATTTGGCAATTTACAGAGAAAATTTACTGACCCCTGATTGAGAAGACTTTAGCTTTGATGAGATGGTGCTTGGTTCAGTGAATTAAATGCAACATGACAAAGACTACTACAAGTTCTTAGAGATGAAAGCAAAGAACTGGGCTGGGGCATTATTGATCCCATCATTTTCTGTGCTAACCAATTTTCACTTAAAGCCAGCACCTGCTTTTGCTTTCCTTGGCATTTCTTTTTTTGAATCAATGTGATTGCTGTCTATTTTTCTCAATATACATTGTATGATTTAATTACCAAGTAACTTTGGGGAAAAATTAGGAGTATATCATTCAAAAGTATTGTGTAAGTACCAGGCTCTTATTAGTATTAATACCACTTTTCAAGGGTAAAAACCGAGGCTAGGATAAGTTTTATTCCTTGTCACCTGAGTCAACATTTGAGTAAATGGTGTAATTGAGATTCACACTGAACTATCTGATCCATTATGGGTGTGTTTATTTTTACTATCTTCGCTTATTTGGTCAGAGTCAATGAAAATATATAATTTTTTTTGGTATGCCAAAAAATTCATTTTTTCAGAAAATGTAAGGTCTTTTAATTTATAACTTCATCAATTCAATATAAGTTAGCTGCATTTTACTATTACAATCAAATGAAAGCAGGGATTCATATAAACATAACATAAAAATACTAGTTATTCCAGGTATGTGAGCCAATAAATAACCCAAGAAGTAAGCAGCTTGCTTCCCTGGCCCACTCTTTCCACATTCTTTGGTGTCCAATAAATATCTCATAACAAGGGGAAAAGAAATTATTTTAAAATAGTTTAAAATATGTGATCAAACAATGATAATTAATTAAACCTGAGCAGAAATGTTGAAATCTATGCAGAAATCCCAAATAAATGTAAGAATACAAAGCAGGTTATAGCAAAGGTCTCTTTTCTCATCTGCCCTGTCTAAATAGTCTACAACAACCCCCAAGTTGAAGTGTTTGCTTTGTTATATTTGGCTTTCTATGTATAAATTTTACCAGATATAGTTAAAAATCAAATACTTCTAAACGCTTTGAGTTTTTCTTTCCAGTGACACTTAGAGAACATATTATGACAAAGTGCAGCTCAAGCAAAGCTTGTGATAAGACAGTCATTTTCTGGGTAATTCAAGGATATAAAAATTGTATTTTTTTTTTACTTCTGTAGAAAAACATCGTTAATAAAAGTAAATATTTTATTTCTCTATCATTTCATTCATTATGCTTGCATTCTCACCTATCTTGTCTAACTTTTAAGCAATTGTTGAGATAGAGACATGGGTAGTGTATTATTCTATTTTGTAAGAATAATAAAATTTCTACATACACATTATTTACTTTCATGTATTACTTATATAATTGATTTGGGCAGTGCTAAATGTTCAATTCAGTTAACAAGTTGGTCAAGTCAACAAAAATAATTGATGAAATTATTTATTCATTTGAATTGATGAAATAAATATATTGACCAGTGCCTATGTTTCCACAAAATGGGAATTTTCAATAAAATTTCATAATGTTGTGGAAAGACCACATGATATTTACTGTCAAAGAACACTGGAATTGGAATTACACATACCTGAATCTTTGTCATTTCATTTATTAGATTTGGGACTTTAGACAAGTTTCTCTTGGAGTTCCAATATCCTCGTTTATAAAACATCAGATATAATAATAAACTTATAAAGCAGAAAGAAGATACTCAGTGGAAAATTAAAATATTGGTTTTCTTTTCTTCTCTTTAGTGAGATGGCTGAGCCTAGTCAGAATTGAACAACAGAGTTCTCTGTGTCCTAATAATTTAACCCAAGTCCATGTGATTACAATATTTCTTAAGGAACCTAAATTATGATCAGATGGCTATAATGACAAATTAATTGATCACTTTTAAAATTGCAAAGTAACCTGCAAATATTTCAAAATTGTGGATTTCATAAATTTAATAAAGGCAAATGTGGAACATAGCTGAGATCTTTAGACCATAGTTACTAACAGAGATCAAGTCAAGTGATCAGTTACTACAAGCATATGGATCATACCTGATTTGGCATGTAAGAATTATACATCAAATAATTAAGAAAGACCTTGGGAAAATTGCTGAACTCAGATATTTTTGGAACAATTACTTTTTGTTATCTTGGCACAAAGGCTGAAGCACGGAGTGTCATACTATCTTACTATTTTGTAGGAAAGGGGGTGCAAAACCACTTCTTGAGTTGCTTTTTCTCATAGTTGCAGTTATTAAATAATTTTTAAGTTATGAGGCTTAGATTTTGTGATATAACATTTCATTTTTGAAGAAAAAAATATCAACCGAATACTTTGTTTTCACCTTTGTAAAGTATTGGTTCCCATTTTATACAGATCTGTTCTATGAGTATAATTTCTGGTACCAACTATTCTAGGATGAGGAAACCCCCGAAGAGAGTGATGATACCTGGTGCCCTTTCACTTCACTGTCTGGTTTTATTTTTCTCTTATCTGGTCCCTTTCACATCGAAAACCCTCAGATTCACATTTCCAAGTGCCACTCATCTTCTAATTGCCTTGTCAGTTTGATGGCAACTAATACCTGCCAACTGGTAATTAATGTTAGCAGCTAATAATTGAAGGTGTCACCTCTCTCACAAGCATTTTAAAAAGGATTCTTGAAGATAAATCTTCAAGAAAAATTGAATTTAGTACTTACTACCCTCTAAGCATCAGGCTAATTGCTTTACATAAATGATCTCTTCATTTTTACAACAGTCCTGTGAGGTAGTTTTTATTGCTCTTTCTTTACAGAAAAGATCAGGCTTAATTTAACCAACAAAGCCAATTAAATGCCAGAGTCAGGATAGAAATCCCTGGCTTTCTGAATTGAAATTCCAGGTGAAATATTATAATAGTTTAGCATATTATTTAGAAGCAGAGACTATGTAGTATCCCTCATCACATTCACATTGTTTCAGGGGCCACCTACTTGTATTCTCTGGGTCTGTTTAGTTACACAGAACCTGGTTCTACAGTGGATTTGAGGCTTGTGAACCTGTCTCTCTGTTTTACATTAGGTTGAAGTAAAAATATTTTCACTCTAAGGAAAACAAAAATTCTATTTGTTTTTAGTATAAAATGTCTCAGCTGAGTGTTATAACTTATACATGAAACCTGAATGTCTCCTTGGCTCTATCTTAACCATACTTCCTAGAGGAAGAGTCCGCGGGCTATGGGCAATGAGGGGCTGCTAAGGCTTAGCATCTGGGACAGGACCAGGGTTATTAGTCCTCCAGTGTCCATTGCTGTTTGAGTATTTTTCTATTTTGAAAACAAAAGATATATTAGAGGAATTGTGAAAGAGATAGCCAATTTCAATATACTGTATTTGCAGTGTGTTTAAGCACAGGAGATTTGCTATTATAGATCATCACTTTATACATTCTACTATATTCAATGATGGCTCAAAATATATATGAAGAAACAAAATGTTTCATCTGTACATTTTTACATAATGCGCTTAATCCAGTTTTCTTGGTTCTTACTATATAACCAGTTATTATGGTTTTATTCTACATTACTTTGAGACCAGTATCCATTCAGCACTAACTAGTATTCCCATGAGCGACAAGGGTGCCACCATGGTTCGGTGATTGGAGGAGTGATGGTAAAGGGACTGATTGGCTTGCAAAGCATGTTTTGAAGAGCTGGATGGAGCTGTGTCTATGGTTTTTAATTTGTAGGGAATCTGAGGTATCAAAGACTGGAGATTTCTTTTGCTTGGGACTCAATACCACATGACTTCACAAGATCAAAAAGGCAAAAAGATACTCGGCTGTTAGAATTGAGAACAGTTTCTGTAAATTAGATGTCTGGTCAGTAGAATTTTAAAAAATGATAATATATTTTTAAAATCTGTTCCTTATATGTTATGCTTTTTTTTCTGACAATGAGTTGCTTTTTGTGTTTCTCCTATTTATTTTCAAGTTTGTTGAGACAGCATTTGCATCTTTTATGCTCTTTTTGTACCTTGTTCTCTGCAAATAAAAGAGATGTCAAAGAATAATTCTGGCTATTTCCTCTTGAGGATATAACCACAACCTTAGAGTGCCTGGTGCTCCTGAGATGCATTAACCTTTCAGGCTTCTAGAGTTTGAATGTTTGAGAACTACAGTAATACAATCCTTAGTCTATGAATCATTTGAATCTTAGCAAGTAACTTAAATGTACAACCATTTGGAGGAAAAATTGTAAGCTTGTAGGTATTAGCAATTTCAATGTAGATTTGAAATATACCTAAACTATGCCACACGAATGCACAAATTATTTTAGTAACTGGAAGTTATTTAAATTGTTTGCTATCATAGAAACTAAAATACTAGTTCTCTTCCCTCCACTGTTTAGTACATAAATAAAACCATATGCTGTTGCCGAAATGGGTTTGGCTCAGTGGATAGAGCATGGGCCTGTGGACTGAAAGTTCCCAGGTTCCATTCTGGTCAAGGGCATGTACCTTGGTTGCGGGCACATCCCCAGTAGGGTTTGTGCAAGAGGCAGCTGATCAACATTTCTCTCTCATCGATGTTTCTAACTCTTGATCTCTCTTTCTTCCTCTCTGTGAAAAATCAATAAAATATGTGTGTGTTTTTTAAAGCATATGCTGTTCTTAATGTAAACAGTGTCCCTGAGAAATCCCTATGTTGATTGTGCCTAAAGTCATAACATTTTGCTTATTTCCTTTTCTAGACATCAAATGTATCTATTCAATTTTCTGTCATAACTATAGGTATCCATAATTCAATTAGTCTTATTTTGTTTTAAATGAATTTTATTTCTTAATTAATAAGAAATAGTCACAGAGCCATAAACTTGAGTTCCTTTTCTTCTTCAAATTATATTTGACAATGAATAAATAAATCAATTAATTACCAGGAGCAATTAAATTTAAAGTGATCAAATGATGTCATGAAGCCATATTATGATTTTAATTATAATTTCTGAAATAACAGAAATAAAATATATAATTTTGAGACAAGTAGAAAGAGAAAATAAAATTGAAAAACCTTCTGTTATTTAAAAAATGATAGTGAATATGAAAAGAGGGCAAATGAATTATAAAAACAAAACAAAACAGGATTAGTAGTTCAAATTAAGATAGTAGAAATAAATATAAACAGCATAAACTCATTAGTTAAAAGAGAATAGGCACTCAGTAAAAATGTATTGAATAAAAAGATAAGTAAAACATTTTATATAATAAAATAAGCATTATTTTTGAGAAGTCTATAATTCCATTGTTAAAAAAGTCTTTATATTCATGCTATAAAATTTTTCTTTTTTTATTAAATATATTTTATTGGTATTTTACAGAGAGGAAGGGAGAGAGAGAGCTAGAAACATCGATGAGAGAGAAACATCGACCATCTGCCTCTTGCACACCCCCTACTGGGGATGTGCCCGCAACCAATGTACATGCCCCTGACCGGAATCAAACCTGGGACCTTTCAGTCCGCAGACCGACGCTCTACCACTGAGCCAAACCGGTTTCGGCATAAAATTTTTCATAAAGCTTTAACCAAAAGTAACCTTATCTATACTAATAGAAGAGAAAGATTCAAATTGACCATACCTCCATGACACCAACTAGCCAATTAGGAGTGAATACGCAAATTAATCCAACAAAGATGGTGGGTTAATTTGCATATGTGGGCGTGGAGTGGCCAGGTGGGGTGGGACGCCTGCTATGAGGAGGAGGGCAGTGTCAGAAGGAGCTACAGGAGAGGCTCTTGGGCCGGGAGCGAAGGCTACAAGCTCCCAGTTGGCTGGAAGCAAAGGCTGCAGATTCCCCAGCCAGCTCAAGCAAAGGCCTGGTTCCTGGGTTCCCGAGGAAAACTGGTGCCAGCAGCCAGGTGAAGGAAGGCTTATTCTTACAGGAATCTTCATGCAACAGGCCTCTAATATGGTATAATATACATCAAAGATTGAAACCCTGGTTCCATAATTTGCTAAGTATGAGAGTGTAAGTGTTTTATTTACTCCTTCTAATAGATTCTTCATCAACACAACAGGCATCATAATGATCTCTAACTCTCATTTATTTTTCAAGAATTACATAGCATACTAATTGTGAAAATGTGATTATTATAGTATACAGTGGTATAGTCATTTATATATATTTTTAACTAGAACATAATATTTTGTACATTTTAAGTCCAACTTCAATGTGTCTCTTACCAGTAGATTTATGTTTCTGCAAAAAATAGGACCAAAACATGTTTAAAGTAAAATGTAGTTACTAACTTCTTTTAAAAAAAATATATATTTTATTTATTTTTTACAGAGAGGAAGAGAGAATTAGAAACATCGACGAGAGAGAACCATCGATCAGCTGCCTCTTGCACACTCCATACTGGGGATGTGCCCGCAACTAAGGTACATGCACTTGACTGGAATTGAACCTGGGACCTTTCAGTCCACAGACCGATGCTCTATCCACTGAGCCAAACCGGTTTCAGCCTAACTTCTTTTTTTCAAAGTATCTGTGGTGATAACCTCTAAACCATAAAATAATGCTTTATATGGTTATAGGCTTTATCGGCATTATTTGTACATTTCCACACAGATATTCTTTACAGTATAACCTTGAATTTCAAAATCACTAAACTGACAGAGGTTTTTTTTTAGCAACCAAAATGATCTTGAGCAGATGTGATTAATACTTTAGAAAAATATATTTATTTCCTGGTACATGAATAAGTCCTTCAGTATCCAATCAAGATGCATTCACTCACAGATGTTACTGACAGGAATTAATAAGACCTCTTGGGAAGTAAACAGGAAAATTTAGCAAAAAAGGCAATTCTAGCTTTTGTTTTTATTCACAAAAAAATTGTTCACTGTACACATTCATTTGAGGTAATGAGAAAATAGATTTTGGGGCGATTTATGAATATTATTTAATATTCTCGGGTGTATAAACTAATTATAATTTCATAGTTACATCTGAATCATAGTAGTTGTTATACTTTGAAATTGTAATATTTAAATGTAATATTATGTGACCCAAATATCTGTCATAAATATTGGTTGCAATAAACTGATACCAGGAGACTGAGAGGAACTATCTAAAACCCAATAAAATTTAACTGTTAGAATCAGCACATTCAGTCAGTTCTTTAACATGCAGTAAGTGAATACCTACCCAATGTCAAGAACTGTGCTAAGCATTGGGGATATAAATCAATTGTGGCAAATTTTGTACCCATAAAGAATTTATAATCTCCCCAGCCACTGTTGCTCAGTGGCTGAGTGTCAACCTATGAACCAGATAGTCATAGTTCAGTTCCTAGTCAGGGCACATGCCTGAATTGTGGGCTCCATCCCCAGGAAGGGGAGTGCAGGAGACAGCCAATCAATGATTCTCTCTCATTGATAGTTCTATCTCTCACTCCCTCTACCTTCCTCTCTAAAATCATTTTTAAATTTTTAATCTACTAGGGGAGATAAAAATATTAGTGAATTTTTACTTTCAACACCTCACATAATAAATATCTGATAAAATAAGATAAACTAAGTATGATTTGAAAGAAGGAAGTAAATCAAAGGTGGGAAACAAAATAAAATAATCAGTTAAATAGGTATGTGATGATAAGATGATGATCTATATGACTATTTAGATGAGACAGAAATCTGGGTCGTAGATTTCTAGTATGTACATGTTATTTGCTCATGTCACAAAATACAATCTCACCTCACTAAATCAAAGGCAATGGTTGAGGTCATAGCTAACAGGTGCCACACCAGGTATCAAACCCAATGCTCTTTCACTGAGTAGTCCTGGATTATTCTTTCTACACTTATTCTGCCTCTTCAACAAGAACTTTTGACTAAACTTCTCTAAATCACTTTAATTTCTTTTTCCTTTTAGTTGATTAAGTAGGGCATTAAAATTAAAGCACTATGTCTCAATATGGTTGTGGTCTCAACTAGTAAATCCCATACTCCAGGTTTCAGTTTGTTCCTTTGGTAAAACTATAAAATGCCACATTTTATTTTCCCATTTGGATAATGTGAGTCACATTTTACCTCAATCTGTTAAAAAGAGAGAAAGAGACAGGGAACAGGAAACAGAGGAATACCAGACAGAGACAGAAAGACAGAAGAGAGGCAATAGATAGCATATGCACAGACTAAGCTTTTGAAGAGTTTTGATTTGAAGAGGAGCAGGGAAAAAATTAGGTAATAGCTGAAAGAGGACATGAGTCAAGAGAGCTTAGCTTTGTTGTGTTTTCAGTTGGAGGAAGGGAAGTAATGCTGCATGATGTTGAGAATTATCCAGAAGGGAATAAACAATCTCTGGTAAAGATGCAGAAGAGAGAATTACTGAAGCGACTTCTTTAGCTAGGTAAAAAGAAGAAGGAGGAGGAGGAGGGGAAGGAAAAGGTGAAAGAGAAGGAGAAGGAGAAGAAAGAAGGAAGAAGAAGAAAGGAAAGGAGGAAGAGGAGGAGAAGGAGAAGAAAAAAAGAACTACAGGCCACAAGTTTAGGAATTACCCTTAGAGCAGTGGTCGGCAAACTCATTAGTCAACAGAGCCAAATATCAACAGTACAATAATTAAAATTTCTTTTGAGAGCCAAATTTTTAAAACTTAAACTTCTTCCAATGCCACTTCTTCAAAATAGACTTGCCCAGGCTGTGGTATTTTGTGGAAGAGCCACACTCAAGAGGCCAAAGAGCCGCATTTCACGGACCACTGCCCTTAGAAGCACAATAATATCTCTATATTAAAAAGGGGAAGCTAGAGCCTGCCAGTACCGAAGCTAATGAGTGTTTGATTTGGTGAAGAAGGTTATGGGTGGTGGACGTTATCTTCTAATTGCTTTCCTTTCACAATAAAATGGTTATTAGCTGAGAGAGTTAGTGGAGAAAAATCTCAAGAAATAAAGGGAATGAGCAGGGAGCGTGTTAATGGTTGCAACAAGGAAGAGTAGAGCCTGATGGCTTGAAATTCAAAACTGAGGGTTTGCAAAGAGGAATGACAGAATGGGCAATGAGGAGAAAGGAGATATATACGTTCCAAACTCACAATGTACATACAATTTGAAAGAATAAATAGCCATAACTATAAAAGGCTCCAGAAAGCTAAAAGTTTTTAGGGACTACAAAAGTTTCCACGGAAGCCAGGATCTTGAAGGAATATTCAACAAAGATAAAGATGTGTAGGATTTGGCTGGTCAGAGTAACTACTCATCTGGTAAGTGGTAGACATTGGCCTGAATGCTCAGCTCTATTGGATCATGCATATCTCCCCTAAAGCTTTGTTGTGATAACACTGGTGTTTGAGTAGATAATTTGACATAACAACGAGTACTTACTAGAATACAACCTGTCCTGCAATCTTAAATTATATAATCAGTCTAATATTTCTTATGACTTATCTACAATAGCAATCATCTGGCTTTTCTCTTATAGTCTCAACCTGAGACCACATTTTTATTGACTCCATTACTCATACATATTTTTATCTTAAACTTATCATGTATGCAATTCATTATACTATTCCCCACTGGAAATCTTTTCTATGTAGTTTTCTTAGCAAATTAGATAATCTGTATATGTGTATGTAGGCTGGCAGTTTTATTTCTTATATCATCCTCTGCCATTTAACTTATTTTTAAAACAAGTTCCAACAGCCTTGCAACATAAATTATATCTCAGAAAATCTTGCTTGTTCCCACATGAGCCACTTCATGTTATTCATTCCTATACGTCTGCCAATGAATACTTTCATCCTCTAAGGCAGTGTTTCCCAAACTTCTCTCATGATGAGAATCACCTAGTGGAGTTGTTAAAATACAGATTCATGAATCCCAACTAAGAAGTGCTAAACTAGAGTTTTTGGGAACATATAGGTAAAATTGTATACTTAACTAGTGCTCTAAGCTTAAAATTCTAGTTTACCACTTCTTAGTTGGGATTCAGGAATCTGTGATTCTCATCCTGAGAGAAGTTTGGGAAACACTGCTCTAAGGAGCCTTTTGGTTTCTCTCCTCTCCCTCAGCCTCCTTTTTATCCACAGTAATTATTCATCTAACACTGCTTTTCCAACAAAATCTGTCTCATAACCCATTAGACATGACATATGTTACTGCTATAGGATTTTCCTAAACTTGTTAAAATTGTTTTGTCTTATCTCTAAGGAAAGAGTTAAAACACGTTGTCTCGAAAGAATTTAGATCTTAAATCACATGCAGGTGAGACTAGATCTTTTTACTGGAAAGTCTCCAGTAAAAATCATAGAAGGAATGGAGTAACTGAAATGACATGTAAGGTTTAAGTAGGTGCAACTCAGAAATTATTACTGCCAATAATTTCAAAACAAAATTGTTTCAAATGTTTTCTCTTTTGAAATATAATGTACTTTTCTTTCCATTAAAAACACTAGGAGGAGGACCAGGTAAGGGTGAGAAACTCTTTAAGAAAATTGAACAAGGTCCTATTGTAATTTATGATAAGAATTATCTATGGTGGAACAAAATTGAACCCCTTTTTTAGACCAATAGTACAATTTAAAAACAAGTGTGGCATCACAATTGAGATGCCAGGACCCTGAATTCTCTTTTCAATTGTTAACTCTAAGGTCTTCATTATTTCTCAGATAGAAATAGGCATTGACTCTCTTTCTTTCTCTCTCAGATGCTGGACACTGCTATCCTGAGGCACAAAGAGGTACTCATTTTAAGTTATGGGACTCAAACAAAATGAGTACAATTAGCTTTGAGATGGCAAAAGGGACTATAATTAACCTGAGCACAATTTACTATCATGTTACCCCAAACTCCATAAAGTACTTACCTCGTCATGGCTTTTACAAGAGCTCCAGTAGCCAAAAAAATGATAAGTATACTATCGTTTTATTTCAAACTCATACAAATATGTCTTAGCGGATTTTGTTCCCGGTTGATAAATACCATACACAACCCAGTGTCCAGCTTATCTTCTGAGACAAGAGGCACATGGTATTCAGTTAACTCCACTCTGATTCTCCCAATAATTCCGAAAGCTTTTTACTCTCTCAGCTTATCACTTCTCCTGCGCTCCAGGCACTATATTCCTCACTGGTGGCAGGCAGTCATTGCAACAGTCAGGAGTGAAAAACGGCAATAAAACAATGTTATCATAGGAGCTCAGTCTCTTGTCCGGTGATATTTCGAGTATATGATCTTTAATTACACGCCTGGAACTCTGACACATTTCAAGAAAACCATGCACATTTCCCCTAGAAGGTTCCCCAGTCGATGCACCCTCTAACGTGTGAGCAGGTAGTAAAAGGAGAGCAGCAACAAGAGAGAATGGAGCCTACTGTACCTGGTGAATGAGGCGGAGGCGAGCACAGCAGAACGACCCCCTGGCCTTCCCTCACAGACACCGCACTCCTCGTCCGGCCACTAAAATTCCCCAGATCTGTCAACACAACACAGCATTTAGAAACAGGGCTTAACGGCGTGTAAAGAATTACTACTTTTGTAACTTGTACTTACTTTTCTCCCCTACCCAGGCGAGGTTTCTTCTTGTTTGTTAAGCAGTGAGAGGAGGGCCTTAAAAAGAAATCTATGCCAGCCCATTTTAAGTGCCATCGTTTTCAGACTGTATACACACCCTTTATCTATAGTGCATACAAGTTGCCGGTGTAAGAAGAAATTAGACAATACATGTATAACACATAATCTTTCTTTTATTTCTTTATAATATTTCCTACGCATTGATTTTCCTACTGCCAATAAAACCCATTCATTCATAGTGAGAAGAGAAATAGAAGTGGTTAGAGGTACCTGCTGTCCAACCACATGCCTCATTATGTGTCATGCTGGGAACCGTGTGTAAAGCCGAGCATGCATTTGTCAAATTAGAGACTTGTGCTCTAGCAAAACATAATGAGGCTATAAAATGATCTTTTTTCTGTAAATGTGAGTGGATCAGTCATGTTGCTTTCATTTTATAGAAGCCTGGAATGGCCTTATGAATTAATTACACTCATCTATTTTGATTACGCTGGGAGTATTACAGCAATCAAAACTCATATAGATCCGAAGCATTATAGCATTAATTGGGGTTCAATTGCCTTCCCTTAAATTATGTGACATTTCCACAACTTTGAATACTTTCCTAAAAATAAAGTCACCTAAAAAAGAATTATGTGTAATATTTGCATTTCTCATATTGTCTATTAATACCTTCATAGTTCAGTACATATGTACCTTTCCCATTTCTTGGGCTAGGTTGATCAAAGACATGATTTTTAGAATAGTTTCTTAGAAATGGTAGGAGCTCAGAATTTTCATAAGGAGACATTGTCCCAGAATTCTCTGTAAAAACATGTTCCCATGGTGAGAAATTCTTGTGGAAAATGTTCTGCCTTTCCTTCCATTATTCATCAATTGTAAAAGAGGCTTTCTTCAACTTTTCATATTTCATGATAAAAATAGTATATTTTAGAGTAATACAATGTAGACACTCAAATTTAATCTTTGTTAATCTGACAAATGATTAAAACAAGCAGTCAAGGAAAATATATTAAGTGGATACGAAGGAGATAAATCAGTAACTTCAATATCCTAAGAGCCTTTTTAAGATATTGTGAGAGATGGTTCACAATTTACTTATATGCTGAATTTATAATAAAATAATGTTAAGTACATTCAAAATCATAAAGGGCTAATAAATAGTAATGGCAGAATGACAAATAAGTAGTCAAAGAGGTATTCATTATTTAAAAAAAAGTGTTTAGCATTTTACACATGACTCTGTGTTTCCTTATAAATATTTATGGGTGTCTCCAAGTGGCAAGAGAGCATTGTCCCAGTTCTACTTCTGTTGGTGATGGTTGTTTACATTTGAAAACATACACACTAACTTCTAGTAAAAATCAAGTTCACCCATTTTCAGATATCTGTGACTCATGGCTTTAAATTCTTAGAGATATAAGTTTTCTTTCTTTTTTTTTTTTTTTAACATGTGATCGCAATATGAAAACAAAGCATGGCATGGTTCCTAAGTCCACTTGCTTTGCCTCTACTCAGCTCAGTGCAGGAGCTGCTCCGAAAGGCATGCTTGCTGCAGGGCTGTCACATCTCTTTAGAGAATACATAATTTCACTTTCTCCTCTTCATCTTCATTGGATTTATAAACTCTGGAAAGCTATTTGGATATCAATTTATTTTAACTATACTTCCAAAATGTTTTCTGAAAAGTATAAGTGTAGCTTCCAACACACTTAACCACTGCAACTTTAGATTATGCTTATTATGACATTTCCAATCAACCTATTATAGTTAAAAATAATATTTTCATAGAAAACAGTACTAAATTAATGCCTATTCCTGAGAAATTCAAGTATAGGCATAAGTTAGAAAAATAGACACAAAGCAGAAAATTCTTGAATTGTTATGACCTGATTTGTGTTTGAGATCACAATGACCCAAAAGATAACATGCATCTGTAATTACTTTATTTTGTGTCACCTGTTAATGCTGGTACAATTCAACATGTCCTTTAGGAATTGCCTCTGTGCCATTATTTCCTAGGTATTATAGCGCCAGCTGTACAAACATAAGTTGATTTTTTTCAATTGTGAATAAATAATTTTTATATTTCATAAAGACATATAGAGAAACACTGAAAATAGGTCTGCATTTTCATGGAGAGTGTGTTTTTCTAATTTAAATCCTTCTGTGATAAAAAAAAAGTGAAAGATTTTTGTAATGTAAAAGTGGTCCTTGTGTCACTCAAGATTCTGTTTGATCTGAGGCAGAATGATTTATGGGGAAATTTTTTGGTTGGATGACAACTAGAGAGAGCAATCTGAGTGACAATAAAGCTGTTGTTTTTATCTTAGTGCTAACAGAAAGCAGCTAATCTCTTGGGAGGTACTCATCAGAGAACTTTGGTGCTTATCGCATTATCTAATAGATACACATTCTGACATATTAAAGAGAGAAATGAAACAAAAGATTCAGGTTTACAATGTGAACTGAAATAACCCTTTTTCTGGACTTACTCTAAAGCATATGGACAAATACATAAGCAATAGACTGGAAGAGGAAGTTTGTGGTCAAGACTTAGAGGGCCCTGGGCCGTGTCTTTTCTCATGCTTTTCCCAAGTTCAGAAACTCACGCAGTTTAATAGTGGAGCTTTCACAGGAACTGTAGTTTAAAAAATTATCACATCTATTCATCCTTGGTAAACCATGCAAATAAAAAGAGGTGTGCAAATTGATGATGGAGCTGAGAGCTTCACATGACAGAATGTAGGTTTAGGATGTATGATTTAAAACTTGTTGACAAGGTGGGAGATAAATTTCTTCGATTCATTTAGCAAAATTTTATCAGTGCAAACTTCACATAGAACACTAAGATAGGTGATTCAGAAAAGCTGCAGAGAAAAGATTAGATATATGAGCTAATCACATGTACTTGGGCTAACTGTCCAAAGGCCCAGCTCAAAGGCGTCTGTGTCACTGAATAGATGCACGAGCCCAAACCATCATAGCTTCTGTCTGTCACAGTCATACTTATGAGTTACCAGTGCATGCCATATGCCATGCACATTTCCCATGCAGATGCTCTTGTTATTCTGTTAAATGTTAGCTACACGCATACCAATATACCAAATCTCTCTCTCTCTCTTTCATATATATACATACACACACATACAAACACACACATACTTTTTAAGTTTCTTCTTTCCTTTTCTTTTCCCTTCCTCCCTCTCTTCCTTCCTTTCTTCCTTTCTTCCTCCCTCCCTTCCTCCTGCCTCCTATCCTTTCTGCATACCTTCTGGACTCCTTTCTTTTCTTCCCTGAATTATTCCACAAAGGATTAAGATGGTTTAATATATATATGTATATAATACAAAAAGAAAAATACATGTAGTTGACAAATTCCTAGTGAAGGTAGAGTGTGCATGGTAAGAATAGGGGAGATAAGCACTTAAGAATATCTATACTAATAAAAGGGTAATATATTAATTAGACCAGATGTAGCCAGAGGCGTGTCCAACCTGCAAACCACCCCAAGTCCCTCACCCAGGCCACCCTGTCTCACCCAGGCGTCTCCCCACACTCTGATCCAGGACTCCCTTCAGGGTAAGCCAGCTGGCCCTCACCCATGCACCAGGCCTCTATCCTAGATGATAAAAGGGTAGTATGCAAATTGACCATAACAGCAAAGGCAAAACAACCAGAATGACTGCTGGACCAGTCTCTATGAGGCGCACTGACCCCCTCTTGGTCCCTTCCCCGGGAGTCAAGCACTGATCACCTGCTGGCGAATGGGGAACTGGGTGTGGGTGGTGGCATGGGGAGGAGCCAGCTGCGGGCAGCTGGGGAAGATGGCCCTGATCGCAGGCCAGGCCTAGGGACCGGACCCACGCAAGAATTTCAAGCACCAGGCCTCTAGTAAGTTATATGCAATTTATATACAAATTATTAGAAGTTGACAATAAATTTGATGCTAAACTTACAAAGACCAAAACAAAGATGAATATGCCCCCAGTCTTAGAGATCATGGTTACTGTAAGGTGAAAACTTTTAGTAACTCGGGAGAAGTACAGTGTTACTGGGTATGAAGGTCTAAGAGGAATAACAGATCTGGGAGAAGGGAATAAGCAGAGATAAACCAAAGGACATATATGCATACATGCATTACCTATGGACTCAGACAATAGCATGGGCAATGCCTGGGGTGGGTGGGAGTTGGAAGGAGGAGGCAAAAAGGGAGAAAATGGGATGCATTTGTAATATTGTCAACAATAAAATAAAAATTTTTAAAGAAAATATCTAAGAGAAATTCTCCTGCAAGACTTCATAGAGATCACGGTGGGTGGTACAGAGGCCTGAGAAACTTCACAAACTTAAGCAGGAAGGTTTTACACCCACTGAAATACTTTATTTATTTATTTTTAAATATATATATTATTGATTTTACACAGAGAGGAATTGAGAGGGATAGAGAGTTGGAAACATCTATGAGAGAGAAACATCGACCAGCTGCCTCTTGCACAGCCCCACCGGGAATATGCCCACAACCAATGTACATGCCTTGGACCGGAATTGAACCTGGGATTCAGTCCACAGACCAACACTCTTCAGCTGTGGGCAAACTACGGCCTGCAGGCTGGATCTGATCCCTTCGGCTGTTCTATCCGGCCCTCAGAGCCAAAAGAGCGGAGGGTTCTCTTGCTCTCCCCTCTGCTCCTTCACCAGCAGCCTAAGATGAAAGAGCCAGCATGGTCAGGTTGCTTTTGTTCCGGCCCTCCGGTCCAGTTTAAGAACCCATTGTGGCCCTCAAGTCAAAAAGTTTGTCCTCCCCTGCTCTATCCACTGAGCCAAACCGGTTTCGGCCACTGAAATACTTTAAATAGTTATAGTGTGAAACACACACACACACACACACACACACACACATACACACACACACACACACACTATTTCAAAAGCCATTTCCTAGAAAAGTGACACATTTTAGTGTTGAGGAGAAAGAGAGGTTACAGGAAACTGGCAAGAAGAAAAGTGCATAAGGGGTCCTGATCACTGATCTTATAGTTGTTTAATACAGTTGATTAGCAAGTTATTGGGAAGAGAGGGGAAAGGGGTCAAGGCAAGAGCACAAATCTTACACAATTAGACATGATGTGCTGAGCTTCATTTGTCTCGTGGATACTAATTTCCTAGACTTAAACCTGTTAAAAATAAGTGGCAATGTCTGGCTTGCGGGAGGTGTGAGTCTGGAGGAAGGAGTGGGCATACACATGTGCTGGGTTACACCTTCATCCTGGGGCAGTGTCAGCAGTTTCTGACTGTCAGCGCTCCAGGCCGTCTCCGTGAATTCTCCAGGTTAAAAGTGCTGTGAATTCTGAGAGTATGCATGGGTTCGAAACGTGGTGAAATTGAGTTTGAATCTATAGAAAGTAAGAACAATTGAAAATGGCAAAAATACTATTTGAGTTTAATTAATGCTGAAGTCTCATTATCAAATTCCTATATAAGACTATAAGCTTGAGGAGCTATGAGGGGTGCTCTCTCTGAGGGGCCTCCTGGGTTTCACATCTGTGATTACTATAAAAACCTTTGACAGGTTTTCCAGTACTGACTTGTTGCTTGCTGGTTCACTTGCAAGGTGATGGCCTATTAACGTCTTTCCTCATCTTTGACAGTGGTACTCTTGTTCCTATTATTATCATAGGATTATTCAGATCATTGTCAGATTTTTGTGTACCATGTAAATATCCTGTAGTGGAAATTGATCAGACTTCCTTCAGAAACTATCTTTAACATTCTAAAATGGTCAAAACAAAGATAAATACGGGGGAATTGAGGATGAATAATCATAGTGCCTACCAACACACTCTATGCCAGGCATTCTGGAAATTAAATATTAATTTCTCTGTTTTAAAAATTATTAAGTATATGTGAAAATCAAACACAAACATGGCTACTGTCACACAGTGAATAACCAGTGAGTTGACAAATCAAACTCAATGTGGTTGTTTGAAAAAGGTATGAGAACAAAAGCAATCCAACATTTGGAAAAGATACCAAGTTGGTTTTAGTAATTTGTAAATAATCTTCATAGGAATCTCTTCTTAGAAATCATTTCTGACAGATGAAAGACAGAAATGAGAAATTTATTTAAAAAATGGAAAATAATTCTTATAATTATTCTGGGAGATATAAATTGGCATTTTGAATGCAATTTTTCATGAAGTCATGCTACAATTCCTTAAAACATTTGTCATGTCATCTGTGATGAGATATCACATCATTTTTTAAAAATGTTACTTATAGCGAGGCCAGCATGGCTCAGTGGTTGAACATAACATTGACCTATGAGCCAGGAGGTCCCTGTAGGATT
Organism: Vespertilio murinus; assembly: GCA_963924515.1. Classification (NCBI taxonomy): domain Eukaryota; kingdom Metazoa; phylum Chordata; class Mammalia; order Chiroptera; family Vespertilionidae; genus Vespertilio; species Vespertilio murinus. Next base: position 109,427,537 of record OZ004709.1, read on the forward strand.
CCTGGTCAGTGCACATATCTGGGTTGTGGGTTCAATCCCCTGTTGGATGCATGCAGTAGGCAGCCAATCAATGATTCTTTTTCATCATTGATGTTTCTCTTTCTTTCTCCCTCTCTGAAATCAATAAAACAGGTTAATTGCTAATAAAATTTGTCTTTTAAGAATATCAGTTGGGTTAATTAGAGGGATGTTAAAAAATAATTTCTGCCCTAGCCAGTTTGGCTCAGTGGATGGAGCGTTGACCTGTGGACCAAAGGGTCTTGGGTTCATTACTGGTCAAGGATACATGCCCATGTTGTGGGCTCGGTCCCCAATAGGGGACGTGCAGGAGGCAGCCAACCGATGATTTTCTATCATCATTGATGTTTCTAACTCTCCCTCACCGTTCCTCTCTGAAATCAGTACTTTACATCTATTACATGAAGATTATTACATGAAGATAAGAATTGAATAAAGATACAGCTGGATATGTGATGAGGGAAGTCTACAAGATATAATGACACATTATAATGAAAGTTTGTTCATTCCCATGTTTCCCTTGGTTATTTATGACAGGTCAGATGAATAATCTCTTGCCATTTTTACTTTACATATTTTTAAATATGAATCATCCAAAGGGTTTTCAATTAAGAGAAAATGAAAGCATGCTAGTTTAAGTTTGCCTTGAAAGAGAAAATTTTATCTACATTATAAGTAAAACAGTAAATTATAATTGCTCTTGTAAAGAGATAAATTATCCAAAGAGTGTGAAAAAATGCTTTTGATCTTAGGTCTTCTCTTTGGTATCTTGATATGCATTACAAAGAGCTACTTCAGCTGTGAGTAATATATGTCCTAAAGTAATCTCAAATGCGAAAGCTGTATATAAACTTCTTTAACCTATGTGAAAATAGTCTATGAACCCAGGCAGGGATTTTAGATATTTGACTTAACTTTTTATACTTTGTTTTTTGTTGTTGTTTTTTTTTGTTTTTTAATATAGTTTATTGATTTTACACAGAGAGGAATTGAGAGGGATAGAGAGTTAGAAACATCGATGAGAGAGAAACATCGACCAGCTGCCTCTTGCACATCCCTCACTGGGGATGTGCCGGAAACTAAGGTACATGCGCTTGACCAGAATCGAACCCTGGACCTTTCAGTCCACAGGCCGATGCTCTATCCACTGAGCCAAACCAGTTTCGGCAGTTTTTATACTTTGGATAAGCAATTTCATTTTTTTAAAAATTTGATTACTTCTATTTTTTTCCAAACTAATCAGTGTTAAATTCATTAAAAGTATCAGGAAATCATAAGGTCAAGCATTGTAAAGAAAAATATAACAAAGATAATATAGCACTTATTACGATTTTGAATATTGGACCCATAAAATTGGGGGAAGAGTGTTTTTTAGTTAAGCCGATTCATTTAATACATAAATTACTAAAACTCAGAGATCTTATTATTGTCTATCAAGCTTTTGGGGCTATCTGTCTTTTTTTTTCTTTCTTTTAGCTATTTTACTTTTTATAATATCTTATTAGATAATTATAAATTATAATTATAATCATTATTTCTTTCCCATTTTTCCCTCCATTATTTCTTTGCCTATAACCATTATTTCTTTCCCATTTCTCCCTCCATTTTATTCCCCTGGCACAACTTCAAGCTTGTTAAATTGAACTAGCTAGCTATTTTCCTCTGGGAGAGGGAACTGGGATGGAGAAAAACATCAACAATGATGACAAGTTTGTTTGTTAAATTCATGATCATGAACTTCAGGCAGGCCTTTGTACAAAAACCTATGAACCTCGGCAGAGTTTCTATACATCCAATTTAACTTTTATGGAGTCCATTCCCTCTCACTCCTTTAGACAATACTTTTACATCAACCCTCTTTTAAAACAAACTCCTACTTCTTCCCCCATTTCTTCCTGCCCCTCCTCCCACAATTCCTGGGAAAACGTAAGTAATCTAAAAATCACTTACATACACTCCACCTGTGGAGTACCATGCAATGTATGTCTATGAGTCCCATTCAATGAAGGACTTAGTTCAGCTGTTGGGAGTGCCAATGACAGACAACTTTCAGCTCTTGGCCTCTTGAGAGACTGCCTTTGCTACAGAGAATCAGGTCACCTAAGGTTATAGCCTTTCTTTGGGTAGTACACAGCCAACAATTGCTCCATGAGTGAATATAGTAGCGACATGACCACCTTGGTCCAACTATAGACAATCATTACCAGCAGAGTAATGATTACAAGTAGCTTAGACAAGCTACTTCACCCCTCACTTTCAGTTTCTTGATATGTAAAATGAGGATATATATATATATATATATATATATATATATATATATAATAGTTTTTTAATACTTAAATATAATAACTACATGGCACAACCTAATAAATGGAAGCGATTATCATCATTATGATTAATCTTATAAAAAACACTGTTGTGAAAAATATGACACATTACTTCTAATCTGAACTCTTCTAGTTAGCTATGCAACTTGCAGCAAAGGTTTAATCTTCCTGTAATTGCTTCTTCATCTATAAATCAGAAAGGTAGTTTACTCAAAGGAAACAAACCCACCTGCCTGTGGACTTGCAAGTGTCCTATATAATAAAGAGGTAGTATGCAAATTAACCCTCACACCCTCACAAGATGTCTGCCTATGACCAGGCCAGCAGGGGCATTAGTGAGGAGTGACCAAAGAGCTGAACAAGCAGGCTGTGCGGGGCAACCAGACTGGCAGTGGGGTTAGTAAGGGACAACCTAATGACTGAAGAACAGGTTGCATGGGGTGGCCAGGCCAGCAGGGGGACAGTTAGGGTGACCAGGCCAGCAGATGGTGGCAGTTGGGGGTGACCAGGCCAGCGGGGGGCAGTTAAGAGCAAACAGGCCAAAAGGGGGCATGCAGTTGGGGGTAACTAGGCCATCAGGGAGAGCAGTTGGGGGCGATTAGGCTTGCAGGGGGGGACAGTGAGGGGCGACTAGGCTGGCAGGGGGGGCAGTTAGGGGTAACTAGGCTGGCAGGGGGTAAGTTAGGAGAGACTAGACTGGCAGGGATGCAGCAGTTGGGAATGACCTGGCTGGCAGCAGGGAGTAGTTAGGGGCAACCATGCTAGCAGGGGGGACAGTTAGGGGCGACCAGGTAGGCAGGCATGTGAGAGATTGGGAGCCAGCAGTCCAAGATTGTGAGAAGGATGTCCAATTGCCAGGCCTAAACCAACAGTTAGACATCCTGTGAGGTGTCCTTTGGAGATGGTGCAGGCTAGGCTGAAGGGACCCCCCCCCCCTACGCACACATGAATTTCATGCATGGGGCCTCTAGTCCTACATAATAAAAGGATAATATGCAAATCAACCAAACAGCTGAACAACTGGTAGCTATGATGCACACTAACTACCAAAGGGGCAGATACTCAACATAGGATCTGCCCCCTAGAGGTCAGTGTGCTCCCACAGGGCTCACAGCTGGCAAGCACAGCAGCAGTAGTGGGAGCCTCTCTAGTTTCTATGGCAACGCTAAAGATGTCCAATTGAAGGCTTGGGCCTAAGCCATCAGTTGAATATCCCCCAAAAGTTTCTGAATTGCAAGAGAGTGTAGGCTGGGCTGAGGGACCACTCCCCCATCCCAAATGCATGAATCTTGTGCACCAGGCTTCTAGTAAGATAATAATTATGAATGTATGCTTCATCCTAGGGTCATCAGTTTTAATAACACTGTGCAGGCCAAAGGAAACACTTGCATAGCCAGATATAGTCTGAAAGAAAACAATTTACCAAATGTGGACAGGATAATCTCTAAGATAGTAAACATTCCATTGTTTTAATTTACTGCCTATAGTTCTAACTTCACGCTATCATTCAGAACTTATTTTAATGTGTAATTATATGTTTCCTATGATTCAGAACTTATTTAAATCTGCAAACATAAACATACATAAATGTAGTATATAAATATAAAAAATAAATATGAATAATAAAAAGTGAAATAAGCCAGGTGCATGATCTCACTTATATGTGAAACCTAATGAACAAAATCTAATGAACAAAAAAAGACAAGAAAAATAGATCCAGAGACATAGAACAGGGAACAGATTGACAGATCTCAGAGGGGAGAGGAGTGGGAGGGACTGTAAGAAATTAACAACCAAAGAACATGTATTCTTTTTTAAAAAAATATATTTTATTGATATTTTACAGAGAGGAAGGGAGAGAGATAGAGAGCTAGAAACATCGATGAGAGAGAAACATCCACCAGCTGCCTCTTGCACACCCCCTTCTGGGGATGTGCCCGCAACCAATGTACATGCCCTTGACCGGAATTGAACCCTGGACCTTTCAGTCTGCAGACCGACGCTCTACCACTGAGCCAAACCGGTTTCGGCGAACATGCATTCTTATATGCATAGCCCATGGACACAGACAATAATGTGGTAAGGGCCTGGGGCAGGGCAGGAACTAGATGGAGGAAGAAGAAATGGGGAATACCTGTAATAGTATCAACAATAAAAAAATTGATAAGAATATTTTTAATACCTATTATTACAATGAATAGTAAATTAAATAAATTTTATATTTTGTATTTCTGTTTTGATAACTGGCTTAAATATTATTATTGGCATAAAATATATTCCATTTATTTATAAAACTACATTTTCTGTAGTTTTATGATGACTGATTTAGGGTAAAGGAACATAGAAAAAAGGCTAAAATAACTACCATATTACTAGGGGCCCAGTGCATGAATTTGTGCACCTTGAAATGAACTGTGGGCCACAAGGCTGTGGTGGGCACAGGGATGGGTCTCAGACCCTAGAGGCCTGATGCACAAAATTTATGCAAGGGGCTTGGTCCTTGCAGCCCTGGCTTCTTTCATAAAGTTGTCCAGGAGAACGTCTAGAAGGTCATTAATCTGTCTGGTCTAATTAGCATATTATGCTTTATTATTATAGATAATTGAGAAAATGTGTCTTGCTTATCATCTAAATTATACATTAGGAGAGTTTACATTTATATCAAAATTAATTATATTTAAAATCTTTCACATATTGTCTTTTAAATAGTATATTTTATTGTCTATATAAATATATGCAACTTCAGTCTTTGTTAAGCAGGAGATAAAAGTAAAAGGAGTTAGTCCAAGGTTACAGTTTTGGGGAAATGGGACATAAGGTCTTTCTGTATTCATGGAATGTAGTGAAGGTTAGTATGCAATAACACCTCCAAGCCACCAGATGGATCTATGAAGTGTAAAATTGATAGGAATGTCTGCTCTTCAACTTTGTGTGGACTTAGGGTGTCCCTGTCTGATTTAAAAAATCTAATTTATTTCTATTAATATCTGAAATTTCTGGGACACTTCATATTTTTATAGGGAAACAACTCTCTGCTGTATATCTTTCCATTGCTCTGAGAAAATATCTAGCTCTATTTGCTCCTACTCAGAACAGCTCTTCTGGACAAGGTCTTATTTCCCATAGTGGAGGCTTGGTCTAGCCTGTGGCGATTGGGCTGAAACTGGTGCTCTGACATCCCCAAAGGGTCCTCAATTGTGAGAGGGTGGTTCTCAGGTGACACATCCCAGAATCGGGCTCCTTCCTGTCTTGTTCTGGGTATGTCACCTGAGAACTGCAGCTGCCAAGTCACCACAGCGCAGCAGCTCCTGTGTTGAACATCTGCCCCCTGGTGGTCAGTGCGCATCAGACAGTAAAACAGTTGGCCTGTCAGATGGTCATATATATATATATATATATATATATATATATATATATATATGCCTAAAATATATATGTGTGTGTGTGTGTGTGTGTGTGTGTGTGTGTGTGTGTGTGTCTAATAAAAACCTACAGTTAACTGGCGAGTAGATTTTTAAAAACAGTTTACTTGACTCTGCATACAAAATTATGCTTTTGTATCTGAGTACTGTATATTTGAGTCAAACAATATTTTATTTCCTTCCCACATTCAAGTGAGTCCTGAATTGCATGAGAATGTCTGTGCTGGTCTCTTGATTTTTACTTTCTTTTTACCAGAACTTTCTATAATTAATTAATATGTGTGTTTGAGTGTTTTGCTCTGCCAAATTTGTTTTCAACTGCTGTGAGTATTGCAAATCACTTCCAGCACTCCTGGCCCCCTGCTCAAATGCTTTAAAATGTAAATTGTTTGCTTTCTTGATTCCCTTAGCTCATTTGCTGTTGCACAATTAAATCAAGCACTGCATATTTGCATTTTTTTTTTCTTTTACAAGCTATAACCTCAACAGTTCTATCTGAATAATTTACACCCTGTTTAATCTAAAAAATCTTAGGGAGCTTATTTACTTAGTAACTCAGCAGAGTAGTGATCAATTTCCAACCTATCTTAGATCTCTGCTAAAAACCTCATGTCTTCCTTGCCTTAGAGTAAATCTCTCCCCTCTGCCCTTGTAGCAGTGTTCTTTCCATCTTCAATTACCTCAGGAAGTTTTAATTTGTGGTCTTCATTTAGGCTGAATGAATATGTAAAGTGGTCTTTGGATAATACTCAAACTTTAGAGAAGATTTAATGTATTGTGTGTAGCTACTGACAAATGTATTATACAGCATATCAGTGCTGAAAAAAAATAAAAATAATAAGTTATTTTAGGTCAGAAGCCAGGTCACCGGTGGTGTATTGCTTATGCTTAGTCCAGTGCCTGGTATTCAATAATTATAGGCTGAATAAATGAATGAGTAAATGATGCATACATAAAAAGTCACTTGTTACAAATTGACCTCTGTAAATCTCAGTCACTGCTCTTTTCTCATATGATTTATCTCCATGAAAGTAGCAAAGAACTTTTAAATGGCAGAATACACATTTAAATCGTTTATTGGAAACACATTACTTTTGTGTGGAAATTCCCATTAATTACATGAAGAAATTCTTTGGAGAACAAAACTGATTTTCATATCAGTTCAATATACTAGTGGATATATATATATATATATATATATATATATATATATATATTTGCTTTAGCATTAAAGCACAAGAAAACAGTTCCCAGAAATTTTAAAGAAAACAGTTCCCAGAAATTTTATTGGGCTGATATGATATTTGGTCATGGTACATTTATCTGTAAATCAGCTTGGCATATGCATTACTCACATTGCTGAAGGGCATCCCACAAAATCTAGTCCAAAGCTAGGCAGACATTTTCTCTACAGGGTCAGATATAAATACTTGAGACTTTGCAGGTCAAAAGGGAAAATAGAAAATTATATGAAAATCATGCAATTTCTATGTCACAAAGCATTATCTTTTGAATTTTTCAACCGTTTAAAAATATGAAAATAGATTCTTAGCTTGCTGGCTATACAAAAACACAGATTTGGCTCATGGGCCTTAATTTCCTGACCTCTGGTCTAGTCTCCTAAAATTAAGAGTAATAGAAGGCTTAATAGATAATGTTCTACTACTTGAGAGTCAATGGCTTTTTATATAGCCTATAAAGTGACTTTAGAGGAGTAGAATATTTGCAAAGTAGAAAAGTTAGAATTAGAAAGGCATGTGTTTGCATTCTGTTTCTTCCACTTACTACCCATGTAACTTTAGACAAACTTCTTTAGGTCTGTTTCCTTACTTTCATATAGGGAAGATAACACTTAAAGAGGGGGGTAATGTTTACAATTTATCCAGTAATAGGCCTTAGCTTTCCGTAATTCCTTAATATTTGATATTATCTTATATAAATATGTAGCATATTCATCCTGTGTCCAGTGTCTAGTACTATCTTCACTAAATAGCAGCTCATATTTTGTCATTAGTTCACTTTCCTTCACTAAATAAATATTCATTGCACGCTTGAATAACGTGTTAGAAACTGTTAGGTATTTAATGAATTTTGAACGAATAAACCTTGAGTGGTGACCTGAGTATACATTTTATAAAAAGAAAGCCATTCTAAGTTCTTGAATTAAAAAAGATCTGACCAATACTAGTTGTGATAAATATTATGATTATTTTGTCAGCTTATAGTTCAAATGGCATCTCAAACCAAATCTCTAGAAGATATGGAAAATGAAGTCAAGATGATGATGATAGCATTTATTGAGAGCCTAATACCTATCAACCACCGAACTAAAAAGTACATATTGATATGTATATTTCATTTAAATTTTAAAAGATGTCCCTTTGGTTAGATACTTTTATAAGACTAAATTTGTGTTTATTTATTTTGTAATGAGTAATTGAGGTTCAGAGAAGTTATACACCAGTGTTCAACATCACACAGCTGGTAAGCAAGATAGCTGGGATTCCAAGTAGGACATCTGATTCCAGAGTCCTCATTCTTAATCACTAAGAGACATTTTAATGGGAACCGTATTGACATAACATTTTGTAGGCGTGAGTTAGTCTAGAAAGAGAATAATTAAAAAAGAGAGCACTACAATATAAAGAGAAATCCCAGGAGATTAATTGGTTTACTACCAATAATGATTAAATTGTAATTAAATTAATAAAATTTAATTGAATTCTTGCTCTGTTTAAGGAACTGTACTAGTTTGCTGAGACTGTAAGAATAATCACATGAGATATTTGCTTCATGAAGCTCATTTGTCCAACAACTCAATTAATATTTCTTTCAACAAATATAGATTCTATGCTTACTCTGTTCTGGGTACTTAGTGACACTAAGAATATAGGAAAAAATATTGAGTTTGCCTTTCAAATAGCATTGTTTTCATTTTCTTTGTTTCACTTTTTTTTTTTAAAGAATAGCCCTAGAAATTAAACATTTTCTTGTGTAGTGATTGCCACTTCTATTTCTTTTGCAATTCCTGAGTAGCTACCATATTAAAACTTAGAAGTTTTTTATCTTTATCTAATAACTTTCTAGGCATAAAAACCTACTATTTCCAAACACAACTTAATTTTGTCACTTTTTAAAAAAATAAGTCTTGCCTAAAGACATGCATAGAGAGAAAGGGAGGGAAAGAGAGAGAGAAAGATCAATCTGAGAGACATTGATAGGTTGCCTCCCAAACCTGTACCCTAGGTATGTGCCCTGACCAGGAGTTGAACAGGCAACATTTTGGTGCATGGATACTGCTCCACCAACTGAGCCACTCCGGCCAGGGTCAGGCTTAATTTTGCCACTTTTCAATAACAACATATTATGTGTTTTTCTCCTCTCATTTGTTTTAATAAATTGGTTAGAATTTCAAGATCAATATTGCCGAAACCGGTTTGGCTCAGTGGTAGAGCGTCGGTCTGCGGACTAAAGGGTCCTGGGTTCGATTCCGGTCAAGGGCATGTACCTTGGTTGGGGGCACATCCCCAGTAGGGGGTGTGCAGGAGGCAGCTGGTTGATGTTACTTTCTCATCGACATTTCTAGCTCTCTGTCTCTCTCCTTTCCTCTTTGTAAAATATCAATAAAATATATTTTTTAAAAATCAATATTAATTTATATGAAGGAAAATTGAGAAAGCTTATGATTTTGTTCTTTATTATATTTTAACATTTTGAGGTATAAACGACAAATTAAATTGTAATACATTTAAAGTTTACAACATGATTATTGACAAAGGTATACACTGTGAAAGGGTTTCAACTATCAATTTTTTAATCCTCAACTGAGGATATGTTTTTATTAATTTTAGAGAGAGAGGAAGTAGAGACAGAGTGAGAGAGAGAGAAACATTGATTTAGCGGGATTCAAACCTGCATCCTTTTCTACCATCAATTTAACACATCCATCACCTCACATATTTACCTTTTTTGTGTTTGTGAGAACAGGTAAGTTGGATGCTCTTGGCAAATTTTAATTATACAATGCAGTATTGTCATCAACTATAATGACCACATTATATATTAAATCCACACACCTTACTCATCTTAGAATTGAAAGTTCATACCCTTCTACTAACATTTCCCTGTCACCTTTCCCTCAGCCCTGAGAAACCACCATTCTACTCTTTGTTTCTATGAGTTTGACTTTTTTCTTCTTCTCATTTTAGATTCCACATATAAATAGTACTACCGTATTTGCAGGCGTATAAGACGATATTTTGGCCCTGAAAAATATGCCTCCAAGTGGGGGGTAGTCTTATACGGCGAGTATATAACAAACTCTGTATTTTGAGTGGAAATGTTAGGGGTCGTCTTATATGCCGGCAAATACGGTATTTTCAGGGCCAAAAAATCGTCTTATACGCTGGCAAATACGGTATATATTATTTGTCTTTGTCTTATGCCACTTAGCATAATGTACTCAAGAGCCATCCGTTTTGTTGTAAATGTCAGGATTTCCTTCTTTCTTGAGGCCCAATAAGACTGCATTGTCTGTACACAGACCTCACTTTCTTTACCTATTCACCATTGGCAGGCACTTAGCTTGTTTCCATACCTTGGCTCTTGTGAATAGCGCTGCCGTGAACATGGGAGTGCAGCTAGGTCTTCAAGGATTTCATCTCCTTCAAATATATATATACCCAGAGGTGGGATTGCTGGATCACAAGTCAATTCCATTTTTATTTTTTATTGTTTATATTAATACAGGCTTCCCCATCTCCCTCTGCCCCCCAACCCCTGCTTCACCCACTTCCTCCCAGCCCTCGCTCCCCTGTGTTTGTTCTTCATCAGTCTGCCTAAGCTATTTCTCTATTGAATGATAATATTTGTTGTCAATGAGATAGATTCAATGAAACTAAGAGAGTTTCACTAAGAATTTAAGCTTCACTCAACTTTTTTTTTAAACATTAAATACAGAAGTTTGATCCATTGACTTTTCAGTATCTGATAAGAAAATGAGATTTCAATGTATCTATTTCTGTGATATCTTATACTAAATAGATTCTCTATCATTAATTCATTTTTAGATTCCTAGAAATTTAGAAGACTAGGAGATAAACGATAAAGTTGTTTACTTCTGCTATCTGTTGCCAGTTTCTCCTGGATACCCCAATAACGGGTTTAGTTTACTATTAATGCATAAAGGTTCACATTTTATATATTCCCATTATTGACTATAATTTTATCAATGTAAATGTATTAGCTCATTCCTGGATTGTACTCCTCCTCCCTCTTATTACCTCTGCCTGCCGTGCTGCTATTTCTCACTAACCCTCCCTTCAATACTCACAGCTGTGCACCCAGTAAGCAAGCACACACACTAGTATCTGTGCACTAATTTTTTAATTTTTTTATGTGTTAGCTTAAATAGCACCTCTTCAGTCACAATTCCATACATACCCTCTTCCCTAATGTTATATACTTACACACTGAATAGTTCTTTCTTTGCCTTTATTAAAATACGGTAGCAACCATACTTGGGTAAAAACTGCTGTTTGAATTTTAACTCTGCCATTCTGGCTTCTGCACCTGCTTAAACATAGGGTAGTTGCCTCAGCTTCCAGATTGAGACATGGAGGCTAAGGTAATTTTCCTGTGCCTGTGGACCAGACCACAGGAGATTGATTCCCACTGACTCAGTAGCTTCAGGAGTAGAAACTGCAGATAACTTTTAGAGATTAAACGCTCAGCTCTGCTTCTGTACTATCTGCTATCGCAAGATAGGGCCACATTCCGATGTCCAGCAGGATGTGGCTGGGAACGACCCTGCGAGCTGTTCCCAGCTTTTAGAATTTAGAATTCAGAACAAAGAAAATTCTTGTGGTTTAGACCTTTAAAAGGACTGCCTACACCTGAAACAGTGTGATCATGAGTGTGACCACCTGCGTGTGGTGCTCTTGCGGTCATCCTGGCCAGTTCAATAAATCCTTGCCTGCTTTTTAAAATCAATCATTAGCCTCCGGTGGTCTTATTTTGAACCCAGGGTTCTAACCCACAACATTTATCTTAACTGTAAAAATCCTGTGCAATTATTATTAAGTACCTGGCTCCCTTCAGTAAGCTTCACAAGGGCTAGTGCTGAGTCTGTATTATTTAATGCTATTACCAACATCTGAAAGAACAACCAGCACTAATGAAAACCCAATAAATGTCTGTCTTTTGTTTGTACTTTGTCTAACTTTCTATAACCATCTCTGCTGAATTTTTTTGCTAGAACCTAGTTTGCCTATTCTTTTATATATAATCTATATATTTGTTTTGTGTAGCTGAAGACATAAACATCATATATATAGAAATATTTTGATAATCTGATATTATTTTAATTTCAATAGAGTAATTTAATGCACTTAGTTTTGTTGTCATAGCTGATATGTCTGATCTTATTTTGTAATTTTCTGTATGGTTTCCTTTTTTAAGCTTTCCTACTGAATCATTTTCTGTTCTTGTTAAAATAAAGTCCATTTTCTTTGTCTTGATTTTGTTATAATACATTCATATACATGTATAGTTATATCTATCTGGCTAGTTCTCTTATCTAATTCTAAAGTCTCATTTAAAAATGTAATTGCATTTTTATTAATAAAGAATGGTATAACAACTTTTTAATCTCTTCCCTATTAAAAATGAGGATCTTAGCAGGATTTTCTACTATTCATTTTTACTACTCATTCCCTTTGTCTGACTTTATTAATATAATCTGGTTGGGAGCCCAAAACTGTTTTAATTAAATTATTGTGGTTTATGTTAGCTATCTCTGCTTTCCACATTTTTTACATTATCCTTCCATTAAGTTTTATTATTAAGTAGCTTTTAAATGAAGTATTTAGCTCTTCACAACAAGACATATGTGGGAGTTTTTACATTTTAAATTGTGATTCTTCTCAATTTTTAAGTGCACTTATTACATGTATTTCTGAGTTTTTCACAACTGAAGTATGTTTGTGTCACAGTCAGATGTGAGTATCAACTTCTCTAATTTATATTTCTTAGGTTATAATTCCTTTTCCCCTGGGACATTGCTCATTATAATTTAGCTCACAGGAGAGAAGACTGGGGTCAACTGGATTTTTTTTTTCAATTTTAAAAAGAAATACATTTTCTTTATCACTGTTAGTAAAATTGGTTTGCAAAATCATAAATATATTTTAAAATATATTTTATTGATTTTTTTTACAGAGAGGAAGAGAGAGAGAGAGAGAGTTAGAAACATCGATGAGAGAGAATAATCGACCAGCTGCCTCTTGCACACCCCCCACTGGGGATGTACCCGCAACCAAGGCACATGCCCTTGACGGGAATCGAACCTGGGACCTTTCAGTCCGCAGACTGACACTCTATCCACTGAGCCAAACCGGTTTTGGCCAAAATCATGAATATTTATTCATTATTTTCAATAAAATATTATGAGCCCAATATGATCTACACATTTGGCTCTATTTACAACCTGAAAAGTTTACTTCATCTTGTTTTTGATAATTGCTTGATTTTCCGCGTTGATTTCTCTTTGTGCTTTTAGGTCACTCTCTCTTCTTCTCCTGACCTTTTATTTTCTCTCTTCATTTTAATTTTCTTGTCCTTCCTTTCAATCTGCACCTTTAATTGTGTCAGTTCACTCCACATCACTTTTTTTTTCTGTTTTCATAAATAATACGTTTTGGTATTCTATTATAATTATTTAACCATTTTATTTAAAAAAATTTCTTAGTTTTTGCAGTAATTATTTTCTTTTCTCTTAAGATTACTCAGATTCATTTTATCTTTACTTTGATATTTCTTTTCCTGTTTAATGCATAGTGTTAATTTTTTCTGTTCCCTGTTCTTTTTTGAATAGATTATCTCCACACTTGACACTTGCCAGCAGCTAGTGTGCATTCATTTTTCATTTCACTTACTATACAGATCAAGTCTCCTTCTTCGTTAGTAACTAAAGGGCAGGTTGATGTTTACAAAACTTATTCCAGTTCCCAGGCCTAGCATACATTCATCTAGAGTAGCCCCGTTGAACTAAGATGAGATCTCTTATCATGCCTGCCTTGTTTTGATACTGAAATGATGGGAAATAACAAAAATAATTCTTAATAGTTAATGCTATTAGGGTTCTTAATATATGTATGTCCCCTCTTAACCACTTCATTAATTAGGATTGTGTTACTCAGATGCAATGTACTTCCTGTAGTCCTGATTTCTACCCATAGATTTATAGAAGATGCTGTCTAAAAATTATTATCAACTCCAGAGATATATAGAGAAAAAATACACTGAGGATTTGGACAAAGGCTTGGACATAGAAATGCTATGCAATGGGAAAGGGATGCCATATTTAACTTGGTTTTGAATAAGCAGCACTACACACTGCAGGAGATAAAATTCAGGTTTTCCTAACTCTGGTACCAAGTTATTCATATTTCATGTAAATTTCTCCACACTTTGCCATTATGTTTTTAGATTACCATGGCTTTAGAATTATAGCAAGCTTTTTTTCTGTATAGTCATTGGTATTTTACTAGTAACATGAGGAATACTTTTCAAGGAATAGCTAGGAAACAGTCCTCTTCAGTATTTCTGTTCATAAATGTTCAGTTTCTAACAGTTATTGATCCAACTGCTGTAAACCCGTGCTTTTTCCTGTCATAATACACTTGGAATTTTTGTTTTTGTTTTTTACAATTTTAGTTACATTTTTGCAGGTGGTAAACACAGAAAAAACTTGTGAAGAAAACAGCCTATGAAATTGGAAACTCCTTGATTGTGTCTTTAGGCTTTCAATAGCCAAAATTATTTATAACTGCATTCATGAATCTGAAACCTTACAGGCTTTCACATTTAAATTGGAATTAAAATCTGATACTTGGATGATTGATGTTGCTGGGTTTGAAAGCTGTTTCTTTGAAAGTGAGGATAAGAAAGATCACCTTCCTTGTAAATACTGAAAGTTCACTGATGAATGGAGCATGTGTTTGAAATATGCAATATGCCACCCTAAGGACTCTATCTGGACTTCAGGTGATATGTAGCACCCGAGAGGTGGTGGGTGAAATGCTGGGTACAGCTGTCACTATAGCAACAGGAAAAGAAAGAGGTAATTTTGTTTTCATCTCTCTTAATAACAGACTGCCACTGGTTGGCATTAAAGATGCCAGCAGTTCCCTCCTGGACAAATAGAAACTGGCAAGGTGATGGCAACAGCTGCACAAACACCAGCGAACAAAGAGAAGTGTTATCTCTTTCTATCCCCAGTTCCAAATGTTTAAAAGTTGGAAAGCCAGCCATATGTTTTGTTTTTTAAATGTAAACCAGAAAGAATGAGGTTTGCTATTGGACCACTGGCTTTTAAGAAACACCTATTTCTCATTTCTCATTGTATTCTCTGTGTCTGCAGCCCTGTCCGTTACATAGTGAGTACTCAATAAATGTTGAATAATGGGACGTTTTAGTGTGATGCTATCAATAAGCCAAGAAAATATGATTGTTGCGAAATTTCTCAACTTAAGGTTCAGTAAGAGAGATAACAAATTTCAGCATCTTTCTTGATGTAGTACAAATTGTCCTGCTTTTATTTGCATATTCACTTTAGTTTTAGGCTGTGATATTATAGTAATCTTACAGTAATGGCATGTAAGAGTGATTGCTATTTTTTATAAGTGTCTTGGTATGGAATTAGGGTAGAAAAGTGGCTCCTTGGTATTGTTTGCTCATATTGGAAATACCACAGTGAAAAAGAAATGGGACTTAAAGGTCTTCTGATGTGTAAGAATTTGCCCATTAAAATGAAATTCTCTATAAAAGTGGTTAATTTTCTTCACCTTCTAATGATGAGCCCAATTTTCAACACTTTCTGTAACTTTTGCCATGACTGCCAGCTGAAAAGACTGTTCTTCCTCTGGCGGGGGTGGGGAATGTCCGGCCTGCGGGCCATAGGAGGCCTGTAAAATCATTCGATCTGGCCCTGCCAAGGCATTAGGGATGAGTTAATGAAATGTTTAACCAAATATAGCAGGTTAGTTTTCAAGTTGATAATTGTGTATGGCCCGTGAATGATGTTATAAATATCCAAATGGCCCTTGGCAGAAAAAAAACCCTGATACAGAATTGAATATCCATATCATTCATGTTCCACTTTTATTGTTTTTAAAAGGAACTATTTATTTTAGAACAATTTGAGATTTATAGAATACTTGGGAAGCCAGTAAAGAAAACTCCCACATAATCCATGCCCAGTTTCCTATAATATATTTCATAGGTATGGTACACTTGCCAAACTTAATGAACCAAAATTCCTATATTACTACAGGCCCAGTGCATGGATTCATACACGGGTGTGTGTGTGCGCGCGCGTGTGTGTGTGTGTGGGGGGGGTGTCCCTCAGCCTGGCCAGTGCCCTCTCCCAATCTGGAACCCCCCAGGGGATGTCCAACTGCTGGTTTAGTAGCAGGTGTCCAGGGAGGAGCCCCAGCCAGGGCGGGCACTGCACACTGCTCATGCTGCTCATGCTCATCCCAGCATGCTTCGCCTCTACAGCTGCGCTCGCCAGCCATGAGCCCAGATTCTAGCTGAGCAGCGCTCACCCTGTCAGAGCACACTGACCACCATGGGGCAACTCCTGCGTTGAGTGTCTGCCCCTGGTGGTCAGTTTGTGTCATAGTGACCAGTTGACCACTCATTCCAGTTGTTCGGTCATAATGATGGCTTAGGCTTTTATATATTTATATATAGACTAGTGGCCCAGTGCACAAAAATTGTGCACATTAAAAGGGAATGAATTAAAGAAAATATTTTAATATTGCTATTTGCCCTTTCTCTATAATAGAAGTGTCAGAGATGAAAGAAAATTAGTAAAATGTATATGAAACTCTTCCTCCTGTCAGAGTCTGGGGTGCACTGCAGGACTTACGGTCAAGTTTCCGTCCACCATCTGCACATACTTCAGAAACGCAGGAGACCCAGACCCAGTTGGCCCCACCTCCATCCAGTCCTTCCCGGCAGGTGGTATAACCTCAGGTCCCCAAACCTATGCTGGGAAGGGGGCACAACTTTAGATCCCCTAATCCTGTACTAGGGCGGGGGGCATGGCCTGAGATACCCTGTTAAGTCTTGCTGGGCGGGGGGTTGGGGAGGACACAGCCTGAGGTGCCCTGGCCCAACTCTGGGGCGGCGAGTGTGGTCACCCAGCCCGGTGCAAGGGTGGGATGTGTGGCCTGAGGTCCCTCACCTCAGCCAGGTGCCATGCAGCCTCAAGCCCCTGCTGTTCAGTTATGACATTATGGCATCCCAGCTAATTTGCATAATTCTCTCTTATACAGATAGATGGTTAACTGAAGTCCAGAATTTTTCATTTTCCTTGGTTTTTACCCAATGTACTCTTTTCTGTCTCAAGATCCAAAGTAGGACACTACACTACGTTGTTTTCATGTCTACTTCTGCTCCTGTTGGCTGCAGGAGTTTCTCAGGCTTTCCATGACTTGACAATTTTGAGGAACACTATTCAGATATTTTTAGAACGTCCTTTAATTAATTTTTTCTGATATTTTCCATATAATTAGACTTGAGTCATGGGTTTTCGTGAGAAATACCAGAGAGCTAAAGTGCCATTTTAATCACAGGATATCAAGTATACATAGTATTGAGAGGAGTTAGAAACAGGATTAGGCAGACAAGGTAATGGATGAAATAAAGGAGGAAATATGGATGTTAATACTGAAGGCAACCACAGGAATGCTGGTCTTACAGGAAAACAGGATGCCATAAGCAAGAATCCTTATCTTTCACATGCAGAAGGTTACAAGAGATGGGGAGGAAGGGAAAGAGGGGGTTAGTACTAGGTGGGTTTTGAAATTGTTGTTAGGTGAGAAGAAGCCAATCAGAAGAAGACAAACTAACTTCAGTGGCAACCCATTCTTGGGCTCCCTCTGTGTGCAGGGAGTGTGTATCTGCTTGTAATAAATTTTCATGCTTTTGCTTAAATCTTTTGGCACATGATTTTATTCTCCAACATTGTGAGACACAATTGTGGGAAGAATTTTGGCTTACCATTCGGTGTCACTATCACTATTACCTTATAACTGCTGGTGTTGATTTTGATCTCTCATTAAAGTAGTGTTTGTCAGGTTTTTCTGTAAAATTACATTTCTCCTTCCCTTACCATTTTTTCCTTTTTGGAAAGAAGTCCCTGTGTACACCCACACTTAAGAAGTGGGGAGTTGGTGGGAATGCAGACTGTGGAAAACAGTATGGAGTTTCCTCAAAAAATTAGAAATGGAACTCCCATTTGACCCAGTAATCCCACTTCTAGGAATATATCCCAAGTAATTAGAAACACCAATCAGAATTCAAGTGCAGGCCCAGCTGATTCCAAAGAGAATGTACTCAACTACACCAAAATCCCTCACCTCTGTACAACTGGGGTTTTGAGAGTACTAGAGATCATGCCTTTTAAATATTTCTTTCCTTTTACTCTGTTCTCTCCACAGTTTTGTTTTCTTAGGGTGTTGGCCTTTGTTGACAGCTCACATCTAAGCATGAATCAAAGCCTAACAAAAGTAACTCAGTCTCAGGCTCTTTTATCTTAGAAATGAAAAGAAGCTTGCTTGGGATATATTCCTAGAAGTGGGATTACTGGGTCAAGGAACCAGAAACACCAATCAGAAAGGACATATGCACCTCTATGTTCATAGCAGCACAGTTTACCATAGCTAAGATTTAGAAACAGCCTAAGGGCCCATCAGCAGATGAGCAGATTAAAAAACTATGGTATATCTACACAATGGAATACTATGCTACTGTAAAAAAGAAAGAACTCTTACCATTTGTAACACCATAGATGGTCGCAGAGAGCATTATATTAAACAGAACAAGAGCCAGTTGGAGGAAGATAAATACCACATTCCACTCATTTGTGGAATATATTGAACAACATAAACTGATGAACAAAAATAGATCTAGAGACAGAGAAACATTTAACAGGCCATCAAACTTCAGAGGGAAGGCAGGGGAGGTGTGGGAATAAGAGATCAACCAAAGGACTGTATGCATGCATATAAGTATAACTGATGGACACAGACACAAGGGGGGTGATGGCATGTGCTGGGAGGTTGGAATAGCCAGGGAGAGCTCAATGGGAGGAAAGGGAGACATATATAATATTATACCCTGTTTCCCTGAAAATTAGACAGTGTCTTATATTAATTTTTGCTCCCAAAGATGCACCAGGTCTAATTTTCAGGGGATGTATTATGTTTCCATGAAGTAGGTCTTATTTTCGGAGGATGTCTTATTTTCGGGGAAACACAGTATGAAATACTTTAAACAAGAAATAATCAAAAAAATAAAATATTGGAACAAAAACAGCAAAAATAAATTGAAAGAAGCTCATTCTTGTGTCCTTTCGTGATGCTCAGATGTTGCTTGGTGGCGTCCTGCCATGTTGTCACCATGCCATGGGCTGACTGTGGATCTTTTTTAGCATCTGAATCTCTGGGCTTTTTTGAGGTACCTAAGTTCACACATGGTTACAGAAACATCATTTCATTCTTGTCAAATAGTGTTAATTGAAAAGAAAAATGTAAACATTGCAGCTGTGCTTTCCTTGCCCTGAGCAATTCAGGAAAACAGGAGTAAACATCCACTTCTTATCATATGACAGAGTAACACATGAAATGATGAAACATTTAGCCGAAACCAGTTTGGCTCAGTGGATAGAGCGTCGGCCTGCGGACTGAAAGGTCTGGGGTTCGATTCTGGTCAAGGGCATGTGCCTTGGTTGCGGGCATGTCCCCCATTGGGGGCGTGCAAGAAGCAGCTAATTAATGTTTCTAACTCTATCCCTCTCTCTTTCTCTTTGTAAAAAAAAATAAATAAAATATACATTTTAAAAAAGAAACATTTAACATCTGCTGAGCGGAAATATGTGTCAGGCACTGTGCTTGGTGTTTTAGGTGCACTATCTCCTTCAGTCCCAACAGCAGCCCTCTGAAGGAAGAGCTATTGTGAACCTAATTTTAAAGAGGAAAAAGCAGACTTAGGAAAATAAATGCCATTCCCCAGCATGCACAGGTAAGATACTGAGCTGGGATTCCAATAACATTTCTTTGATACTTGTCCATGCTTTTAACCATTATTTAACGTGTTCACACAATTAGAATAACAGTTTTAAAGGGTTTATTAATCTCAGTTCATATGTTGAGACTGTCCATCTCCACCAATCTTTATAAGTGGTTCTCTCTCTGGTTCCATTGGCAGAAACCACAGCAATGGTCAAAACCCTGGTGGAGCGATGGCAGCTGCTTACTGACTGCCCTGGTGGAAACAGGTGAAAGATTGTGGGGATGCGTGTCACATGCATATAAAAGTCGAGAAATAAAATATTGGTGTTTTTATTCATATATTAATCTGTGATATTTGGTATAATCAAAGTAATACATAAAGCAATTTTCAGTTATGAAAATTTGCATGAGCACTCATGAACAACTACATTTGAGAAACAGAACTTAACTACTATAATTATTTTTAAATGTATTTTCCTTTCTACCCCTTTGTATCCTTTTTACCCCAGAAATAAGTATTTTTAATTTTGTGTTTATCATTTCTTCCTTAATATTTTTCTCACAATGCTTATGATAAGATATACTCTTTAATTTTGCATTTTATTGAAATGATATGAAACCACCTGCAACTTGCTTGCACTTAACACTTTGTAAGGTTCATTCACACTGTTGTGTTCATTATTTGAGTTCATTACTTTTCATTAGTGAAAAATATTCCATTTTTTCTTGTGTACTTTTCATATTGATGGGCATTTTTACCATTACTACTATTTTTGTTATTACAACTAGTGCTTCTATAAACATACTTTTATATGCTCCTGATATACAAGTTTAGACATTTTTGGAATATATCTTGAGGAGTGAAATGCTGGGTTTCAGAGTTTTTAAATGTATAAATTACAAAACAGTATGAAATTGCTTTCTTAAATGATGGTACCAATGGTTGTATAAGAGTTCTTGATAATATACACTTCTGCAATATATGATACTGAGAGAATGAACTCCATCTTAACCTCCTTGCTAGAAACGCAAACCTCCCTGCCTCCACCTAGCAGTGAGGAAGCTGGAATTTCTCATTGGCATGTGGCCTGTGGCTGCCCTGAGCTGTTAAAAGAATAAACATCTTTTTAAGAAGGCAGTCTGTCTTATCTCAACTCCCAAGGTCCCCCATTAGTGATGGGAACATAGCTCTTAAAACTGCTCAAGGAAATAGCCCCAATTAGTGCTCTGAGAGTTATAGCCCCTGAACAGTGCTCTGATAGATAAGAAAAACGGGATATAAGATTACTAGGTGGGACTGTTGACTAAGTGTAGACCCTCTCATAAAACAAGTAATTAACGAGCCCAGCTCCCCTTTTTGTAATTCCTTTGTTCCCTTCTTCCCCCTCCATGTGTAACCCCTCCTATACGTGACTTTTGCCTATATATGCTTGTAAGATTTTCTGCTCGGGGCCCGACTCCTCTGCTCCTGCATGAGTTACGAGTTGAGCCCCAGCGCGCTGGAATAAAGCCTCTTGCTGTTTGCATCAAGTGACGCTTCCTGCGGTTGATTGGGTCGCCGCCGATCCTTGGGACAGAGTGAGGGTCTCCTTCTGGGGGGTCTTACAATACCATGAGAGTTATACATTTTTGAGAAGTTATTTGGCATAAAATAATAAATATGGATTTAATTGGAATATCTTTAATTATTAACAAGTTTGAACAACTTTACATATTTTAAGCATATGTGTTTCCTGTTAGGTGAATATATATAAATGTTTACTTACTATTTGATTTATTTAATAAAATATGTGTGCATACACTTATATGTTAATTTATAAAAGTATTTTATATATTCTGGTTACTAATCATTTATAAGTTATATATGGTCAAACATATTTTCTCTTTTTGGCTTGGTTTTATATATATTTTTAAAAATATGTTTTTATTGATTTCAAAGAGAGGGAGAGTTAGAAACATCAATGACGAGAAAAATCATGGATCTGCCCCCTGCATGCTCTCCTATTTGCATGTGTCCTGATTGGGAATCAAACTGTGATCTCCTAGCTTATGAGTCGACGCTAAACCACTACACAACTAGTTGGGCAATTTGTACTTAGTTTATGTTGGATTATGAATAACAAACTTTTTTTTTCCTAATGTAATTAAATATATCAATATTTTAATGCCAAAATTTTTTTGCATGGATTTTAGGTCAAGGTCATGAAGAGATATATATTTTTTACTAAAAAATTTATATTTTTAACTTTTACACTTAATTATTAAATTCATCAGGGATTACTTTGTAGATAAACATGTTAATTTTTAATGTATATACTCATTTTTCTAGTTATTTTTTGCAACCTTGGTAGAACTGGCTTACAATCATAATGACTTGATACTTTCTTTGTAAGAACACTTTAAATTAGTAATTATTTTTTTAACATTCATAGTTCCATTTAAGCCTTCATTTCTCTCTCGAAAGTTTATTTTTTCTAGATTTTAACAAAATTTGTAGTAATATATTAACAAAATTGCAAATGTACTATTATCAATGAATTTGCTCCTATTATATTCTCTCAATCCTCTATTAGACTTATAGTCATGTCCTTTTTTTTTAGGGGTTTGAGAGGGAGTTAAAGAGACTTCAAATGTATCCTTGGCCCACAAGTGAATAGCTCCATTTTCCCTCATTAACAATGTTACTCACCAGAATACCATAATAGTAATTTTTTAAACTCAGAATGAATGTACATTGACACATGATAATCACCCAAAGTCAGTTCACATTAAGGTTCACTCTTGATGATCAACTTTCTATGGGTTTGGACAAAGGTATAATGAAGTATATACATTATCATTTCAGACAGAATATTTTCATTGCTCTAATATCCTGTGCTATTCTTGTTCATTCACTCTCCCCAACCTCCACCTGAGCCCCCCAATCACTCTATAGTTTTACTTTCAACCCTTCTGGATAAATAATAAGCAGCATGATTGCTGAATTACTCGAGAATAGTATGTGTAGTTTAGAAAGAAACTGCCCAACTGTTTTCCAAAGTGGCTTATCACTTTATATTCCTGCCAGCAATGTCTGAGACTTCCTGTGGCTGCATAGGATGGCCAGCAACTCTACTGTCAGTATTCCACTTTTCAGCTACTCCAATGGCTGTGCAGTGGTATCACGTTGTCCTAATTTATTATTAACATCATGTAGTTTGCCGTATCTCTTTTTTCATAAATCTTATAGTCATTTATGTATTTTATTAATTCAAAATTCATAGGTTGCCATTATTATTTTACACCATAATGTATATTTAGCTAATAATTATTTTGCCACTATCTTGCTCACAATTTCTTCATGCATCTTATAGCTTCTTTCTGAGATTATTTTCTTCTTTTTTTCTAAAATGTATTCTTAATCCTTCCTTCGGTATAAAACTATTGGTGGTAAACTCAGCTTTTGTTGAGTTGCAAATTTATTTTTTTTAAATCCTAATCTTGACATAATTTTCCACTTCTAAATTGACAGCTGTGTTCTGTTTAGCACTTTGAGGATTTTATCTCTGTTTTCTGGTTTCTGATGAAAAGTTTAGTTGTCATTCTTTTATAAGTGCTTTGTCTTTTCACTCTGCTTTTAAGATCTCCATGACACACGTTGTAGAGTTTCACAGCATGTCCGGGTGAGCATTGCTGCTCAATGCATGCTGCTCAGTATGTGCTGCACCGCTGGCATCCTGGGATTTGTGAAATAATAATTTTCATGAATTTGGAAAATTAGCAGCTATTGTTTTTCAGATATTTGTTCTTTTAACATTACATTTTTTCTCTTCTGCTTCAGTACCGGCTTGTCTTTTCTACACTTTAACCAGTTGATTTAATACTTTTAACTTAAAGTTACATCTGTGCAGTTTTCAACTGTTTTTGGTCAATGTAGGTAGTGTCTTACCGCTTGTTTACTTTTTATTAAACTATCATTTTATTTAAACATTTAATACATAGTTACTTCATATTCTGTATCTAAAAACTATATTATTTTAATTTTTAGAAGTAAGAATCTGACATCCTTCCTATTTGTCCTTTTGTACTCATTATAACATTTCCTCTATGATTGGTGATGTGTGGTTGTTCATATATAATTCATGTTAATTTTGGGAAATCCAGAGCCCTCTATCCAGGACGTTGTCCACCAGAGATTTGAATACCCATGTACTTCTGTTTGGATCCGGGAGATACTTCTGTCTTAGGGCCATTTCAGCTTCTTCCAAGTTGTTTTAACACACAGGGTCAAAGCAGGGTCACTAAAATAGTAGATCTTACTCAATACCAACCTTAACTAGTGATTCAAAAGATACAAGCAATATCTTGCAAGAGAATTAGCTTTTTTAATTTTTTAATTTAATTTTATTTTTTCTATGTTTAAAACCTGTGTGCATCAGACAATTTCCTATTCGTTTATCCTTCTTTTCCGCAGTAAGCCATGTTTGGTTTCTGATTAACAGATAGTGAGCCCGAAAAGTCGAAACAATGTTTTTAGAAGAAGCTGATTCATTTGGGTGCTCCCAGTTTTATATTCAATTACACAGATAAAAATAATAACTGTTCTTATTATCCAGGACGGCATATTTTATAAGTACACAAATTCCAGGTGCGTTTTTCATAAGTAATCTAGAAAGGCCAGTGGTATCCTAGTCAATAAGAAACTTCGTTTTTGTTTTGTTTTGATGGTGATGCTCCTTAATCTTCCTGCTAGGAAACACCTCGAGCCCGTCTCAGGGCCTGTCCTTAGGCAACCACCCCTGAAGGTCCTTCTTGTGTAGGAACCTGTGAGTTACTGCTTTGCTCTCTTTCACAGGTGTTTATTTCAGCTCTGTTTGTGGGCCAAAGTTGAGGTGTAGAATTTATTACTGATGCTAGCCTTTTCCTTCAAGCCAAATCTCTTATCGCTCAAAGCTCTTATATTTAGCAAGGTCTTCCTTTTTTTTTTGTAAAGGGGTGAGTGGTTTTACGATGGGTGTCATAGAGAATGATCACACTTCACACAAGCCCAGCATTAATTATATTTTAGGAAGAGCAGAGTGGCATGTATTTAGTTAGTTAGTTAGTTGGTTAGTACAGTGTCTTTTAATGGGAGAGTTCTTGGAAATATCCAGAGCACTTATTGATGAAAACTTGTCTAAAATATAAGCTATGACCATTCAAGGATGTGACTTTTGTTTAAAACCACTTTGCACTTGCAGTTGTCCTCAGCAATGGACACGATTGGCATTTTGTTCAGAGACCTCCCTGCTTCTCAGTCACCTTCGCTAAAATAAACTAAATCATCCCTAATGGCCCTGGTGTCATGTCATATGCCCGTCTGCAGTTCTCCTACTAAAATGTCCTCTCTGAGTCTCTCAGGGTTCTGTTGTCCCCATCCAGGCTCAGCAGAGCGGTGATCAACTCAGGGCTATGTTTGATCACCAGTAACAGCCAGAACCCTGATGTACTGTGATGAACAAGATGAGCGAGGAGGAACTTCCTGGGAGGCTGTGGGCTGTTACCGGGCAATGCTGTGCATCCCCCAGAGAGCCGTCGGCTGAGTAAACTGCACACTTGCAGTCCCTGGCTGGGGTGGGGGGGGGCTGCCTTTGCTACAAATCAGAGTAAGGACGGAAATCCTGGCGGCGGCAGCTTTGTACCAGCAGAGAAGCATTGGCTTAGGGCAGATTTAGTTTCTACCCAGCACTTACCAGGCAAGCTTGCCCCTTTATTTTCTTTTAAAAATAATGACATTGTAATCAGCACACCCTACCTGCAGAGTCAAGCTTTTGGTAAATAGCACTTAAATACCTTTTGACATAATGTACGCTATTGATAGGAGAACAATGATGCTCTAATTCATGATAATGGATTTGAATGAGTTTTTAAATAGCATAACTAATGTAGAATCAAAGTGACTTTCCCAGGGAAATGTACCATGAGCTCCTGGATTAAAAACCGTACATGACACTTATTAAATCACTTCATAAGAAGCTAAAACATTCTCCTTTTTGCCTATAATGTTTTAAGAGTTTGGAGAAGGAATGTTGTTTTGTGTAATCCTTAAAATTCAACTAAACTTAAAAATGGTTTCATAGATTATAATTCCTCTTTTAGAGTGTCCGTGGTGTGCAGATCAAATCCATGTCTTCCAGCGGCTTGCGTTTCTAGGCTGCCTTCAGCACCGAGACCTCACTCATCTTACCTACAGCAGTTCCATCTCCATGCTGCTGCGCAATCTGTCAGGGTTGTGGATAAGTCACAGATGTGTGCTAAATAATTACTGCCGGTTTTAATTAAAACTAGCTTGCAACTCTTAAACTCAATTAATATCTTTGTACTTGGCCTTAATTGTCTCCCTGAATAGATCCTAATGAAGCATGACACTTTTTAGGTGTACTTCATAAGTTTTGTTTCAAAGAGTGACACTTTCTTTTTCTCTAATTTTAAAAAATTACATTTATTGAGGCGATATGTATAATAATAAAAGCATATTATGCTAATTAGACTGGACTTTCCAGACAAAGCACGGGCTTTGAGGGGAGCCCTGATCTCAGAAGCCTGAGTCCAGGGGGCTTATGGGGACCAGAGGGAAGCCCGGGTCCCAGGTGCCAGAGGGAAGCCGGTGCCAGCATCTGGGCAAAGGAAGGCCTTCTCTTGCATGAATTTCATGCCATCAGGTCTCTAGTTGGTTAATAAGATTATATAGGCTTCAAGTGTACAATTCTATGATACATCATCTGCACATTGCAATGTGTATCCACCACCCAAAGTCAGATCTTCTCCCATCACCATATAGTTGACCCCCTATATCCTTTACTACTCCCCATCCTTTTCCCTCTGAAAAGCATCATATTACTTGTCATCTGTGTCTATGAGTTTTTCTTTGTTTCTTTATGTTTGTTTATTTGTTGCCTTCAGTTTATATCCCACATCTGAGTGAAATTATATGGTTCTTACCTTTTTCAGTCTGACTTATTTTGTTTAGCATGATATTCTCAAGATCCATTCATACTGACACCTTTATCTTCCAATATTAAAAAAAGTGATAAAATTTCCCTGTGCTCCCTCACAAATACATGGGTGAAGTAGTAGATTATTTTATATTATCTCTGAAAATAGTAGCCCTGCGCTAGAATCTGTGCTCCAGTAGCTCACTGCTACCCTTCAGTAGCTCTCCACCTGCTGCCCCACCCTCCTGTAGCTTCCCTCCCCTCAAACCCCCCCATCTCCCTTCATAGCTTCTGCACTGTCCCCTCCTGTAGCTCTCCACCACCTGCTTGTAGCTCACTGCCCTACCCTCCTGCTGATCAGTGATTGGGTCATTATGTAGTTGGTCGTAATGCTTCACGATGTAACGGCCATTTGCATATTACATCTTTATTATATAGGATAACATTTCCATACTTAAATCAAGATGACAATTCTATTATTCCTAATTGTATAACAATGTCCTTGAAATACTCTACTGAGGTGATTTAAACAAATGCTAATTTGTGAGGATCTGAAAACATTTTCAAAGGTCAAAACTAATTTATAATATTATTATACTAGATGTTGCTATCTATAATTTTCACAAACCCTCAATTTCAAATATTTTTGTAAAATTAAGCAAAACAGCTGAGATATTCTCTTCAACATACTTCTGGCATGAAGTAAGGACTTCATCAACTCATTTTAACTGATATTAGATCACATAGGATGCCAGTCCTAACTGTGGAGCTAACAAGTGCATAGAC
This sequence comes from Vespertilio murinus, assembly GCA_963924515.1. NCBI lineage: Eukaryota > Metazoa > Chordata > Mammalia > Chiroptera > Vespertilionidae > Vespertilio > Vespertilio murinus. The sequence goes on from OZ004709.1 coordinate 109,455,124, forward strand.
TTCTGCAAATGTACTGAGCATCAATCCCAGTTTCTTAACCTATCTCATGAATGCCATTCACCCAATGTATCATTTCTACCAGCTCACATAAAGGCATGAGCAGGACATGGGATAATTTATTCCTAGTAATGAATAATAAGCTCCATACATGGCAGAGAATAGCATTTTATAAAATATAGGACATGGAACTACAAAAAATAAAAAATAAAAAGTAAAGGAAAATAGCTCCTGCCAAGTACCTGTGTGGAAGTAACACTGATAGAAGTTTCTTAAATCTGCAGCATTGAAGTGTCTGGATGATGTCAGGTTTCATCTCTGTTTATCTGGCCTGTCCAATTTAAAAATTCCAACATCCCCTAAAAGCTACCAATGTGTACTATCTGGGCTGGTGACATATTTCATCAGTACCAAGGAAAATTGAATTTTATAATGACAGGCAGAAGAGATTTTACACAATTTTTTAAAAAAATTTTCTGCTTCTGAAGATTATTTGCTCTTCCATTTAGCCACATCCCTGCTTTTACCCATTGGCATTAACGGAAACTATCATCATCAGCACCTTCTGTAAGGACTGTCTTAAATAATCACAACCAAAATATTGGTTAGGAACAAAAAGGTATTTCTTTGAGAATGTGTGTAATTTTTTAATCATTTTTTTTGTTCTTTAATGGCACATACTGTCACTTACTGCATATAAGTCATTGTTGTTTAGAATTTGAAAAATTCTAAGTTGTGCAATACTTTCTCCCTGCTTTTGGTTATTTTCCCTGCATGTCATTAGTAGCTTTCTCCTGATCACAGTTAACTCAACTCATCTATCCTTTACAACAAAACACAACCTCAAATTTTCCCACCCTCTATGATTCTAAATGTCAACATATTTTGGTGCAGCGTATAATGTGTGCTACTTATTCAACAGAAAATAGCTGATGTGGAACCTGTGCTACTTCTTAATAAGTAATTAATAAGGCAGACTGCATTGAAGTAGACTGCTCGATATGAAGTTCATTACCATGCAGTGTCACAGAATGCTATCTTCAAGGTAGTAAAATGGAAGATGAAAATATTGTGAATATCCTAGAAACTCATGATAACAAACGGTGAAATAATTCACATTATACTGCCAGAGGAAATATGCACATTACTTATGAAGTCAATAGGTAATACGAACAGACTTCATAATAAATAGGTGGATTGAAAGTCTGAAATGCAAATTCAGACGCCATATTGTATAAAGCTACAAGGGGTTGTAAACCACTACAGCATGCAGTGTTATGCAACTAGGCAAGATCTTTAAGTGAAAAGGGACCTTTCTATCTACTGGTAAAATATCACTGTCCCTATTAAGAAAAAAAAGAACTAAGGTTCATTAAAGGTAAATATTCAAATGGATTCATTTTGAATGGTTGATTAGAAATATAAATATAAAGTTATCTTATATTTGGATTTTTTAAATGTTGAGGAATCCACAGAAAGAAACGTGTCTTTCATTTAGGAGTAAGAGCTTGGTTCAGATAAGTTCAGAAGGCAGAGTAAATGAGCAGAAACTAGTTTCTGTGTGTGCTCATAAATCCGGGGGACCTGAATTCAGAAAATCCCCAATGGCTTTGAAAGTCTAGACCTTATTCCCAAGGAGGTCTGAGTGAGTAGTTCAATTAGAGATAGATATGTCCACTTGCAAAAAAAAAATCTACTTAAACTATTGCTTATCTTGTTGAGTTTTGTAAAATGTGAGCATTTTCTGTTATAAAAATTTAGAGTCAGAGAGAGTAAAGTTTCTTTTTGCATTATAAAAAAAAAGGCAAGCACTTTTCAGATTAACTTCCAAAGGGTATTTAAAATCCATATTAATGAAAATTTGGGAAGAATATTATTCCATGAACCTTTCAACTCCATTTAAAAAGATCTATGATGCCATGGCATCTAATTATCACTCCTACAGGTTTTTTTTTCCCTTCCAGGAGTTCAAAGCAATTTACATAGTTAACTCAGTTTGACAGAGAAAATCATTTGACAGAATAAAAGAAACTGAGGCATAAAGAAAGTTAAGAATGACACATTTGACCAAAGAAAGTTAAGAATGACACTATTATACAATCAGGGAGGAAGGAATGAAATGTATCACCTAGTGTAGGATTAAGGTGATGAAGTTCAATGATATTCTTCCACTTAAATCACTTAGATCACTTAGATCACTTCGGTGTGATCTTGGAAAATGCCTTAATGTCTCTGAGCCTCATTAATTCTATGTAGAGCTGAATAATCCTCCCTGTTCAGGGTTACTATAAGATATGGGGCCATTGTAATAATATACATTAGAATGTTTACGGAGTTATAAAATGCTGCATTTACAAAACATTGTATTCTTAACTATTCTACTGCAGTTTCTCAAGGAAGATCACTCACTCACCTGGTGCCTGAATCAAGAACTTTGACTGCCTCAATCTTATTGTACAGTACAACTGGATGTACATGTATTTAGACCATATTCCCATTAGGTCCCTGAATGCAGCTGGCATCCCAGCCTTAATATACTGTGTTGAATCTTGAGGATGAAGGTAAATAGGGTTCATGTACATCCTGGAGCAGAGGAGAGAATATGACAGTCCAAGGACTAAGTATAGACAATCACAGAGGAGGACCAAGAATCAGGTTTAAAATAAAATCAATTGCCAGATATCAGAGGCAATTATAAAGGGATAGTTAAGGGAAAGAGCAAGGGGTTGGGATATGAGGGTATCAGTAACAGGTCATAAAAGAGGGCAAAACAAGCTGAAGCAATGTGGTTCCAGATGTGGCCCTGCACAACTCAGAGACCAGGGGATTAATGAATGCTGGCTGCATGACACAGAGATAGTTCAGCCCCATTAAAGGTATCATGTAAGACAGACAATAACTAGACATATTAAAACAAGAGAAGGATGTCCAACTCAGCTTTTTTTTTTCCCAAAGGAGAATGATATGGAGTCTTTCACTATTCATAATTTTATGAAGTTGTTACATTACCAATGTCTAGACTAGAAGAGTGAAAGGGAATAGCATTAATTAAAGTAAAATAAAGATATGGTACCCTTTATGATCTATTTCTTCTGAGGGGAAAAAGGACTTTGCAAATATTGCATATTGGTATATAGTACTATACATTGGTCTTTGTATAATAGTACTTATTAAGTATAGACCTCAGCAAGTACTTTTTAAATTTGTTTAAAACCTGGGGAGCCTGCTTTATTCATTAGGTAGTCCATTCAACATGTGTACTGAGGGTCTACTGTGTGTCAGGTATGCTAAAAAAAGATAAGCCTCAGTTTAAAGCCTTTTAGAGAGACAACTTGGAATGAGTTATTGCAAATAACTCCATAGTGTTGAGTTCTATGTTCAGCTTGTTCTGGGAATATATAAAATAATGCAAGATATCAGAGAAGAACATATTTCTGAGGAAGCTGAAGCTTGGCAAGATTTATAAGAGTACAGTTACTTAAAAATAGGAATACACATCTTAGCCATATAGTTTTAAAACTCTTATTGCTATGGAAACATTTATAACCTTTCTATTACTCAGTAGTAATAAAATAAGCACATAGAAATAATGAAATAGAATAAAGTTAATAGTTTCATTGCTACTATGCTTCACTTCAAATGCAGAAAGTCCTCTAAAAAAGAAGTTTCTACATAGGAATTACTCCAAACTCAAACATATTTATGCACTAAATCAAACTAATATCTGAAAAGAAAAAAATATTCAAAGTAATTATTTTTGAGTGACAATAATAATGCTATTCTGAGGCTCATATGCATAATATGGGATAAAGTAAATGAATAATTAGGAGATATTCTAATTCTATCATGCCTGAGAGCAGGTAAACCAGGATTCACAATATGGGAGAAAAGAGAGAATGTTGTTCTGAAAAGATTACATAAAGAGCATCAAACAGCATGGCCCCCTTATCTGTGGTTGCAGTTTCAGTTACCTGTTATCAACCACAATACAAAAATATGAAATGAACTTTTTTGAGTTCTATGTTCAGCTTGTTCTGGGAATATATAAAATAATGCAAGATATCAGAGAAGAACAGACAAAAAGTTCAGACATAAACTATTCACAATTTTTAAATCATTGACTGTTCAAAGTAGCATGACAAAATAAATCTTATATCATCCCACTCCTTCTCACCTGGGATGCAAATATTCCCTTCATCCAGTCTGTCCACAATATACACACTATCTGCTCATTAGTCTCTTAGTAGCCATCTTGGTTATCACATCAGTTGTCAGAGAAAGAAAGGTGAAGAGAAAAAGATAGGACATATTTACATAACTTTTATTGCAGTAACATTGTTATAATTATTCTGTTACTAGAGGCCCAGTGCATAAAACTCAAGCATGTGTGGGGGGTGTCCCTCAGCCCAATCCAGGACCCCCTGGGGGATGTTGGACTGCTGGTTTAGGCCTAATCCCCGCAGGCCAGGTGGAGGGACCCTACCAGTGTACGAATCTGAGATTCATCAGTTTTTTTATGTTTCCATGCCTATGCATTGAGTGTCTTCCCCCTGGTGGTCAGTGAGTATCAATGTTACTGGTCAAACAGTCTAATGGTTGAATGATTGTTTAGGCTTTTATATGTATAGATTATTGTTATTAATCATTTACTGTGTCCAATTTGTAAGTTAAACTTTACCATAACCATGTCTGATACCTATGTAGTATCCAAAGTATCAGGTCCATGGATGCTTTTGGAATGTATCCCACATAGATTGGGATGACTGCTATGATCCTGGATTTGAATTGTATCAATAGGATTTAGTCTTGAGATATTTTATTCGTACTAGTCCTATAGCAATGAGTACCTGTGTTCTTGATGCAGACATACCTTGAAGACATTGTGGGTTCAGCTTAGACCATCTCAATAAAACAAATAACACAATAAAATGAGTCACAAACTTTTGGTTCACCAGTGTATATAAAAGTTATGTTTAAACTACTAGTATACTGTAGTTTAATAAGTGTGCAATGGCATTCATTATGTCTTAGAAATTCTACATACCTTAATTAAAATACCTTATTGCTTAAAAATGCTATCATCTGAGCCTTTAGTGAGTCTTAATCTTATCACTGGTGGTTTCCACAAACTTACAATTTGTAAAAATTGTATTATCTGTAAAGTGCAATTAATCAAAGTGTCATAAAATGAGGGACTTCTATTAGCCAAAACTGGGTAACTTGATCTCCAGAAAAAGGTAATAATTGCAATTGGTTGAATTTTATCAATATGCTTGAGTTAAAGAACTTCCTTATTATTATAAAACTGTTCATCTTTAAAAAATACAAGAGAACCAATTTGTTAAGAAAACAGATGAATAAAGGAAAAGAATCAAGCATTTATCCTGTTTTTTTCCCCCTATATATATCCTACCACTAGGTAACCTAATTAGCAGATAAGGAGAAAGTTTCTCTCTATTAAAGCATTTCAACTAAAAAATAAATCATAAATTACAGGTTTTAAATATTATAATTTTGCAAACCCAATGCATTAATGGATGTAAACATTGTCCATCAATAAATACTAATGTTACAAAAAGAAAGACTACCAAATACTGTGTCCTATCTGAGGAAAGAGTGGAATGTACCACTGTCATTAGAGGGATCAAATCTGGGTCTGATCAAGCCTCTGGATCTAGTTGCCAATTTGTGGGAAATACAGGAGATCCAGCAATCCACTGAACTGCACTGTAAGTATGAAATCAGAAAATCCCAGACCTTAGAAACTCTACTGCTTAAATGGTATTAATTTTTCAACAGATTCACTGTAAGGAAAGGAAAGAGATGAAGGAAAAATTTTAAAAACACATCATTTTTTTCTAATGTGTAAAACCAAACTATAGGAACAAATACGTGTGATAAAACTAAATAAACTCAAGGAATTAATTGATGATAGTTACCAAGTTGGGGATGAAGCACAGCTCTGGAATAAATGACAAAGTTCTAGTGTTTGTCCTGTGTGGTATTTATAAGGGGGTTTACTGTATAAATAATTCATCTACACTAATAAAAGAGTAAGATGCAAATGGACTGTACCTTTGCCAGGCTCACCAGCCAATCAGGAGTGAGTATACAAATTAACCCAATAGAGATAGCAGGTTAATTTGCATATGCAGGCGCCAAGTGGCTGGGGTGGGGTGGGAAACTAGTGTCATTGCCATGGCGATGACTCAGGTGTTTATCACTGCCCTAGCCACTCCGGGCCTCTGGGCAGTGTGGGAAGGTGGAAAGGCGGCTCTGGGCCTGAATAAAAAGGCAGCTCAGGCCAGAGTGAAGGCAGTGCCAGCAGCCAGGGGAAGGAAGGCCCATTCTTGCATAAATCTTTGTTCATCAGGCCTCTAGTTAATTTATAAAGTTTTTTTTTATCTTTTGTGACTGTATTTCATTTTATAGGCTTAAAATATCAAACTGACATAGCCTATTACCAAAACATGCTATTAAACTTGACCTCATCATTCATTAGTATATGGCTTGTTATTTGCAATTACTCTCATGTTTAGGTGTTTAATGAACATTTTAAATCTCAAATATGTGATAATTTAAAAGTGGGATATGTTAAGATTGCTATAAAGAGCCAGATGATAGACTTCAAAGGTAGAGATACTTTAAGTTGAATGTCTTGAGGAACAGACACATGTTACTTTTATAATGCTACACTTTTTTAATACCCAACCTACTTACTAGTGGAATATTACCTGTGACCAAAACTCATGATTCCCCAGAAAGCCCAGAATATAAATCAGCTCCACCCTTGTGCACAATGCAATCTACTGGTAATAGTTTCCAGGTCCCATCTTCAGGAAACTGAGGGGGAAAACTTTTCACTTTTTCTTTTTCGTTATGTAAAGTGTCTTCAATTGTGATATATTTTATTTATATTTGTTTAGCAAACTCAGCAGTCCTTAGGGCACAAGGCAGAAAACTTCCTTTCAAATAGGTGTTTAATATTTTAATATTACAAGTCATGGCCCTATTTGTTTTATGTATTTTCATTAAATGTTGTTTCTTTGGAATCAGAATATAATTTTATAAGTCAAGCACACCCTATGGTAGTTTTATTGGAAATAGCTCAGGTGGGTGAACTCAGTCACCAAACATATTTACATTAAAGTTGGGAAGCAAAAGCTCAGTGTAACATTATTTTTTATTCCCAAGTGTTTTTGTGAATCAGCAGAATATATTGACAAGCAATGAAATCACTTGCTACAAAGACAGGTGGTGACTTTGGAGATAGCAAAAACACCTTATTTGGTGTATTTCAAAATTATCCCTACTTTTGTGACTGTGCAGATGATAAGCTAATTGGAAGTAAAAGAAGACAGTTCTCATAAGAGAATCCTTAAAATTTCTGCTTTATGTTATTTTGTGTCACCACAGTTTGAAGTTACTTTGTCTCTAAGTTCTATGGTCTTTCATCAGTTAATTAAATAATCTGTTTAATGGTATTAATCTTCCATCTCTTATAGTAACACTAGAGGCCTGATGCATGAAAATTTATTCAAGAGTAGGACTTCCTTTTCCCAGCTGCTGCCATGGCTGCTAGCATAGGCTTCCCTCTGGCACCCAGGACCTGGGCTGGTTTCTCTAGGCCACCTACAAACAACAGGGGCCTGGGCTGGATTCCTTCAAGTCTCAGCTTCATTAGGAAGGACATCCGGACTAATTAGCATAATAAAAGGGTAATATGCTAATTAGACCTAACATCCTTCCTTTTGGACAAAGCTGCAGCAGGCAGGGACCAAGGCAGAGCGGCAGAGGCCCCCAGCTGTGGTGACAGGTGAGGAGCCAGGGCTAAGGCCCTTGCACAAATTTCACACATTGGCTCTCTAGTCCTATATAATAAAGAGGTACTATGCAAATTGAGCATCACTCCAACACACAAGATGGCTGGCCTCATGTGGTCAAAGATGGCCACCCTCATGTGGACACAAGATGGCCACAAGATGGCTGGCAGGGGAGAGCAGTTGTGGGTGATCAAGCCTGAAGGGGAGGGCAGTTAGGGGTGACCAGGCTGGCAGGGTTGCAGTTAGGCATCAATCAGGCTGGCAGGAGAGTGGTTAGGTGGATGATCAGGCTGGCAGGCAAAAGTGGTTAGGGGCAATCAGGCAGACAAGCAGGTGACTGGTTGGTAGCCAGATGTCCTGGATTATGTGAGAGGGATGTCCAACTGACTGTTTAGGCTGGATCCCACTGGGGTCCCAGATTGGAGAGGGTGCAGGCTGGGCTGAGGGACATCCCCTCCCACACACACCATACACACACACACACACACACACACACACACACACACACACACACGTGCATGAATTTTGTGCATTGGGCTTCTAATAGATTATATTTAAATATGTAGAGAATAGTATTTATACATTATGTCAAGTTCATAAATACACCTATTATGTTACTGTATAAGCCAACTAAATTAATAATTTCAGTCATTAGGTTTAGTCAGAAGTAAATAGCTGGTATTTAGACAGATCACTGGATGACAATATTTCATTTGAAATATTTTCCTGCCTTTTTAAAATTTTGGACAGGTATAAGCTGAACCACAATAAAAAAGGCAATGAATACACAAAACCCTTCATCAAATTCCCCTTCCCTTCTCCATTACTTTTGTCCTTTCACTGTTTTCTGGATCATGAATGGATGCCTCCCGATGCCTGGATTTAAGCACATGCTGGACAGCTGTAGCCATAAGAGAGACACCTTTGCTTTTGTTATCATCAAGATCCGAATCTCTGCTCTTAGCACCAAGAAAGCTGATGGTAGATTCCAAAAGAAGAAAATGTTTGTGTTTTCTTTTTTTCATTTTTTGAGTTAATAACAATTAAGATCAGCAATTTCTTATAATTTAAGCAATTTGGGTCCAGGCTGGCTAATGTAAGGTCATCTGAATAATGATTATATTAACCAAGGTTTGTTACTTGAATCAATCTACATTGCTCATTAAGGAATTATAGAGCTCTGATTTCCAAAATCTCTACTAGTTACAAATTTAATAGGTTAGCAGAATTCTACAAACTGAAAATTATTCTCCTTTGTACTTTTCTTCAGGAACTTGATCCTATTCTCTAGGGTTTAGATATTGCATTCTCTTTAGTTGGGATGTCAAGGGGTCAATCTTAATGGCATATGACTATTAATTTCTTTGATCGTTTCTCAAACTCAATAGTTTTAAGATTGCTTTAATCTCATTATTAGCAAATTGCTACTTAGAAAGAAGTTAGGCATTAGACACTGTTTCTCATGCTTTAAAGTCAATTCAGACTGGCTCTCACCACAGGTTAAGCCCTAAGGAAGAAATACAGTTGATCGTTAGGAACTTAAATATTCATTACAAATATATAAATTTCCAATTAGTATGTATTGCTATGACTCTGAAAGGTTTGAGATGAATCAGATAAAACTTGCCAAATATAATAAAGTCAATGAATTTCTTCTAAAGGTATATGAGGTTAATAGTCAACTCAATCTAGTTTTCATACTTATAGAGAAGGGAAATATGATAAAAGTTTTGGTGTATTTGTTGGTTTTGTTGTTATTTTTGTTTTTTTTCTTCCTAAGGAAACTTTCAAATAGTCTAATTTTGAAGAAAAGCTGGGAGAAAAATTCCCACATGAAAGGTAGAGATCTATGTCTAAATACTTGATGGTGGAAAATTTAAATCTAAGTGAGTCTAGTGATTGAAATTACAAGTTTAGTTGTCTTACATAGTAACAATAAATATATATCTGATTTTACCATTATGTATGAATTCTATCCTACCTAATAAAAGAGTAATATACAAATCAACCATCACTCTGCTCCACAAGCCATGCCCATCCACCAATCAGAGCAAGTATGCAAATAAACCCAACCTAGATGGCTACAGCCACAAAGAGCAAGAGGGAGGTGTTTCCCTGGCAATGGAGGAAGCCAAGCTTTCTGCCTGCCCTGGCAGGCCTAGACCTTCACTTAAGGCTACAAAGTTTTAATTATAGAAGGTAAACAAATTCAAACAGAAATGGCTGCTATCACAGAATAAGCAAGAGGCTTAGCTCTGCTCCAGGCTACAAAGTTTCAATTGTAGAAAGTAAATATATCCCAGATACCAGGACCTTTACTTGGGTCACTGGGAGGTGTGTCCATCCTGAAAACCTCCACAGGTCCCTCGCTCAGGACACCCTATGCCCAAGGGAATCCCCAACCTGATCTGGGATACCCTTCAGGGCAAACCAGCTGGCCTCCACCCATGCAACAGGCCTCTAATCCATCTAATAAAAGAGTAATATGCAGATTGACCATCACTCCAACATACAATATGGCTGCCCCTGTGGGTTTAAAGCTCCTGCCCCATGTGGACACAAGATGGCCAGCAGGGGAAGGTAATTGAGAGGGACCAGGCCTGCAAGGGAGGGCAGTTATGCATGATCAGGCAAGTAGGGGAGGGCAGTTGGGAGGGACCAGGTCTGCAATGGAGGGCTGTTGAGGGATCAGGCCTGTAAGGGAAGGCAGTTGAAGGCGATCAACCCTGTAGGGGAGGGAAGTTAGGGGTGACCAGGCCTGCAGAAGAGGGAAGTTGGGGGCAAACAGGCTGGCAGGGGAGCAGTAGACATCAATCAGGCTGGCAGGGGAGCAGTTAGATATCAATCAGCCTGGCAGGCAGAATTGGTTAGGGGCAATCAGGAAGGCAGGCTGGTGAGCAGTTGGGAGCCAGCAGTCCTAGATTGTGAGAGAGATGTCCAACTGCATGTTTAGACCCGATCCCGGTGGGCAGTTGGACATCACTCGAGGGGTCCCAGATTGGAGAGGGTGTAGGCTGGGCTGACAGATAACCCCCATGCCCCTGTGCACGAATATTGTGCACCAGGCCTCTAGTTCTTTTATCTTTTATAAGTTTAATCATATATCATCATGTCTAGGTAAAACTTAAACAAATTACATTAATAATATCAAATAATGGCCTCCTCTCAAGAAGAGTTTCTTCTCTTATTCAGATTTCATCATTATTGTCAAGTGCATATTGAATGTCTCTGATTGGTGGCGAGGGATAGGGTATGGAAGAAGTAAGGTGATCTTTGTAGCTTGAAAAATCACTGTGTGTTTTTTCCTTGGAAAAGTTTACCACTCAGAGTTAAATTATAAACCCAGAGGTTAAATGATTACACTTTTCACCATCAGTTGAAAAACAAATCACACCTCTCTACTTCTTTCTACACTTGTGCAATCAAATTTATGTAGAGAGAAATTAAACATTTCCCTCCTCCCAAATATAGGCACAGCATATATCCCTAATCACAAAGCCATCTATTATGTTATTCCCAGTTCCACCAACAAAAGCATATATTAGTATGTCTACCACTGAGAGTGGTGCCTTCCAATTAGGTGGCATGGCAGGGGGCAAGGGAAAATCAGCATTTTGGCTTCCAGATAGCATCCTTAAGCAAACAGAGATACTCAATATTTAGCATAAGCCAGGAGGAGACTAAAATTGCTTGAAACTTTCCGGAAATGTTTAATTGTGACATTTTTAAATAGATTCCTAAGGGAGTAGTTACCCTTTCTAATCATCTTTGCCACAGAGATCTGCATTTAATACCTTAAAAGACGAAGCAAACTGAACAGGGATAAAGTCTATGAAAATCGGTATGTCATAGTTTACACTCTGCCCTATCCAAATCAATTGATTATATATGATCAACGCCTCACTTGCCCTGTCTGGAAGTTGCAGCTGGTGATTATGTTTTCTGGTATCTAATTTTTGTGGAAAAGAGAAAGATTTCACCTGTGTTTTCATAATGAATACTGTCATTCTATGGACGAGGATAAGATTGAAATTTTGGCATGTGGAGAAGAGATTCAGAAATAGATTGCTGAAGAGGTAATTTTTATGCTTGCTAAAGTTCTTATATAAAGAATTAAAGTGTAAGAATATTCCAATTTCATGGGAAAGAAATAAAACTTAGGATCTCTTTCATATAAGATATACTAAAATTTTATTTATATTTGTATACTATCTGACATCTATAGAAGAAGAAGCAAGGTCTGAAGTACATTCAGGATTGAAATCATAGCTCTGGATTTTGACAGATTACAATTTTTCAGTTTCAATTTTTCCCTTACAACCTGCATGACACACACTACTTGCCTCACTGAATTCACAGGTCCAGATATAAACGAGTATGTGAAAATACTATATAAACATTTAAAGGCCTAAATCCAGAAAAATAATTGTAGAAAATTAATCTTTTAATTTCCCCCCAAATTGATGTTTTATTAGGTAAAATATGTTTTCAAAAAAAAGTTTGAGATTTTGTATAGGTAAGTTATAGACTTACAAGTTATGCTCAATAAGAGGATGCCTTGGGGTGATTATTGGTCACAGGACTTTCACTCTGATAATTACCTGTTTTAGGGACATGATTTCATCCCTAAAACATAATTGCATCATATCTCTCACTTATTTAAAAACTACAGATATCCCGTTATTTATCTGTTCATGTGAAAACTCAAGAGATTACAGACCAGCCAATTAATAATCTATGAATATTTATCCCCTCAACTTCCTATGACAGACAAACACTCAGGAGCTCAATGTAGCAGAGCTTCCTCTCTATCTCACACTGTGCTGCTTCCTGCTTCCTGTGAGAAACACTTTCTATTCACCCACTTGGTGCTTCTTTCATTTTTTTTAACTACATAGAGATGAGTTTTTCAGTGCTGTGCAATAATTTGGAATCATCTTGCTCTATATCCCGTTTTACAATATGAATATTTGACAAACTGGAGCACAGACCCACATTAGAGGCCTATGTTTAAATACCAATTCCAAGCTTATTAGCTGGGAGAACATGGGCACGCTCAAAGTCTGCTTATCTTTATCAGAATTAAAAAAAAAAACTTCTTTAAAAATTGTCTTGAAAATTTAAACAGTTATTATATAGAAAGCACTGAGCAGAGTGCCTGCTACATGAAAAATTTTCAATAATTGTTGACTTCAGCTACGCTTATGATTATTACTGTTCCACGTTTTCTCACATGATGCTTTTTTTCTGTTTCATGTACATTTCTTTCAAGTTTCTTGTCTATTATGTCTGGGACTTCTTGGGTGATTTCCTTGTTCTCCATGTGGGAGGCAGAATAATATTCCCCCCCCCCCAAAGTTGTCCATATCTAAATCCTGGAATTTGGGGATATGTTGGGTTACATGCAAAAGGGGAATTAAAGTTGTACATGTAATTAGGTTCCTCATCAGTTGGCCTTAAAGTAGAGAGGTTCTCCTGGAAGGAGTCAGAGAGATGTGGCACTGCTGGCTCTGAGGATGGAGCAAGGGGGCTGTGAGATGACTATTGGAGGCAGTCTCTGGAAACTGGAAAAACAAGAGATAATGGACTCTTCTCTTAGAGCTTCCAGAAAAGAATGTAACTTCACCAACAACTTGATTTTAGTTCAGAGAGACCTAGGTTGAACTATCCTACAGAACTGTAGAATAATGTTTATTGTGTAAGCCCCTACATTGGTGGTAATTTGTAGCGGTAGCAAAAGAAAACCAATGCACCCGTTCTTCACAGTAGTACTCAGCATGGTGCCGGCACAGCACATAGTAGGTGATCAGTAAGTGCATGTTTATTAAAACCTCACCCTGATGCTTCTTCTTTGTCATGATAAAAGAAAACAAGTATTAGAGTGAAAAGGACAAGCTCTTTGTACAGCTCTTGGATTTGTAGAAAGCAGCGATCCTGACTGCCAGTGTAATGTGATCATTGAATTATTAAAGGACAGTATTAGTCAAAAGGACACAAGCTTTGGAGTCACCCAGATCGGGGCTGGAACCCCAGGTTTACTTCTTAATGCCTGTGTGTCCCATTAGGATTGGAGCCTACTTTGTTGTATTCCATGTAGCAGTTGCATTGCCTCTTGCTTCCACCCACCTAACATTGTAACGTCCCCAAAGCTCTTCACGATTTCCAGTGGACTATGATCTCTGTCTCCCAAGCTACCATATTCCTTTACCCAGAGGTCAGAGGAAGTTGTGGTTGGGCATTGGTCGATATTATACTACCATGTTCCTGTCGGGGAAGAGTCCTGTCAACAGGGGAGGGAAGCCCAACCAGCTGAAATATTATCCGGCCTTCCTACCCAGGAGTTGAACCCATCAGGTCCCAGATGCTGGCAAACATCCTCCACAAATGGCCACAGCAGCTAATTAGTAGCCCTGACTCAGATTCGCATGACAGGAGAAAATTATGAAACTCATTTTAGCACCAGTTCCTGGATTTCATCTCTGATGGTAGTAATATCAGGTGCCTGGGAGGTCCAAGATGCAGGCATCAGCACCGAGTATGCAACCATTTAAACTCACCAGGGGTAGCAGGCACCCTGCGTTTGGGGAAGGCTTTAAAGAGACCATGAAGAATAATTGAGATTTCTTTTAGCCTCAGTTTTCTCAGCAGCTAACTGTAATAAAATGGTTTTCCTGCAGGGTCATACTGAGAATTAAAATGATTTATGTTAAGAACCTAACAATGTGCCAAGCACAAGGTTCCTAAATAATAAAAGCTAAGTTTTTAAGTGAAGCTGATACTAATAACTCAAGAGACAGAATCACTACTTTTGTGCCCTTATAAAATGGGCAAAGGAAGTTGTTGAGCTGTGTCATCCACGGAGTGCTTACAAAAAGCAGAGTTTATTGGTCTTCTGTACTCACAGGGGCACTTCAGAGCCACACCATGCTGGCAAGCCACTTGGAAACCACCCAACCAGTGGGTGAGATCACTGTGCTTCTTATTACAAGTTATTATCGTTAGATATGCTAGGAGCAAGAGTACCCATCGTCATATATCCCTGGATTCTGCTAATGTGTGAAACTACTGAACTATGACAGCATAATATAAAAACCAGGAGCAAATTCTCAAGAAAAAGTGATTATATTTTTAAACGTATATAAATAAGCAGAGAAATAGTTCCACTATGGTGTACATGGTACAGGGAGTAAAACAAAACACTTTAATCCATATGGCTACTGTCTTAAATCATCAAAAAATAATTAAAACAAGTGAAACCAAAGCAGGCTACAACCACAAATAAGCCCAAATTTAATGAGTTGTGGAAAATGCAATAAACTAAATAAATCACATATTACTACTAATTAATGGGCTGTAAAAGACTTCCAGGTGGTTTAGGCAAATAATTTTTACTGTATATTTTAAAGGAAAGTTTTGGTAATTATGAGATAAATGTAATTTATCTTAATGACTTTAATATTCTGATGTTATCTTTCATTATAAATAAAAAATTTAGATTACTTACATATGTACTTCTCAATTTCTTCTATAAAATTATATTCACACAACATTTTTCAATTATTTTATATCAGAATGTATTTATTTTGAGATGCAAATATTGTTATATTTATACACTTATAAATAAAAGTATTTCCTCCTGGTAAAATAAAATAATTTGATTAGGGGTTACACTATTATAATTTTCATATTATGTATATCTCATAAATACATAGAGAATTTATATAAATTCTTGCAGTATCTTACATTCTTTTGTAAAAACCAATATATATTTATTATGTCCCATTGACAGTTTTTCATTTTTAAAGATTTAAAGATTTTGTCTCAACCTTTCCAGCACTTACACTCTTGTAGTGGAGACATATAATATAGTATAGAAAAATTCCAATAATACATACACTACTATAGTATAGAGGGCAAAAATATACAGATAGCAGAGAGGGTATGAAAGTAAAGGTGACATTTAAAACAACCTTGAATAAATAAAAGTTCTCAAGACAGAAATGATAGAAGATGCCTATTACAATATCTAGCACACAATTGGTGTTTTGCTAAAATTTTTTTTTATGATAGACCAGTAGAGGCAACTGATTGCTCTTTCTGGAACAGATATTTTCTTATTAATTTCAAGCACATTTATTATATGCTAATGATTGTGTTTATTTTTAAGGGTTCACAAATATTATTGCAATATTTAAATCATTTATGTCTCTTAGTAAAGACAAATAATAGTTGTGGTACATGAAACTGCCTTAAGAGTGTAGAGGTTCACATGTCCATATGATAAACACAGGAAAGATTTTATTCCCCTTTTTCATCAATTTGTTAATGTATTGATATGATAATTTCTGAAAGCTTTGAGGTAGTTTCATTATGGCATATATTAGAGGAAAATAAGTAATTTTTTAAATTAATTAGTTGGAGCATTCAGTGCAGGCCTCTTTGAGGAAAATAACATCAGAGCTGAAAAAAAGGGAGACTCCATAAGATCTGAGAAGAGGGCATTCGGGCAGCCAAGATAACAAGACCCTAATGGGGCAAGTGGCCCTGTGACATCAAGAAAAGCCTGTGTAGCCCTGACTGGTGTGGCTCATTCGGTTGAGCTTTGTCCCATGCACCCAAAGGTCACCAGTTCCATTCTGGTCAGGGCACATGTCTGGGTTGCAGGTTTGAATTCCAGGAGGGGCATGGAGGAGACAGGAGATCAATGGTCCTCTCTCATTGATACTTCTGTCTTCCTCTCCCTTACTCTGTGTCTCTAAAAATCAATAAAAACATTTTTTAAAGAAAAACCTATTATAATTAGAGTATAATATCAGGTGGGACCTAAAAGTGATAATATAACCCAAGGAGAATGGACAGATGAGTTCAGAAGAGGGGTTAGGATGGAATATTGAATCCCAAAACTTGCAGGGGGGTGGCAAAGAACCAGGGCCAGAAGAGAACAGTTACAGGGACAGGACAGGATCTATTTCATTGTAAGGGCTCCATAAATATCTAATAGAAAGATTTATTTTTCTAGTAAAGGAAACAAGAACATAAATAACCATAATATATTAAAGATGAATATTAAGGTAAAATATTTAAAGTTTATACTATATTACATATCAAACATTTAACTATAGGCACCAGTCACTGTTTCAGGCACTGAGCAAAAATGATCCGTGACCTTATGGATATCATGAAACAGATTCAAAAACCTTTTCCTGTATATTTATTGTAAAGTTGGTATTTAACATTATCCTTATTTACAGATGAGAGCGTTTTTAATTTTCCTGCTAACAGCTTGTATTAGCACCCAGATTTTTAGACTTCACGTCACATAAATGAGTACAAAGAATTTGTCATTACAGAGATGTCATGTTTTTTCTAGGGCAAATCAGGAAAAACATTATGAAAAACATAGCATGTGGTTTATAACTTGAAGAAGAGGTGAGATGTCAATAGCCATAGAAATAAGAAGGCACTCTAGGTCAGCATATCTGTACGAAGTAGACCGAAAAAGAAGTACTAAAGGCTGACTGCAATAAATAACAATTGCGAATCAAAAGCGAGGAAGATGAAGTCTGGAAAGGCTGGTTGAGTACAGTGTGGAGGTCCTTAATTTTTATTAGTCTCCAGTGGAACAGGATGGTTTTCAGCAGATGGGAGTCTTGATGAGAATTGAGAAATAGGGACACCAGAGGTGGTGTGAGATGATACTGATGACAAAACCATCCTGGAAGCTATCACAATAGTCCAGGTAAGACATTCATTAAATCCTTCAACTTGGAAGGAGGACTGCACTTCAGTAAGGAAAGGATGGCTGTGTGACAATTACTTGCAAATTGGGTGAATATGGAGCAGTAATGCAGGATAATGAGGAGGGCAATCAGAGATGATCCCAAGTTTTCTAGTTTGACATTATTAGTACAATTTACAAAAGACAAATGTAGGAACCTCAGAGGTTTTTTTTGTTGTTGTTGTTGTTGTTGTTGTTTTTATAGAATAGAAAATGACAGAATTGTGGTGCTGAAGAAGATATTTAACAAGCATCATGGCACTGAATATTAGAAATAAAATCAGATAAATACAAGGATTAACATTGTCTAAGACAGTGTATGGAAAAAAGAGAGAATGAGGGAGGAAGGAAGAGAAAGAGAAAGAGTGAGAGCAAGTTGCCCCAAATTTGGAAATACCTATATTAAGTGAAAAAAGAATGGGGACAAAAACTGAATAAGATATGAATTATAAGGGAGGAATGACCTTACAGATTGTGATACAGAAAAGTAAATTCTCTCAAACTGAAGAGGCACATGTAGTGGACATGCTGAGCTAGGGATGCATTAGTTTGAAGAAATCTGAGCATTACAGCAAAGGAAATGCCTGGGTGGCAATAGGTGACTTTGTTAGCTAGTGGATAAATCAAATTACAGCTAACATTTCTATTGAGGCTCTCCACAAAAAAATATAATTTTAGGCAATCATGGATTTTTAGGAAGCCTAAATGGGATAAAGGTGATTTTTTTTTTAAAATTTGGGCATTGTCATGAGAGTATAATTCAAGGAAGAACTAATCTTATGTAATAAAAGTTTGATATGCAAAGTGTCCCCTTTACCAGGAACTGGACCAGGAGGACAACCAGGAGTTTGACCAGGGGGCAGGGCCAGCCAGACAGCCACCTGCAGCCCCTCCCCCTGGCAGACCTAACCCACATTTGACAACAACTGACTCCAATCATGGGTGGGGCCAGATGCCAACCAGCCTCAGCCCCTCCCCTGGCCTGCCCTACCACAGATTGGCCCCCTCACCCTAATCAGGGACAGGGACAGCCCACCAACTGACAGGTCTGATCGGCCCCAATTGGACAGGCTGGCCAGACCCCACCCATGCACAAATTTGTGCACTGTGCCTCTGGTCCTTTATATAATGCTGACATTGAAAGCCTATTTCAGGAATAACTAACTGCTCAAGTTAGGTATGGTCAGAATATTTTGCTGTAAAAATTAATTGGGCATAGGAGGAAAAGATGAAACCAGAAGAACACCTATGAATTTCACTGTTAAAACTAAAAGACATTTTAAATTTTTATTTAGTAGAATATAGGGTTTACTATGTGTGCCTTCCTTAAGTTATTATTGTAAACTCCATGATTCATTCACTGCCTAAGTTTTATTTTTTTATTTAAATATATTTTATTGATATTTTACAGAGAGGAAGGGAGAGAGATAGAGAACTAGAAATGTCGATGAGAGAGAAACATCGGCTAGCTGCTTCCTGCACACCCCCTACCGGGGATGTGCCCGCAACCAAGGTACATGCCCTTGACCGGAATCGAACCTGGGACCCTTCAGTCCACAGACCGGTGCTCCACCACTGAGCCAAAACGGCCTCGGCTGCCTAAGTTTTAAAGAGCAAATATTTGTTTCCAGTTTCTTAGCATGTACTAACTTCTTAACATTTGATATACTAACTTCAACTCATTCCTCTAACGGAAGTGCTGTCCTTATATTTAGCCATGCTCTCTTAATTGACAAATGCAGCTTCTTTATTCTTACTCCCTGCAAATTATTTGGCTGAATTAGGTGTTGTTAGAAAGCCTCTGCTCTACTGTTTCCCATGACTCTACTGCTCAGTTTCTTTACCTCCCACTCTGAAAATGCTCCTATGGACTTAGTAGTTCTTCTAAGGAAAGCAACTGTCTTCTTTATCCTATCTCTCTCATTATATTCATCTCCACTTTAATGAAAGAAAAAGCAATTAACGTATTTTCTACTTTACCCCTTACTAGGAGAGAGGTCATAAATAGGATAGATATATTGCCTCAAAAACAACAAAGGGCCCCTAGATAACATAACCCTCAATTTTGTTTCTCCTGCTAATGTTGATTACTAATTTTTTGGATTAATATTTTATAAGAAAGTACTCCAATTTTATGGCCTAGATGGGTATTCAGTCTTTTGAGTGTAATCAAAATCACTTCTTAAGCAAGCACACACATACACACATACAGCCATACATTAACATTTAGAATTTGTCATAATTAAGGCAAATTAATCACCAGGTTGCATGCATGCCTATATTATGCCATTGAGAAAAAAACAGTTTAGGTATTCAATGAGGTATTCGGGGATAAACATTTCTCTCATGAGCTATGATATTGTGTAAGAATGCAATGTTGTGCTGTTTTTCTTTGAGATCCTTTAAAAATTTTTAAATAGAATTCATTGAGGTGACATTGGTTAATAAAATTATACAGGTTTCAGGTGCATAGTTCTATACCACATCATCTCTGTGTGTGTATACTGTGTTCACCAACCCAAGTCTCCTTCCGTGGCCATCTAAGATCTTTTTCAAGCTAATTATTTGAGTCATCTGTCTGGTCTTGTATTCCTCTGATCTTCTCATTTACTAGTGGCTCGCTATATGAAATCTTACTTAAAATTAATAATCACTAATTATTTTCTAAACTAAATAATTTAATATTTAAAATGTTATTATAAAAGAAAAGTAATTACGAAAGTTAAATTATAATAAAGTTTGTATTAAACATGACATTTTTTGTACTTTTATCCCCTAAATTCTTATAAATTTTAAGAATGAACTAGGCCTACAAAGTCAGTATAATCTATGAATAAAGAAAAGCAATTCTGTTTTATAGTTTTATAAGGAGATGATAATTTTTCTCCATGGCAGAGGCCAGGGATAAAAATATCATCTGTTGGAAGATATCATTTTGTGGCAGAGCAATTTCATTGTACTCTAGACAAGGACAAGTATTTCTATTTCAACATAACCATGTAAAAATGAATGTACTGAAATATTTTATTTGTCCTTAGCTAGTTATGCTTAATGTAATTGGTGACATCAAATAAAATCTTCATAATTAAAAATGATATAGAGGTGCCAGGGTTGTAAAGGTAAACAAGATTAACTTGACAGTTAATTTTTATGTTTTATATTTAAATATTCATTTAGTCTTATCTATATGTATGGTGCCATCCAGATTATGTTAAGAAAAAATATGTTATATGTAATTTGATTAATATTTTACATTTTATATTACTAGTACTTCCAAAATATGGTAACTGAAATAATAAAATTGGAATGACACTTAAGGCCACTAATTTTGAAAGTAGACAAATATTTCTTAATACTACTAGCTATTCAATAATTTTAGTTTAGTTATAAATAATAACTATAGCTATAAACCGCAGGTGCTAGGAAATAGTTTGAACTAAAGTAGGATCTGGATAGTCCTA
This sequence comes from Vespertilio murinus, assembly GCA_963924515.1. Taxonomy (NCBI): domain Eukaryota; kingdom Metazoa; phylum Chordata; class Mammalia; order Chiroptera; family Vespertilionidae; genus Vespertilio; species Vespertilio murinus. The sequence goes on from OZ004709.1 coordinate 109,476,183, forward strand.
ATTTCTAAGGCTAGGCCTTCCTCTAGGCTGAATTGAGTTTATTTTGGAAGATCAGCTCTGATAGGCCACATTACAAAGCTGCCATAATCTCCATGTATTTTCTGAGTCAAGTGTGACCTGATGATATTGATAGTTGAATTGCATGATTTCTTTTCATTTAACATTTCTTATCATTAGAGCTATATTGAGTTATCCTGCATATTATTAAAAACCAATATGAAGTCCTCAGCATAATGTAACACAATTTATTTGGGAAAATATTAATATAGTACAGTAAAAGCAGTTGACATGCATGTTCTCTGTGTGGCATTGCTTTGTCATAATCAAGGTGAACATATAAGGTGTAGAGAGAACGCAAACCAAAGAGTAATCTTGTGTGACTGCACTGAAATTAAAACAAAAAATTGTATAAATGTAGCAAATAGATTAAGTACAAATCTTTAATCTGAGCTGTGTGGACATAAGTAAAATATCTTATTTCATCATTTCCATTTTTGATATCAGAATTAGAGGTTGTGAGATAACTCAGTAGAGTCTCATGATCATCTGGGTAATTTAATGCAAAAACTCCACAAACACTAGGGGGATATTATTCCTTTATTTTACTGAGATCTGGGTTTACAGTCAGATAAAACAAGACATGAAATTCAGTTTTCATCAACAACTATATGTCCTTGGCAAGTGAGGTACCTACTTCAGTTTTCTTGGTTTTAATATGTTTAAATATGAATAATACCTAATTTATAGGATTTTGTGACTAAATGTGAGTGTACATGAATAAGCTTACTCCAGTGTCTGGCACATAATAATCACTTAATAAGTCTCAGCAATTGTTGTTAGCATTGTCATTCGATATTGTTAATGTTTATACAAATGAATATAAATACTAATAAATGTCTAAAATTTAAAATAAATTGTTCAAGTTGTTAGGATTATTTTCATTATATTGTTTATGTTCTGAACTAGCCTTGAAATTTTTTAGCTCTAAAAATGTGTGAGTCAACTAAGATAAAATATATTTCGCGAACATTTTAAGAAATAATTTTGGAAACTATCCTTAAAGTACAAAATATAACAATATTAAATGAATAAAAAACTTCTACAGAATGTTGCTATGGGAAAGGATATAGTTTTATTTAGCTATTAAGAGTATTTAAAAAATATCAAGACTAGTAAAATATTGATGACTTTTCAGTCCTTGAGTTCTTTTTAAATATATATATATATATATATATATATATATATATATATATATATTATTGATTTTTTAAAGAGAGGAAGGGAGAGGGATAGAGAGTTAGAAACATCGATGAGAGAGAAACATTAATGAACTGCCTCCTGCACATTCTCTATTGGGGATATGCCCGCAACTAAGGCACATGCCCTTGACCGTAATCGAACCTGGGACCCTTTAGTCTGCAGGCTGATGCTCTGTCCACTGAGCCAAATCAGTTAGGGAAGTTCTTGAGTTCTTTTATTTAAAAAAATATTTTATTGATATTTTACATGGAGGAAGGGATAGAGATAGAGAGCTAGAAACGTCGATGAGAGAGAAACATCGACCAGCTGCCTCTTGTATACCCCCTACCTGGGATGTGCCCGCAACCAATGTACATGCCCTTGACTGGAATCGAACCTGGGACCTTTCAGTCCGCAGACAGATTCTCTAACACTGAGCCAAACCGGTTTCAGCAGTTCTTGAGTTCTTATAATGGTTGTTTAAAAATATACAATAATTGTAAGACTCAGACATTTTGTTTAATAAACATGCTAGTTCCATCTTAGCAATTACATTACTTATTTTAAATGTAATGACTGTTCATAGAATTTCATGTCTTATAATTTAAATAAATCTGTTACAGTTGTGATTTCTTAGGTGGATGATGTATATACTTATGAAAACAGAATTGATATAATGACCTCATTTGATGCTCTTTACTATCAATTTTTTGGTTATTTTGTTGGGACATATGTGATCCTTTTAAAATGTTATCTAATTTTCTGTGAACTACTTAGGGAAGACAATGCTCTAAATTCATCTACTTTTAACTGTTGGAAGGTAAGCACTCTTTTCTTTTTTTCCCTTACAGTGGGCTGAAAAATGTACTGAAACAGAAAACCATTATTTCTGACTCTTTTGACCTGAATTATAGCAGTGGCACTGAGTAGACACCTTAACTGTTGACACCTGAAATAGAATGACATTTCCACGTACATTCTCAAAGAACTTAAGATCAAGGTTTGTTCCTTAGTTGACAACTTCTATCACTATGTCCTGATTCTGTGTTTGCAACCCAATGGAGCTATGGAATGAATTGGAAACTTTCATTTCCACCAAGATCAATAGAGAGATGTTGCTAGAATTCTAGAATGATGTTTAGAAAGAAAAGTCAGCGCTTTCTTCTGTCTGCGTTAAAGGGCATATCAAAATTTCTTTTAAACAGGGTATCTTTTCCATATTTCTCTGAGATACCTTAGTTTGCCTCAGACATCTATTATATTATTACATATTAATAAAATGTGTATTAAGATATATTACCAATAACATTCAAAATAACATGTAAATATATTACTACTAAGTTGTAAATGGACATCAATACCTGTTTTGATATTCATATGAATTCTCTCCTTATAGGTATTATTATCCATTTTAAATGTAGTAATAATCTCACTACTCTCTATGTGAAGCTTCATAATTTATGAAATGTCTCTGCATAAATTTTCTTATACATTTTGATTGTCTTTTGCAGTTGTGAGAGACAAATGTGTGTGTACCTCCTAGGAAATCTTTCTTCTCATAGGTCTCATGGGGAGTCCCATTTTGAAGGCCACGGTGGTGCTGAAGGGCATTCATACATTCACTTACTCATTCTGCTGCAAACATTTTCTGAATGTTGAGTATGGAGTTACATGTTGGCAGTTGGGCATTCATCTAAAACAATAAATGAGGTAAGACACTTGCCCTCAATGAATTCACAGTCTTCCAGAGTCCGCGGTGTGCTCAAACTCAAAATTGGCTCTTGGGAAGCAGAGCTGATTGTCATAAATTGTTGCAATGCAATGTAACGAGAAACAAATATACGAAAGACAGAGAGCAGAGGGAGTTGGTTTTTGAACAGAAGCCCAGCAGATACAGAGACCATCACAAGCACATATATGTTATCCCATACAAGAATAAAATGCTTTGAGGACTATATATAGTTTATTAAAGCTTGAGTATTAGAGACAAAGCTGAAAACTCAGGCAGAGTTTCAGTGATAAATGGCCTTGAGAACATTTGTAGGAGTTTAGACTTTATTCTGGAATGGAATGGAGGATCTTATTTATTTTAAAAAATATATATATTTTATTGATATTATACAGAGATGAAGGGAGAGAGATAGAGAGCTAGAAACAAAATTATTTTCGTTGCTACTTCATCACTGTAATTTTGCTACTGTTATGAATTGTAATGTAAATATCTGTTTTCTAATGGTATAGATGTGTTGTGTATCATTTGTATAGATACACATTTATAAATCCCTATCTATATCTATCTATCTATCTATCTATCTATCTATCTATCTATCTATCTATCTATCTTCTATCTATCTAATCTATCACCCATTTATACCACCCATATATATGAAGAGTAATGATGTGTTGCACCTGGTATGGAAGTTCAATCAAGGAATAAGAATTCCATGCTGGTTAATACATATTCTGACTTGTCCTTTAAATAAAGGGTTTTTTTATGGAGATAAAGATACTCTGCTAAGGATTATGGAGCAGTGAATTAGTTAAATGGGTATGAGTGATGAGTCATAGGATTTGTATATTCCTTGATATTGATCTTTCTGGGTTGCTTCACACAGTGTGAGTGTAGAACTGCCTTACTCCATTTCTAGAAACTAGTAGAGGAGCCCCGAATTTCCATAAAATCGTATTCAGATTTACTTTAATAAGTAAAATACTTATAAATTTATGTTATGTCATAGAATTAAGGATTTGATAACAATATGCCACAGATTTCAAATTTAATTCACTTATCAGTGGCCTGGTGCATGAAATTCATGCACTAGGAGCAGTCCTTCAGCCCAGCCTGTGCCCTCTCACAGATCAGGAGCCCTGGGGGGATGTTCAACTGATGGGCTTAGGCCCGCTCCCCAGCCATCAGTCATACACTGTAGAGCTGCCACTGAAGTAGGAGAGGCTCCCACCACCACCGCTGGCTCACCAGCCATGAGCCCAGCTTCTGGCTTAGTGGTGCTCCCTGTGTGGAAATGCACTGATCACCAGGATACAGCTCCTGTGTTGAGCACCTGCCCCCTTGTGGTTAGTGTGCATCATAGCGACTGGTCGTTCTGCCAAAACAGCTCTCCAACATCACCGGAGAGATCCAAGATTGTGAGAGGGTGCAGGCCAGGCTGAGGGACCTCACTGGTGGACAATTGGAGCCAGGGAGGGAACTGGGAGGTTGGCTAGCCAGGAAGAGACTGCGGGAGGGCTCCAAGACAGGTCCAGCCTGTCTCAGTCAGTCCCAATCATTCAGATCCCAGCAGCAAGCTAACCTAGTGGTCAGAGCATCTGCCCCCTGGTGATCAGTGCATGTCATAACGAGCATTTGAGCAGCCATAGCATATCATTAGCATATTATGCTTTAATTGGTTGAAAGACCAACTGGACGACTGGATACTTAGCATACTAGGCTTTTATTATATAGGATTATAACTGGTTTCTAAAGCACAAATTTATGTGCTTTTCATTTAAAAATGTGCACTCTTAAAGAATACATACCATTGTTTGTCAAGAGGCCATATATATACAGTTACTATATCTGTATGATTAGAATAATTATCTTTTTAAAGAAAGACAAACCATATTGAGTAATAACTTTGTAAAAAAAAGTTGTTTTGTTTATGGAAATGATGCAAACTAATGTTAACTTATCCTATATAGTAAAGAGCTAATATGGTAATTAGACTGGACAGCCAAACAACCTTCCAGATGTCCTTCTGATGACCTTCCAGAGGAAGCCAGGGCTGCACGGGCCAGCTGAGGCAACCGGGGCTGCAAAAGTTGAGCCCTTTGCATGAATTTTGTGCATCGGCCTCTAGTTTTGCAATAAAATTGGATATTTTTACAAATAATGAAATCATCCATGCCAAAGTGACTTTCTCAAGTTAATTAATTTTCAAATGCTTCAATGGAGCTATTATGTATAAAGCCTCAGAGTAATAAAGTAAAGCTTTGGATATTTTGTGGAATTAGCAATTATTCAAATAATTTCCATGGATGTTAAATGCTAGCAAAATGTCCTTTTAAAATCTAAGAACAATATTACTTTAGGAGAAAAAGTTATGAAAAAGCCAGAGAAGTAATTTTTGAGTTTTGTATAAAAATGAAAGGTTAAATAAAAGGGTTTAAATACAAAGTCTATAAAAATCATATAATCTCTCTAAGAGTTAAGGAGGTTATTTTAATCAACTGCTTAAGGAAACTAAGGAAATAGTCTGAATAGAAATAATCTAAATGCCCTGAAAAGCAATATGTTTGAGTTTAGATATGAACTATCAGTTTACCGGGGATGGCATATAAAGTTATTTTTGAAGCAAGAGGCAGCATAAGGAGATTTTATTCTTGATTCATTTTATGTTTGACTTGCTGGTATGAATTATTTCTAAAAATCCAAACTTTGGAGAGACTGTTATGAGCTTTGGATTTCTGAAGGATGTTTAAGAATGTGTAGTGTCACATTATCAATTCCAAATTCTCATCAGCATGGTAATAAGTTAATCTAGTGACAAATTTTTAAATGATGTATCCTTGCTTGTCACTGAAGAGAAATCATTATATTAGGTGAGGAAATTATCCTTATGATGAATATAAGCTGCAAGAATAAAACATACTTTGTGAAAAAAAAATCTTATTGATAACCAGTAACAATCATCTCTAGCAATAATACGCCAACTTTGTGTTTATTTATGCCTTTCTTTCTGAACTTAAAAAACAGTTCACAGACATGGCTTACCCACCTCATTAATTTTTATTATGCCCCAATGAGGTATGTATTTATTAATGCAAAAGTACATTATTAACATTGACTGAGCTGAGGCATGCTTATAAGTATTCATTTAAGTAAAAGATCCTCATGGATAGACATATGAGGGGTAAGTTAAAAGGGGAAGAGGAACCAGCATTCAGCAGCTGCTCAAATCCATTAGCTGCTTAGATCAAAATTTAGAAAAGGATTTATAAATGAATGCAGTGAATAGCTTCATGATTAAATTCTAGTTATACTTAAAGAATTGGTTTGGTTTTATCTCAGGCTAATTAAACTTGCTATTGAAGTGATGTAGGGATGTTGTTATGATCTCTATATAAAGCCTCAAATGAGAAACTTCTATGACAATTAAATGTCAAGAAAAGATTTTCTTCTCTTCAGAAACTTGGGAAAAATTAGAGTCCTTTAAATGTTCGTATTTTTCCTTTTATTCTGACCACTGGATAGCTAAATAGTATTTATGTTTAGGCCACAATAATTATGAGACATCATGGCCCACACCATCTTGACCTCTTACTAAGAAAAGCATTTTTTTTCTTGGTACTGTATTTACTTATTTACATACTAGAGGCCCGGTGCATGAAAATCCATGCACTAGAGGGTTGGGGGGTTCCCTCAGCCCAGCCTGCCCCCTCTCACAGTACAGGGGCAAGAGGCGACCAGTGATCAGGGGAAGGTGACACCCCACCACAGCTCTGCTGCTGCCACTGCTGGCAGCACAAGCCTCAGCTGGCCCTGGTTACCTGAGCCTCAGGCAGCCCTAGGCATCTGGGCAGCTGACATCCGAGGTTTGCCTGCGCCTCAGCTGACACTGGGAGACTAGGGGGCGGAGGACGGGTCTGGCCACACCATGCAGCTGCTGCTCCTCCCTCGCCCTTTCCCTCTTTATTAGCTTGGACTAGAGGGGTCCCTCAGCCTGGCCTGTGGGATCAGGCTGAAATCAGCTCTCTGACATCCCCTGAGGAGTCCTGTATTGTGAGAGGGCACAGGCCAGGCCAAGAGACCACACTGGTGCACGATTGGGGCCAGGGAAAGATGTGGGAGATTGGCCATCCGGGGATCTAGAGCATGTCCAGCCTGTCTCGGTCAGTCCTGATTGGCCAGACCCTTGCATCAACATAACCTACCAGCCAGAGTGGGCAGTGCACATAATAGCAACTGGTCGACTGGTTAAATGTCTGTCCCATGGTAGTCAGTGCACATCATAGTGACAGGTTAACCAGTCAACTGCCTGCTCCCTGGTAGTCAGTGTCCTTCATAGTGAGCAGTTGAGAGGACTTAGAATATCATTAGCTTATTAAACTTTGGTTGAATAACTGATTGATTGACAGGACACTTAGAATACTAGGCTTTTATTATATAGGATTTATCTATTGTAGTACATAATTTTATATAGCAAGTCATATAATTCATCTTTGGAATGATGTTAAGATAAAATACTATTAAAAACATACATGCTATTTTGCATGTGTTAGTATATTGAGTGAAAAATCAATTGGCAAAAAGACACTAAATTTGTCTTATATTTAACTTAATTTTTACACATACTAGGTATAACTTACTATTGCTAAATCATCAGGAAAAGGTGCCTACACTCACTTTCTTTACCACCATTCTCTTCAAAACCCACAATCTATGACAATATTGTCAGGTTTTGTTTTTTTTTATAATAGCCACAGTAATTTTTGTCTTGTCTCAAATTCATTTAGTTAATCTAACTTTCTAGGTCCTAACCATGTATCATCCAATTATTTTTTAATTATAAGGAAAATATTTATCAAAATAATTAATATGATGTTAAGAAAAAATAACTATATCAGGGTTACTGTAAGTCCCCAAATTCCAGATTTATAAAATGACCTAATTTCCCTTAAAGTCTTACATTGCCATTTGAAAAATTAAGAAAGTGATTTATTTACTAAATTTGAACAATGAGAAGAAAGAAATAATGATTACATACTTATTTTTATTTTTTAAAAATATATTTCATTGATTTTTCACAGAGAGGAAGAGAGAGAGATAGAGAGTTAGAAACATCGATCAGCTGCCACTTGCACACCCCCTACTGGGGATGTGCCCGCAACCAAGGTGCATGCCCTTGACCATAATCGAACCTGGGACCTTTCAGTCCGCAGGCTGACGCTCTATCTACTGAGCCAAACCGGTCCCGGCTACATACTTATTTTTGTTACTACTATTTATTTTTGTTATATCGTGCAGGTATTAATAAGTTAAATATAAAATGGTGTTTGATGAAGAAATAGTTTGTGAATATTGTAATATAATTATAGTTTAAGAGAGGAATTAAAAATTAAATTGAGTATGTCATAAAGTGAATATAATACCTATTTATGTTATAATAGGAAATATTGAATATCATTATAGTTAATAAGGTATATCATCTGTAAAATGAATTTACATTTTATTTTCATAACAACCTACTTTGGTTATGAGGATGAAATGAGTTAATGTATTTTAAAACATCTCCACCACAAAAGCAAGTATTCAATAAATACTGGGCTGGGCAAAAGTAGGTTTATAGTTGTGAGTACTTAAAACTCAGAGTTTATTCTTATATCATTATTTATTAATTATTGTATTATGCTCCATATAAACAATTACAAACCTTCTTTTGCCTACTCTTGTATAAGCTACTAGTATAAATTTAACACTTTTGTAAAAAAAAAAATTTTAAATCTTTTACTATTTTAGTAATGTCATCCTAACCACCACCAGAACTTAACTGAAACAATTTTATATGCACTTATAGCACCTAGATTTTTGTTTCTATAACATTATGAAGTAGCTACATCAAGGCTTGACTTGAGGGGTGGGTAGTGGATCAAGATATAATTAGAAGAAAGCTGGAATATTTTAAAATACATTTCTGGTTAATAAAAGGACAAAATTATTATTAAACTTTTCATTAATATTTATAACTAAACTCTGCTTATTCTTGAGTTATACTTTTACTAGGTGCCCAGTGCAAGGATATGTGCATGGGTGGGGTCCCTCGGCATGACCAGCCATCAGAGCCAATCTGGGCTGTCTCACCAGGTCCCTATTGGGGCGACTGGGCCTGCTGGCTCGGGGAGGGAGGACCATGGTAGGCTGGCCAGTCAGCCCCCCAATCAGGGCTGATGGGGCCAGCCAATGCGGGGAGGGACTAGAGAATGTTGGCCAGTGGGGAGAGACTGTGGGAGGTTGGCTGGCTCTGCTGGCTGTGGGAGCACACTGACCACCAGGGGAGAGCTCCTGAATTGAGCATCTTCCCCCTGCTGGTCAGTGTGTGTCACATCAATCGGTTGCTCCTTGTCTAGTCATGAACTATATGTGCTGGTACCAATGTGCTCACTGCTGCTGGGGGTGAGTATTTGATAGCTGTGACTAGTCTTTGCAGGAATCCTAGGAAGGCACAGTCATACAGACATGTAGGATCTTGACTTTGGGTAGTGAACACACAATACAGATGATGTATTATAGAATTGTACACTTGCAACTTATACAATTTTATTAACCAATGTAACCCCAATAAATTCAATGATAATATTTTTAAAAGGCATGTAAGCTCTTCTAGTAAATATATTTTTTCTCTAAAGCATGTTGAAAACTTCACCTATGTTGCTGCCACTGCTGATTTTGGGAGGAAAATAACCCATTTGATATACATGATACTGTGAATCAGTGTATATGTCTCAGACTGTATAGTGGAAAGAAAAAGGTATAAGCCAGTAATATTTGCATATCATGTTGTCTGAATTTGCTGAAAAGACTCTATTGAACGGAGAAGAAATTAGGAGAATTATTTTGTATTATTAAGTTACTTTTTAAATCCATATTCTAAAAAGTATTAGGTTCTTTGATGCACCCAATAATTATTTTCTAAAATAAAAACAGCATAACTAGGCTATTATCATGGCATGTTTGGTGTATGTAAAGTACCTTTATAAACTCCTTAGCCAAATCTAGTCTGAAAGACAGTATTTTGATTTTTTCTAGGTCCTAGATCTGTTCTCCAAACAGATCCATTATCATTTATTTCTTTCCTTTTGTCCTTCACATTCCCATAGTGGGCTGATTGTACTCTTATTAATTAGAAATAATATGTGATGAAGAGTGTATAGAGAAATCTTAATTATTCCATTCTTTGGGATGTAATTTTAACTTAAAAATCATTTTGTGATGAATTATATAGCCAATATAGTTACATATAAATTATTAACACAAAGATTCATGACTCTCCTATCCATATTTTATAATTTGTAATCCTCAAGAATTTAAATCAAGTAGGATTACTTACTAAGAAATAAAACTAAGATTTTTTTCACCTTGTACTCTATCCTCAGTTTGGTGTAAGCCCTCATCACAAGTAAAACAATTGCAAGAGTTTTAAAATCCATACATTTGGTTAATTAAATATATGATCTATTTTAGAAAATGTATGATCACACACAGTATCTTTTCTCTAATAAAATAATTGGAACAACTGGTTAGGAAGTTCTAGTCAGAATTTGAAATATTAGCATTTCAGAGGCATATCTTTGGTTCACTACCATAAGCAGAAGTTTTATGCTATGCAATTTTATGTCCAGAATATTCTATAGCAAATACAGTAAAAGAACAGAGGCAGAAAGTAGATATTTTAAAAAGCAGACAGAATTAGAAGTGTATTTTTTGCTAGATTTCAAAAGATATTTGAATTCTAAAATTATCCGCTTTCATGAATACATTTTTTTTTCCTTTCTCCCAGGCTAAAAGGTTGTGTATTTTAAGAGGACAGCCTTAGCTGGGCTGCTCTGTTGGTTAGAGCATTGTCTGAATATGCCAAGTTTTCAGATTTGATCCCTGGTTAAGGCACATACAGAATTAACCAATGAATTCATAAATAAGTGGAACAATAAATCAAACAGTCTCTCTCTTGCTCTCTTGCTCTCTCTTGTGTCTCTCCCTAAAATAAATTTTAAAAATTTGAAGAGGGCCAAAACCGGTTTGGCTCAGTGGTAGAGCGTCGGTCTGTCGACTAGAGGGTCCCGGGTTCGATTTAGGTCAAGGGCATGTACATTGGTTGCGGGCACATCCCCAGTAGGGGGTGTGCAAGAGGCAGCTGGTTGATGTTTCTCTCTCATCGACATTTCTAGCTCTCTCTCTCTCTCCCTTCCTCTCTGTAAAAAAATATCAATAAAATGTATAAATTTTTTTTAAAAAATTTGAAGAGAGCAAAAATTTTGGGGAATTTCAAAATCCCTCAGGAGGAAAGGCATTGTTTTTCTAGTTCTGATCCTTACCAAGATTTTTCTACTGTTTTAAAATTGGAGATTTCATGCTTTTGCATAACTAAACTTGGAAATTAAATTTATACACATAGGAAAAAAGCACACCAACTTTACTCACAGGCAAACTGAAGTATGGCCTCTCTGCTGAGAATACTTCCCAAAGTGTTGGCTGCTAGACACTGGTAATGGCCAGAGTCTCTTGCTTCACTCGGATTGCTTATAATGAAGGTCCCGTCGATCAAACTGTAGCGATAATCACTTTCCAAATCAATTTCTGTCCCATTTCGAAGCCATCTAAGGAAAAATCAGAAGACAAATTGTGAAAATGACTGGAGTCATTATAATACTCCCTGGGAGTGTCAGAATTTCATTGAAGGGAATTTGTAAGACTTAAGAAAAATAAGTAACAGTGAATTTCTACCTGTAATTGGGGACTGGATTGCCACGAACTTCACAATTCAGTGCTACTTTCTTTTCATCAGAATCAGTTGGGAAAATTATATCATCTGGTTCTTGCACAAACACTGGCCCATAGTCCACACTTTCTGTAAGGACGAAGATAGATACATTTTAAAATTTCTTGAAATATCAAGACATGGTTTTTTTAAATTATTATTAATTATGTTCACATTCAAAATTCTTGCTTTTTTCTTGTACTCAAAGGCATGTTACCAAAAGAAAGGGTTAGCTATGAAATTATATTGTTTTAGTATATTGTAGAGATTTAAATAGATTTTTTTGTAGTTGACTAAGAATTCTCATAAAAATAGGATATATATATATATATATATATATATATATATATATATATATAATGGAAAACAAGCATTTCAAACATTACTTTTGTATATTTTAAAATACTTTGGTTTAAATTCCAGTACCATCATTTTCTAGCCTTGAGCTAACTACTTTTATCTTTTGCTGCTCGAATTATTAATTATCCTACATAATAAAAGGGTAATATGCAAAGCAACTGAATGGCTGGATGACCAGTCCCTATGATGCACACTGACCAAGCTGCCCCCTGGTGGTCAGTGTGCTCCCACAGGGGAGGGGTTCTCAGCTAGAAGTTCTGAGCTGGGCTCACAGGTGGGGAGCACAGCAGTGGTGGGCCTCCACAGTAGAGCTACGGACGTCTGACAACTTAGGCCTGATTTGGACATCCCCTGAGGGTTCCCAGACAGAGAGAGGGTGCAGGCCGGGCTGAGGCACTCCCCTGCCCCTAGTGCATGAATGTTGTGCACTGAGCATCTAGTAGATAATAATGTCTCCTTATAGTGTCATAATGAGGATCAATGGATATTAACACTTATAAATAAATACATAGTAAATCATAAGTACTCAATAAATGTATATGATGCAATATGGTATGTCATACAACAACCATGTGGCTAGACTAACCTCCTCCCTACCCCCATTTTATAGATGACAAAAATGAGGCTGAAGTAAATTAACTGAATGTATATAGCAAATACATGATGAACCTGGAATACAAATCCAGGACTATTGGTATCTAGAACCTAATTACCACTATTATAATTTACAAAGCACGTTTATATTATTTAATTCACTGAGCTGAGCATTATAATTATTTCTAATTCAAAGATAAAAATTCTGAGGTTCTGAGAGACTTCTGCGAAATTAACTACAGACTAAATGGTTGATTTTAACTAAGGTTCTTTGCTGTCAAATCTTATGTTCTGAAAAATGTCAAAACAGACAAGAGGAATAAAAGTTTATCATTCTGGAGAATAGCAGAGGGGAAAGACTTGCTAAATTATGGACTGAAAAACAAGTGACTAGTATGAATAACATTCATTCTATCATGACTGTCCATACTCTGTATCTCTTTGTTATTCATCATCAACTCCAAAAGCATCTTAGCGTGCACTTTCTCATCCTTTCTCTCTCTCATTTTTCTCTTAGAAATAAAGTTGATTGTAAGCTGCCGAAACCGGTTTGGCTCAGTGGATAGAGTGTCGGCCTGCAGACTGAAAGGTCCCAGGTTCGATTCGGGTCAAGGGCATGTACCTTGGTTGTGGGCACATCCCCAGTAGGGGTGTGCAAGAGGCAGCTGATCCATGATTCTCTCTCATTGATGTATCTGGCTTTCTATCCCTCTCCCTTCCTCTCTGTAAAAAAAAAAATCAATAAAAAATATATTTTTTTAAAAGTTGATTGTAAGGGGTAAAAAGTATGTGTCTAGGTAGAGTGCACCAATTCCCAGAAAAGAGTAATCAATGATGATACTATCTCTGAGAATATTATTGATTTATCTGTAATAATAAAAGGGTAATATGCTAATTAGATGGGACATCTTCTGGACGTCATTCCGAATGTCCTTCCAGATAAAGCCAGGGCCAGAGGGAAGCCAGCTGGGTCCTGGGTGTCTGTGGGCAGCCCAAGGGAAGCCAGCCCAGGTCCCAGGCCTCTGGCAGCAGCCATCAGAAGGAAGTAGCCCAGGTTCCAGGTGCCAGGAAGCCAGTGCTGGCAGCTGGGGAAATGAAGGCCTACTCTTGCATGAAGTTTTGTGCATAAGGCCTCTACTTCTTCTATAATCATGAGTGAGTCCATCTATTGATAAAGATAATACATTTATTGCTTAAAGCAATGTCTTTACACTTTGCAATTTTAGCTTGATGGATCTGTAACTTAAGTAGATAGACTTCAAAACTTACATGATGGTAAATCAACACAAAGATCATGATAATCAATAAATCAAAATCTTTACTTAACATGGTAGAAATCTTTCAGATAGTTGTGTAACAGGCAGATGCCCTCACACATCATGTTAATTTTCCATCAGGCTAATGTTTTTGAGTGTGTTTTTCCTTGAACTGACTTTTAATGAACAGACTACAAATATTTGTAGATGGCTGAACTTAAGAAAAATGCTAGTGGTTATTATCTGTGAAATATTGGATTCTATGTCAAGTGTCTTCTTCAGAAGAGGATTGTTTCAGTTTTGAAATGATCTTAGTTTCTCTGCTACAAAAAATGAGGAAATAAGCATCCTATTTCTCACTTCCCCCCACTTTATTTCCTAAATTTTCTCAGTTTTGTTTGTTAATCACACTTCACATGGTTTTTTATTCAGAGTTATTACCTATTAGGATATTAAACATTTATTATGTCCTTTCATTATGGGTTTCCATTTCTGCTTCCTATTTTTCCCCCAATTTAAAGATCATATGTGCTATATTCCTTTTTTTATGGTTAAGAATATAAATTTGTTGTCTTTATAACTAAAAGAAACTTGACTGGGTATTAAATTAGGCATTCACTATTAATGACTATAGATATCCTTCCACTCTCTCTCTCTCTGTTCACATTTAATATTACCACGGTGATGACTGAATTCTAGTCTGACTTTCTTAACTCCCTAGGGACTGGAGTTTATGCCTGGATGCCCATAGGCCTTTTTCCTCATCCTTTAATTTCAAGAATTTTGCTAGATATATATTCATGTCATTTTGTGTAGCTTGCAGATTCAAAGAATTTTTTGAAGAACATATATATTTTTTTCCTTTGTTCTGTTCACCTTATATTACCTAGGCATAGCTTGGATTTTAGTCTTATTTATCATCTCTGTAAAAACTTTTATACTTTTATTCTTTTCATTATTCGTTTGAATTTTTTAAATGTGCTTGCTGGGTTCCTATCTTTTCACTGACCTCTATATTTCACTGTTGGTTGCTATGGGCCAATCATTTCAGGGTATGTAAAATCCTATATTTACAAAAATCATGCCTGGTCCACCATCCTCTCTTCCTTCTCTGAGGGAAATATATATATTTCTCCCAAAGGATTTGCACTTATGAAAGTAATAGATCTTCAAATAGTTAACTAAAAGGTAGAAGGTAGACATGTAAGAAATTGAACTTTTCTGTATAGCTTTCTCTTAGTTTTATATCAGAAAAATAAGATAAACTATAGGATCATTCAGATTATTTGGGAAAGATTATCTCAGTTACAGAGGTAAGCCAGGGGCAAGGTTTAGAGGGAATTATATAGAGTGACATATATTGGAGAGATTTAATGAATTGTACTTGTAAATCTAAACAGACATCTATATAAGTATATACCTATAATAATAAAAGTACAATATGAAAATAGACCGAATGACCTAACAGCAGAGCGACCGTCCTAAGGACCTTCTGGACAACCATGCTATGACTCGCATTGACACCAGGCCAGCTAAGGAGGGTGCGATGCAATTGGTCAGGAGTCAGGAAGGGGGCGGGGCACCTGCCATCCCCCATGATCAACCCACAGAGGGAGGCCCAGGCCATCCTCTGCATAGCGATCAATCGCAGAGACCTGGCCAGATGGGCAGGGCCTTCTTTTGTGCAGCAATTGATCCCAGAGCCCCAGCATGGTTGGCAGGGCCTCCTTCTGGGCTGCGATCCATTGCGGAGCCCTGTGATTGATCACCTCAAAGAGGGAGGCCCAGGCTACCTGACCCAAGGCGCTGCGGCAGTGGGCGGGGCTCCCCTCTGTGGGGCAATCCATCTGGCAGCCTTGTGATCGCCCCTAAAAGAGAGGCCCAGACCAGCCAAGTGATCACGCCCCCATCTGTCACCCACAGAGGGAGGCGACCAGTGACTGGGGAGGGGTCAGCACTGCACAGATGACAAGCAGTGGCAGTGGCAGGGGCAGGCCAGCTGCCTGAAGCCAGGGGAAAGAAAGCCCCAATAGGCCCTGACTGCCAGGCAGGCCTAGGGACCCTACCCCAGGTGTCCCAAATTGAGGGAGGGTACAGGCCAGGCTGAGGGACACATTCCCAACCCCCCTCCCCATGCATAAAGTTTGTGCACCAGACCTCCAGTGTGTACACACACACACACACACACACACACACACACACACATCCTATATAATAAAGAGGTAATATGCAAATTGACCCTCACACAAGATGGCCACCCACATGTGGTCAAATATGGCCAACCCAATGTGGTCAAAGATGGCTGCCACATGATGGCCAATAGGGGAGGGTAGTTGTGGGCAACCAGGCCAGCAGAGGAGGGCAATTAGGGGCAACCAGGCTGGCAAGGGAAGGCAGTTGGGGGTGACCAGGCTGGCAGGGGAGAGCAGTTAGGAGCAATCAGGTCAGCAGAGGAGGACAATTGGGGGTTAGCAGGCCAGCAGGGAAGGGCAGTTGGGGGCAATTGGGCCGGGAGTGAAGCAGTTAGGCATTGATCAGGCTGGCAATGGAGAGGTTAAGGGGTGATCAGGCTAGCAGGCAGACAAGCGGTTGGGAGCCAGCAGTCCCAGATTGTGAAAGTGATGTCTAACTGCTGATTTAGGCCTGATCCAGGATCAGGCCTAAAGTGTCAGTCAGACATCCCCCAAGAGGTCCCATGGAGAGGGTGCAGGCTAGGCTGAGGGACAGCCTCCCCCAGTGTACAAATTTCATGCACTAGGCCTCTAATACATTTATACTAGAGGCCCTGTATATTTGCTCAGGGAATTTGTTCAGTCAGAGGGGTCACTCAGCCTGGTTTGTGCCCTCTTGCAGTTCGGGAGCCCTCAGAGGACATGTGTGGTTGACCAGCCTGTCTGCTGGCCGGACTCCTGGTCGAGGGGACAATTTGAACATTAGCCTTTTATTATATAGGATATACAATGAGTGGCCAGACTATTATGTGTTTAGAAATCATAATAATATGGCCTCTCAGTGTATACATTATTTGTCAATATGACCAAAAATGGATATAATTTTGATTCATTCACATTATATAACTATTGGTATGTTGGCTGTTGTAATTTTTTTTACTTGAAAATCTAAGGGAAAAGAGGTCAGTGCCTTTGACTAAATAGTCAGGTATTGCATGTTTTAATAATTCTTCTGGCACATGGGTTAAAAATTGCTGGACTAGAGCAATAAACAATGACTGTGTGAAGTTAGCTTGGTGTTGGCAATAGTCTTCCACGAGATTCCTGAACAGCAAGATAAAGCTCTCCTCTACAAGGATGAGTCTGGGCTGATCTGCCTTTATCCCAGTGGAGTTTCTCAGAGCACTGTTATGTGTTTTATTTATGGAGACAATGATTTCCCTTGTCGAGTCCTGTCCTGGGATCAAGCTGATATCTCACCCTCTCTAATCCCTTTTGAAATTATTGCCACTTATTGATAGGCTACCCAGATACTAACTTTCCTCCTGCCAAGACGATTTAGGTATCATCTAATCTGAGACTCCTACAGCTAGTACAGCTAGGGAAGCCTTCTTGATGTTGGATCATGTTTTCTGTTGTTCCCTCTATCCTGGCCAGAGATTATCATGTCTCCCCATATTCTAAACTTGCCTTTCAGACTTACATCCCTTTTAAACAATTATATCTGTGCCTATTTTTCTCAAAAATTAGGTCTAATGCCAGATCCCAACCCTCTCCACCTGCTGGTTAGCTCTAGCTTATGGTCTCACTAACTTACGTATATAATGTGACCTATGTGTATCAGTAGTGTAATCTAGAGGAAATATTAGCCTATTATGTCCCATACAGTCATATGAAATGCACTTTTAATGATCATTAATATATTTTATGTGAGAATTTCCAGAAATTTTGAAATGTTTAACTAGAAATTGCACTATAATGACACTCACAGTTACTGTATAATGTGAGAAAAAAAAGCTATTCACACCATGTGAGCACCTGAGATGAATTCTTAAAGAAAATATCTAACCCTTACTTTAACTTCAAGTTGCCTTTCAAAGTAGAAATTAAGATTCTCTCTAAAAGTCAAACAAGTATAAACTGTCATTATGAAACTTTGAAGGAGTCCTAAGAATTAAAGCATTATTTATTAAAAAGCATTATGATAAATCTTTTATGGATACTGGCATTATGTTTCACGCACAATATAACTTCAGTGTTTAATAGATTTTTTGTCATTTTCCTAATGTAGCCATAAAAGAGAGGTCAGATGATTCAGAGAGGCTGTCATTTATGAGAAAGATAAAAGGATATCATTCAGACGATGACGAACCACTCAGCCCCCTGTCAACAGAGGGAGAGCACTGCATTTCATTTGTAACACAAGATACACAGGTTAGGTGAGAAATACGTAGGCAAATAATCTATCATAGTGTAGAAGTTCAACCTAAATTCAGACTTCAAATTCCTCCAATAGACGCCTCTTTATTTATCTCTGTTTATGAAGCTCCTAGTTAGCTTGCACTGCTTTCGGACTGAACAAGGAATATATAGCATGGCCTTTGCTCAAATGGAATACAGTTAAACTGCAAAAAAATAGCATACTAATATAAAATAATAAGGATAGCTCTAAACATTAAGAATACAAATATAAAATAAAATTACGAAGTTTAAATAAATGGTCATGAATTTGTAAGTTTTTTATTAGAATAGGGTCTCGTTTTAAACTGAGAGAAATTGGAGTAATCTGATTTAAGTAGGAATATCTCATCTCAGTGAAATACCCTTTTCCCATCCAGAGAGAATTCTTATGCTCATGACGGATCATTTAAGTTTTGCATTTGGTTATCCAAAAACAATTTACCAAGAAAAGGTTATTTTGAAGAAACACAGAAAATTGTCAACACAGAGTTCACGTCAAGTTTGAGGCCATCACTCAGAAGCTTCGTCCAATCTGGAAATGAGCTACATTAACAGTGAAATGCAGCCAGAGGTACGGAGGCTATGAGGTAACAAATTTGGTAGGTGGCAGGAATCTCCCAAATGTCAGAAGCTAGTGATGGAAACTCCTAAGGGTGGGCAGACTCAGTGTGTCATGTAAATTGCAAGTTGTGCTTATCATTGAGGAGATAAAGATATCCAAAATTAATATGCTTACCCTTAGTAAAAAATAATTCAGCTCAACTGCTTCTAAAAACCACTTTTTTTCATACCTGAGGTAGGGTTTGTAGTCTCTGAAACTCCCCTAGTAGAAGTCTAAACGTTCTAGTCGGAATCCCTCCTAATTCAGAATTCCTCTATGAAAAGAAGATTAAACATGTAAACCTAACCATCTCATCATAAAGAGAAGGAGATGCACCCTCTACTTGATTAAGTTTATTCATACTAAAATCACTACAACATAAAGGGATTAAAAATTAGAAACCACTTGAAGTCCATCAGAAGAGAAATGGATTCATTGAAAAGTAGAATTTATGAATCCATTTCTCTTCTGATGGACTTCAAGTTGTTTCTAATTTTTAAAAATTAAATACATTGCAGTAAACGTACTTTCATATTTCTTTGTGCATGTGTGAGCAAGTTTCTCCATGTTGTATACACAGAATGGAATTGCTTTCCCAAATTGCTCTACAAACGGGATTTTTACATTTCTTAGGAAAACCTTAGCTCTACCTGGGGTACTTCTGGGCTTAATTCTGAGCAGGAGTGGGATGGCTTTGTATTCAGGCTCTGTTAGTTTTCTCATTTTTCACGAGAGCATGTCAACCCCAGCTTTACTCTCTATTAAGGCTAAAGGGAATTGCCTGACGAAAGCCATATGTCAAGCTCTTGTCAGAGAGAACAAACTCAAAGCCACAGCTAGCCAAGATCTATCAAAGGCTCAGATGAGAAAACAATAGTTATGAAAGATTACTTGAAAAAAATATTCAGACTGTTTATTCTTCCTGGTACTCTAAATGGAGGTTAATCTAGAGCAACAGATGACTTAAAGTATATCAAACTGGTTTCCAGCCTAGAACCGTGACACTCAAGTATGGTCCACAGACCAGCAGTGTCACCATCCATGGGAGCATTTTATAAATGCCGATTACTTGGCCCTACTTCTGATCTGTTGGACAAAGTTCTACTTTAACAATATTTCCAAGTGATTCTATGTACATTAAAGATTAAGAAGCACATTTTTAGATAATGACTTATCACTTTGTTGATATTTGGGTTTCATCTGCCTTTACTGAAGCAGATGGAATTCACTGTTATAGAGCCAAAAAGAATAATGTTCAGATCACTGGCCTTTATATCAATTAATTATTAATAAGGACTCTCCAGAAAAATTTATCTGATTTTCATGTCAGCAGTAGCTGTGCTTCTACTCAATTAGTATTTCATTTTAATCCTTGAAAAATGGGAAATATGTAACTGTTTCTTTGACTGCTAATTCTCCAAAGCAGGTATGAATGAACACTTTAAATTAGTCTCAAACCTGGCTCCATTTCACGTTCGAATATTTTTTTGTATAATTTTCATGTGTTTTAATTTATATTTTCTATCTGTATTTTATTTATTGTTGAGAGCTATGCTAACTTACATTTGGAACAAGAGAACAAAGGACTAGGACCAAATTATACAAAAACAAACAAACAAAAAACAAACAAAAAATTGAACCAAAAGAATCTCATAATTCACTTAATACAATCCTGTGTCATTTAAATTGGGGATATGTTCTGAGAAATGTATCAGTAGGCAATTTCATCATTGCACAAATTTCACAGAGTACACTTACACCAACCTAGGTAGCATAGCCTACTACACACCTGGGCTATACGGGATAGCCCAGTGCTCCTAGCATGTGACTACACTGAACACTGAGGCAATGGTATAGGCATTTACCATAAATGAACCTTGTGGGACTGGAAGTCTTACCTTGAGTCCATGAGTGGTGGGTGAATGTGAAAGCTTACCACATTACTGTACACTATTGTTAACTTTATAAACACAATCCCACAAGCCCTCCCCTGTTTCCTGCCAACAAGGTTAGAAGCAGAATATCAAAGCTGTCAACGATGCTCCATGGACAGGGATGTGGGCTGGATTAATTGGAAATACTGAGGAGAAAGGGGCTGGGTAAGGCATAAGTCACCAAGCTAATAACTATTAGGAGGAATGAAAGGCGGCCTGAGGATGGGGAGGAGTAAGAAAACAAGATACAGAGATAAAGGAACACAGTGATTGTCATGGTCATGTGTTTTGGCTACTGCATGCTGGAGCAGTGGTCACATTTAGGGAACTCTGCAGGATTCATTAAAAAAAAATAACAACACAGGGGGTCTATCTAACATTGAGAGAGTGAGTAACCAAGGATTCGATATTTTAAATTTGGAAATTTGTTTTTGTCTCCATTGACCTTATTTGGCATAAATGGCTCTGCCTGGTATTGAATTAATGGAAGAAATAAAATGTACCCATGTTTCACATCATTACAACCTGAAATGATTTCCGAAGTGCAGGGACAGGCTGTCTGCACACCACCACAGAAAGCTTTCACTAAAGCGGCCGTGGCACGTAAATGTGTTAATGCAGCTCCTGGGGACCCGTGTCCTTGTACAGGACCTTAGGTCCTCAACAAAGAACTTACATAATGTCCTCCGGAGACCATCAGACTAAATGTGGGAGGGCTCTGCTCAGACGCTCTGAGTATGTAGCACTTGGGGGACAGACTCTTTTGTGCTAAAACAGGCTGCCCAGCTGAGATATAACCTATGCACTCATAATTGAGGTTCTGTGAGTGAGAGGGAATAAATTGCCAGACCCCACAGATATGGCTCCTGTCAAAGAGGAAAAAAAATTCCTCCAGAACCACATGTGCTTCCATGTCTTACAGTTAATTTAGCATCACTAGAATTTTACAAGACCACTGTCCTGTACATCATCTGACATCAACTGAAATGCTATTAGGAGATGCTTGACCATACATTTTATCTTGTCATCCGTAAAATAAAGATGCCTACAGAACAACAATCACAACATATCTCTCCTGATGAGTATGACATTAGTTAATGAAATCGGATTTTCAAGAGACTATTTTAAAAAATCATTTTTAAGGTTACAATAAAATTGAGAGTTTATAATCAAACTAGTTGCTGTTTCAGCCTCTCACAGGAGTAAGAGTTCTCATGTATCTCCCAACCTCACACATACATATGTTCTTTCATACTCGCTAGAGAAGTACCTTTTTTTAACTTTTACATTTTCCTTATTAAATTATTATCTGTGTACATATCTTACCATTGACCCCTCCCCCACTCCCATACATGCCCTCCCTCCCCAGAGTTTTGTGTCCATTGGTTATACTTATATGCATGCATATAAGTCCTTCGGTTGATCTCTTATCTTCCCCATATCTCCCCCAGATTTCAAGCTGTATTACAAAGCCATTGTTCTCAAAAAAGTCTGGTACTGGCACAAGAACAGACATATAGATCAATGGAATAGAATAGAGAATACAGATATCAAACCATATCACTACGCTCAATTAATATTTGACAAAGGAGGCACGAACATACAACGGAGTCAAGACAGTCTCTTCAATAAATGGTGTTGGGAAAATTGTACAGATGCATGCAAAAGAATGAAACTAGATCACCAACTTACACCATACACAAAAATAAACTCAAAATGGATACAGGGCTTAAACATAAGATGGGAAACCGTAAAAATACTAGAGGCATCACTGACAGCAAAATCTCAAACACATGCCAAAAGAACTTCTTCACTGATACTGCCCCTAGGGCAATGGAAGCTAAAGAGAAAATAAACAAATGAGACTACATCAAAATAAAAAGCTGTTTTTACAGCAAAAGAAACCATCAACAAAACAACAAGAAAGCCCACTGTATGGGAAAACATATTTGCAAATGTTATCACTGACAAAGGTTTAATCTACAACATCTATAGACAACTTATACAACTTAATAAAAGGAAGATAAATGAGCCAATTAAAAAATGGGCAATGGACCTAAATAGAATCTGCTCAAAAGAAGACAGAAGGAGAAGGTCAAGAGGCACAGGAAACCATGCTCAAAGTCACTATTTATCCGAGAGATGCAAATCAAAACAACAATGCTGTACCATCTCACACTTGTCAGAATGGTCAACATCAACAAATCAACAAACTACAGGTGTTGGTGAGGATGCGGAGAAAAAGGTACCCTCATGCACTGCTGGTGGGAATGCAGACTGGTGAAACTACTGCGGAGTACAGTATGGAGCTTCTTCAAAAAACTGAAAATAGAGCAGTACTTTTTAAAAAAACCAAAGTTAAACATATATTTACATATCATGATCATCCAAAGTCTATAGTTTATGTTAAGATTCATTCTTGTTTTTTTAGATTCTTTGGTTTGGACAAATATATAGTGATATATTCATCATTATGATATGACTCAGAATATTTTCACTGACCTAAGAGTCACCTTTGCCTACTCATCTCTGCTCTAAATCCCCATCTCTGGAAACCACTAATATTTTCACTGTAGCCTTTGAAGACTTACTTATTTCACTTAGCAATAAAGGAATTTAAGTTTCCTTTATGTCTCTTCATGGCTTAATAGCTCATTTCTTTTTTAGCACTGAATAATATTCCATTGTCTGGATGTCCCACGGTATTTATCTATTCACCTATTCATCTATAAGAACATCTTGGTGGTTTCCAAGATTTGCAATTAGGAATAAAACTGCTATAAAACATCCACGTGCAGGTTTTTATGTGGAAATGTATTTCAAAATCTTTTGGATAAATACCAAGGAGCATAATTGCTGGGTTATGTTAAGAGTATGTTTAGTTTTATAAGATACTGTCAAACTATCTTCCAGAGTGGCTGTACCGTTTTGTATACCCACCAATAATGTCCCTGTGGATCCATATCCTCACTAGCATTTGGTGCTTGCAGCATTCTGGATCTTGGTCATTCTAATAGGTATATAGTAGTATCTCACTGTTTTAATGTGTATTTCCCTGATGACATATGATGTGATGCTTTGTTTTCCACAATTATTTGTTGTTTGTGTATCTTCTTTGGTGAGGCATCTGTTAAAGTTTTTGGCCCACATTTTTAGCCAGGTTATTATCCTATATTGAGTTTTAAGAGTTGTTTCTATATTTCTAGGTAATAGTCATATATCAGATATATATTTTAAAAATATTTAAAAAAGATAAGTCTGTGGCTTGTCTTCTAATTCTCTTCATATTTTCTTTCACAGAACATGTTATGGAAATTAAAAAAAACTTGCATTAAGTGTAGGTATTTTGAAAAATGAAACATTTTAAAGGAGGTATAACTATGCTTAAATAAATTTTAAATGTGAGCATCATGAGATGATGCTCCACATGGAAACAGTTGGCATAACCATGCCACATGAGTTGGCTTGTGATTGGCACCACAAACTAATTTGACATTTGTGAAGTCTTTCCAGGTAATTCTTGCAAAATGTTTCTTTGAACGTTCAGTCCTTCATCAATCATAATTAAAAGGTAGCCCAAAGTGTATTGGACTTAAAATCAGTAGATAATGTGATCAAAAAATTGACTATACTGCTGTTCAAAAAGAAAGAACAGGCCACAATGGAATAATTCTTGCTAACCAAAATGTAATCATCAAACTAGCTGCTGTTTCAGCCTCTCACAGGAGTGGGATTTCAAAATGAGTCCAACCTAAGAACCAGGTCTGGCATCAGACTGCATTCGATTTGAGCTGGACTGGATCCAACAGGAGACTTTCAAGTGAATATTAAGAGATGGAATGCATTATATAAGAAAATTGACCGTCCGCCTTTTAGCACACCTCCTTATTTTATGTTTACGAATTACAGTCCTAGAAGCAGCAGATATTTGCAAAGGAGAGAGAATCTTGCTGGAGATTTTTGAGTTGCAACAGCCATTGTGAGGAGAAGTTTGGTTAGTTAACATTAAGTGCATTTGAAGGTAAGCATCCCCAAACTGAACCAGCAGAATGAGATCTCTGATTTAATTATTACAAAATGTTGGCAAAAGTTTGCAAAATGTCTCAAAATTCTGAAGAAGTGTCATGAGAAGATCTATAGCAAAGTCTAATAGCAAATTAAAAGGTACCTAACACAATTAAAAGGTACCTAACACAAAAAACTACAAGGCTGATGTATCTTCTACTGCCCCCCTCTAGTCTCCTTTATTCTAGTACTCATTCCAGTGGTTCTGTCTGAACTGCCTTTTCCACGGTGAAAAGACAGTTACCTATTCAAATAAACCCACCCTAAAGCTACATATGGTCCCTCAGGTATCTTTCCCTCCTAGGTAAGAGACCCTGGAATATTTTCAAATATTTCTCCTCAGTCCAGTAATAGAGAAAAGTAACATTTCATGTTGATTGTTGCATTTGGTCCTGATGTCAGCCATGGAGTGTCTCTGTCCAGTTCCTCAAGGATTTGCTCTGTATCCCTTTCCTGGGTCCATAATCAAAACACAACATTGGTGAAGGGACTATGTTTAGTTTGGTTGAAAGCTCTTGTCTCAATAGTAAGTAGACTCAGGACCTTGTTTCTAAGATGCTTGAATGCTGACCAGGACCTCATTGTCCTGCAGGCTTAACAATTAAGCAAGGAGAGGGAAGTGGGTGAGTCAGAGCCCTAGGTGAAGCCAGTTGAATCAAAGAAAAAAAACAAAACAAAATAAAAGGCCACATTAAAGAAAATAAGGTTTCTGTGTGGTTACAAATTTTCCTTTTATAATCTGTAATCTACACACCATCTGGGAGTTCTGGCTTTAGAGCAGTAGCTTTCCATTCCCTCTGGGTGGCGCCGTTCATAAAATAGCCAGTTCTTGGAGTCTAGTATTTGACTGCTAATGCTGTTAGACACTCTTTCTATTCAATAATACTACTTAAGTAAATTCGTGTTATTTATAACTTGATATGAAAGTTTTATAAGTAATCTGAACATAATTAAGGGTGATTAAATTAAATACATATAAGTAGGGTTAAAAGTTCTTAGGTAAACTTTTTAAATAAGTTTCCTAAATATTTTCAGTATTATGAAATTCTAAAGTTTTGCTAAGTTAAATTAGGTGATGGAAATTATATTAAACTAGAGCCCTGATGCACAAGTGGGATCCCTTGGGCTATCGGGGCCATGGGATGTTAGCCAATCAGTCTGACTGGGCCATCAGGGCCAAACAGCCAGGGGAAGGGACTGTGGGAGGTGGGTTGGCTGCAGGAGGTTAGCTGTGGGAGCACACTGACCACCAGCTCCTGCATTGAGCATCTGCCCCCTGGTGGTCAGCGCACATCATAGCGACCAGTCCTGTGGTCCTTCAGTTGCTTGTTTGATCATGTGATATTTATATAATTTCCAAATATATATATATATATATATATATATATATATATATATATAATTTTCAAATAATAAAAAAACACTGAAAAATTAATTACTAAATGTAAGTTTATGTACTTTTGGCTCCTGATTGCAGAAAAATTAAAGATAAACTTGAGTTTATTGGTAACACGTCGTATGCCACACTGAGAAACACTCCGAGAAAGCACATTTCCAAAAATAATAAAAAAGTATTTATAAATTTGCTAAGCCATAGAAAACTAATATAAAAGGCAATTTATTAATGTTTACTTCTTAGATTTTACTAAAACTTAAAGTTTTTAAAGCTTAACAATTCTAATATATGTAATTGACACCATTAGGAATAATAAGAAGGGTGACTATATAGTAAGATGTGGGTTTTTTGCTCAGAAAAATAATAAATGAATTAAGAGGTATTTAATTAAGGGAAATTAGAGTAATTTTATTTAAACTAGAACTTCTGTCTCTGAAGGACAAACTAAATATATACAAAAAGTTGAAGAGAGAAATACAGAATTTTGCCTGTGTAATTAAGATGGCTAAATGAGTGCTAAGAGTTTTTAAAAGCAAAGTGTCATATCAATGGTGTACTTATGTAAGCCCCAAAATTAATTTTCTTTCATCTGCCAAAAGGTTTTCTCTTTTCAAGTAATCTATTGAGAAAGCAGACTGTTTTATCCAAATAACTTTCTGTGTTTTATGTTGTCTGAACTAGGTCTTTGATTACTTAAGAAAACTGAATCTTCTCAATAGTTAGAGCCAACCTTCTGTAATTGTCTTTGAAATCTTTTGATGTCACTTTAGTCAAATAATTAAGTATTACTTCATAATAACTTGTGATCCTATTTAGTCAATTGCTTTAGGATCTTTTTGATATTTTGACAAACTTCATAAGAATCAAATTCTAAATAGTCTTTTTTGACCCCAAACTAACTTTGATATTTTTCAGAGGGTTCAGGGAAAATATCAAAGGATTTGTCTTTCTCCTTATAAAATGGGATATTTTGAACTAATTGGGCTTATTTGATATGTTTAATTACATGGGTAGCATTGTAAAATGAGAAATAATAAGTTTTGTTATATTGTGTTTGTATATGATCTATGAGTTTAGGATATTATGCAAAACTAGAGGCTTGGTGCACAAAATTCATGCATAGTGGGTTGTCCCTCAACCCAAGCTGCACCCTCTCTAATCTGGGACCCCTCAAGCGATGCCTGACTGCCCGTTTAGGTCCAATCCCAGTTGGACATTCCCTTCACAATCCAGGACTGCAGGCTCTCATCCACTCACCTGCCTGCCTGCCTGATTGCCCCTAACTGCTTCTGCCTGCTAGCCTGATCACTCCCTAAACACTCCCCTACCATCCTGATTACCCCTAATTGCCCTCCCCTGCCAGCTCGGTCACCCCTAACTACCCTCCCCTGGCAGCCTGGTCACCCCTAACTGCTCTCCCTTGCCAACATGCTCACCCAAACTTTCCTCCCCTGCTGGCCTGGACCCCCCCCCCCCCAAACTGCCCTCCTTTGCCAGCCTGGTCACACCTAACTGCCCTCCCCTGCAGGTTTCATCACCCCCAACTGCCCTCCCTTGAAGACCTGGTCCCTCCCAACTTTCACCCCCTTCCGGCCTGATTGCCCACAACTGCCCTCCCCTGCTTGCCATCTTGTGGTAGCCATCATGTGTCCACTGTTGTGTGTTGGAGTGACTGTCAATTTTCATATTACCCTTTTATTAGATAGGATTCCTAGAAGTCAGATATGTCCTGGCATAAGCTGTCTGTCATCCAAACTGAGGCTCACACTACAAGGGAGTATCAGGGAAGTGCCCTAGCTGAGTATCATGCAAAGGCAGCAGCAACATTATCTATAAAGACTGTGGCACATGTGCATGTGGTCCATTCAGCTTCTGCAAAAATGACCCCTCAGTGCCAGACTTTGGCCATACCGATGTTTTTGTAACATGGTAACAGTGTGCTCCTGAATGAGAGACATTAAGATGGATAAACAATGGCTAGCCATTAAACAAATAGTCAAGGCTATGAAAATCCCAGGACAGACAGTCACGTGGTGCATCCAAGCTCCCTGGTACACCCCACGTTGGGGACTTTTGCATTTTTCCTCCACCAGAGTGAGTTTCAGAAAAACTATTTGGTCCTGAGAGGCCTCAGATTTCCTTCCTCTGAACCTTTTCAGCTCCTGCCACTTAGTATGGGCTATCAATATATTCTTGTTGTAGCATGTATGTTTTCCTGCCACAAGGCTGGTGGCTTATAATGGCAAAGAAAACTTATTTTCATCCCATACAAGGTAGTCATTGGTAAACCAGTGCCTACTGGTATGTAATCCTCTGCTGGTCCCTTGTCTCATGCTAATGTTATTAGCTATGTAAATCTTTAATGTTATTTGATTGAGTTTATTATTAATAGAGTAAGGAAGATTTTCCAGATGCCCATTCAAGAAATGCTGTTGTTACATTCTAATGCCTAGAGAATGGGTATTTTGGAAGCAGCCCTTGAGCCCTAGTGAAAGGAATCTTAGCAAGTACTCCCAAGCATTGCCACTGCTGCAAAACTGGAGGGTGAGCCTTGGATACACATCCCACAACTAAAGAAGGCTGCACCTGGCCCTCACTGGGTTGTTCAATGGTTAGAGCATTGGCCTCAGACTGAAGGATCCTGGGTTCAATACTGATCAATGGTATGACCCTCAGTTATAGGCTGGATCCTGTTCTCTGGTCAAGGCGCATGCAAGAGGCAACCAATGGATGACATGTCTCTCTCACATTGATGTTTCTCTGAGTCTCTCCTCCTCCCTTCCATTCTCTCTAAAAATCAACAGAAGAAATATTTCCAAGTGAGGATTAACAAAAATCAAACAAACAAACAAAAAAGAAGAAGAAGAAGAAGGCTGAGCCTGGCATTTAATTCTGTATAAACCCTGGAGACCTTCAGAATTGACTGAGAGTAAGAGACTGACATCCATATAGACAACTTCCACTCAAGAGGTCAGACTTACTACTTAGCTAAATATGAAACCCTCCCTCCCTCCCTCCCTCCCTCCCTCCCTCCCTTTGTCTCTCCCTTTCTTTCTTTCTTCCTTTCTCTTTCTTTCTTTCTTTCTTTCTTTCTTTCTTTCTTTCTTTCTTTCTCTTTCTTTCTTTCTTTCTTTCTTTCTTTCTTTCTTTCTTTCTTTCTTTCTTTCTTCCTTCCTTCCTTCCTTCCTTTCTTTCTTTCTTTCTTTCTTTCTTTCTTTCTTTCTTTCTTTCTTCCATCTTTCTTTCTTCTTTCTCTCATACTGGCATTTACCTAAAAAGATGTCATCATCTGTATCTTCCAGGTCATTGCTAGGAGGGTAACTTCTGTAATTCAGAAGAACTTTTAAAAATATATATATTTTATTGATTTTTTACAGAGAGGAAGGGAGAGGGATAGAGAGTTAGAAACATCCATGAGAGAGAAACATTGATCAGCTGCCTCCTACACACCCCCTACTGGGGATGTGCCCACAACCAAGGTGCATACCCTTGACCATAATTGAACCCAGGACCTTTCAGTCTGCCTGCCGACGCTCTATCCACTGAGCCAAATCGGTTTCAGCCAGAACTTTTTATTTCAAGTTATAAGAAAACATTACTGACCCCTGGCTTGAATGAGCAATTAAGCCTGACTGGATTTACACTTGTCATCATGGTTATCTTTCTCCTTGGGTCTATGCATGCCTAGAGTGCTGGTGCACCGCTGGGCAATGCCCTAACTGCTGAGAAAGAACCTGTTAGGTAGGAAGTTAGACATGAGTGGCTGAGGTGGGGCCTGTCCTGGGGTCCTGACAGGAGTCAGACCAACATTGCCTTCAGACCACCTCTATGGACAGCCAGCAGCCAGCAGCCTGCCAGCAGGCAGGTTCAGAACCAGCTGGTTCTAGGCACAAGCTCAGAGGAAAATTACAGGACCTCAATTTACTTTACTAGGGTCCTGGACTAATTATAGTAAATTTTGCATTAAAATATTTTGACAACCCCATTACCATTTTAGGGGAGTTGCGTTCAAACTCTCTCCACTATTGCAATACCCTTGACCCCTATTGCAATTGTCTTGAAATAAAGTATTTTTGCCTATTTAACTTAAAACATTATAGTTTTCCTCTGATACTTACCATCTTGTTTAAAAGCATCTGATGAATGATAAAGGTTGTTGGGGGAATAGTAATGTTGAGCTGCCCCTCGCCAGCTTGGTGAAGAAACACTCAGTGCTCCTAATGAAGGGCTGCTGTATCGAGGTCTAGTCTTTGAACCAAATGGGGATGAAGATGAACTCCTCTTAATTCTTGGCAAAGCAGCATACGAAGTAGGGAGACCAGGAAGAGCTCCAGAATATTCTGTCGAAGAAACAACAATAATAAAAAATGAATTCTTGTGAAAATTACTTCTTCTGAAGACATTGTTGCAGCTGTGACTAAATGCAAATTACAGTGAGAGTGGGGAAAAACAAAGTGTTATTTTTATATTTTAAGATATTTTCTGAAAATTCTACTAGTCCTAAATTTGTGGTGAAGGAAGGAAGGAAGGAAGGAAAGAAGGAAGGAAAAAAGGAAGGAAGGAAGGAAGGGAGGAAAAAAAGAAGGTAAGAAGGAAGGAAGGAAGGAAGGAGGGAGGGAGAAGGGAAGAAAAAGAGAAGACATCCAAAATTTGTCTTTACTTTGTCAGAACAATTTTGGAATTAACTTTTTGTTTGCATAAATATTAAAATGTCTGTTTAAATACAGCAGATAAGTACCTTTTTATTATTAAAAAATGAGAAAAATATCATTGTGGATTATATTCTATAAATACAGTTTGGAAAGATAAAAACAATATGCCTATGTGAACATCATCTAAAATTTATCATAAAATAGAAAATGCATCTAATGTATCTTATATATTTTGAGTAGGCTATAAGTTATGCTCATATTCTTAAAAAGCAGCAGGATTTACTATGTAATACAAACATTTTGAATGAATTTGCTTTGTAGATTTTGTTGCATAATCTATGTAATTTAATATTATCAAGGGAATACTATCAGAAAATTTCTGCTTTTGTTACTGAGAAATGTCATGCTCATATTTTATTTTAGTTCCCCAAGCTTTTCATTATAAAAGATGTGCAAAGTGGGTGTTACTAACCCTCCTTTACATCTCCAGGGGAGAGTCAGGTCAGTGTGTAGATCAAATGTTTAAAAATACAAAACTAATTGATAAATTCTTAAAAAACAATAAAAAATTAGATTTTTTTCTAAGTCTAATAACAATTAAATTTTATAATTTGTTGATCTTGAAAATACTTTTTAGAATCAGTCATTTTTGTTTAGAGTATCTGACATTTGGACTTAATTTTAGATAAAAAATAATTTACCTTGTTAGTAGGCTTTCTCATAATTAAAATAATTTAGAGTCATTATACTGCCTCAGAGATATTTTGGGATACAAGAACCATTTCTGTGATTTGAAAATAACACTTTAAGTGTTAAGCATCAAATTAAGTTTAACATTTTCTGCTCTGTGAAATTGTCAACATGATTTCTCTGAAAGTTGAAAAAGTATACTTTCAGATGTTCTCCACATTTAACGTAACATGTGCAGCCTGTGCCCATCAGGACCTGTAATGAGAATCATATCCTTTAGTATTATGTCCAGCCATAAGACTGGTGAAGGTGGATCAATTTTAACTGAAAATAGCTAAGTTCTCCTGGGCAAAGTCTATGAGAATAGATTATGAGTAGACATAAAGTCTTCTTTAAAACCTGAAATTAAATGCAAGTTTTGGCACCTGGAGGTATAAGGTAATGAAAAGAGAATGAGTTTTCCTTTAAAGGTAGTTTGTAGTTTTAGTCTCAGAACCTATTCATCCCTCAGTGCACTCTGTTGCCTTGTGTTTTAACTGCTTACTCTGCTCATACACGAAAAAATATTTAAAAAGAA
This sequence comes from Vespertilio murinus, assembly GCA_963924515.1. Lineage (NCBI taxonomy): Eukaryota > Metazoa > Chordata > Mammalia > Chiroptera > Vespertilionidae > Vespertilio > Vespertilio murinus. Next base: position 109,508,491 of record OZ004709.1, read on the forward strand.
TTATATCATGCTAATATTAACAATTGGAATGAAGTGTGAGAATGAGGTTTATAGTTCTTAAGGCTAGATAAGATGGTAAGTCAGTGGAAAGCCAGAAGGGCCATAATGAGGTTCAAACAAGCCAGGATCAGAATTTAGTGATACATCATATGTATCTATTTATCTATTCATAGTTTGCCTGTGGCTCCACACCAGGACTTCATTTGTTGTGTAATCAGTTGCACCTGTTGCAGTGGATACTCCTCTTTCATCAATTAAAGTGAACTCTAAAGCTGCTACTAGAAATCTGACAATTTATACATCCATTTATGTATTTCACAAACTTGCAATGAGAACTCAGTCTGGGCTACATTCTAGGGGTAAGAGAAGACATTGCAACGACCTTCTAGGAACTCATGGCCTAGTGGAGAAGAAAGGCAACTATGCTTGCAACTTTAATCCAAGGTGATATAGCAGCAAATTCAGTGATCTATGGGCTCCCTCCCCAAGGTGAGGCATCTTCTTATTCGGCCAATGACTAACAGAAAATGCTTCCTAAATGAAAATATGTCTAAATTCAGTCCTGAAAGCATGCTCATGATTAGTTCAGTAAAGCTCTGAGGGGAGAAAAATATTCTAGATAAAGGAAAAAAGAAAATGCATGAAGACTTGTACAGGAAAGGCAGCATGACATGCTTGGAAGGTTAAGTAGTCAGGAGTTGGGAGCATGAGGGAGAGGAGAGAGAGGAGAGGGAAGGTTGGACAGGTAAGCAAGGGGCCCATGATGAAATGCCTAATACATCTGCTACAATGGTATGACTTTGAAAAGACAGCAATAGGTTTTAGAAAGATCACCCTGGCTGCAGTGCCCTTTGGAATAAAACAAAAGGAAAAATGATTACTCAAGAGCCTAAAGCTATAATAGAGGCAATGATTAGCCAGGAATGAGGAGTTGATAATCTATATGGGAATAAAATTAATAAGACTACTCATTGATTAGATTGGAGGTAAGGATAGGCAAGTCAATAACTGAGGATGAATTGTGCTTCCGTAAGGCAGATAAGAACGTAGTAGAAGGCACCGGCTTAAGGTGAAATCTCATTAATTCAGTTTTGGGCAGGTGGGAAGTTGGAGGTGCTTCTAAGGCAGTTATGTTAATTATAAGATTCTGTAAACATAAGGGAAATACAAGCTCATGAGATTATTAAATGATAATCAATTAGATCGTTATTAAAACTCTTAGAGCTGAGGAGCTTGCCAAGGAAATGTGTAAGTTGAGAACTGGAGTATTGAAAATGGAACTCTGAGGAGCACCGGCATTTAAGAGGAAAGCAGAGGTAGTGGAACCTGGAAAGGAAAGAGGGAAAGCTGGAAAGTGGGATGTCTCTGAAGGGGAGGAGAGAGAGACCACGCAGAGGAGAGAGCAGGGGACAGTGTGGACGATCAATGCAGAGACTTGCCCTGCAGACTGTGGTGTCAGGCCCTGTCAAGCTGTCTGAGAGCTTGCTCTATACACAATGTGTGTACATGGGAGTGTGAGTCAGAGCCAGGGGGTGAAGAGGATTTTCTTTTTTTCCTTCTTTTTTAAAATAAATCTTTATTGATTTCAAAGAAGAAGGGAGAGGGAAAGAGAAATAGAAACATCAATGATGAGTGAGAATCATTGATTGGCTGGCTACTTCGTGTTCCCTACTGGGGATCAAGCACACAACTCACGTATGTGCCCTTGACCAGAATCGAACCTGGGACCCTTCAGTCCTTAGGCTGATGCTCTATCCACTGAGCCAAACTGGCTAGGGCAAAAGGATTTTCCAAGCCAGGAAGACAGTCTGGAACCCTAAAATGCCAACTTCAGTGCATTAGACATACAGACCGGGGCCTTAGACTGCTGCCTCCCTTAGTCTCCTGGTCTGAGTACAATGGCTATCAAATCAGTGGGGCCTCCCTCTCACAATTATTATTTTAAGTTATTTTATTTTATTTTTTATTGATTTTTAGAGAGGGTTGAAGGAAGAGAGAGAAACATCAATATAAAAGAGATAGATTTATCAGCTGTCACCCATTTTCCCCTCAACTGGGATGAAACCTGCAACTTCGGTATGTGTCCTGACCTGGAATTGAACCCACAACCTCCTGGTACATGGAACAACATTCCAACCAACTGGGCCACTGGCCTAGGGCTGATTCCTTCTAGTTGCCAGCACCTTTTTCTAACATCTTTAATTTTTCTACTCCCGAATCCCAGTTCTGGGGATCCCAGGCTCGTGAAAATAGGTACATTAGCATAAATAAATGGGAAAATGGTGTTTTAATTATTGGACTTTGTTTTAACCATCAACTTTTCAGAGACTGAATTGATGTAACACATACAGGCTCTTGAGGGTGAAAAAATACAGCATCCTCTTCCCAAGTTTAAATGCCATTTGCATTTTTGTTCTTATTTTATTTCATTTCCTCCTCTCCGGGATCTCAACCCCTTCAAGAACCCATTCCCTGTCCTGCACCCTCATCTTTCTTCAATTCCCTGCCTATCCTACTCCCTTAAATGTACCTTCAATCACACTGTCCTTGCCTTTTGTTTTTTCTCAGGCTAAATCTCCTGTCTAGGTTAAATCCAACTACTGACACACTGTTCCTGGAGAAGAACACGCAATCATGGTTAAAGGTCTCAATCCATAATATTCATCACAAGTGTGATTTCTAAGCTCCCTGGTGATACTGTCATATTCCCCTAGTTCCTTTACTATCCCTCCTACTAGAAACATCGTATCCTCTGTCCTCAGGTGCCACAAGGTCTTGGGTTTCCTATTTCATTGAGAAAACAGAAGCAATCTGAAGAGAGGGTTCCTCACTGGCTCCCATCACTTACATGCACACCCATATATTCTGCCTTGCTTTCACTGATATGCTGTGAATAACTGTGCATCTGTTCAAGGTTACCCCCTCCACTTGAGTGCATTGAACCCCATTCCATTCCATCTTGATTACACGAGGATATCTTTCTAGAAAATCCCATATACAGAAGTAGGTTCACAGTTGTTCATATGTAAATAATAGAAACAAATAATACAAGAATAAACTATTACAAGAGTGAACTCTGTCTTTTGTGTACTCACAACTATAAACCTACTTTTGCCTACCTCTGCATCTCCTCTTCAACATCCAAATTTTTGTTCCCCTGTGAGATCATTCCTATAACTGTACAAAAATTCATCTAACCCTAACTGTCTTCATCTTATCATTCCTTCTCCCCATTTCCTTTACAGCAAGACTTCTTAGAAAGCACTATTCATGGTCAGTGTGTTCAGTTCTTCTCTTCCCTTTCTCCATTAAGCCTCTCCAAATAGTCTGGTTTATATGATTCCACAATAAGGAATCTTTTCAAGGTTAACAATAACTAGGTCATTGCTAAATCTAAGAATCATTCTTTTTTTACTGTATTAGACCTGATAGCGATATTCAATAGGGTTAACTATTTCTTTTTACTTTAAACATTATCTCCCTGTGATGCCAGGCCCCTATAATTTATGCTTTTATTTCTATTTCACAGGCTATTCTTTATCTCCTTTGACAGTTCTTTGTCTCCTCAACTTCTAAATGTTGGTATGTTTTAGAAAAAAGAATCTTCCATTTAAACTATCCTTTAAGTTATTTTACTCATGAACATCAGCTCCCTCCCAGAAGATTTCTAGATTTACGGTACTCCAACCTTGATAACTTGCACTCAGTTCTGAGACTTTGCTATTCCAATATTTCCCTATGCTCATTCTAACGCCTACATCTAGTTAGAATGTAGGCATAACAGCCCTTTACTTACTCTACTTTGTGGTTCTGCCTCAGCTCTTAAAATATTGCTAATCTCTGCTACTGAAAAGCACCTTCTGAGCTAGAACATTGAGTGAATCTTATTCAGGACTCATAACCTGTTTTTAGTCACAATTCAAGGGTTGTCATTTAAGAAAAGGAGGACAGGTTGGGTCTAAATTCTGCACCCAGGATTTCAAAGAGGCTGAGTCAAACACAAATGCTTAGTGCCATCAATGAGCTCTGGGCTGGATTCCTCTCAGATAACTCCTTGTTTTCTTTCAGCAAATACAAACATTTCCTTCCTAAGCCATCCTACCTTATTCAGCAATTTTTTCCCCAACAACTCATTTTTTTTGTGTGTGTTTTTTGTTTTGTTTTGTTTTTTACATTTCTTTATTGATTATGGTATCACATAATTGTCCTCATCCCTCATTACCATCCCAAACCCCTCCCCACATATGTCCCCACCCTCCTGTTGTCCATGGCCACTGGCTAGGCCCATGTGCATGCACACAAAACCTTTGGTTGATCTCTTCCCCTTTCCCCCATCCTCCCCTACTTTCCTCTGAGGTTTGACAGTCTGATCTATGCTTCCCTCTCCCCGGGTCTGTTTTTGTTCATCAGTTTATGTTCATTATTTTCCCTAGATGTGTGAGATCATGTGATAAGTGTATTTCTTGTATCACATGATCTCCAACAACTCTTTATGGACTTTCTACTATGTATTAGAAGCTTTGAATACAGTTAGTTGTGAGTAAATCACAAATGGTTCCTGCCTTCATGAAATTTACAATCTGGGAATATTGGTAAAGGGTTACAAATTGGAAAAGTATTAGTAGTGGAACATTAAATGAACAAGCTAAATCATTCTAAAATATATAAAACTAAGAACTATGATACATAAGTCAAGTAAAAGCAGAGTGCTTAGAGAGGAAACTTGCCAATATTATTTTTTTTTCTTTTCTTACTTGGTTATCATCGTGACTTAGTTCCTGAGAACACAACCCTTGGCTCTGATGTATAAGTCCTCCTAAACCCTGGCCACTCATTTCATTGGTTTAGACTTTTGGATGAAAGCAGCTCTGTCAGTAATCCTCAGCAATATCCACTCCAAAGTTAGATGCCCAGATTTAAGTCTGGACTCTACCTCACAGCAGCTATGTGGTTTTGAGCAATACATGAATAGCTCAGTGGCTCAGTGTCTTTGCCTTTAGAATGGGGATAACAAGAATATTTCTCTCTTAGACTGTCATAGAGATAAAAAATTAATATACACAAAGCACTTAAAACTTTGGTTCATTGTAAAATGCAATGACGGATAACTATTTTTAGGTGCTTTTTATTATTATCTGCACTTATTACCCTGTACTATCATTCAGCGGACATAATTGGATACTGAGCTATGCCTTCTTGCATCTGATTAGGTTACAAAATACAAACATATAAACACCACATTTTAATAATCTTTTTACTCTAAGGAATTAAAAGACTGGAAAATGGAAGGGGAATAATTATATATATTTTTTTTTCTGACAGAGGTGTTCTTATAAATGAATTAGAAAATCATGGCTGCTGATGGAAATCATTGAGTTATAGACAACTCAATGCTTATATGTTCTTGGAGTTTCTGTTGGTTAAAGCAAGATCACCCCATCTTTTCTCCATATTCCTGTTCAGGGCTGGAAAGAAAAGTGAGTCATAATTCCTTTTCCGAGAAATCATCATTAGTTGCTCCAACTTTTAATGACTATCTACACTAAAGATGTCAGCAGAATCTAGCTATATGTTAATCATTTTTCTCTCCTATTTTCTCACTTTTCATAGATCAGACCTTAGGGAACATGAATTACAACTACTTCTGAAGTGGTCTAGAGATTTTGTGATAGAACTCAATTAACCTGGTGCTCTCACACCATGAGATTCCAGCTGGAGGTTGGGTCAGAGTAAATATTAATGCCTTCATTAAATATTTTCTAATCAAATGACCCTGGGACCGCTGGACTTATATTATTTAATAAAATTGTAGTCTATTAAGTCCAAATGACATTGCCACCACTGCAGTTTGGGAACTAATAGCATTGCTTTTTCATTACTTAAAAGGCCCTTTTATAGATATATAACACTGCTATTCAATGAAAATAATATTCATGAAATAATGAATTAGAATCAGCAGAACTAGGATTTCTCCTGTCAATCTTTAAGAATACATCCCTTACTATATTTTAAATGTCCTGAATTTTCTAACACCAAAAAAACCTTCAGATTTTTATCTTTGTCCCTAAGTGTGAAAAAACATGTTTACAAGGAACTTTAAAATTCTTATAATATTGATGAAAAAACTAGAGCATCACTACTGGGTCCTCAATTTAAATTGGTTTCTTTCACTTCTGCATGCAAAGCTGTCCATTTTTTACAGCCAAAGAAAGATAAACAACACAAAAATTCATGAAATGACCAGTCTTTGCATAAATCCATTTATTCCCTATAGTTCTAGCTTTATTTTAAATATTTATTTAAGCTCTTATTTAAAAATAATTGCAAATAAACTATATCAACCTGATGCTCTGAAGAGCATTCGTGTTTAATCACTGACTCATAAGTCGGAGAAGCAAACGTGCCACCATACATTGATGACTCAGGGTGCAAAAAGATCAGAAGTCATGCGGTAGCCAAGAGCGCAGTGTGACCTAATTTGGCATCAAAGTCAGCATAAAGAAATTTGGTATCTGACCTTTCTCAGGGTAATTGCTAAGGCTGTCCTCGCTTTGATGAGAATTAATGTTAACGGTGCAACTTGAGCCTGCTACTGCTTTATGAAGCTTGCATGGATGGATGTAGCACCTCAGCAAAGCCAGTCGTGTGAAGCATATTTAGAAATGGTAAATAATTGATAAATAATGTGCATCATTTCAATTTGGCTGTCGGCATCTGTAGCAGAGGACAGTTTGAAATAGCCTGAGTCTATGCCTCAACTCAGCACTTTCTTCCAGAAATGTTTTACGTGTAAACTTTATAGTCTTTTAGCTGCAGGAGCAAGACAGGCTGTGCAGCTGATGAAACGCCATTTTTTTTTAAAGCACCAAAGTCAGACATGTAAACTGTGATACTTCTAGAATATAAGGAAACATATTTAACAGCACCACACTTACAATGTTCTTTCCCTAAGGTTGAAAAATAGACATACTTACAAGGTAAAAAACAGAAACAACATAGCTCTAAATTTTTCTACAACTCCTCAGATACACTGGGAAAAGTTAAAGTCAAAATGTTTTAAGATTTGGGAAACTTTATATTCTTTTCTAAATAGTGACTGCTTAGCTGTATTCATAGATATAGCATAAAATGTATTCCATCTTAATAGGGGTATTAAATATGCCTTTATTGAAAAAAATTTAGAAAGAGAGTTTCTTAAATTTCTTCTGTTTTGCATATTTTCACTATTGCTAAAATAATCTACAGTATTTAGATGATATTTCTTTAAATTACTAAAAGTATAAAATGTGATTGCATTACATTTTTACTTTACATTATGAGTATTATTTTCTAATCACTGAGGAAATTAGTTAGGAAAGGAACTAGTTGTGAAATATAACCAAATTAATTTAGTGATTAAATAATTCCCTTTTGTTTTGGACAAGTAAAGGTTTCAGTGAAGTTTTAACATTGCAATGATTATGTTAGCTTTTACCTTCCTCATCCCTGTGCATTTAGGATATTTCAGATAGTATTTGATAATAAATCAAATGAAGCTGATATTGTTTAGCAATAAATGCTGTTGTGAAAAAAAAAATTAAACAAAACGTCTTCCTCCTAATTTTTGAGAAGATTTTATGGGAAAGTTATGCCTTCTTTATGTGTAGTGATGTTAAAAAAAAAAGCATGCATGTTTCATTATGTCCCATGTTTTTGGTGTTATTATAGATTTGTCCCTAGGATCTATAAAATGTTTATGCATTTCATCACTAAGTCATTGTGGACTTGGGAGAGAAATTAAAGATGACCATTGTGTTCGCGGAATTTTAGATAGCTAAGCATAATCTTGAAATGCCATAGAAACACATAATGCAATATGAGATTTAGCATTTATTCAATACACACAAAATTATCAACTATTGTATATGCCAAATTGAAAATTAACTATGGAATACAAAAAGCCATAAAGTGTAAAATCTTTGCCTTCACAGAGTTCTTATCAATTAAGTATAGAATAGTGTAAACTTCCGGGACACCACTTTATAACTATAGAATCTGAACAAAATTCTGTCTGATACTGTAGCCATTCAGATAAATATATATATATATATATATATATATATATATATATATATATATATACTGACAGTTTAAGAGAAAAAGTTTATCATAATGTTCACTTTCTTTGCAAATATGGGAAGTGTGAGAAGTGATTTTTATATTTGCATAGACTGAAGCCATACAGCAGTAAGAGGGCAAAATGCCACACTCCCCAATTAGGAGAATCAAGGTTTCTCCCAGGCCCCTAGAATCCTCACTGCACGTGGGCACTGGCGTGTTCAGAGGTGTGTCTCCTTAGGGAAACTGGTAGGGTCTCAGGACCCTGCACTTCCCGCTTGGGCTGGTGCCTTAGCTCCTGCGTGGTGCAGCTGCTCTGAGCAAATAATGTTCCTTATATCTTTAATCATGAAAGAAACCCCCATGTTCATTTTCCTCAACTGTTTGTTATTCTTTCCAATAAGAACAGTCTCATTATGATGGCCTAGCCACAAACCACATTATTAAAAGGGGGAGTGAAATAGATGCATAAATGGATTATGGTTCAATCCAGTAAATGTGTGGGAACCTCTAGGAAGAGGCAATTGATACCAAGAAAAAGGGCCTTGGATCCCGAGATGAAATTTGAGTCGAGCTTTGCTCATATCTCAATATTAAAAATAGTCATTTTAAAAAATGAAATATGTATATGACTTTCCTTTTGCTACTTAGCACATGAAAAATTGCTTAGAAATCCCTGCAAGGGCCCTTACTTATTGAAGTCCCCGAATGACCTCACTCCAGTAAGGCGATTTTTCTTCAAAGACAGTCCCACAGCTTTGACCGGCGTAACTACTAGTATATGCTGGTGAGGCAGATGCTGAAATAAACTGGAAACGATGCAACTAACTGCAGTTTCTTCAAAGAAGACATCAAAAGACAATTTCTCAATGATTTTAGCAAAGTTAGGTGAATTCTCATTTAAGAAAAGAAATATCTGCAACTCATTTAAATTCACTCATCTGCTGTGGTTGTGATACTCGAGCCTGCGCTGACAGCTGCTTTGGCCCAGCTATTTAGTTAAATAATGATGAAGACATGGAGCAGGCTAAAATGTTGCAGCCTGATTCATAATGTCACTCTCGCTGTCAGTGCCTCCGTGTCTGCTTCATCTGTGGCACTTACTCAATATCTAACAAATTCCGTTTCCAGAAAGCAACTCCCAACTGTGGAACTGTTATTTCTTGGCCCTCACAGATCACAACTCCACGACTTTCCAGGTGGGGGGAAAAAAACAAAACTTACTTACATATAAATTTAATTTCAGCAGAATAGTCATCGGGTAGTTTCTCAATGTGTGAGCAGTTAGCTCAGCTGTCATTTAATTTTGGGTTCAGAGTGGTCATTATCTTAATGCGTTCTATTATGCGATAAAGTATGGGGTTCAGCATCAAAAGGAATAGCAGTAAATTAAGTTTCCCATGAATTCTAATGTTAAACCTTCTAATTAAAAAAAATGCTCACTGTAGAATCAACACCATCTCTAATCTTGGTATCCAGGAGTAGTTCCTTTTGTAAAATCAAACTCGGTTGTTTCTCATTTGATTTATAGACAGATATACAGGATATTTTGTTTTGTTTTGTTTGAAGGAAACTGGCATTAGTTAAACTTCTAATTGTTATTTAATATTATATTGTAAATAGTAAATCCTTTTGCAAATGTTCTACAAAAGCATTTTATTGATTATATAACATTCCAGTGATGTGCATTGTTATAATTTATTTAACCATTGTTTATTTAATGATCAGATTTTTTCTGTCATATATAATGCTGTAGGAACATATTTGTACATAAATCTTTGTATTACTAATAATTCCCTTAGTAGAGCATCACAGAAGTAGTATTTTTTAAGCTGAAATAGCTCTTGTTACAATTTTTTTTCTAGGAATTTTGCCTTAATTATATTCCTGCTAGCATCATGAAACAGTGATAATTTTAACATTGTATTATCACATTTTGTATACCTTTTTATTAGATGATTGCAATGTCAATTATCTTTTAAAATATGCGAGTGAAAATTCTATTTCATTATTGTTTATTTTTGCATTTTGGTTATTATATACTTCATTTTTCACATGTTCATATTTTCCCTTGAATTGTATATAAAATAGTTTCCCTTTATTTCCTATTGATTTGATTCCATTTTCTTGGTTCTTAAGAGCATTTGTACACACTATGACCATCAACAATTACATATACTTTGGTGTGAATTTTTATTTGCTTATATGTACTATATAAGAAGATTTATATTTTTGTAGGAAAATTTATTGATCACATTCTTTATGATTTAATGTATATATTTGTCATTTAATTTTTTAAAAATTTATTTATGACTGCTTTAAAAATCCATATTTAGAAATATTAGTCAAATTTGCCATAAAAGCTCTACATATATTTACTTTTCTCTGTCGCATTTTCAAACGCTAATTTAAAAGGAAATTCATATAACGGGATGCAAGTTTCCCCTTTTTTTAGGTAAGGGGAAAATGATTATTGAATAGCATTATAAAGTTCAAAATATTTTTAGAATTTTTAAATTATCAATGTTTTAAAATTCTTAGTCACAAAATTGCCTAAGTTTGAGGATTAATTTGCCATGTAAAGGAGGAAGTCAGTGACTATTTAATTCTAATGAATAAAGAGTAAATTTAAGCCAAAATCACAGGCTAAATAATGCTGTTTAAAATGCACCCTCTAAGATAAGAAGAGCCTTTCAAAACTAGGGAAGCTCTCACAGTTCTACAGTAGAGGTGAACCTGCTTCACAAAATAACATTAAAATCTGTGTTATCACCGCATTTTACATGCTGTCAAAATATTCCTTTTTAAAATTGTATTTGAGATTGTCACTAAGCCTACCTAATACTTTAGTGTTGAACACTTTTGTGTGTGTGTGGCTACAAGTTTTAATTTCATGACAATGCAAAAAATGTTGACTTTTTAGGTGACATTTTCCTTCTTTTTTTTTTAAATGACAGTTGGTCAGTGGCTAAGGCTCAATGACATTTATCAGCTACCTAATTAAAATGTAGACACTTTTATAATAATTGCAAATGTGACCTTCATTTGTGTATTTTTGCTAGCTAGCATGTTTAGCCAAATGTCACAGAGGACCCTAATCCATTCTTTCCCATAATGTTTAATTATATCATGTTGAAAATGTTCATTCTTCAGTTACGATGGTTCATGAAATCCCACTTTCCCCCCGGAGAGTGGGGAGCGGTGGGTCCAGTGCCCTAATGAGCAGTGACTGCTAGGCTGTGTCTACCAGCTGCCAAGACAACTAGATGTAAAGTCAAAACTCATTCCATTAACAAGTTGGTTTGACTTCAGGATGCCAAACAATCGCTCCAATTTGTTTTCCTCTGCACAAATAAGGAATTTGACATGGGCTTGATTGGTTTGGCTTTATTTAAAAATAGCCCAGAGCTATCCTGTCACTTTGCCATCTTATATCTAACTAGAGGCCTGGTGCACAAAATTCCTGCAAAAACATGCCTTCCTTCCCCAGGCGGCCAGTACCGCTTCCAGCGCCACTTCCTGAGCAGCCCTGGCTTTGTCTGGAAGGTCATCAGAAGGATGTCTGTTCTAATTAGCATACTATGATTTTATTATTATAGTTTGCCTGGGAGAAATCTCCTCCTTGGTATTCTACAGATATTTGAATCGTTAACCCAATCCATATACTCTTAAAATGCTGCCATCTTCATACCCATAAGCACTGCTCTAGTTAACTTTATCTTCTAAATACTCCCCACATCCTTCCAGGCCATGCTCCACAACTTCATGAAAGTGATATTTCTAGCATGGAACTGACTTTGCTGGCCCCAAATACTGCAATCCTTCCTTGAAACCAGTGGTTTTCAACCTTTCTAATGCTGTGACCCTTTAATACAGTTCCTCATGTTGTGGTGACTCCCAACCATAAAATTATTTTCATTGTTACTTCATAACTGTAACTTTGCTACTGTTAATGAATCATGATGTAAATATCTGTGTTTTCCGATGGTCTTAGACTATAGAAGTGGTTCTCAAGCAACTGAGTTTAAAGATAAAATCAAACATTTATCACATAAATTAACTTTTTATTAGAGTTTTAAAAGTATTTTAGTCTTCCCATATTAAGAAATTTATTTATATTAAATAAACACATGGGGATTATGTAAAAGAAATTTATTCTCTTGAAAAAATATTTGTATAGTTTTTAGATGATAAGCATAAAATTAAATCTATCATAATACCAAAGAGTATAATCTAGGAGGGTACTTTTGATACCTTAAAAAGCATCTTTCAGAAATATAATATACAATTTATGATACAGTTAAAACTGCTGTATAATATGTAAGGGATTAAATCTTAAATGTTCTCATCACAAGGAGATATTTTTCTCTTTTTGTTCTCTTCTTTTCATTTTATTTATTTGAGAAGATGGACATTGAGTGAACCTATTGTAGTAAACATTTCACATTAATAAATGTAAACCATCATGCTGTATGCTTTAAACTTATACAGTGATGCATGTCCATTATCTCTCTATATAAAAGGCTAAGTGGGTGTCCATAAGACCGTCCAATTGGCTAGCTGGCCAGACAGTACATATGATTTGCTCTGGCAATTTAAAAATAAACATTGAGACCTGACCGGTTTGGCTCAGTGAACAGAGTGTTGGCCTGCGGACTGAAGGGTCCCAGGTTCAATTCCAGTCAAGGGCATGAACCTTGGTTGCGGGCACATCCCCAGTAGGGGGTGTGCAAGAGGCAGCTGGTCAATGTTTTTCTCTCTCATTGATGTTTCTAACTCTCTATCCCTCTCCATTCCTCTCTGTAAAAAATCAATAAAATTTATTTTAAATAAATAAATAAATGTTGACTCTTGTATGTGTGATACATATAAAGCTCTCGCTAGTGCTAATCTAATGTGTGTGTGTTTCAATCTGTCATTGTCAATCATGAATTTGTTTGACACTTTATTATAAAGGGCAAATAGCAATATTAAAATATTTATTCTAATTAATTTCCTTTCAATGTGCACAAATACATGCACCAGGCCACTAGTTTATCAATAAAACTGGGGAAAATAAGTGTCTTAATCTAATATTAATCTTTAAATTGGGAGAATTGACATATTACATATAATTTTAGAGTTTGAATATATTTTTTGAAGAATAGTAAAATAGCCATCTTAACATTTTTAGATAAGTTGTACTATTCTCAAATATCACACTATTGATCAGTAAATCAGCTGATCCATGTTTAAGATTTTCACTTGAAATATTTTTATATTAAAATTTTAATATTTTGCAAATATGGTTATGTGTTTAGTCAGTTAATTTTCCTTTGGTCGGTTTATTAAATATATTTTCCTAAATAATTGTTTTTACTATATAATAAACAAAATTAAAATCTCAGCCATAATTAGTTTTGCTAATTATTTTTAGATTCAATGGAGCATAACTAAACAGAAACTGCCAACTTCTACTGTTATATAAGTCTGAGGTCATATTTTACTCAAAGTTTTCTAATGTTTGCTGCTATGGATTTTTCATTGATGTTGGGAAAAATTTAAAACTCTAGATAAGAGTTTATTCAGTTTCTCTTCTTAAGTATGGAAAAATAGCTTATTCATTGTGGAACTGTCATGATGGGGCCTAGTGGGTGGCAGAAATAGATTTAATTATAGATAACATTAACTTATTCATAATGGCCATTCTAAAGATTCAGGTAATATGTGTGAATTGTCAAGCACATTGGTACAAAATAAGAAGTCTGCAAGTTGTATTATTATTATTATTATTATTGTTGTTGTTGTTAAACCTAATAGTACAACACCTTGAAAGAAAAAAAATCAATGTGATATTCATCTACTAATTTTTTAAAAACAATATGGAATTATTTCTTATTATTTTTGCTGGTTCTCAGGTCAATTTGTTCTATTTAAGAAAAAGGTGTTAGATTTTATGTTGTTCTGTTAAAGAAGAAGTTAAGAAGAAAAATAAACCACTAGATTTGGGGGCTTCTAATTGAAACTTTGGGTCTGAACGTGATCTAATATATACTATTCAAGTATTTCTGTTGGTGAAATCTAAAATTGAGCTATTTTAATAAAACTCTTCCCTGCAGCTAAAAGACTAGGTGTTTGTGTGGGGTTTTTTTAAGCACTAAAAGATAAAAAAAAAATCACATGTGACAAAATTGAATAATTTTCTTTCTCTTTTGAGGGGAAATTTAATCTGGCCAAGAGGTGGTTGAATAAAAAAATTTAATGACTATATTTCCTAGTGATAGTTATCATATGCATTTTCTCACAGGAGTTGTTAGCAAAATCTGCATAAAGGATAGAGTTCTCATCTGCTGCAATAATGTAAAAAGTTGAATTAACCCCCCACAGGGCCTACCACTGTGCCTTGTATGTGGTCAGTACTGAATAAGTATTGTTGAATAGAAAAGAGACCTCAAAGCTAAAAGAGTAATTGCTTTTTCAATATTTCAAACTACAAAATGGTTAATATAAAAAATGATAATTTGTTCATGAGCTATACAATGAATAAAAAAGATAGTGTTATGTCTGTACCAGATTTTATATATTGAAAAAGTTCTGTCTTTTAAATTATTCACTTCTATTAGTACTACTAGCTTTTACTAATCAAAACAGTTTTTTAACATCTATTTTGAAATGGCTTCTATGGTATTATGAGTTTATGGCTATATATTATTGAAAAGCAGATCTATTTATGATAATATAAGACAGTGAAACTTGATGAATGGACAATACCCATTAAAGAAAAATATCATAAAGAAAGATATCAAGGGGAGGAGAACTGAAAACAAGTTATAGCAGAGGAAACTGTTTAAACATTCCATGTCAGACAGATATATAAAGACAAACTGTAAGACCTGGAGATAAAGGAAGGCCTAGTTATGAAGGTTTTGTGTTCTTTTGACAATGGAAGTGAGATGAACCAAGAGCACAGAGAGGGAGTTTAAGTTACTATTTAAGTAAAGGCTGTATTATTTAGACACCATTCTTAATTGCCCCACATTATAATGGCATTATAATACAATAAGCCACATTAAAATGAAGTAAATAGACATTCTGACAGGTGTAAGGTGATACTTCATTGTTATTTTGATTTGTATCTCTCTGATGATTAGTGACTTTGAGAATGTTTTCATATGTCTCTTGGTCTTTCAAAAAGTGTCTATTTAGCTGAAACCAGTTTGGCTCAGTGGTAGAGCTTTGATCTGCTGACTGAAAGGTCCCAGGTTCGATTCCGGTCAAGGGCATGTACATTGGTTGTAGGCACATCCCCGTTAGGGGGTGGCAAGAGGCAGCTAGTTGATGTTTCTCTCTCATCGACGTTTCTAGCTCTCTCTCTCCCTTCCTCTCTGCAAAAAAAAAAAAAAAAATCAATAAAATATATATATATTTAAAGTGTCTATTTAGGTCCTTTGCCCATTTTTTTTATTGCATTTTTTGTCTTCCTTTTGTTAAGTTGTACAAGTTCCTTATAAATTTTGGAGATTACTAGTAAATCCTTATCAGAGATAATATTGGCAAATATTTTCTCCCATGCAGTGGGCTTTCTTGTTGTTTTGTTGATGGTTTCTTTTGCTGTGCAGAGTTTTTTATTTTGATGTAGTCCCATTTGTTTATTTTCTCCTTATTTTTCATTTCCCTATTGTCAACAAATCAACAAAAGACAAGTGCTGGCGAGGATGCAGAGAAAAAGTAACCCTCTTGCACTGCTGGTGGTAATGCAGACTGGTGCAGCCACTGTGGAGAACAGTATGGCATTTCCTGAAAAAGTTAAAAATGGAACTCCCATTTGACCCAGTAATCCCACTTCTAGGACTATATCCCAAGAAATCAGAAACACCAATCATAAAGGATATATGCACCCCTATGTTCAAAGCAGCACACTTTACAATAGCTTAATTATAGATTTGATGCCTTTATGATTTGTTTTTCATCTGGTTCTGGTCAAAGTCAGTGGAGAAAAATCATTTTCATATATATATATATATATATATATATATATATATATATGTCACGATTCTTATCCTTAGCAAATACATTTCCTAAAAGAAAATGGAACTTCAAATTGTGAAACAAGTCTGTTTATTTTCTTCTCCTTCAGCCTGTCAATTCCTTAATTTGAGGGTCATCTCTATGGCATAATGTCATGTTGAAACATTCTTTGGTCATTTTTTTATTGGTAAAAATTAATTTTTGTTTCCAACTATAGGATAAAGTCACAACCTCAAATATAATCTCCTTGCTAAAAATGCAATTTTAACACTATCCTATGTAACAAAAGAGAAACATCTGAATTGACAATACGGCCAATCAGGAGTGACTATGCAAATTAATCCAACAAAGATGGCAGGTTAGTTTGCATACACAGGCACGGGGCAGAGAGCAGAGTAAGAGAGCTGGTGGAGAGTGAAGCAGATTCAGGAACTTGGTTCCCCAAGCCACCAGATGGGGAGCAGAGCGGGAGAGCTTGCAGCTTGGAGGACTTGGCAGAGTGGGAGGCCATGGGATGTAGACAGAACAGGAAAGGAAAACCAAGAGTGTGGGGAGCACCAATAATTCTGGGCATAGTAATTCTGGTGGCACCCCCAGGACCAAAAGCAGAAGCCTAGAGCACAGGGAGCACCAGGAATGCTGGGAATTGTAGTTCTGGTGGAAGACACATCTTCTAGACACCAGAACAAAGTGAGCCTGGAGCAATTACTGTTGCAGTAGGGGATGGAGGGAAAGCAAAGGTGAGAGATATAAGTAAATCAGAGTGTCCAGGAAAAATTAAAGGGAAGATATCCTAAAACTTCCAGGAAATCTCCACCAATGAAGCAAAGGAAAAAAATAAATGCCTCTATTATTCTGTGAGTAAGAAACCAAACTGGGTTGGGGTCTCAGACAATTCACTCTTATGATTGCAAAGACAGACAGAAACTCCCTGATTGGAGAGGGTGCAGGTCAGGCTGAGGGACCTGAAAGGTTGTAAGCTCCTGACAGAGAGGTTTGTAAGATCCCAGCTGAGAGGTAGGTGTCGCAGAAGCAAGACACGGAATCCAGGCGATTAAAAAGGGGGTTTTGATCTGCACTCCCCAAGCGAAGCCCTCTGGTCTGAGGGTGGGCCAGGGAAGTTCGCGCCCAAAAGCGGCATAGGTATTTCTTTTATACAACTGTTTAGGGAGGGGAGGGGGGAGGGCATGAGAGGTGTGGAATTCCTGCCTCGGGCCAGGGGTCTAGGAAGGCCCTAGGAAGGCGCCAGCTAGCCAGCTATCTTTGTCACCATCCATCCTGCAGATGCTTGAATTTGCACTGGCCTACCACCCCCTGCCTTGACCTAACAGGACCCACCCCGCATGCACAAATTTTCGTGCACCAAGCCCCTAGTACATTATAAGTGACATTTTTAGAAAAAAATTATCTTATATGGTAAAATAAAATGAATTTTTACATGGGAAAAATATAAATATAAAATCTTGAACAGATCCTCCTTTCATGATTATTGTCTCTTCAAAAGAACAAACAAGTTCTGGTTTTTATTCAATGTAGCACACTTTCTCCTTGTTTTTAAGTGTACTTATTAACTTGAAGACAACAGTACATGAAAGTATCAGAAGTTTACTTAGGAGATAAGAAAAGAGACAGTGTTGCCAAAACAATGTTAAGGATTGTGGCAGTCCCTGTAATATCCATGTCTTGATTCCATTGTCCTTTTTGCTGTTGTTAATTCTCATCTTTGGATATTTTTCCACTGATTTTTAGAGAGAGTGGAAAGAAGGGGGAGAGAGAGAAAGAGAGAGAGAGGAGGAGGAGAGGGAGAGAGAGAGAGAGAGAGAGAGAGAGAGAAAGAGAGAGAGAGAGAGAGAGAGAGAGAGAGAGAGAGAGAGAGAGAGAGAGAGAAACATCCACGTGAGAGAAACACATCCATTGGTTGCCTCCCACACCTGTCCTAGACTGGAATCAAACTAGCACCTCTTCAGTTTTTAGGCTGAGGCTCTATACACTGAGCCAAAGTGGCTACAGTCTGACTTCATTGAACAACCAGGGCTCCCCCCACACATATACCTCAGGAACTACAGGTAATTGGACTATGGGGTGGGAAGGAATGATGTGCCATGGAAACATCCCCTAGGGTGTAGTGAGGTTCTGAATATCAAGATGACAGACAGCTGAGCTGCCTGCTGCATTGCCAGTGAAACAGATAAAGGATTGGGGTGTGCTGCATGGCCTCTGAGAAGTTATAGTTCTTCATGGTATGCTTTTGGGGGCCATGTGCAGGGGTTTTGTATTTCTAACCATGTGCAAAAACTTAAATCATGGGCAGTATGTAAATATGCTATCTAAATGATATGTTGCATTTAAAATATATATTCTTGCCTTACTGTAAACCTTACTTTTCTTGAATATGAAATTGCCACAAAGTATAAATGATTCATTAAATGTAATATTCACTGTGATAAAAAAATTATGCTCAATTTAACACTTTGAAAGTTGTACTAACAACAATCATCAAAATCTTGTTACCTGGGAATGAGATTGGTAGTTGTTCCATTGAAGGAGAATACCCTAAAAGTAAATTAAATAAAAAAAAACAAAAACAAAAACAAAACAAACTCACCACAATATTTTGGTTAGAAATGAAAGAAACACATCTCCAAAAGAATACAGTCCTTGGAGGAAACGGGAAGTTTGTTTACACCTCATCTTTATATTGGAGATATGAAAATGAGCTCGACCAGAGCTTTTCTAGTCGTTGCAGGGAGGTCTAAGTAGTATTGTTGTAAATATGTTAAGTTAAAGTAACATGATACTATTTTTAGCAGGCACTTTTGTATTCTTTTTTTATCCATCATTGAAATTCCTATAAGATATACATCCTTCCTCATACCCAAAAAGAAGCCTCTTCCATGTGAACTGATGGGCTTCTGTCCAGTAGAGGGCGATGCTGTATATTTATCCAAGCCCCCTTAAACAGTAAAACTTGAAAATAAAAGTTCACAGGACAAATGCTCTGTGAATCATTATAACAACAACAACAACAACAACAACAACAACAACAACAACAAAAATGGTGCATAGAGGAAGAGGAGAAATATTAACTATGTCAATATTTTATAATCTTAATATTTATAAATATACAATTGTTATTCTTTTAAATAATAAGTTTAATATCAGTGGTTGTTGTATAAAAATCATTCAGCCACTTTTATTCCTCTCAAAAAAAATTATCCTGTGATAATTAAATCACATTTTAAAAAATAGAAAAAAAAAGATAAATTTTTTAATAAATGGCTTGCAAAACTTGGACATTAATTTTGAAACAATTTTTTAAAACTCAAGTTAAATGTCCCCACCTACTGAAGAGCTTTTTCTGACAATTCTATCCTTCATGGATGAGTTGGCCTTTTCCCCTTCTGTGCTCCCATATGCTGTACCCGTGGCTCCTTTAGCTCAGTTACTAGTATGTCCATGCTCCAGGCTCTCCTGAAAGATGGCCTTTATGAGCTAAGAATTCTCTTCTCACTATTCTTGCAATTCGTGGTACAGAGGGTTTGCTCAATAAATATGCATTGAAGAAATGACCAAATGGCTAACTAATGAAAATAGAAATTGTCTCAAAAGAAGAGAAAATATTTCCCTAGAATATAAGTGAGCAATAAAAACATATAAATTCTAAGGAGCCATGACTAAGAGAATAATTGAATTTCCAAAGAATTACCCTTAGAATAGAAAGATATAAAGGATTCACTATTAATACATATTTTGATATCATTATTTATTTCATCTTTATTATTTCAAAAGTTTTTCCTTTCCACTTTGTTGTGTTTTTTTTAAATGCCAAAGAAAAAATAATTGAGAAAATAAAAATTATCCCTCCAGTAAAAACTTCATTTAAAGTAGATTAATACTTAGCATTATTAATTACTATACTGCAATAGAACTTTTCATATTTTACTTGTACAATACACACATATATGATATACAAATGTAAAAGATATTGAGCTATGTATCTAGCTCTGTCTATCTACATAGCAGATACTTAGACATATGCCTAAAGGACAATGCCCTTAAAAACTGTGAATGCATAAAATATAAGTATGTGTAAAATAATTTCTACAATTGTTTTTAAAGTAATTATTTGCATGTCTTCCTTTCCTTCTGGCATATTATGTATCTACATTTTAAGTTTTTTTTTGTTTTTGTTTGATTAAAAACTCTTGTGTAGATAAAGCAGTAATCACCATGTTCTTTTATATTCTTTCAGTTAGATTAAATATTAACTTTCATTTCCAAAATGACATAGAGTCATTAGGAATATTATGATGAAAAAATATTGAACAATCCCAACCAGTTTTTACACAGGAAACATGCATTTTGGAGGTTTGTTTGTTTGTTTTTTTCTTTCTTTAATTATTCTGCGTGATTATGTATTGTTAAAGGACAGTTTATAAAATTCTAAATGAAAATGGCTATACTAAAAAAAACAAGTTGTTTTACCTGCTAATGTTATTGGAAATGGGAGACTAGGCTAGCAGAAAATAAGAAATGTTATCACTCAAGAGCAAGTCTTTTTAGAGTCAAGCATTATGCCAGTGGTACAGTAAAACCACTCAAGTGTGGTCACAATAACAATCAGTTTGGACTGACTCAGCTACAGAGCATCTGCAGGGATGTGAGGCACTGGCCACAATTCCCTTCTAATGGCTGGGCCACAGCACGATCAATTTATTTCAGGTCTGTAGTCATGATCCACAGGAAAGTGATACTTTCAAGTAATTGTAAAATGTATCCCCCAAAAAGGATATTTTTACATGCAACCAAATCACCAAGAAACAGACAGATAGGTTATTAGTATTTTTAAAGAGGGTGATTTTCTTTGTTATAGATTTGATTATAATAGCTTTAATGTAGTAGAGCAGCCTATATCTGGAAAGCAGACTTATTATGAGTAGCCAGAACAGACTCATGTTCCTGATGGAACTGAAATCCTGCTCATTTACAGAGAGGGAAGCCATTACAAGACATGCTACGTGACAGGGAAGAGGAAGGAAAGGAGCATATGCAGGAAACACAAAAAGAGAAAAGATGGTCACCAAGGACTGCCTATCCCAGGCTCTTTTGGGGTCAGTGAGGGGGGCTGCTAGGCCTTACAGCTCTTCTAGAGGAATTAAAGGTGTTCTGTTTTCAACAAGGTTCTACGACATGGAACAAAATTCTTTATTATTGATTTGCCCAAGACTTTGTGGCCTGAGTCACTAAAATCTTTTGTAGCTCTAAGATTTCATGAAATAGGAGAACCTTCAGAGACAAAAGGGGATATATTCAGATTAATTACTTTTGGGGGAAAACCAAATTTAGTATTTTTGTTAAATTTATATATTTGTTGTTGAAAGTATTACAGACATGCCCCATTTTGCCCCATTGACCCCCTAATCTATGTTTCTAACTCTCCACCCCTCTCCTTTCCTCTCTGTAAAGAAAATCAATAAAACATAGTTTTTAAAAATTCCAGAGAACACCTATATTTGATAATAGTGGGAGAAAAAGGGAAACAATTTAGAGAATGGCAGATGACTGAAACGTATATTCTAGGGCTATATAAGAGGACAATAAGCAAATATCTGAAGAATAAGAATGATGCCCCAGACACAATTTCTCTTTTAAGACAGCAATTTCTGGGATCTGAGATAGACCTGAAAAGGTCATAGTGGATTTGCTTTTTGGTGTTTTGTTTTTCAGGAAATTTAAATGCTCTTAAATACATTGGAGTCACCATTTATATACATAATAATAATAATAATAATAATAATAATAATAAATAAAGCAGGTTTTAAAAACACTAGCCACCACAGGCATTGTTTAAAGCTTGTTAAACCCAACTAAACAGATAAATCTGACAGGTGAACAATGAATAAAGAATTTAAAGAACAGAAATGGAGACATTAGCAAAAGACTTAAGGTGATATGGAGTAATAGTTGGCAGATAGTGTGGTCTAAACTTTTTAAGGTTAGTAACTTAAACTGCATAATCTTTGGCAAAAGAGTAGTCTTTTAGAACTGTATATTATTTTTCAACATAAAAATAATAGTATTTCATTGAGGGAAAGTAGAAAATAAAATATTTATCCATAATCCTTCCAGACTCATCATGCTATTGTTATCATATAATACAATTTTTCTCTGCATTTATTTTACTTAGGAAATTATAAAATTTAGTATATAGTTTTCTGGGAGCTATGAAATTATAATAACTTTATTATAAAGACCTAAAATAGAAATGATATTATCCATTCATTCAAAAATATATATTTTTAAAATCTCTGAGTTAGGAACAATGTATGTATTTCAGATTCTGGAGATAAATATATATTCATTCCAGTAAAGTCAATTTCTTAAAGTATTATGTTGCACTGCCTCTAGTTTTTATAAAATAATTATTTACCATCTAACACGAAGCTATAAAGTTATAAATTCCTGCAAATAGATCTACCTAACATGCAAATCACAATGGGATAGTATGTTGTCAGTGGAAATTACTATATTATTTGCAATAGCATTTAATTATCAGGGGAAATATATTTATGGTCTCTGATCAGAGATGATACTCAAGATACTAGTAAAATTATTCAGAGTAATAAAGACTTAGGTGTCTAGAGTCTGTTTTTTGACAGAGGTAAGTGTACTTTCACTATTTTATCTTAATATTATGTGATATTGTACTCTGAGATACTCTCATTTAATCTAACCAGAAAGAGCACAAGTCCATGCTCTTGACATTTGATTACCTACAGATACGCGGAGATCAGACATTTTCAAAATACCATTCCATATCCTTTTTGAGGTTTCTCTATTATTCATATAATTTTGAAAAGTCTAGATTTTCTATAGGTATCACTGACTTCAAACATTTCAGAATTCATCTCTTTATCACTGTAATCTCAAGTAATCAGTCTGTCAGACCCCAATGAAATATGATAAAATTCATTAACACAA
This sequence comes from Vespertilio murinus, assembly GCA_963924515.1. Classification (NCBI taxonomy): domain Eukaryota; kingdom Metazoa; phylum Chordata; class Mammalia; order Chiroptera; family Vespertilionidae; genus Vespertilio; species Vespertilio murinus. Next base: position 109,531,576 of record OZ004709.1, read on the forward strand.
AGAATTATAGCAAGATAAGAGAATTAAGTGTTTTTGAGTTTTTTATCATTTATCTAAAATAAAATTCTAATAAATTATAGATTATCCTGAATAACTTATAAAATATAGCTTTGTCTAATTGTCCCTACTAAAAAAAACAAACAAAACAAAACAAAACAAAAAAACGAAAGAATGCTCCCAATGGTTAAGTCTCAGTGTGGGGCACATGACACTGAGGGTGTCAAGATGATTTCAGGGGTTACAGAGACTTTGGAGTAAATCCTGTAGTGAGAAGTTTGTGCTTTCCTTAATCCTGATTATTTTAAAGAAAAACTTCTCATGTACTTTATGATTTACTTCTTTCACTTAATAATATGCAATATGTATCCTCCATGTCTTTTTCTGGCTCGATAGCTCACTTCTTTTTATTACTGACTAGAGGCCCAGTGCACAGATTTGTGCACCAGTGGGGTCCTTTGGCTTGGCCTGCAGAATTGGGCCAAAACCAACTCTCTGACATCCCTCTATTTCCTGGATTGCAAGAGGACACAAGCCAGGCTGGGGGACCCCACCAGTGCACAATTAAAGCCAGATTATTTTTCTAAGCTGTCTTCTAACTCTATATCACAGAGTAATAACATTAAGAAAAGCTACTCATTGACATATGAAAGCATTCTGTTTCCTATTAAGTTGGTCATGATTCTGTTCTCTCTTAGGAAAAGAAAATTAAAACAAACATGCATCCCATGTATTAATACATTAATAGGTCCTAGCATGCAATTAATTATAGGGTACAAAAGTTGATGAGTAACAATCTGGATTAAAGAAAGTCTATGATTTCACAGCTTGTTAATTTTTCAGACTGCCATTATTAAACTCTGAGGAACAGGAGGACTAAGAATAAAGTCAGCTGTCCTATATAGTTTCTTGAATGTTCTTAGTGAGAAAGCATTGTCTTTACTTAAGAACCACAGAAGAGGACTTGCAAAGGTAACTTGTGAAATGGAGGTTACTAGAATGGTTATAATTGATTATCATGTGTGTGTGTTTCTTATTAAGAGTTCCATCTGTCCTTGTTTTTAATAGGTCCCTTGTAAGCATATGATGGAAGGCCACACATATAAGCACATCAATTTTGTATTATTTGCATAGGTTAGCATAGCCTTTTACAGGTGATTTTCCATTATTTTCTTGACAATATAAATACAAAAAAAAAACAGTATTAAAGTAAGAAGAAGCTAAAGAAAAGTTGGATTGCATCTTGTCGTAAATTGAAGCACAATGAGTGAGATAAAGATATTTCTCTCTGCTAGGATCAGAGTTGTCCCCTTAAACAAACACACAAAGAATGGTCTATTCCTCAAACCTGATGTGGTTAAGACTTTTGAACATTTACACAGTGTCTTAGGTAAATTTCATCATTGTCACCCATTCTCAAGGTATTTAAACTTTACCATTTTGCAGACCTTATAGAACTATTTTCATTAACCCCTTCAAGCATAGCCTTTTGATATAATGAAGAAATAATGCTTGGAATCATCAATTATAAAAACATATGATGTTTTCTGATGGAAGAAATGTTAAGAATTGTTTAAGGTTTGTATAATGCAAAAATCAGAAATAATAACTCCAGTAGTTTTAAAATGTAATGTTAGTCAAAAGTAAACTGAAAAGCAATAATTTTTCTGAGATGTATATCACTGAATAAATATCTGCTAATATCACATTTTCTGGTGATAACATTTGTGTATTACTTATCACCATGTGCAATAGTTTTGTAGCGCAAACTTGATTCCTTAAAAAGCCCCACATTAAGGTGCTGGCATGGCCGGGCTCTCTCTGAAGGCTATAAGGCAAAATCTCTTCCAGGACTTTCTCTTCGCTCTGGTGCAGTGGGCAATGCTTGATGTCCCTTGGCTTGTAGATGCATCCCTCAATTACTTTCCTGTTTTCATATTTAGTTATTTCTGTGTCTCAATGTCTATGCTTCTGTTTTCTTCTACGAACACTTGTCATATTGGATTAAAGCCCACCCTGATTAAATATGATCTCATTTTAAAATGGTAATATATGCAGCCCTAGCCGGTTTAGGTTAGTGGATAGAGCATTGGCATGAGGACTGAAGGGCCTCCAGTTTGATTATGATCAAGGACAAGCCTCACATGCAGGCTTGGTCCCTGCCACTATCAGGCAGGGCGCCTGTGGGAGGCAACCAGTCTATGAGTTTCTCAATATTTATCTCTGAGTGTCTCTACTCCTCCATTCCACTCTAAAAATCAATGGAAAAATATTCTCAGGTGAAGATTGACAAACAAACAAACAAACAAACAAAACACACACACACACACACACACACACACACACACACACACACACACAAATAATCTATACAAAGATCTTACTTCCAAATGGGCCACATTCTCAGATTCCAAAAGGACATGGATTTGGGGGCAATGTTATTCAATCCAATGAATAAATGAACTCAGGATACAGATCAATCTGAATGTGATTTCTGACTCTAATTAGTAACCTTGTAATCTAAGACTAACCATTTAACTTTTCTGCTTATATATCAGTCTATATATAAAAGGATAATATTATTTTGCCAAGTTATTGTAAATCTTAGTAATATCTGCCAGTTTTCAAATATGTGTCTGATACATAAGAGGCTCAAGAAGTATCAAGTCATCATTTTTATAATTATTATTTTTATATAGAATCAAAGAATCTATTTATTTTGTAAAAATTTATCTTATTGTTGAAAGTATTACAACTTTCCCATTAATCTGCTTCTTATAAATGCTCAATTTTAGAATAGAATTACCAAAAAAAAAATCTTATTAACATATGAGAATTTCGTAAAAGTGTTACACTATTGCTTCGATGTTAAGACATTATCACTTTTTTTTCAGCCCCATTAAACTGCACACTTCCCAGACCTGGCCAAATTTGTAGGAGGTAGATGAAAAACATATTATCCTCAGAATCCATCTTAATGAAAACACATGATATAGTGCTTTATACCACTTCAAAAGAACTATTCTACCCCCATTTTCTCTTTATAGATATCATTTTAATATTCATATCCAACCAATCAATACTTATTTATCATCCACCACATGCAAACTGATATTCTAAGTAATGGGAATAATATAAATATTATATGAACATATGCACAAGAAGCTTATAGTTTATTTAAGAGTTCAGACTAACATAAATAACAAGCATACTTAGGCAAATCAGTTGTAATTTTAAAAGGAGCCTTCTCAACAAATATATTTTAAACCTTTATATTGGCCAAGCAATATATCGGGCACCGGGTACACAAAAGGTGACTGAAATGGTTTCTTCTTCAAGATGCTCTCAGATAAGTGAGAGACACAAAAGAATGAGTGGGTTATGCCTACAGAATGCTGTTAACTTTAAAGATAAACCTGTGGAGAATGCTGTATAATGGATGAGCAGGAGTATATCAGGGCTTCTGGGAGAAGATGACATTGAGTTGATAATTGAATCACTAGCAATAGAGACTCCTTTAGAGAAAGAACAGAGGGCGTAATTTTTTTTTTAATTGAGGAAGGAAAAATAGTTTGTAAAAAAATGCACAAGGGCAAACAAATTCATGAGCATTTTGAAGTTATTTAAACGCTTGGTAGCATTTCAAGGCAATATTGAGAAAGGTCACACAGTGAGACTTGAGCAAAAAGCAGGATCAGAGTTTGAAGTGTTTTAAATATTTTAGAATTTGACTCCATATTATCTGTGTAAACAAGGAGAATTGCAATAGAGTAGCAAGATAATTTCTTGAGCGTCGGAGAACTAAAGAAATTAACATTTATTGGTTTCATACTTTATGTAGATAGACGGTAATTTTATAGACATTACTTATGCAATCCCCATAGCAAATCCGCAAGGTGGGTATTAACTCCATTCTGCAGAGAACAAAACTGGCTCAAAAATGTTAACATACTTAGGCAAGGTCCCAGCACAAGTAAATGACAATGTGTGGCACATCATGTGTGTGATGATGACTGATCACTACAACAAAAGCCCTGGGAGAAATTCTTCGAGTAGAATTTGTATAGTACAATTGTTGGGTAAGTGAAACAACTGACCAAACAAGTAAATCTGGGTTTAGAGAGTGCAGTCAGATTATGAAGCATAAAAGCGTAAACTCAAGCACTGGTTGGAAGGTGGTGAAAACTGAGAATGAGGAAATTTTCCTAAGAAGGGAGTAAAATGATTAAAATAAATTTTAGGTCAGTTCTATTTCACTGAGATAAATTAACATGAGAATTTGTCAAGGACGCTATTGAAGTACCAATTCAGGTTTGGTGTGATGGCCTCAGATCTACAGTCAGATAAGGAGTGGTTATAGGTAGGAAGTTTGTTGGCAATGGGACTAAATCAGATAGCATTGTTTGTTTTGAAAGAAAAAAAGTGTTAAAGGTTAAAAAAGTATCTAATTTTAAAATTGGTTGGCCGTTAGAACATAAAGAAAGATTAATATATTTCAAGCCATGTAAGGCTAAGAATAGGAATGTAGGTGACAGAGAGAAAGTTTGCTAAAGGAATCTGGGTTAGTGAGGCTTACAGAGGATACAGTGAGATATTGCATTTCATTTTAGAAACACTGAGTTTGAGATGATGGGGAAACATCCAAACAGCATATCCAGTAGTCTCCAGATATTGCAGATCAATCAACATGCATTATTAATGGGAATGTGCAGTGGTGAGAAGAAAATGCACTTGTGATCATGTCTCCTGTTTTTCCTCAGATCATTTTTCCAAGGTTGGAAATGCTAACATATAAGATCAGTTCTAAATAAATGGGTGGTTTCAAGTGTCAGAAAGAGTCTGATTTATTTTTTTTTTCTTGAGGACTGGTTAAAAGAGGGGAAAAAAAAGTACTTGAAATAAAGATTTCTTCCTAGGCTGCAGAAATGTCACTGATATGCTAATTCTTGAAGCCCTTATTTTGGCAGTCCATATAAAAGTAGACCTCAGAGAATGATTTTAAAATAAATAATATACATATGAGTGCTGACTCAAAGTAACGTAATAACAGCCATAGTTACTTTATATTGTACTGTTTTATTGTTGCCGTGTTCCTAATTATGGATTGTTCCTATATGGGTGGCTTTCTGTGTCAGATGGGGAGATGCAGGGAAGCTCTATACTATTAGGTCAATTTTACTTTGAACATAAAACTGCTCTAAAAATCAAGTCTATTTCAAAAACAACACCACTCGAATTATGATCCTTATAATAGGCACCACAATTAAGGAGGCAATTGTCTCAGTCCAGAAAAAAAAAAGCCATTTGTGAGTAGAATTTGTAAACCTGAATCACAGGTTAAGGGGGATCAGTAAATAAAAGAGATAGCTAAGCTTCTCAATATTACAAATGCACAGAACTAAGGGGTGACAGAGAGGAGAGTAAAAAAGATCTGGGAAAGAAGGAATTGGGTAGATGAGCTAAATGATGGAACAGCTGAAGAACTTTTAAAACTGGACATGTTGAGCCCTAGATGGTTTGGCTCAGTGGACAGAGCATTGGCCTGTTGATTGAAGGGTCCCAAGTTCAATTCTGATTAAGGGCCCATGTTGGGTTGCCAGATCTATCCCCAGTAAAGGACATGCAGAAGATCAATGATTATCTTCCATCACTGATGTTTCTATCTCTTTCTCCCTCTTCCTTCCTCTCTGAAATCAATAGAAGTAAAACAATAAATTAATAAACTAGACATGTTGAAATGCGTTACTTGTTGAAATTGTTTGTATTCCTGAAGTTTTCCAAGATCTCCATCTTCCTTCCAATCATTCAAGGATGACATTTAAAACCTTTGACAAGTGTGTGGAATGGGCACCACAAGTGAGGATGGATGAATCAGAACGGGCAACAGCTCTTCACTGTAAAACCAGTTTGACCTTGTTGTTGCAGAAAACCTAATAAAAGTTCTGAGTTCACCCTGCAAAATGCCCTTATCAGAAAGGAGGGGTTTGTTTTGTTTTTTGCTTATTTGTTTAAGTGAAAAATTGGGCCAAGATTCCTATCTTCTTGAAACTGCTCATAGCTGAGGCAGCACATTGGAAGCACAGGTGACCAATGAACTGAGGCAGAAACCAAAAGTGATCCTGAGAATGTGAGTTCTCAAAAATCTGCTGAATATTGAAGAGGGCGGGGATGGGAAACCAGAGGTGCAAGTTTATCTTTCTGAGAACTTATGAGACAAGAAGAAGCTGGCATATGGACCATTTTCTATGTCCCTATGCAGGATAATTCAGAACTTTCATTTTCAATGTTTGCAAAATAAGATAATGATTAAAAGCAAACACCAAGAGAAATATTGCCTGAAGTGTTACAAATATATCAGAGGACCTCAAAATCTCTACACCCATTGGGACACTTATTGGTTATTACCCTTTGTTGAGTCTCTACAATTGACAATATAGGGCACATTTTGCATAATTCTGTTATCTTCCAGATTACACTCAAAATAAGCAGCTTTAAATATGACTTTCTGTAGGCCAAACAACTACAGACTCCTTTATTTCCTGGAGGGAGGTCACTGTCTATATATTCTTCTGTTCTTCATGTTGCCCAATACATCCCTTTTTAAATCCTCCTCTCTTGAAGTAAACTGCGTGGCTACAGCATGACTAAGATTTGATTCCTATACTCTTAAGTTAATTCAAATATAGGAGTTACATTTTGTGCAGGATGATACTGTTTTAAAATTCTGAAGGGGCAATTGTTCTAGAATACCATGGGACTTGGGTTTGTAGTGATAATTAATTATAAGATCAGAAGTTTGATTATATTATTTATTCTTTAGGAAAATATAAATAGAAAAACCAAAATTTAAGTAATCTGCATTTAAACAATAATATTAATAAGAATATTTAATATATTTAGTGTGTTGGCAAATTGCAGAAATTTAAAAAAATAAAATTATGATGTTTCACACATTCATGTTTCCTTTTTTAGATCATTTATTTTAATTATAATATTCCTAGAATGTTACATTCTACAAATCTAACTTCCAAGAATTCTGGATGTTATGTGTGTAACTTAATCCTTACTTCATTATATACAGTATTGATCTATTTATAAATCTCTGTTAGTTAACTTAGTTATTTATCCAGATGTTCGGACAGGTTGCTAATGACACTGGACTGGCAATTTAGATCTTTCTAGAGCATGTAAAACCACAAGCTCCATCCAATGGTGTCATCAGTGACTGCATAGAGAAGTGGGGTAAGATGCTTCTAATGAATCAGCCGCATATAAGGCAAACAAGCAATTTTCAACAAATTCTCAATAACATTGTCGGCAGGATCACCTTTAAATATTTTAAATGAAAATATTAATTTTTTCAGGTGGGCAATTTTATATATATTGCATGAAGTGATTGAAATGCAACCTGTATTACTATACAGAGCAGAAAGTGTTTAGATAACAATAACTTGATATGCACCTGGAAGGATGTGAGGGAACAGAGACTTTAAACAAAGGTGTACAGAAAATGTTTTTTACTTGATTTACAAAAGAGAAGTGAATAAATTAGCCTTAGGGTGAAAAATAGAAATTTTTTAAAAGTTCAATAGGAATTGTTATGTCAAATTTGATACATCCCATATCTTCCATTTAAATGCACATTTCTCTTTGGAGGAAGGCCATTAAGTTGATGAGAAAAACTATCATCTTGTTCCATACAAGCTTTAAATTATAATTGTGAGAGACGAACATCTTACTTCTTTAACACTGTAAGAGGTGAGGTTAACAGTTAAGTTGGTTAATTAACTGAAAGGCCAAGGTAAATTTTGTCTAGACCAGCTTTAATGCAAACTTTGAGAGCCATAATAGTTCAATTCTGCTTTCTACCCGCATTTCTACAAGCAGAAACAGATGCTGCAAGCTAAAGATTGCTCACAAAAGATTCTAATGAGATGAAAAAGTATGAATATAAATTGCACCTTATCTCTGATGCTTTAAGAGGGAATTTTCTCAGAGATTATGTTTAGAAGATATTATTCCTATGATGAGCATAAATGTTCACACTTAATTTCACTTATTCCAAGTGATACTTCAATTTCTTCTATCTCTTAAGAAATAGCTATATATAGCATATTTAGTTAGATTTTGATAATAGGTAAGGGAAAACATAATTTAATAATGTTTCACTAATAGAAGAGGTAAGTGGCTTTTAGCTACCAGGTAGAATAGAACATAGAACTCCTTCTAGTTTTTCAAATTTCAGTATCATGAATCCTGGAGATTCATGATTGTGTCCAGATCAGTATGATAGAGTTATGATATTGCTCTATAACTAGACTGAAATGGTAGTTAAGGTAAAAAGTAGATAATATAGATATTATAACCACTGAAACTTGCTTCCACTTTTTTCTCTCACCTGAGAATATTTTTTCCCATTGGTTTTTAGAGAGAATGGGAGGGGGGAGCATAAGGGGTGAGAGAGAAAGAAACATTGATGTGAGAGAGACATATCAGTTGGTTGCCTCTCATTCCCACACTAACTTGGGTGGGGGGTGGAACCTGCAACACAGGTTCATTGTGTTGACCAGGAATCAAACCTGAGACTCTTGTGTCCATGGAGCCAAACTGGCCAGGGCTCTTCTACCACTTTTAAAGAAACATTTCTTATTAAGAAGGAGAATAAATGTTAAATATTATGTTAAGTGCTTCAATTTTTTTGTAGTGAATGGACTCAGAATATTACTATAGAAAGGAAATATCCATTCAATGTAGATTTACGCTTCTATACATTAAGTTACTTCTCTTTCATTTCTCTGGGTACAGACTAACCTACTCTAATTGATGTGCCAAAAATGAAGTTTGCTTTCTTTTTCTTGTGTGTCCCTCCAAAGGTAAGCAAGCTTTTTGAAGCTACTTGTGCATGCTATCTCTGATTTTTAACTTTCACCTGTGCATACATGGCAGGTAGTTCAATTTCCATCATCTCCCAGCCAGCAGGAAGAAGGGAGGAGGGAATTCAACATCCTATGGTTTTAGGGTCAAGAGCTAGTAGTGCTGCTCTTCATATGCCATTGGCCGGAGCACAGTGATATGGCTACACTTTGCTATGAGCAAAGCTTGAAACCTCTAAGCTGGCCCCTCATTATCCCCCACTCGGAGTTGCCATAACATAATCTATGACTAAAATATACTTGCTTGAGATGAAAAGAGATGCATGTTAGATAAAAAGACAGAATTATATATTGAGTGACCCTTTTATCCACACTCAAGAAAGTTCTGTTGGGTTTAGAAAAGAGGTGTCTGGCCCATATAGCTTTTAACATTCCTTTAAATATTGACTGAATTTTGAAAGAGCTAGTTTCAAACTGAGAGTATTCCAGGGGGAATAAACAGGCAATTTATCTGAAAAGGCAAGATTAGGTCCCTGAGTGTAGGGTGCTCTTCTTAAATATTTCCATACTGATAATATTTATTGAATTTACCCCATGGGTCTTGCATTGTTCTAAGCACTTTTCACATGGTGACTGATGTAATCCTCACAAGGACCCTTTTCAGTAGGTACTGCTGCTATCATAGTAGAGATGAGGAAATTGAAACAATGAGGTGAAACAGTTTCATATGAAAAGCTTAATAAGCAATGTTGATGAGGCATAGAAGAATAAAATCTGTTAATTCTGATGCAGCCATAAATAAAGAGAGAAAAAAAGTAAGAAGTGGGCAATAACAAAAGATTCCAGTTTAGTGCAGTGCTGTAGCAAGCAGGTAGACATATTGTAGTCATTAGCAGAGTGGGCTGTCAAACTCAGCAGAGAAAGTGAGAGTCACCAGACATATAAACACTGGTACCGAGGCAAAGAGCAGGGAGGGGTCAAGAGTTACTCTTCTTCAAGAGAGGAGCATTTCCACGATTTGATTACAGTCGTTTTGTGTGTGTGTGTGTGTGTGTGTGTGTGTGTGTGTGTGTGTGTTTTTGTTGTTTTGTTTTGTTTGTTTTCAAACTAAAAACTTAAATGTTTTCAGGAAACCTTAACCATCTTTTGTCACTTTTGATCTTTTTATTTTATTTTAATATATTTTATTGATTTTTTACAGAGAGGAATGGAGAGGGACAGAGAGTTAGAAACATCGATGAGAGAGAAACATCGATCAGCTGTCTCCTGCACATCTCCCACTAGGGATGTGCCTGCAACCAAGGTACATGCGCTTGACCCGAATCGAACCTGGGACCCCTCGGTCTGCAGAGCCAAACTGGTCAGGGCAGTCACTATAGATCTTAAGCAAGGCAAAACCTCATAATCTTTTTGAATTCAACTCAGGCTGTCTTTCTGAGGGTGCCTTCCTGATCACCTTTCTCTCCTCCACCACTGGGAGAGTTCAGCCTTGCTCTTCTTTCTTACCTCTGTACCTTCAGTGTAGTCTGGTGTGTGTTCACCTACCACACTTGGTTATATTTGTTTACATGACTGTCTTCCTTAACCGTTTATAAGCTCATGTCTTCCTCATGTGTGCTTCCTGTGCCTCACAAAGTACTGAACACGCTTCATAAATGTTCACTGAATTGAATTCAATGTCTTCACAGCACACAGGAGGGAGGCTTGACTGGAGGTGCAGAGAAGGAAAGCAGATATTTGAACGGTGTGGCCATTGTCTGTTTTGGTACCCACAGCAGTAGACATAAAATAGCAATGGTTACATATATTTTGAGCGAGGCCTAGGGAATCCTTTCTAACACCAGTAGGTCCTGCCTAGCAGTAGAGGCGGATGTGAGATGAGAGCTATTTCACAGGGCAGCCACATAGGTTAGCCCTGCAAAAACTGCATAGCAGTACTGTTTTCCATTCTTAGCCGAAGGCGCTTAATTCCAGCTAAGAATGACAATATGCCTGCACGAGAAGGTCTGCACAAAACAGAATATTGAGACTCTGGAAGAGGAGAGAAAAGAAATTAAGCTTAAAAAATATTTTCTGATATTTCTGGGAGGCTTTGAGAAGTTCAGAGCCGGTTTGCACTGCCACTAGTCAAGTTTTATTTTTGTTTGCTCCTCCAGCACTTGGAAAGTGGTACTTTCCTTCGATTCTGTTTCACCACTGCCCTAATTAAAAAATTTATAAGATGAGCCAGGGGATGACTAGCAATTTATGCTCGTCAGGGAACCATTTCCAAGGCAGGAACATACATTTCAGGTTTGCCAATATAAACACTTAATGAAGGAAATTTGCTGAAATGTCGAGCAAGACTTATGTGTGTTTCTTCACCACCCTCTGTGTACAAGATCAATGACGGCAATCAATCAACTAGTTGAAAGGATTGATCTTTGTAATTGTGAAATTGAATAGCACAGGGAATGAAGCAAAAGAAAGTAAAAAATAAGGTCTCCTTTAAAGTTTTGGGGCTTAGGTCTTACAACACAGCTTTTGCACTGGCGGAGGAGGCAGCTGGTCATATTCCCCACATGGAGGGACAGATTTCCTTACTTTTCTTCTTGCACTTAAAAAGAGTCTCTGCCTTTTTGGAGGGCAGCTGTTTTAAGCTTCTCCGATATTGCTTAAAGGAACCATTATCCTATAAGCGTCCTGCTTCCATAGGGGATTTGTTACACTCAAGCTGCTGGTTCCTGTTGTCAAAGGCTGGACATAAGCAGCAGGGTGGACAGTGGTCACTTTGGTTCCAAATGGTAATTAATGAGGCTAAAGGCTCTGGTCTGCAGGCACCGTCCTGGCAATCAGACATTGTTTTTTTTTTTTTATCAACTCAAACGTAAGTTTTTGTGTTTTGTAAGTTTTGTGTTTTTCTCTCCCGAATGGCAACATATGGATTTTTCTATTTTAGGTGAGAAAGCTTTCATATTCCCTGTTAGGCTCGACCAAGGTGTAAAAGTCAAGATCGATCAAGGTTCTCGTGTGTGCGTTTCAGCTGAAGTCCTGTTCAGTTTCCCCTGCTTCTGGATCACTATGCTGTGTGTGTTGGTGGCAAAGGATAAGAAGAGCAATAACGCTTCAATTCATACCTGGATTTAGGCAAGAAACGCTTAAGCTTTAACTGAGTTACTAAAATAATATGCCCCTATCATGTGCAAGTCACTTATGATTTTGCAAATAGATAATAAATGGGTTTGATGCTTTTAACGCTGTGAAGCCACCGGCTGTATACGAGGTTATTGGATGACACCCCTCACGCATCATTACTAAGCTCTTTGTGGGCCCTCCGCCATATAGAATAGTGCCCTACATGGAGAAAGCATATATTTCATAAGTAATCTGTGTCGGGCCCTACTAGGGCTTTATATTGTTTTCACATAATTCTGTTCCATAAGCAAGGACACTAAAATTTAGAGAGGTTAGGTTGTTCTGGTACACACAGCTTTCATGGGGCATATAATTCAGGATAAGCAAGTTGTTTTCACTATTATATTCTCTTTCCCAAGAACTTACAATTTAATGAAGAAGACAAATAGCTAAATTATATATCCTAATACCTGAACACTAGATTCATCTTTTGTAATAGTAGGATAAATCTATCCCACAGGTTTGTTGTGAAGATTAAATAGAAAATGTGTATGATGGGGATGACTTATATTTGTGATATGTGCATACATAATCAGGCACAGGACTTCAAAATGCCATAGCATTTTGTACAAATTCCTGAAAGAAATGAGAGAGTTCTTTCAAAATGATATATCTTTCTTCACCATACTGTTAATGAGCAAAGCAATGCGTTTTTCCTATCCTTCCTTTTGAGATATCTCATAGCAAATTTCGAAGGAAGCTGTCTAATTGAAATACCCAGAGCATACTGTACATTACTGACTTTAGCAACACAACCTGGTACAAAAATGGCAATCTGTAAGATCCTCTGTGAGACTGAGTTTCTGGAGGCAGAAGCTATGCCTTATGCTTCTGGTTGTTCCAATCCATTAATTAGCACAGGGTCTATCTAACACAGTGAATGAAAGTGTGCTGAGTTCATCCATATTTCCCATAATGATTTACAAGAACAGAATCAATTGGATTACAGTAACTGAAAGTATTACCAAGGTAGGAATAAAGTAACTTTCAGTAAAATAACACTAGCCAGTAGTAATAGATTCTGGGCTCTGTTCTAAATTTATCTCCACACAGCTGCTGACTTTCTATGATGCTTGCACAAGTCACTAATATTTTCTTGACATTATAGTTTATTGATCTAACTTAAATAGACAACATTCTCTACATAGCTATCTACACAAATAAAATAGAAAAATGCAAGTTGACCATACCAGCCATTCAGAAGTGAGTATGCAAATTAGCTCAACAAAGATGATGGGTTAATTTGCATACATAGGGGCCATGGTGATGACACAGGCATACTGCACTGTCCCAGCTACTCTGGACCTCTGGGCAGCAGGGGAAGGCAGAAAGGTGGCTCTGGGCCGGAGCAAAGGTAGAAAGGCAACTCCAGCCAGAGCTAAGACAGTGCCAACAGCCAGGGGAAGGAAGGCCCATTCTTGCACAAATCTTCATGCATCGGGCCTCTAATTTAAAAATTAAGCTGCAAATAATACTAAGAGTTTTAGAGCTATAAAAACCCAGGAGATTTTTTTTCTTTCCACCAAAACCCTACTTAGAAATTACTGTCACCCAAAAATATTAAGTGGACAAAAAAGAGCAAATTATTAGTTTCTGAACCAGTGTTTCTTGCTTCCTATCCCAGTGCTACCAGAAAAAGAAAACCTAAATGTTAAATACTATATAGCGTACTTCATATTTGTAATACACTCCAAATTTTACTAAACAAATACATAATTTCCCATCACCCTATAGGATAAGCATTGTGATTCTGACATTTTACGAGAGAGCATAGACTCAGTAAAAGTCACAGAGTCCCCGGAGGCCAACTGAGGATTCAGGCTCACCATCCTGTCTTTCACACTTTATTCTACTTAGAATAGCTAAACACCATGGCTGCGTTATGTTCTAATTAAATGAACTAATCTTTATACTGTTTCCCATAACATTTAGTAGTTACATTTCCTTTTCTATTCTTTTATAGATCCTAATTTTCATTATTGGAGGTATTATTTTCCTTACTTGTAAACCATGAAATTAAGCTATTTTTCTCCTGGTTAGTAAAATGCTGCACCCTCAGTGGAAGAGATCATGGGGGATTCATAAACAGATGAAACAGTTCATCCTTATGAGGCATATTTTTACAAAATTCATTCAATGGAATGTATAATAGTTTATAATACCAGACAGTCACATAGCATCAGGATATAATATGTAAGTGTAATAGAGAGAAAATACTTATCCTGTCTTAAAGTAGATAAAATGTTGTTGAATTTTCTTTTAATAAAACTCCAAGTAGGACAAAAAGTAAAAGCTTCCAAAGGACATACTGGCCAGGGAAAAGGGGCTTATTTTAAAGCCATAAATTAAGGATAAGAGGTGAAATCTCCTGGCATGTTAGATTTAGGAAACAGAGTAGGTTTTCATAATCTACAGAATTCCATCCACTATTTGTAAATACAAAACAATTAGCACTGCCTTGAAGAAAACTAGTAACCCAGATAAAGAAACAAGTTGCCGAAGCCGGTTTGGCTCAGTGGTAGAGCGTCGTGTCGGTCTGTGGACTGAAAGGTCCTGGGTTCGATTCCGGTCAAGGGCATGTATGTTGGCTGCGGGCACATCCTTGGTAGGGGGTGTGCAAGAGGCAGCTAGCCGATGTTTCTCTCTCATCGATGTTTCTAGCTCTCTATCTCTCTCCCTTCCTCTCTGTAAAATATCAATAAAATATATTTTAAAAAAATAAACAAGTCACTCTGACTACTTCATGCTAACTTCAGTGTACTGAAATTGGTGATTTACATGAGTTTTTCTGATAGGTACAAAACTATTGTAATTCTTGTTGGTCTAACTAGAATTTCAATGGTACTTTAAACTGTAATCGCTTAATTATGTTATTTCAGTGAGAGTTTCCCTACATAAGGCGACATCCAACCAGTGGAAGGTATTTCAAAGATTGAGGCTTCCTAAAGAAGAAAGAATTCTCCTCAAAACTGAGACCTGGAAACTCTACCTATATTTTCAGCCTGCTGCCCTGTGGAATTCAGACTCCAGATTGCGCCATCAACTTTAGTCTGTTCTTGTTTCCCATCCCTGTTCTACCAGAAAAAAAAAAAAAGAAGAAGAAGAAGAAGAAAAAAAAAACACACACCAAAAAACTTAAATGTTAAGTACAACATGGTATACTTCCAGCTTCCTGACCTGACATTTTGGGCTTGCCATTCTCTACCATAGGAGTGGGGAACCTTTTTTCTGTCAAGGCAATTTGGATATTTATAACATTATCTGAGGGCCATACAAAATTATCATCTTAAAAGTTAGCCTGCTGTATTTGGTCAAATATTTAATTAACTCACCCCTAGTGCCTTGGCAGGGCCAGCTCATTTCATGGCTCGTTTACCACACCTGCTCTACAATCATATAGTCACATGAGATTGTAGAGAGTACCTGGGAAGGCATATGAGAATTTCTTTAATTATTGTCAGCTGAAGCCAGTGGTGTTGGCAGAGCCACATTCTGGAAACATACCTTGCCAGAGGCAGGTGTGTTGTCAGCCTAACCTTCAGCTCAGGTGCCAAAGGGTGGGTTTCACTATCTAAATCCAGCCAAGCACCAGGAACAGAGACGATTATCCAGGCCCACCCAGAAGTGATGATTACAAAGAAGCTAAAAGAATGCACACAGTCTCCTTTGTCTTGGGCTTTAGTAAAACTTCCAAGTATTTTGCTGTATAAACAGGCCATATTGGCTTTGGGTCACTGTACATCAGAGAACAGATGTCCCACCTAGTCCCAGCTTTTACCTTCTATCTCTGTGTCTGTCTTTTTCTTTCATTTTCTCAATCCCCAGTATCCCCTACTCAGGAAGTGGACTGCTCTCTATCCGCGATAGATGCAGAAAATAAATATTTACATGAGATAATTCCTTAAAATAAATACAAATGTAAAATGTCTATAGCCCAATACTATAGCATATTATATAGCATTTGTATAAACACAGGCATGCACAAACACTCACACAGACACACACACATGCACAGATACACTTATTTTTTCATTTCTCTGAAGAACTCTAATATTCTCTGCTACCTTATTTCCTCAAACCTATTAAACTTTCAAAGTGCTTCAAAGCCTTATGGAAGAGGGTGGATAATTTATTAATAAGCAAAATAAATAGTAATTGCACACATCAATATCCTAGTCAACAACACTCTACCAGAATTCAAAGACTATATATATATATATATATATATATATATATATATATGCTAATTTTTTAAGCAACTGTGGATTTCAAGCTGGAAACAAACACGGATAGAGTTTGAATAGCTAAACATAAAATAATGTCAAATAAGGAGAATTGCAGGTAAGGAGAAAATGTAACATCAAATTGGTTTTGCAGCATAGATACCATAAGAAGTGAGGCAAGAGCAGACTACTCCATGTGTGTTAATGATTTCTTTGGAGAGGGAGTAAGGATAAATTAAGTGTTATTAATACTAAACATTTGTATTTCTTCAGTTAAGAAATTCACTACAGTGTTTGGTATATATTCACTGCTCCTTCTGTTGCTGCCCTACACATGATGCCTGCTGAGGGTGGGCCAGGGGTGGACTGAAGCCTGTTCCTGTTAGCTCAGCTGCAGAAAGGAAAAGAGCTCCAATTCATATACAGTCGCTGGGGCAGCCCTGACACAAGTACGCTCGCAAGCTTCTTCTCTTTTACTTCAAAAAATGGACAGCTCTGTTCCTATTCTATTCACTTGGCTTTCTCAAGATAGAGAGTCAATATTATTTATATGATAAACTAGTAATGCTATTATACTACATAGTCCTTAACAAGCAAGTTCACCTTTTATTGGACATGTACCCATAGTGATTAGTAAGACAGGGGTCTTAGTCCATTCGGGCTGCTATAACAAAAAATACCACAGAGTGAATGCCTTTTGATAGAGAAGGCAGTCAGACAGGCATGAGCACAGCAGGAACATTCTATCAAGCTCAACCCCCCACCCCCACCCCCCACCCCGCCCTGAGATGTCTCCTAAACACCTACCTTTATAAAAGAGATTTAAAAATCCTTAAAGCAAGGAATCTAGTGAGCGTGGTCTAGAATGTATCTGCATCCTCGTCCTCACCGCTCTTTCCTTAGACATGTTTTCTCTGTCTTTCTTACTAAGCTCCAAGGGTCTTTCTCTTGCCTCCGTAACTTGTTTCCTGAGTCCATGCGACCTAACTGGCTCACTTCTAGAAGCCTCTGAGACTTTCTTTCTAAAATGCTAACTAAACTTCTTGAGCTACAGTTCTTGGCTCTGAATTTTTTCTTTGCTGAACTCAGGAACAGAGGTCTTAAAACCATGGCCAGTATTAGGAAGGGCAGACATTTCCTTCTCACAGTTCTGGAGGCTGAAAGTGGAGATTAGGATGTTGGCATGGTCAGGTGACATCACTCTTCCCATGTGAACATTTCTCTTTGTATCCTCAGATGACTGAAGTGGCAAGGGATCTTCCTATTTGTTCCTTTAGAAGTCACTAAACCACATTCAAGAGGTCTCTGCCTCATGACATACTAACTTTATCACATTGGACACTAGACTTTCAACATGGGAGTTTTGGTCAGATGCAAGCCTTCAAATCATGGTAATGGGTAAATCCTGTGTCACAACTCTGGGGTTCAGATTATGGCTCTTGCATGTTCAGTACCCTACCCATCCATTGCTATACCCCTTTAGTGAAGGAAAAACTTTTCCTGTATTTCATATTTATAACCCTAGTGAAGAAGAGAAAATTAAACAAAATCCTTTCTTTTCTCAGTTCTTCTAAAAATACTTTTGCTTTATGACTGGGCTTAGTCTTTCTCAAAGTCGTTATCTACAACTAAATGGCTTTATCTTCAAACTTCTAAAATAATCTTATAGTATTTCATACTATTTGTGGATTGTGGGTGTATTTATCACCAAGTGAGGATAAATTAGTGTGGGAAACAGTATTTGCCAAATGCCTAAAATATAAAGATCAATATATTTTAACCTACAGACAACACAACAAGGTTATGACCACATTTAACATACCCAGTCATTGATGCCAACTCAAGTTTTTAAAAGTTCCCTGCCTAGACTTAATACTTTAGTTCAGTTTACCTGTGTATTTGAAGTGCTTACTGTGTGCCAAACTCTAAAGTGAAACTGATTCTTACAAAAATCTCTTTGAACAGAAGCAAAGATGAAGACAAAGTCCTACGATCCGGACTTGGTAGGTAAATAGATGCAGGTTGAACTTTATAGAACCACTCTCTCGGTGAGGACACTGCTGATCTAGCCCCACCCCTTCCCATTCTTCCTGGTAATGTGATACATACCCCTGTCAAATGAGAATCAGAATCACAGCATCTTCCAGAAGAGATGTCCTTTATTGGTTTGGTCATTCATTTTGAATGAATGTTTTAATATTTATGTCTCCCAAGCTATATTTTCCTGATCTTTAAGATGATGTAAATGTCAATCCAAAGTATATAGGATTCTCCCCAAAATTAGAGCTCTAATTCACGTAAAGCTGCTGGGGCAACCCTGACACAAGTATTCCTTGAAGTGATATTTTGAAGTGAAATTTTGTTATTATCCACAATTTTCCTATTATGTATTTCTTCAAAATAAAAATGATATTCTATATGATATAAACATACATATATATAATATATATAATATATATATATATATATATATATATATATATATATAATTGACATGTTATTATTTTCACATGTGATATGTAATGTGTTGATAAGAGTGCCATTTGTGATTTTTGATAGAGTTAGTTTTTAAGCTTTAGGTTAATTATGTGAACTTCCAAATTTATTTACACATAAACTTTTTATTGGCTGAATTTCATCACCTGCTAGGTTTGTTAGTTTATTTCATTTTTAAAAGTTATCCATTGTTTAAAGTATTGCATATAGTATTACATATGTCTCCTTTATCCCCATTGACCTCTCTTTGGCCCTCCTCATCCCCTACCACATGCCCTACCCCCTCTTGTGTTTGTGTCCATTGGTTTTGCTTATATGAATATTTTTTTCCCTCTTTGACACAAACAAAGAATGTGGGAGTAAAAAATGTGAAGACTTCTGAAACTTGAGTACAGAATGCACTACTAGTAAAAATATGAGACTATTGCTGTAAGACCCTAGATTTTACAAAGCTGTATGATTTTTTTATGTACTTTGGTATCAGTAATGACAAACTGTAATTTCTCACTGATGATGCAGGTTTAATTGAAGATGGTGCTGGAAAATTAGATGATTGGATAATTATTGGCATATCTCATAGATTAGGAGTATTCAGTAGCAGCAGTCATATCACCAAAACTATGTTGTACAATAAAGTACACACTAGTCATATGTAGCTTCTGAACAACTAAAATGTGCCTGCATTTTAAATGTAAAATCCTCACTCACTAGATTTTGAATATCTGGTAACATAAAAAATAATTTAAATATATAATTAAATATTTCCATGAATATATGTTGAAATAGTTACATTTTGTGTATAAATATATTAAGCCAACGCCATTTGTTTATTTTTATTTTTTTAATTGGCTGCTAAAAGATTTGAAATTACATATCCTTTATAATAAAAGCATAGAATGCAAATTTTCTCCTCGACCAGGAGTTGTCTGGAAGTTCAACCAGGGGTTGCAGCCGGTGTGGGGAAGGGAGGGAGGCCATGGCTGGTGGTAATAGCCAAGAGTATTGGGTCAGCATCCAGCAGCCACTAGGGATCCTACAGGTGCATGAATTTCCTGCACTGGGCCTCTAGTGTTGTTTATATTACCAAACCATACAGTACTGAACTATAAGACTGAAGGAGATAAGACCTCAGTAGAAAAATATATGATCAAATATCTCTCAAATATCTGTCTTCAATGGCTATCTTGCTTCAAAAGCATCCGCCAAAATGTAAAGACCCTTGAGGACAGGCATTTGTCTATCATATTCACTACTGAATTCAAATTACCAATGCAGTTTTGGAATTAATGAAGGATATTCATGTAGAGCAGTGTTTCCCAAACTTCTCTCATGATGAGAATCACCTGGTGGAGCTGTTAAAATGCATATTCCTGAATCCCAACTAAGAAGTGCTAAACTAGAAAATTTGGGAACATATAGGTAAAATTGTATAGAGCACTAGTTAAGTATTTTGTTAAAATACAGATTCCTGAATCCCAACTAAGAAGTGCTAAACTAGAATTTTGAGGAACATATAGGTAAAATTGTATAGAGCACTAGTTAAGTATACAATTTTACCTATATGTTCCCCAAAATTCTAGTTTAGCACTTCTTAGTTGGGATTCAGGAATCTGTATTTTAACAGCTCCACCAGGTGATTCTCATCATGAGAGAAGTTTGGGAAACACTGATGTATAGTAATAAAAACATGGGTGGCAGCATCAGGCAACCTCGCCTGTGCCATTCACTGAGCAAGTTACAAAGGATTTCAACTGTAATCCTCACCTGCAAAATGGAGATCATATATATTCAAAGTGATTATTTTAAGGATTAAATAAGGCCACACACACACACACACACACACACACACACACACACATAGTGCTCATAGTGGGAAAAGTGAAATATTTGATAGATGTAAATGACAATGTATACCTCTGGTATTGTTTTCATACTGCAAGAGTTATGATCATGGTTGCATATGCGTGCGTAACTGGTGCAGTTCCCTGAGCTTGAAAGAGCTAATAAAGTTACTCCACTCAATTGTAGATAAAAGAAAAAGCAGTCTTTCATAATAAGCCTGATCGAACACATCAGATAGAGCTAGGTAATAGTTTTTATGTATTGCTATTTGTTTGTCTTGATTCAGTTTTCAGGCCCTGGCTAGAGGCAGTCACTTCCCCCTTTTGAGAATCTGATTAAGTCCATATTCCAACCCCTTTCTGTACCAGACCTTTATACTCTGGCCACCATTTACCAGATCTAACAGAAGTAGCTTCTATGCTCCAGAACCTGCCGGAACTTATTCAAATTGTCCAACCCTCAGGAAGCTTAGCTTATTTTACCCCATTTGTCATACCTAAGCCTTGCTGTTACAGTTCCAGGTGCTGCTACACTGCCCCTGGGTGAAACCAGTGTTTCTGCCCAGCAGCCTCTCCCTTTCAAAGCTGTAAGAGCTTTCCCAGTGACAATGTGGATGGCCTACTGTCGGAGTAGAGCATATGGGGTACCTACCATCAAAACATCTTTAAAACTTATGAAAACAAAGCCATCTAGTATTTTCAGTAGTTAAAAAATAATTAAGAAATTAAGGGGGAAAGAGAGAGATAAAAGAAAAAATAAAACAGGAAAAAATGAAAAAATAAAGAAGCTATCAAAACATGTTTTTTCATTTATATAAGAATTTGGTGTATTTCCCTTTAATTATTTAACTACCAGAGGCCTGATGCACAAGATTCATGCAAGAGTAGGCCTTCCTTCCCCTGGCTGCTGGCACCAGTTTCTTTCTGGTACCTGGGACCTGGGCTTATCTCTGGTCCTGTATTTGTCTGGAAGGACATCCAGAATGATGTCCAGAATGATGTCTGGTCTAATTAGCATATTACTCTTTTATTATTATGGATTTAATTATTTTTACTGCGTATCAATGATGACCTTGACACAATTCCTAACATAGAGTAGACATCACACTATTTTGTGAATGAATGAATTTAATCTTCATTGCTCAGTTTTCTTAGCACCCACAACATACATAGAGAAATTTGGTCAAAATATTGAAATAGCATAGCATATGAGTAGATATACACAATAAACATATAGTTCCTGCTTACAATATAATAAAAATATAGGTAAGAATTTACTTGGTATCTCAAACTTCACTACTGAGACAATAAGGTTGTATGCAAATGAAGGAGCAGAGACAATACAGCTGGAGGAACCATGTCATTCACATGGCATATTCTAGAAAGTAAGTTCTATAAAATAAGTTTCATAATGACAAGATCTTTGTACAATGTCTCATGCATAGTAAGTGCCAGTGAGTATGTGGTGAATGAATGAATCCCAAATATTGACAGATTCTCTTTATATCCTATCTAATAAAGAGGTGATATGCTAATTGACCATCATGCCCTCACAAAGATGGTGGTACCCACAGCGAATGAGGGAATATGTTAATTGACTGCCAAGCCCTCAAAGATGGTGGCACCCATAGCCACATTATGGCAGTGCCAAGACCCCTCAGCCCCGCTGGGGCAGCAGGTGTGCAGCATGGCCAGGCCCACCCCCAGGCAGGTCCAGCCACTAAGTATGCCTGCCTCAGGAGTGTCCCAATCCTCTTAGCCCCCCTGCCCCCCAGCCACCTAGGGCCAGCCCAAGGCAAAGGCAAGCCTTGGATGTTGACTGCCCATCCACCAAGGGCCACCAGAAGCTCAGGTAACCAGGGCTGGCTGAACTTGCACTACCAACAGTGGCAGCAACAGAGGTGTGATGGGGGTGTTGCCTTCCTCTGATTGCCTGGTTGCCTCCCATCCCTCAGGGCTCCTGGACTGTGAGAGGGGGCAGGGTGGGTAGAGGGATCTCGCCCTCCAGTGCATGAATTTTCATTCACCGGACCTCTAGTCCTATATAATACAAGGCTAATATGCAAATTGATTGAACAGAAAAAACAGTCGCTATGATGGGCACTGACCACCAGGGGGCAGATGCTAAATGCAGAATCTGCCCTCTGGTGGTCAGTGCACTTAGCCAGAAGACAGGCTCACAGCTGGCAAGTGCAGCAGTGGTGGCAGGAGCCTCTGATGGCTCCTGATGGCTTAGTCCATCAGTCAGGCATCCCCCAAAGGCTCTCAGACTGCAAGAGGGCACAAACTTGCCTGAAGGACCACCCGCCCCATAGTGCATGAATGTCGTGCACTGGACCTCTAATCATAATAGACTTGAAGCTTTAACTATGATCTACATAGTTGTTTTTTGTTGTTGTTTAAACTTATTGTATGAATTAGGGATTATTGATTTCTAGTAGAAAGCAAGCAAAAAAAGTCACTATAATATTAAACACTGTAAATGCAAGTATATCCTCCTTGGCTGAGAACCATTGGAATCCAGTAGATGGAGAAAACAAAATCAATGCCTTTTAGAAGTCTCTTTCTAAAGCAAATTAGGAATCTGATTATGTGAATTGTGAAATCAGCATTACTGCAGCGCCTTGCATTTTTGCAAATAGGCATTTTGGAGACAATGCCATGTTTCTCCAATTAGGAGAGTGCTGAGATAACTCATAGTTGAAATGGGCCTACTTATTTCTTCAACTACTTTCTTTATTTCATTTCTACAAACTCTTCAAGTTATTTTTTGAGTTTTCCTTAAATGACTTCAAACCATATACAAGACAGCCTTCTAGGACTTTGTGGCAAAGTATCAGGATCCATAAGACATAGTCAAACTTGCAAAGGGTCAACTGGAAACAGCTTCATTAAGGGATTTCTCTGTTCCAGGACCATCCACAGACCACATGATTTTCATCATATGTTAAATAATTTGAGGGCTCTCTCTTCCCTTTTTTATTCTTGACTTCCACAATTCAGTAAATATATAAAGTGGAAAACTTTTTAATTCTACACATCTAATAAAAAACATGTTAAAGAAATAACTTCATCACAATGGGTTATTGCACTATCCTCTTAACTATATATATACTTTTAGTCCTACAAATATCAATTTTACAGTTTTCCTCGTGTCAAAATAAACTTCCTAAATTATTATTTTCATATCATTTGCTTACTAAATTAGGTTTTCAATGATTCCCACTTTCCAAAGATCAAATTCCAAACTGCTTACCTGAGAGTGGGAAAGTCTGATACATTCTTAATTCTTTAAGCATGTCATGCAAATAGTGGCTACCAAGTCTTAGCTGTGCCTTTTCTTACACCTTTTTTCCCCTCCTGATTCTTACTTAGTTCCAAGATTCAACTCAATTCTTGAAATAGGAATTTTAGGGGTAAAATAGGACAGGTTTAGGAAATTTTAGAAAATTTGGAAATTAAGGGGGCCATGGAGGAAGCACCAGGCTGCAGAGCAACAAAAGGTCTATTTCCAGAATGGGGGAGCTGAAAAGCTGCAACAGGTACATTTCCATAGAATGAGGGAGCTGAGAACAGCAGAAGGTCTACATTTACAAAATAAAGGGAAGGAAGCTCTTCTTCCAGAAGGAGAAGAAGAAAGCCTAAAGGGAATAGGAAGGCAATAAGGAAGGGATGGGGGGGGGGGAGGAGAACCTCGCAATGTCCCATATGAGATTCGACCTTTGAGCTTAGGAGTAACTATAGTTATTTTTCAAATTTATGCAATTCATAAGTGAAGAAGCCAAGAACTTCACACAGGTTTTTATTTTACACATTTAGGAGAACAAAAAGTATTGTGGATTGTGCATGTAATCACTATGCAATACTAACACCTTACAATTCTAAGTATAAAGTACATGTGAAGATTAAATAAAATGACATATTAAAGAAAATATTGACCAATCAGAGGGTCTATCAAGGCACAAGGATCTCCAGCTTTTATAAGCCACAGGGAAAAATAACTCGGAGGGACTCTTTCCCTCTCCCCACGTGGGAGTCTGTACTTGTTCTTTAATAAATTTCCATCTTTGCCATACCACCTTCTGTCTGTGGATTCATTCTTCAACTCTAGCGGACAAAGAATCCAGGACATTCTTCCCAGGGGAACACTGGTTGTTCCAGTAAAAAAAATCAACTTCATTCTCACCTTCTGTGTGGAACCTTTCCACATCAGCTTCTAATGATCATGCTCTATTTTAAAATGAAGGCTAATTTTTAGAACTATAC
Organism: Vespertilio murinus; assembly: GCA_963924515.1. NCBI lineage: Eukaryota > Metazoa > Chordata > Mammalia > Chiroptera > Vespertilionidae > Vespertilio > Vespertilio murinus. The sequence goes on from OZ004709.1 coordinate 109,556,446, forward strand.
CACATACTTGGTTATTATACTATTTTGTTACTTGATTATTTCTGGTTCCATGCTGAGTCTCCTTATCATTGCCAATGACTGTATGATTCTTTATGCTTGTCCTCTGATCACCCTCTATATCATTCCAGCAACAATAACTCCTTTACTCCCATCCTAATAGTTACTTAACCCCAAAAGGTCCTCAATGCAGTTTTTCAACATTCACTCTCTCAGATACTTCTCTTGGTTCTTTGCCTACCTTAGCAACTGCCTTGTGAATATCTTTAAATCCTTTCCTGACACATCTTTTTTTTTTTTGCTTGCTTAATAAATTCAAACAATTGTTGAATTCAAATATTTGTCTGTTTGACACTTATATTCAGTTCTGTAAATCTATTTTAATTATTAAAAATTATAGGACATAAATTATAGAAAACTATGCTGACTATAAAATTAATATCTTAAATCTCAATTGGGCATGACTATAGACTATATCAAATCATGGGCACTAACAAGTCCTCTCATCTCTCTATTGCATTCTTCCCCTCAAGAGTAGAATCTGGGCAGGTCTTGTGTTGGACTTAATTAATAGAATGTGGTGGAAGTGATTTGTGGTTTAGGCTCTAAGAGGGTCCCAACGTTGCTAAGGAAGCACAGTGGGGTAAAGAGAGTATTCGTACTAGCCTGGGAATTAGGGGAGGTTTCTTGGAAAGAAGGACTTCACCTAACGATTGAATTAACTTATAAGTTAACATCATTCTTAAATTATTTTTATTTTATTACTATTTAAATTGTTATGCTTTGAGTTTATAAAGTAAGAACAGATTAATATATTGCCTATTATTTTGATGCAAATTATTTTCAAGTTTGTTTCCAGTATAAACTTTTATTGTTCTTTCCCTTAAAGTTATATTAGAAACAGTGGAAGGAAGAGAGAGAAAGAGAGAGAGGGAGAGAGAGACATCGATGTGAAAGAGACACATTGATTGGTTGCCTCCTGAATGTGCCTTGACTGGGGCTAGAGATCTAGCTTGTAATCCAGGTACATGCCCTTGACCAGAATCGAACCCAGGATCTTCAGTACAGAGACTCTATCCAGTGAGACAAACTGGCTAGAGCTATCACACATTTTAAAGTGGAATAACTGTATATGTAGAATAGTAAGGTGTTGGTATTGTATAGTGATTACATGCACAATCCACAATATCTGTTGTAATCCTAAATGTGTAAAATAAAAACCTGTGTGAAGTTCTTGGCTTCTTCACTTATAAATTGCATAATCTTGAAAAATAACTTTGTCTGTGTCTTAGAACTACCATCTGTAAAATGGAGGCAGTGTTTCCCATCTTTTAGAAATTGTTTTGAGGATTAAATAAAATGACATATTAAAGTATTTAGAATATTGTCTGAAGTAAGACAACAGTATCAGTGATTATCACTACATAACGAGTTTAGCTCTAAGTAAATCTTGCAGAAGAACTCTCAAGGGAATTACTCTATTTCTTACTGAAGAAAATTTGTAGTATTTTGTGTTATCAATTTTTTTAGACAATAAAGGTAGACTATAAATAAAAGAAAAAATAACTCTGAGGTAAATATTACATAGTCCATAGACTATAAGTAAAGTCTTAATACATAACAGATTGTTATTACTTGTCTGTTAACTGTTAACTCTGACACACGCGCGCGCACACACACACACACACACACACACACACACACACAGACAGACAAACTACACAGCACATCAGAGTTCCCAGACAAGTAAGTTTTCTGTTTTGCTTCTATTTCCTTGTGCTTTTTAAAGAAATCTAAATCCTTTATTGCTAAAAGTATTACATGAGTCTCCTTTTTCCCCCATTGACCTCTCCCTGGCTGCCCACCCCCAGCACATGCCCTCACCCCCCACCACAACCCCCCCCCCTACTGTCTGTGTCCATTGGTTATGCTCATATGTATGCATGCATACAAGTCCTTTAGCTAATATCCTAACCCCTCACTTCCTCTCCCCCTTCATTCCCTCTAAGGTTAGACAGTCTGTTTGATGCTTCTATGTCTCTGGTTCTATTTTTGTTCATCAGCATATGTTCATTATATTCCCCAAATGAGTGAGATCATGTGACATTTATCTTTCTCTGATTGGCTTATTTTTTTTTTCTCTTTAATGTCAGGACTCCTGAGGAAGGAAATGGGGATCCTTTCAGTTTACTCCTTCATAGAATACCCATAAGTGATTAAACAAGTGGTGGTGGTAGCCGTGGCCCCAGAGATGAAGAGAGAGACTGAGAGTGCTAATGAGAATGTGTCCACAAGGGAATAATGCTTTAAAAGGAGTTTCACATTTCCTTAAAATGTACAGACTCAGCCCTGGATTTATGTATTTGGATGTTGTCAAGTAGCTTGTGTCTTTAAGGAAAAAAACTAATGGAGAGAATTGGGAGATTGCTTCCTGATCATCAGGTTTGAAAAAGGCCACATCTTTACCAAAGCCCAGGCCATCATAATCTGCAGTATATGGTTGTGTTTAATAAAGCTTGTACTAGCTTACTGTTTGATCACTCAAAATTGCAGTAAAGCAAGACACAACTAATCACTTCTGGTGAAATTGCTGAGTGGTGTAGTCTGAGGGACATGTAGATACTTGCATTATATAACAGATGTGTTTCAGGAAAAATGGGAAATATAGATTTTTAAAAATATATATTTTATTGATTTTTTTACAAAGAGGAAGGTAGAGGGATAGAGAGCTAAAAACATCGATGAGAGAGAAACATCAACCAGCTGCCTCCTACTGGGGATGTGCCCGCAGCCAATGTACATGCCCCCGACTGGAATCAAACCTGGGACCTTTCAGTCCGCAGACCTATGCTCTATCCACTGAACCAAACTGGTTTCAGCAATAGATAATTTTTAAAAATAAATGAATTGAGATTTATTGACCATAGTTTTCAATAAATGGATCCATTTCCTCCTTATTTTTCCATGAAATTAAGGAAAGAAAAAATTATAAAGAAAGAGATTAAACCATCTTTATTTTGGGTCAAAGGATTGCCCTCAATATATAAATACTACAAACAGCAAAGAAATGTGAATAAAAAAACCTTTCAGTGACAGGCTAGAAATATATCTTTATGGGGTTACTTTGAAAATGTCTCTCTAGTATATTTGTTTAATATTTTTATTACAGTCTAAAATTAATTTTGGTTTATGCAGAGTTCCTCACACAAATCTCAGTGCTTCTGATGCTAATTGTGAAGCAGTAGGACTGTTTCCTGAGGCCTGCCAGAGTTTCAGTAAAAATTGTGAAAGACAAGTTTCACATCAGTTATAGAGGTAATCAGGCAATTTAAAAAATTCCTGTTTTCTATCCTCTGCTGGACCACTTTGAAACTCTACCATAGACTTTAAATTTATTTTTACATGATCAAGTAGTTTACTTAATCTTGAAAACACACATTCAAACTTTGCACTTGCCTAATGCATGCAATCTTTTATGACTTGATGTACAATGCAAATTCCATCTTAATTCAATACAATTAGCCTTAATGAGCCCTTCTTGATCTCTTCTAATAGGCAACATCTATAAAGCTTGTAATTACAATGACTTACTTTTGTCATCAATAGTTAAGATACCATTGGATGGCATCCACTCCTCTAGTACCCCCTGTGTTACTATACTATTTTAAAGATGCTGCTTTTTTTCCAGCTTATTGGATTCAACCAATATTTATGGTACATGCACCAATCATTAGCTGAACATATCTCTTCTTGGTTAAATACAAGTTCTCTGGAGTCTAGGTGCCTAGGTTAAAATCCCAGCTCAAATAATTAATAGCTATGAAACCTGGTGACAAGATCGCTGTATCCCATCTTCTCATTTAAAAATGATACTGACAATGACAGCATGAAAGTAGTGAAGGGCGGTGAAAGAGCATTAGGAGCAATGGACTGTAGATTCCAATGGAAGAAAGATAGTTGAAATTGAAACATTAGAATGTACGATTTTTTTTTAGTAATTAAGGCTATTGGTAAGGACAATATCTAGGATATGACAATGTAAATAGGTATCTGAGAAAAACTGAAGGACAAGATAATTAAAAGAGAGAACAAGGTACTAATAGGGCTGGGTATTAGAAAAAATGGTGTGTGGATATTGACATCACTAAGAATTAGGACACAAGTATATTGGAAGAAGATAACTGTGAACCTGATGTTTAAATCTTTACTATATGAGAGGAGTAAATGAAAGTTGGGAATTGACTGTAATGAAGAGTAATAGTGCAATTTAGACTTTTATTTTAATATATTTTTTAAAGAGAGAAAGTGACAGAGAAATAATCTAAATGAAGCAAGAAATGAAGAGGGCCCTAGCTGGTTTTTCTCAGTGAATAGAGCATCAGCGTGTGGACCAAAGGGTCCCAGGTTCCATTCTGGTCAAGGGTACATGCCCAGGTTGAGGACTCAGTCCCCAGTGTTGGACATGCAGGAGGCAGCCAATCAATCAATGATTCTCTCTCATAATTGATGTTTCTCTCTCTCTCTCTCTCTCTCTCTCTCTCTCTCTCTCTCTCTCTCTCTCTCCCTTTCTTTCTGAAATAGAGGACAAATCTCCCATCTCCATGACATATTTTTGGTGGCTGCCTCATTTTCTTACAAAATAAGGAAAGAATGTTAATAATGTAATGATGATAATGAGAGTAAAAATTAAAATACTGAGGGTGTCGAGAAAATGTGTGCTTAGGAGAGTACCAGATTTCAATTAGAGCATGGTGTTGGAGGGAATACTGAGAGAAGAAGTTCAGGGTTCAGGAAATTTGCTGCTGATCTTGACTTTCAGAGGTAAAAGGGTTTCAGGAATGTGGATAGGGGAGAAATGGAATCAGATTTTAAAAAAGATGTAAAAATCCACTTGGGGACCAGGAAGCAAGAATATTGGCTGACTGGGAATCCTGCTAGTATCCAGGTACATAATATATAGGAAGAGGTAGAAGGGAAGGTCTGAGAGTTGTGGGTATAATAAAGGAGATGTCCTACGAAGAGTACCCAGAATTATCTGGTCAAAACCTGTCCTCTTATCTGTCTCAGAACCTATATTATTCCTTATATATTAAAAACACTGGAGCTGATTTGAACTTCCTTAAATTTCTAATCCTTTGCTTCAAAAATCTTGTTTCATCTCCATCCTTTCTCTCCTCTCTACCTTTGCTATATTAAAAAAACACACACACATTGTTTACACTTATATGCATTGTACCTCCTCAAATACATTTCTATACACATTTTCAATAGATTCACACACAAGATCTTTAGGAAAAAATAACCTTCTTAAATAAGATTCACTACTGTGATCTTAATTCCATTCCCTAGTCTCTCGTGTTTGGAACTTTATTCTATCAATTGTTTCTTTTTCTCTTGAGTAAAAACTTACTCATTTTTATTATGGGTTAAAAACCTTGAGGAGAATGGTGTTCAAAAAACCAATACAATGACATTGTAGCAGATAGAAAGTTGAATTCTAGTTTTAATGTTGAAGATCTTGGGCAAGTTACTTAATATATACAAAGCTTAATTGCCAAATAGATGCTGTAGATTTGAACATGTTAGTGGCAGGTGCACAATGTTACCATTGAAAGACCCTGAACTTACTAGTACTTCTTCCCACAGATGCACCAAATATATATATATATCTATATATACAGCAATTCCTTCTTTTTTATAAATATATTTTTATTTATTTCAGAGAGAAAGGGAGATGGCGAGACAAAGATGGAAACATTGATGAGAAAGAGAATCATTAATTGGTGGCTTTTTACTCACCTCACTCCAGAGTTGAGCGCACAGCTCAGGCGTGTGCTCTGACTGAAAATTGAGCCATAACCTCATGGTTCATAGGTCGACACACAACCCCTGAGCCAGGCTGGCTGGGCCAACATTTTCTTCTGAAGAAAGACTGAAAGCTTTCCATTAACATGGAACCACAAAAGGCCCAAATAGCCAAAGATATCTTTAGAAATAAGTCTTAGATTGAAGTATCATACTACTGATATCAAACTATGTTGCAAGGGTATAGTAATCAAAACAACATGATGCTCCAGTAGAAACATATAGATAGATCAATGCACTAGAGAACCCAGAAATAAACTCACACCTATATAGTCAATCAATCTATGACAAAGGGGAAAGAATATACAATGCATACAGTCTCTTCAATAAGTGGTGTTAAGAAAACTGAAACTGGACTGCTATCTTACACAATAAAGAAAAAAACAAGAATAAACTCAAAATGGATTAAAGGCTTAAATGTAAGACCTGAAACCATACAATTCCTAGGAGAAAACATAAGCAGTGAAGTCTTGGCCATAACTCTTAGCAATATGTTTTGGATATTTCCCTGGGCAAAAGAAATAGAAAAAAAAATAAACAAATGGGACTATATCAAACCAAAAAGATTTGGCAGAGTGAAGAAAACCACCAATATAATGAAAAGATAACTTACTGAATGAGATGCTATTTGCCAGTGGATATCCAAATAAGAGATAAAATCCAAAATACCATATTGTTTCACCTACATGTAGAATCTACAGAAAGAAAACAAATGAATCCTTGCTGGTTTGGCTCAGTGCCTAGAGCAATGGTCTGTAGACTGAAGGGTCCCAGGTTTAATTCTAAGCAAGGGCACATGCCTAGGTTTTGGGCTTGATCCCTACTAGAGGTTGTGCAGGAGGTAGCAGATCAATGTTTCTCATCATTGATGTTTCTATATCTCTCTCCCTCTCTTTTCCTCTCTGAAATCAATATAAATATATTTAAAAAAAGAAAATAAATGAATAAAGCAAAACAGAAACAGATTCATAGGTACAAATAAACTGATGATCGTAAGGAGGAAGAAAGATGAGAAATTGGTGAAAAGTATGAAGGAAAATAAATTTCCATTTATAAAATAAGTAAATTATGGGAATGTTATGTATAGCAAATGGAATATAGTCAATAATCCTATCTAATAATGAGGGAATATGCTAATTGACTCTCACTCCATCACAAAGGTGGCAGCATCCACAGCCAATAAGGAGGGGGTATGCTGATTGACTATCACACCCTCAAAGATGGTGGCTCCCACAGCCACAAGATGGCAGCACCCAGTTCTCTCAGCCCCCCAGCCACACAGGGACAACATGAGGCATAGGCAAGCCTTGGATGGAGGCTTCCCAGATGTCCAGGGCCGCCCAAGGCTCAAATAACAAGGACCAGCTGAGGATTGTGCTGCAGGCAGTGGCAGTAGCAGAGGTGTGATGGGGCATTGCCTCCCACCTCTGTGGGCTCCCAGACTGTGAGAGGGGGCAGGCCTGGCTGAGGGCCTCCACTACAGTTAAGGAATTTTTATGCACCAGACCTCTAGTATTATAATAATTGCTGTACTAAGAATAACTTAATATTGTAAAAACTAGAATAACAGATCAGATGTATCATGTTGATAACATCATGAGGTATATAAATGTTGAATCTGTATTGTTTACACCTGAAACTGAATATCATATTGCATGTCAACTGTACTTTAAGAAAAAATAAAATCAAAAAAGAACTGAACACATGCATTAAGTATACATTAAGTAATGTTTGTGACACTTAGCACATTGTTTGATGCTTAATACTATCACAGTGAATAACACTTGAACTTATTTTTAATCATGCTCTAACTCTTTATAGTATGTGATACCACAGAACATTGTCCTTATACCTTGTGACTCTCAAGCCTGTGCCCAGGTAAGAGATGTGCTGCCAACTGTTCTCTTTGTCTTTCCTCCCTTTGCACTTTCTTATTCTCTCAGCTTTACACATATTCAAACAGCTACAAGAAGAGACTGCAAGCTTACAATTCCAAAAATTTCCTTCCAAGTTTCAGACATGTTCCACTCATCTATATTTGGCTCCTAAAAACTAGCTGTACACCAGAACAATGAAATAATATTTTTAAATATCTTGGGTCCTCTCCCAGATCAGAAGTTCTAAGAATAGGATCTGTTTTACCGATGCTAAATTTGAAATTAACATGTATACTATGAACAAATTAGTTTGTCAAAAAGTGCATTTTTGTATGAGTTATTTTTTGTGTTATTTCTCATTGTACCTAGATAAATGTCTGAAGCATGACAATTAATAAGTATGTATTGATTGAATAAGTAAGTTAATGAATACAAATAGAAGACAACAGAAAAAGCTTAGGAGAACAAGGATGAAGGAGGTCATCATCAGGAAGTAAATAAAATGACTCCTGAAGATGATTTTTGGCCTATCAAAGGGAGGTCATTTAATTGTCATATGATATTCTTTAACAATGTTTGGCATTTCAGCCCTGGCTTGTGTGGCTCAGTTAGTTGGAACATTGTGACATACAAAAAGGGTTGTGGGTTCTATTTCTACTCAGAGCACATTCCTACGCTTTGGGTTCATTCCTCAGTTGGGACACATATGGGGGAGGCAACTATTTGATGTCTTTCTTATAACATTGATGGTTCTCTCTTTCTCTCCCTTCCTCTCTCTCTAAAATAAATAAACATATCCTTGGGTGAGGATTTTTTTTTAAAAAAGGGGGGGTGTTGGCATTTCAGAATGAGGGAATTAATAAAATGCAGGAAGGAAGACATAGAGTGGGAATTGACAGCAAGGGACAGTAGAACAGGGTGGTAAAGATTCTAGGCTGGTCCTGAATGTTCACTGGTCATGGATGGATTGAATTCATGCAACTCAAACCCCTTTTTTCAACTATGATCTTCTTTGAATAATAAGGTGTTCAAATGTCAGGATCCTTTTGAGCAATTCCCAGAAGCACTCCATTCAGAATAACATTTAAAGTACTTATGCACCATGCAAATGATAGCACTTTTCCCTGTACATATATTTGCAGAACACCTGGATTTCGGTATTACACATTTTTCTATCATCTTGTTATCATTCATTTTTGGAATCCATATTGTGGATAGACCCATATGTTATCTCTGATTTATTTGCATGCTAATGGAAGAAATGTTGCTGTAAAAGTGTTGATTTTAAAAGTTTGATTCAGAACACATATTTAATTAAATAATTAAAAAGAAGAAAACTTTAAAAAATACCTCTTTTCCTAATCTTAAAGACAAAATCGAAAAAACAGTACTCTTATTTTTTTCTATAACATTTATAGGTCTTAGATCATAGTATTGGTACCACACCACCATAAACCCTATCAGAAACTTTTTATATTTTTATAAGCAGATAGAGATCTGAAAATTTATTATGACATTTTAAATACTTTACATTTGAATAATGTATATAAGTATTATCAATCTATACTATCCACCTGCCTTTCCCTGGATCTTTTATATTCAAGAGAATAGTGACAATGTTGGAGTTATTTTTACCATATAGAGTTTAATAGACATAGAAAGGCTAAAATTAAAACTACAACTAGTAAAGATCACAGTTTCTATTAAGAAAGGACAGAAAAATAATAGGCATGCCATCTAAAAACAGAAAATACAGATGTACAATTTGTGGGTTCCAATACCAAGCAAAGGAAAAAAACAAGTGGAAAGAGGATGCTCAATTGTAATTTCACCGAAGCTACTACATTTTTTAAAAAAAGTACAAAAGTAAAAGCATAGTTGATTCACTTAGTTGTTCCCAGGGTAAACCTTCAAAGTATGGAACTACAGGCTAATTTTTTTCTGATTTTCTCCAACACACACTGCATTTAGACTGATGCTTGAACATGAAATATAGGGTGTCCCCTTGAAACATATAAAATAACTCTTTGATAACTGATAGCTCAACTGACGTTTCTTTCTTTCCAGATTTAACACTTTGGAATTAATTATTCAAAGTGTGTATACATTTTTGGGACAGCTTGTATTTCCATTTTAAAAGGGTGTTGGATGAATGAACATGCAAAACACAATTTTACTCATCTGATCAAAATATTCTGGGATATAGTCTTACTTTCAGACTTAGTAGACAAAAACCAGTTAAAACGAAACCCCCCAAAATACTGAGTTCTAGCCTTTCCCCTATACAAGTGTTGGTTGGCTAATTCTGTGAACACTGATCACACGAGGCTTATTGTAATCTGTAAATGCTGCATGTAGTTGGAGGCAGAGAATATGAAAAATAAATGGGGAAGAGGTTAAAGTGGTTGAGTCCAGCTGGACATGTTTAGGTTAAGCGCTCTATGCAACTTGCATGAGAGCAGTTTGGGAGGCAGATGATAAATGCCAGCAAGCCGCATGGAGATAGAGAGAGGAGGGTTGAGCTCGCTCTGGATACTGATGAGGGATGACAAAGGTTCAGAGATAAGGAGAGTCATCAATGTAAAATGCCACAGTAAAGTCTAGTAAGAAGAAGCATAAAATTGGATACTGTCTCGATCAGTTAATAATATTTAAAAATAATTTCACATGGACATTCTGCTTCACTGGGAATTGTTACAGGCTCACAGGGAATAAACAAACTAGTTGCTGATCCAAGAGAGTTCACAATTGAAAGGACAAAAGAAAAAAATATAAAATTTTATTGATTTCAATGTAATGTGAAATCCTAAGATACAGAGTATGAATGCTAACCTACCTCCTGAGGGCCATTTTGTTAATGAAAATCTTCCAAACAACATGTTATTTGAAATTAGGTGACTAAACCACACATAGAAACCAAAAATGTTATAATTATTGGGAAATGAATACCTATGCTTATTCTAATGATTTACTTTTCTAACAACAAAAATATAATTTGTGGGAGTTAATACTTCTGTCATTTAAATATATATTTGCTTGATAAACTTTACCTTCCCAAGATATTAGACATTAATTGCATATTATGGGGTGAGTCTAATTTATGAGTATGCAAGATAAAGACATCATTATGCAAGTATATCATTCTATACAAAAATATGTATGCATGTGATAGAAATATTAAATTCTTTCAGTAGCTTTAGATCTTCCCAATATGAAGATGCCATTTTATAGCATGTTGTAATTTATTATGACATTTTATAATATCCAAATGAAAATGTCATGTTACAATACCTGCAATTCCGTCTGTTGCCTTCTGTTCATGCACTCTTCCTTGCAAAGTCACCCCAGGCATTTAAGAGAGTATTCAGTAAGGCTCTTAAAACTTTACAGGTATAAGCCAGTCTTGAGGTCTATCCTGTTTTTCTGTTGCCCCACCTCCCCTAGACAACATACATAGCCTGATCCAGCGTTGACGCAGACTCGCCCCTTCCTTTACTACAGAAGGCCATTGACTACTCTACCACTTGCTGTCCTCATGCTGCCCTCGCTTCTCTGTCAGCTAGAGAGAGAAGTGTCCTCCTGCTGATTTTATAGGAAGCCTCTAAAGCAAGCAAGCAAACGAACAAAAATCAGCTTTTCCAACCGCTGCCTTTTGCCATCTAATTGCTAACCCCTGGAAGCATTTTATTTTATTCAGGCTCCTCTGTCCTCAAAGCTTTTCCTTCTCTCTGCTGTCATACAATGTCATATGCACATAAATTAGTTCATATGTGGTGAGCAACTACTATGTGGCAGGAATCATTCTAAGAACTTTATATTATCTCATTAATGTCTAAAAACAAATTAGGTTAGGTAATATGCTTATCCCCACTTTAAAGGTGAGCAGAAGGCACAGAAAGATTGATGAATGGTAAGGCCTGGATTTGTATAGGAGCTTTCAGATTCTACAGCCCTTGCTCTTCATCCTTCTCATTAGTGCCTGTCACCCCGCAAAATAACCTCTAGGAGTGGGAGAGCTTGAAGGTGGCTCTCTACATGAGTTCCAGGCCAACTAGACTAAATGGTTTGAAGCATTTATAGAATGTATAATTATATTTCCATCAAAAATTATAATCTCGCCCTAACCAGTTTGGCTCAGTGGATAGAGTGTCAGTCTGTGAATTGAAAGGTCCCAGGTTCGATTCCGGTCAAGGGCATGTACCTTGGTTGCAGGCACATCCCCAGTAGGGGGTGCACAGGAGGCAGCTGATCAATGTTTCTCTCTCATCGATGTTTCTAATCCTCTATTGCTCTCGGTAAAAAATCAATAAAATGTATTAAAAATTATAAACTACTCTTAATTAGGCAGAATATAGTGATCATAACATGAAACATATGAATTAATGGTACTTGGTTCTTGCCTTGAATGTCATTATTTCTTTGGTGTAACTCTGGCCTATTTATTGTAACTCCTTGAGCCTGCATTTCTTCGTAAGTAAAAAGGGAAGATGAAGATTATCCCTAAAATAAGAATATTTTTTGAGTAGATAAGTAGTGTATGTAAAATAAAACAGCATAGGAAGGCCAACAATTGGTATTAATTTCTGTGTGTTTTTGTTGTTGTTATTGTTGTTGTTTTTGTATGTGTGTTTTTTTTTTAAACTTATATTGAAAAGAAAAACAACAGCACAACAAAGGATCAGACACTGTGCTTCGCTAGGTAGATTCCTATTGTAATGAAGAGCTCAAGATGGTGAAGATGGTGCGGCTCAGGATTTCAAATATTGTACATAATAAACAATCCTCTGCTATAAGCTACCATTAGAAATTAAAATTTAAATCCATGCTATGATAGTTACAATACTGATTACTTTTTCCCCTCTGGAGTGATCTGTAGATCAGAAATGAAATCTACAATGAAATGCAATACTTCCTTTTGGTAAAATAAGACAAAACTGCTGCTACCAAAGACTCCATAATTTATGTAGTAATTTTTCTGTAGCTCTATTAAAATATATTTTATTTATTTAGCAAAATTAGTACCATTATTGCACTTAAAATTCAGAAGTATAATTTTTACATTGATGACATATTGCTGAATTTTTTAACTCTAACACTAAAATGAAATACAATCCCAAACTTATGGATCATCTGTAGTACAAGTTATTCTGTATCCAGGGGAATTTCAATGTCATTCCTGGTCCTTATTCAGCTCTTGAAATGTAAGCATTTTATTAAAAGTATTTGACTTGTATTAAACACAAAATAGCTATTTTTTGCTCAGCTATGCAGATAATTCAATTTTCCAGCTTTTGTTTCTTTACAATGTACATAGACAGCAAGAATTCTTTTTTTTCCCACTAATGCATTCTCTAAATGAAGGGTGAAAATGGATTGTTTACTTTCTACAATAAAATGCCTTGGGTTTGGCTGCATTCAAACTCCAAGTACAAGTATTTGAATTGTTTTTCTAGTTCTGGAAATGTGTAGTTTATGCCCTTGAGTGAAAAAGATGAAATCTGAATAGTTAAGAGTACACTGGGTTCCATATTTCTATCTGTGGACGTATATACACATTTATAACACAGAAAGCAATTTATAGTCCAACAAATTGTTCTGCAGTTCACCCTAGCTCAGTGTTTACATGAAGGGTAGGTTCTAAAAGTATCTCTTGAAAGATGAATAAGAGAATATAGACTATTCAATTTGCAAGGAGTATCATGTATGAAAGCAAAATTGTTTCATTATAATTTTGCTGAATTCTAAGAAAAAGTTAGGAGTTATAACAAGGATTGAAGCATGGAATAACAATATAACCACAAAAACCATCTCTGCCTCATGAACATGTTACTGTTTTTAAAAGAAGAATATACTATAAGAATTACAAAAGCCCTCACCAAGAAAAACAGATTTGTCAATGTCACTGTGTCTCCATAGTTACTTTGATCTATACTACTTTTTATTTCTACAAAATTCTACTAATAGTTTATTTTTTAAAGCAAGATTTATTTATAAGATAAAAGAACAATTAAAATAGCTTTCTAAGACATTGCTGGAAATTTTATATATATTTTTTAAACAGAGAAGAAGGGAGAGGGATAGAGAATCAGAAAAATAGATGAAACAAAGAGAAACATTGATCAGCTGCCTCCTGCACACCTCTTACTGGGGATGTGCCCACAACCAAGGTGCATGCTCCTGACTTGAATTGAACCTGGGACCCTTGAGTCTGTAGGCTGATGCTCTATCCACTGAGCCAAATCGGTTAGAACCTCACTGGGAATTTTAAAAAGTGATCACAGAGAATATATCCAACTAGAATTGGCATATTTAACAACTAAAGGACTCCTTTATATGTCACATGCAATATATGGAACATATGAATAGTAAAAAAATTATCCTTCATCTGTAATTCAAATTTAACTAACAATCTTATATTTTATGTAACAATTCTAAATTCCAGCTTATCTTTTAGTTATGTGCCAAATATGTCTAATAAATCAATATGTAAACAAAATTTAGCTTTAAAGAATCGTTTACTTATTCAAAATGAATTCTTCCTTCTTCCCCTGGTGGCCTTTGTTGAACATACCTATTACTATTTTAAAAACCCAGAATGTTTTGCTAACTTTGGAATCTGTTCTTAATCCTCTAATAATGAATTTGTTTTAGCATCATTTTACTCCCCAGACTATGAGATGGCTGCTCTAGGAAAAAGTGTCACACTTGGCATGTAGGCAATGGTTATCCATCCACACACCACACACACACACACACACACACACACACACACACACACACACACACACTTAACAAAGTGGATGGGGTAAGGGCAATGTTCCCCCTTACAGGCACTATTCAGTCTCACCATCCTCCCTTCTTCTCCAACACAGATTCACAAACAATAGCTCCTCTCTCTCTCTCTCTCTCTCTCTCCCTCTCCCTCTCTCTCTCCCTCTCTCTCTTTCTTCCTTGCTGCTAAAACAGTGTGTTGTGTTAGTTTTATGAGAGCAAATAGAGACAAATGAGTAGGTTATGTTGCACCCTTGAGGGTGAGAGGAGGAAACACAGTGAATGAAGGCACTGTGGTCCTTACTCCTACCTCAGAGTGCACATGTGATGCTTGTCACTGTGCACATGGGAATGCTGGCAGAAGTGATGAGACAAATAGCCCCAGTGGTGGCCTGGAATGAGGCTGTAGAACGTGCCTTGACTGAATATGGAAATGTGTCAGCCAAGGAAGTGCTTGTTGCATTTACGAGCTAGCTCAGGAATAAAAATCAGCAAACTCTGCCTACAATGTACATTCCTTGATTTTAGAACAACAACAAAAAATACTAGTGGTGCAATAAATGTAGAATATGAGAAAAAAAAGATTTCTGGAAGAAGGAAGAGAGTAACTTGTTTAAAGATACACAAATGCAGAAATCCCAATTGTACTTTTCTCACTGATATAATTATGAAGTAAACATCAAGAAAAATTCTGAGGAATCAACCTTTGTTAGAACTTTTTCTAATATATAACTCTAAGCTTAAGAACTCTCTAATTTTTCCTTGATAAACAACAACAAAACCAAAGGGCATGAATTCACTTTAATATCCAATATCCTTTTCTTAATAAAAATCCAACTAATCCAAACTCAGTGATGTGTTAATATACCTTAATAAGTCTTTTTTAAAATTTCCATTAAGATTTACCACAAACATCAAAGCATTATTTTCTTATTATTTTTTTTTAAATTTGTAACTATCCTGGGTAATTGAAATATTTTCGTATTTCAGAATGTTCAATTTGCAAACTACTTTCCAGAAACGTATTTATTGTTCTTGTGGTTTATATTTACAACTAAGCACATGTATATCCTATAAAATAAAATCCTAATATGCAAATTAACAGCACTGCAGAATGACCAGTTGCTATGATGTGCACTGACCAACAGAGGGCAGACGCTCAATGCAGGAGTGGCCCCCTGGTGGTCAGTGTGCTCCCACAAGGGGAGCACTGCTCAGGCAGAAGTTGGGCTAATGACTGGCAAGTGTAGCGGCAGTAATGGGAGCCTCTCCCACCTCCGCTGCATGTGGGAAGTAAGGAGTGAGGGGTTCCAGACTGCGAGAGCCCCGAACTGCGAGAGGGATATCTGCCTGCCTGCATAGGGCCCTCAGCAGGCAGGCAGACATCCCTCAAGGGGCCCCAGATTGTGAGAGGGTATAGGCCGAACTAAGGGACCTCCCCGCAAGTGCATGAATTTTGTGCACCAGGTGTCTAATATATATATATATATATATTGTCTTATAAAGTTCTCCCAAAAAGTTTGGGGAAAATTTTGGCATTTTTCAACCTAATTTTAAGGAATATTGTTCACTTTTCTTAGGAATAAAAAACCACACACACACACACACACACACACACACACACACACAATGTATTACCAATTATTTAGCTGTTGAGTGCCTTTTAAAAGAAGTGTATAATCTGGATCTCATGTTCATTCAGAGAAAGACATTTTATTAAGAACATAATTTTCAGCAAAGACCTATGGGTCATTTTTATAAATAATGTAGCCCAATGTATGGACTTCTTTGGTTAATTCATAGAACAAAAAGTCCATCATTCAAAATTTATTATTCCTTCAAATTATTGGGTGGAGAGACTCCGTTGCTAGAGGAAGAGTTTTATGGGGAAATATTTAATCTTTGCAGGCCCAAGCTGGGAAATTGCTATAATCTAGCAAGGCATTTACCCTTATTTGCAAGCCTACTGAAATCTCTTAGATTTGAGTCCCAGTTCTCCCATTGCCAGCTGGTTGAGCACGGACAATAATCTCTTTATGCTTCAATTTCCTTATCAATAACATAGAGATACATTTTTACCTTTCTTCATGGAGTGGTTTTAGACTTTAAATGATTTGATATTTCTAGTGCCAGGCACATGATAAGTGTATGTGTTTGTAAACTTCTGTTTACTCCCTCCACCAAAAATAAATAAAAGGCAAGACTTAAGTTGTAAATTCTTGAAAACAGATCATATACTAAATAAAATGAAATAAGGACTAGCAAAACAACTAAAATGAATTATAATCACAAAATATGTTTCAATGCTTATAGATTTAGGTTATGTTAAGACTGCTTCTAGGCCTTTTTCACATACATCATTCTAATTCAATCCTTTTTTACAATTTTGTGAAGATATATTATCATTAATTTGCAAATGGGAACAAAATACCTGACGCTAAGACAGGAAAAGGAAAATTTTCTGGGTAATAACACCTGAAAAATTATAGATATGAATTTAATCCCAATTCTAGAAACTTTAATTCCAGCACTATTTCCATTATATAAGGAGTTCTCTGGCATTGTGGAAAAGGTTTAGATTTGCTTCGCCAGAAACTCATGAAATTTTGGGGGGACTTAGTCATTGCAACTATGAAGAGAACAAGTTGACCTAAAAAGTAATAACTCATTTTAAAGAATCTACAACTATACAAGATGCTTTACATATATTGTCAAAATTTGCAACACAAAGTATATATCATTTATATTCACAGATAAAAATATTTGGCTGAAAGTGATTAAGTAATTTACCCAATCATATACTGATCTAGCTAGGTGGGAATCAAACCCAAGTACACTGAGCTCATTCCACTGTGTTGTATTATCTTTTACTTAAATACCTCTAGGTAAGTGACCTTGAATTTTTTAATAAAAATCTCAGTTGACATCTTCTCCATGATATCACAAATCACTACTACTTTTTCTCTCACAAAGTTTTAAAAGCTTCAATACTTACACTGAATTTCAGAACTGTTTCCAAAATTTAAAAATATGGAATTACAGAAAACCACTGACAAAACTAATTTACATACCAGTAATTATCTTTCCTGAATTTGACTTTGAAAGTAGGGAGGAGTCAAAAGAAAATGAAATAAAACAATAAAAGTAGGAGTAAAGAGGAGTAATAAATTTCTAAAAAGCCAATATTCTTAGTGCAAATTTCAAAATTAGGAGATCAGTGAGAAGATTAAAATTGCAGAATATCTAGGGGACTCATTATCTCTTGTCCCTAACACCAATTCAGGGTTGAAATTCATTTTCTGTGCATAGGTGATTCATTTATGTTCATACACACACAAATGTTATGGAGTATGAAATCAGACTGACTTGAGTTTCAGTGTCAGATCTTCTACTTCCTAATAATATAAGCAATTTGTTGATCCACCCTGAAACTCTATGGGGTTAATAAGGACTTCCTGTAGGGGAAAATGGTTGTGCTAGGTAAGGAAGAATTGATACCACTTTGAAAAAGCAAAATAATCTAGCCTTATATGATTCCTAAATACCAAACAAGTCACATTAGAGTTTCTTCAGAGAATTGTTAAAGCCAGATTCCCAGGTATCTTGTCATTCTGGTATGTTTAACAAGCATCTTAGAGAATTCTGAGGAACAGCAAATTTAGGCACAAAAGCCTAGGGTAATTGGATATCTTAAATAAAAAAAAAGTAAAATAATTACCTGGAAACAGAATGTTACTATTAGAACATCAAGCTTATCTCAGAAAAAAAATGATGTGGCTAATAAGATTAGCAAAATAAGAAACACTTATAAACCACAGAAAGGTTTTAAATAAAAAGGGATGGCAATAATACTAGTAGTATTGCGTTTGAAAAACATTACCAGTAGAAGTGTTAGGAGGGTGGATTAGAATAAGGGAGGATGGGAAACAGAAAGATTAGTAAGTAGCTCTTGATATAATCAATTTGAGAATAAATTCTAAACTGTGTAAATTGAACAGGAATGGTAAGAAGAAAAAGTAGTGGCAAATTTAGAAGATAATCATGTTTGATAAAACTTATGACTTTGAATAAAAGAAAAGAGAGAAATCAATAAAAATGATTCCAGAGTTTTTCAGCCTCATTGATCACAAGAATGTTGGCTATCCTGGTGGAAGGGAAGCTGTGATTCTTTCTCTCTTTTCTTATTTATTTTTTGTTGTTGACACTATTACAGATGCCCTGCATTTCTCCCTCTTTGCTCCCCTTCACCCAGCACCTAACCCATTATAGACCTTCTTTATACATATAAACTCTTTGGTTAATATTGTCTAGTCCCTTCACTTCCCTCTCCTCTGAGATAAATCAGTTCTGTTCCATGCCCCTGTCACTTCCATGTCCCTGATTGTCAGTTTATTTTGTGCAATAGATTCCACATATAAGTGAGATCATATGATACTTGTCTTTCTCTAACTGGCTTATTTCACTTAGCATAGTACTCTCCAGGTTCCTCCATGCTGTCTCAAAGGGTAAGAATTCTTTCTTTTTCAAAACCACATAGTATACCACAGCTTTTTTTTAAACAACTCATCTACTAATGGCCACTTGGGCTGTTTCCAGATCTTAGCTATTGCAAATAATGCTACTATGAACACAGGAAACGCACGCGCATGTGTGTGTGTGTGTGTGTGTGTGTGTGTGTGTGTGTATGAGTGTGTATATATACTTCTTTCTTTAGCTTCAAGTAGAGATGCACTTACCAAGGAATGAGGGGGGGAAAGCAATTTTAGAAGAAAAATTAAGAAACATGATGTAATATTTAGTTATATTTGATTGCTTGGCAATGCTTAATCCCTAGCAAATCAGAGATTTGCTTTTTTCTGATGTTTAATTAGAACTTTGAAAGCATCTTATTATAAAGAATATACACAAAAGGGAAAGTTAATGTATCTTTCAACTTTTATATTCCCATTTACTTATACTTTCAATCTTCCAGTTTAATGCTGACTGATTGACTAAAATTACTTAAGATATGAAAATATCAAATGCATATATTTAAATATTTAAATTATTAATCAGGGAAAATTATTGAAGATATCTCTATGTACTAGAATGTGCATGTGAAAAATATACTGACTCAATAGTAAGACTTAACATTTATTTTCTTAACAGGTCTGAAAACTAAAGTTGTACTGCAGTATTCATTTTTCATAGCTGTAATATTTTCTCTGTATTTCACATAGTAGGGAAAGATGTGAGTTTTATAACAAACCAGGGGAAATCTCTATATATTTATTTGTCAAGGACAGTGATCTAGGTCATATTTTTTTCTCTAGCTTTTACAGTTAGCCTTCTGAAGGTTGCTCTCTTTCATATTTAAACTTCTGTAGAAAGGATACAAAAAGATTTGGTGATAAACCAAGTATGTTAATAATGGCAAACCTGTATAGGGCACACATTTTGAGGGTCCTCTTAAAGGGCTTGTGGGAGTGCCATATATCTTTTAAAGTATTTATGTGTGCCATTATTTTATTAATAGTAACAAAACAAAAAAAAGGTCTCCCATTTTGGTCAAAATGGGAGACATTTTTTTAGCTTTCTTTAATATTTACCAAACAAATACAGAATGTTTTAGGGAAGACTGCTGAGAGATATTTAGGAATACTGTAAGTTTTTAACAAGGAGAATACATGCTTCTCGGCATCTCTCACATAGACACATTTCACACTCAAGTTAATAAAGCTTGAGCTTGCTTCTTCATTTTCTTCCAAGTGATTAGCTTTCAAATTGCAGAAAGCAAAGTCAAATGCAAAACTTAACGCGCCTCATGGAAAATAAGAGACTGTGTGACTAGCTCTAAATTATCCACTTCGTAACAGAGCTAAGGCTAAGAACTGGGCATTTTGATTCTTAGTCAATTACTACCTTCACTCTAGTTTATGTAATTCTCATTTAGAATTCATACACAACTAAATGTGTAGCTTATTCAGGACTCTTTCCTTTTTAATAATCTTGGGAGGGAAGTTAATTTAGATACTCAAATAGCAATGGCTTTTCGAAGTTGTAATCCTTAATTACTATTTTAGTTTAGCTTTGTTTAGGACAGTTAGATACAGTAAAAATACTTATGCTTTATCAGACAACCTGACCACTTTGGCCTTTATCTCATTTCACATGAGAGGTTTAAATACCATCCATGTACTATAGGGCATTTAAGATCAGTGAGGGGTGAAGATAAATTTTACTTGACCAATAGAAAAAAAAGTTGACTATAAACTGGCTCTGAATACACATCATGTAGTTTTTTCATCTTCTGACAGAGCAGTATTTCAGAAGATGACAGAGCGGAGGAATTTATGGCAGGTGCATTACTACTTAGGAACTAATCTCAACCACATGGCGGTTAACGTGAAATATGGATTTTAATAACCCTGGCTCTCTGAGTTGTGTGAGCCTGCCTGGTGGGAATGTGATTAGCCACAGCCTGTGAGATTAATTGAGATATATAGCAGATGATTGCATCTAGTGGATTTCCAGCTACTCTGATTATGCTACAATGTGCATAGTTAATGCTGCATCCTTACAGCTAAAACACAAACAAATAAATCAGTATTCTATCATGACAAGAATGAGAACTCTTCTTTCCTTAGGTCAGCAAACAGGTCACTTAAATAGTGAGAGAGAGAAAGTTTTTAAAAGCATAGATAGAGAGTAAGATGAATAATTGGTAGTATATGGAGATAGAGTTCATAAGAATTTTTAAAACTCATTCCATCCTTATGTATATCACTTTAAGTAAAATTTTACTCAGGAAAGAAAAATAGTTTCTGACATCAACAGATCAAATTTAGGAAATGAGAATTTTAAATCAATAGGTTTAGTTAATAATGACAAAATTTTTGTTGTTGTTATTTTCCAAAAAGGGGTACCTTTAAGTAATATATAATTTTCTATAGTATTTACAAACATTGCTAAATAAAGGAGCAATAAAATATTTAGTCACCATATATTAGTTTTTAATTCTTATTATATGAAAATAATTAAGTATTTATATTGAATGAATTAAAATAAATGCTCAAGTGAAGACAATTACATGTGTAATGTGGTAAGAAAAGCATTTTAAGAAAATTAATTGCATAGCTGTGGGACAAGGTCCCAACAAATGTTTTTCTTAAAGTTCTAAATAACATATACAAGTGTAAACTCAATTTTTATTATTTTACTTATCCCCTAAATATTGTTATTATTCTATTCTCTATCTTTTTTATATTATACAATGTTTTTGGGTAATCACATATGCTTTTATGCTTTTAAAAAACCAAATCTAAATATCCAAACCTAAAGTTTCAGCTCAAATAACATTTCCCAATGTGTAGGATGAATTTTCTACCTCTATAGTCTAACCTATTCCCCACCCACCATATTTATTCCCCTTCTATATTTATTTCTTGTGCTAATTTGTGACAGTTCTAACCACCCACTAGCAAAAGAAACTTTTCCATTGTCTTTCACTCTTTAATTTCTATATCCAACAGAACACAGTTACTAAATATTTAATGAATGATTGCTGTGTTTCTTTCAAAAGTCTTTCCTTTAGAAAAGTGTTGTTGACATCCTTCTCTACTCTCATTAAGGTGGAATTTTGCTGAACTTTCAAAGCACTTTACAGTTTAGTGGTTCTGTTATTATTCTCATTAAAAATATGACTTTTCAAACTTATCACCCTTTGCTAAGGTCTCTGAATTCTGTTTTCCAGCCAAATTACACTCTTCCCCATGCTTTAAATAGGCCCTTTCCTTCCCCACCTCAAAACATATTAATTTCTGACTCCAAGAATAACTACATTCCCTTTTGCCTAGATGTCCACTGATCAAAGAAAATAAGATGCTCAAGAAAAAGCAAACTTTTCTGAGGTCAATAAATGTGACCACAAGCTTGTTTAAGTGAATGAAGGTTCTTATAACCTACCCAGTATAGAATGACTGTGTCCCAGACTGTAGGAATTTAAATACACACATTGAGCACTCATTTCTGTAGTTGTATCACTGAATTGATCAGACTCAATGGAGTCACTTCCAAAGGAAGGAAGAATGAAAATTTCAGAATATATATATATATATATATATATATATATATATATATATATTTTATTGATATTTCACAGAGAGGAAGGTAGAGGGACAGAGTGTTAGAAACATCAATGAGAGAAAAACATCGACCAGCTGCCTCTTGCACACCCCCTAGTGGGGATGTGCCCACAACCAATGTATATGCCCTTGACCAGAATTGAACCTGGGACCTTTTAGTCCTCAGACCAAAGCTCTATCCACTGAGCCAAACTGGTTTCGGCTCCTCTCATTCTTGATGTTTCTATCTCTCTCTCCCACTTCCTCCCTCTCTGAAATCCATTAAAAAAACATTTTAAGAAAGAATATTTATGTGTTCAAGAGAGATTTGTACATATTACTGAATGATATTTCTAATTCTTACTACATATTTTTATCTTGATAATTAACAACATGCCTCAATTTGTTCCATTTGTCACCTTCATCCAGAAACTGTTATTCTGAGTTCTGAAGTGTAGCTTAGGTCTACTCATCAATGCCACTCATTAATATGCTAGACAGAAATCGAAAGCCATGATGGCTTCTAATTTTCGTATTTTAACAATGTCAATTTTATAATGATCTTAACATAATACCTCTTAAGTTCTTATGTGGGTATTCAGTGCCTTCTCTGTCTTGGATAACACAGAAACTATTATAGAAATGTTGAGCCAAACAGGATAGAACTTGAATTTCTGAGGGGATTTAGTCACTGGGAACCAAAGTTATATGGAGATAAAATATATTTTTTCTTGCTTCACTTGTAATGGTGCTCAACATTTCACTACAGTCCATCACTATTTGTTCAGAATCTCTTATTCCCAGTCTCCCTCGACTAGTATTTACAATCCTACATGTGAATAATATAATGCAGAACCATTTCTAGAAACACAGCATCAAAGGTGCTTTCATCCATTAAATATATTTTGAGCTAAACCAAACCTTCATGATATCAAACATCAACTAACTTGGTTATACTGTCATAGTTCCCACAATCAGAATTTGTTATATTTAATTACTTTCTCTAGGTTTAATAGTTACTGAACTTAGTGTTCCATAAAAGTATAGTTTCCAAGAGATATGAGTAGGTGTTTGGGAATGAAAATAAGGCCTGGGAGGGTTCTGGCCAACAGAGTTTGGTGTGAAATAAGGTAAAAACAATGTTTCCTTTCTATAAGAGACCATAATATGCTAATGCATTAAATCTCCAAAAAATCATGTTCCCCAAACCTATTTGACTCTGGAACCATTTTATTGAACATGTATCTGTTTAGAATTTTTATGCCTGATTGACCTCTTACTTAGGATTAAACTGATTGAAAGAAGGATTACACTGTTATCTCTCTCTTTCTCATCTGTTACAGTACTGTAAATAATTCTTGTTCATTAAATTTCACATTCTCTATTTAATTGAATGGTACAGGATTTTTTTCAAATAAACTTCTGCTGTATATTTTTTCTGTTATCTTGATTTAGTCTATATTGCAATTATTCTGTTTCCCTATATATGTCCATATAAATTATGGGTTCTTCAAGTTAAGAAGGAATAACTATGTTGAGCATATTACAACCTGAATTCACTGCTGATTTATAAAATACATAAGCAGTTTAACAGCCAATCAAAATATGACTTATATCCATCTTATAATTCCTGGAAATCCTGAAAATAACCCAAGTAGCCATGGAATTTTCAAAACTGTTTTTCAGAATGCTGCTCACGGACGTTATACTTCTGAACAGTAAACACAGGCATAGGACTGATGCAAATAAGATTGAAATATGACATGGGCTCCTATTGTGTCACAGGACCAGCGCTTGATTCTATTTTTGCTTTTGTTGAAATTCAATATCATACATCAAGACGTATTATTAAGATTTTTGCAAGTAACTGAATCTATTTCATGAGAACTCTACATGCACATAAAGGCAGCAGAGTCTTATGTTCCCTATAATCTGTGTCTCTGGTGGTATCAATTATCCCTGAGCTACCTAAATGTAGTATTCATTTTCATAAAGCCATAGAAAGAATACCATGAACTATCTTCTCTGTAACTTGAGCAATTAGAATGAGGGACAGCCCATAAAGTATTGCTGAGTGAGCATTTTGAAAATTCAATGTGTGCCTCTGGTCTTGACCTTTAAGATACACCACATGATAAGACCTATGACACTTAAACTTGAATAAGTAGCAACTTAACTACCTAGAAAATAACTTCAAAACTTTTTTATTACTTATAAGGAGACTCTACAGACAAGGAGATATATTATATGGAGTTACTATTTTATGTTTACAAAGAATGGTGGATTTTTAGGCATCTAATTACTCAGAAAATTATACTTTTAATACATTAAATAGTATTAAATTGACCTTATTAACATAATATTTAGTGTCTGAACCAGTTGAGGGGTTGTTGTGTACAATTCTCCATCAAGTAAGGACAGTTATAGTACCAAACTATAACAGTATGCAAAAAAAGTGCAGAATTTGCATTGTAGATATAAATACAATTGAGGCCCGGCGTACAAAATTCATGCATGAGGGGGAGGTCCCTCAGCCTGGCCTTCTCCCTCTCCCAAACAGGACCCCTCAGAGAATGTTTGACTGTTGGTTTAGGCCCCATCTCTGTGGCTATCCAGGACCACTGGTTCCTAACTGCTCACCTGCTTGCCTGCCTGATAGCCCCTAATCACCTCTGACTGCTGGCCTGGTTGCCCCTAACTGCCTCTGCCTCAGCCCCTGCCACAGTGGCTTTGTGCAGAAGGACATCTGAATGGGTGTCTGGAAGATGTCCAGTCTAATTAGCATATTACCCTTTTATTAGTATATATTATACAACATAAGTTTTAAGGTAGAACAACATTAGTAGAAATGAAGAGACATTTCATGAAAAATGTATATTGGTTTGTTATGATTCAAATCCACTTGTCTATGACAAAAATCAAATCTTTAATAATAGTCTTGCTTGCCCTAGCTGATTTGGATCAGTGGCTAGAATTTCAGCCTGAGGATTGAAGGGTCCCAGGTTTGATTCTGGTCACGGACACATGCCTGGGTTGTGGGCTCGATCTCCAGTAGGGCACATGCAGGACACAACTGATCAGTGATTCTCTTTCATCATTGATGTTTTTATCTCTCTCCCTCTTCCTTCCTCTCTGAAATCAATAAAAAATTCTATTTTAAAAAATAAAAGAATAAGATTGCTTTGCTATCAAAGCCAAGTAAGGTGTGTCATTCATTGTCTCTGTTGAAGTTTGAGCAGCTCATTTGCTAAGCGACTTCATTGGGTGCTTATCAAATAAAATCCGTGGAGAAGCAACTAAGCCCACCATTCATTTAGGCTACAAAGACCGGACGTTGGGGAGGACAGAGTGCTTCTGGGGTAGGAGACAGTGAGAGTCAGAGGCTGGGAGGCAGGGAAGATGCAGGAATGCCAGTGTCTGGAAGCACAGGAGGTTCTGGGAGATGCAAATCTGCTGGGGGCGGGGGCAGGCCCTGTGCTCTGAGAGGTCAGGTCTGGAGGGAGGGCAATGGTGTCATTCAGGGGAACCCCTTCCTATGTGGCTTCTCCTCCTCCCCTTAAACCCATAACCTGTGCATTTGGATGATGGGGGTGGAAAGCAGGCACACAATGCCTAAACAGGCCATCCCTCAGTCCCAGATCTCCCCTGGGGCAGGGTAGGGTGTTTGTATTGGTTTATTTGATTCTTCTTACATATTGAAGGGGGTGGCAGGGGAGTGTCTGCCAAACATCGTTTCCTTCTCTTGCTCACCAGAGCTGCCCAATGTGATGCCTTTTCCCTTACTTCCCCGCCACCCCAGCTAATGCATGAGATTTCCAGGGACTGGGGTCACTATTGTATTGCATGGAGATTATGTTCCACAGGAACTTGCCTGATCCAGGGAGGTTTGAGGTCATTCACTGTAGAAAAGGCTTGATTTAAACAAAGCTGCTGCTTAGATAGGCACTGCCTGAGCTGTTTGCAGAGGGTCTAGCATTCCTTCTGGCTGTTTCCTTGGAAACCACAACTCAATATAGCAGAGCCAGGGGCTGCCCCCCAGGCCAGTGGGCAGGGCAGCATGGTGGGCCTGCTTGCTCCTCACCTGGAGGCCACCTCTGCCTGGGGCCACCCTAGGCTGGGCTGTGCCAAGGCCCTCCTGGTGATGGCAGTCCCCAACAACCCACTCCTGCTGTGCATGCCTCCTGCTGAACAGTCCTGATATTATAGCATCCCAGCTAATTTGCATATGAATCTATTATTAAATAGGATTTATCCTCAACTGTTGTGCAAAATAAGAGTAAAGGTGTCTTAGAAGAAACCTCAACACAGGTCTTCACATAGACTAATAATGCCAATCTATTGGCTTTTCCTGAGTAAAATGATATGTGAGGCCTTGGATTCTTGGGAGTCTAGAAATAACAGGTATGAGGACTGCTCACCTCTGGGCTATGTAAAGGCAGGGCAGCTGTGGAGTCAAGATCCTGAGAAGAGTTTGGTGGCTCAGATTAAGAGTTAGGATCCTGAGAAGTTTGGGTGGCTGAGATGAAGGTTATCATTTTCCCCAGGCTGTGAAAAAATGTCTGAATCATGAGCTGAGTCCTCCAGTTTTATGAGCTGGGAGAATATAAGATTTCTAATTAAGAAAGCAGCCACACATTCTCCATTGCTAGCCAGAGGAAGAGAGTGCTCACTCATTCCCGTCATTATGGAGTATGCTGACACTGAGAGTTCCCAAGAACACACACCCGAGCAAAAGAGAACCAACACATTAACAATATCTCTGAGCTGAGAAGGAAATTAAGTATATTACATATTACAATTTAGTGCACATGAAATCTAAAAAAATATTTGAAGAAAATATTTTTATAAAACCCACAAATTTCCTAGGACTTTCGGGCTAGAAAAACATAATTTTCTAATGGTAAATTTCTATAACTGTTTTAAAAATAGAGCACTATAATAGAAAACAAACAAATAATAGGAAATTCAGATTAATTCTCTCCCAGCAATATATATGCATATATTTCAAACATGAACCAAAATAAAGATATCTTTAGGTGAACAGAAACTAAGGTAATTAATTCATCTTCATCAGGACCACTAAATAAATTTCTTTAGACAGAATAAAATAAATCTTATATAGAAATAAATGTTGCAGGGATAAATTTAAGAGCTCTGGATAAATAGGTGGGCAAATCTATTTAAATAATGACTTTATAAAACAGTAACAACGTAGCTTTGATATTAAAAAATGCATATAGAGTAAAATAAGTTAAAACAATGGTATGTATATCCAAGGGAATTAAATGAAGAGAAAGTGTTCTAAAGTCTTCATATTATTTGGGACCAATATTCTTAATGGGCTTAACAAGTAAAGAATGCATACTTGATGCTCTATATTATCCTTAAATACAGGTAGTCCTTGGATTATGTCAGACTCAACGTATGTAGTTTCGCTACTCTTGGATGTTTGTGAGAAGTCTTAAGCAGTGTGATTAGCACACAACACAATTCCACGCTATAAGGTTTCATATACTGCAGAATTCCTTTAGTCACAGCACTTTTACTTAGGTAATACATGCTCCCTTTATACGGTTTGTGTTTAGGACTTTGGTCTATAGGTTCACTTTTCATGGTGGCAAGTTCAAGAACTTACTAGTTATTTAAAGTTTTTCCTTAATAACCACCAAATTATTAAAAAAAAAAAAACTTCTGCACAGGAATGCAGATTCAAAGTCTGCAGTACATAAAATTTTATAGGCAGAGCCCTTGTAGTTTTATTGCATCAGGCTCTTCACACATGCCAGCACAGCATACCAGCTGCAAGTGTCTGGTGAAGGGCCTATGAGACAGAAATATATTTTTTGGAAAAATCTTGTAATGACAAAAAAAGTATAATATACTATTTTTCCATGAATTTTAGAGTCTTGGAGCAAGGAGGATTTTGAATTTTTACTTTATTGTTTCATTCTGATATTTCATGTTTGTTATTATGTTATGACTTTTACATTAATGTAATTATTATTAATTCAACAACCATCTATTAAGTCTTTATCATATGCTAGTGTGCAAAACTAAAATAGAGTAGACATTATGTAAGGACTCATGGTCTCGCATGGAAATTAGGTAATATAAAGTAATTGTAAATCACAGCAATACTAATGATAAGAAATCTTGTAGTGTTTATTATATGCTGGACAATTTGTTAAGAGTTTTACATATTTATTATTCCATTAAAATCACATCCTTAAAAGGCTGAAATGAGACATGAGTAGCATCTGCCAACCCTTTCAGAGTTACAAGAAAATGTACTAAAACTATTATTAATAATTCATTTAATATTACACAACCCTGCGTCCTATGAAATCAAATATAGTTACGTCTGTTTTGCAAGGAGCTGAGATGATAGACTTAAGGTTTCCCAACTGGTATGAAGTAGAGTTGCAACTTAGGAAAAGGGGTCTTCCTTCCACTGCTTTATGCATCTTTATTTTTTAAAAATCCCATTTGGATTAATTTGTTTCTATTTTCATTGGCAGTTGCTTCTACCAAGTTGCCCCACTATCCTACCAAAATCCATTAGGATCTGGGACTAGTTTATTGCCTTCTTACAGATGGCTCCTTTAAGACTAGGATTTAGAAATTCTCAGAAATCAATTTAAAAAGCCATCCCACTAATTCAGTATTGTTGGGTGAAAATTCTAATTTGTGTTGAAGAGTTTGCTGACTAGAAAAAAATGAGTATCCAGAAAAGATTACATCTATTATACACCTTTAGTCAGTAACCTCTCGGATTATTTTAGGTTATGATGCAATTCTGGCTACAGTGATTACTTAGTAGAATAAACAATGGAGCTAACCCTTAGATAGAGAAAAGGACAATGAAGATGCAACCTGAGGTCAGTTTGAAGAAGTTGCTTATCTCGAGAGCAGGTCAAAATATGGCAGCAACAAGAAAAATACCAAACAGGAGAAATACCACCCGTTCACAGACACTTTTCTTGATGCTTTATACAAATGGTTACCACAACTCAGTGCAGTCATTAAGACTGTTCCTCATCTTTTTGCAAAGTTTAGAATTGGTAGTATATGCTGGGACCATTGGGCTCCTGAATCTTTGCTTCCAATCATGTATACTTCCCAAGAAATAAGACTTTAATGTTTTTCCATTTTTGATGGTGTTGTTTCTGTAAAACTTAAGTGTTTATCCTCTCTGAGATGTAGGGCCGGAGTTACAGCTAGAATCATAGGAAGCAATTGAGATCTGTCCTGTTATTCTAGAACTGCAGCTGAAGCTCTAAGCCCAGGATAAAGGGTAGTCAGTGCCTCAACTTCTATACTCAGGAAGCCACTCCCAGCTGGATCAACCTCCAACTCTGGAAGGCTTCCTAACAGCCTAACATGAAAAAAGGGCCCCACCACAAACCACCTGCCCTCTCAGCCCACTCCTACCAGCATCTGCTCAGTCAATATAAAAGAAGGACTAGAAGAGGGAAACTCCGACTTTGTAGTTTACAGCATTGGCGAAAAGAAGTTATTCTTACCCTTTTGTTTTCTCCCCTGCAACAAAGGGGCAGCTTCTCCCCATCCCCCCGCATCCTCCCTCCCACCCCCCCAAAAAAAGTAGGTTAAAGAATGTATAAGCCTGCAAGGAGCTAGCATTTCATTTGCTAAGTAATGTCATTTACTTAGTGGACTTGATAACTCTTCTTTTGATGCCATTGAAAAAGGAAAGCAAGAACTGGGGAGAGATGACAAGGACGGTCAGTCAGGTTGCTTGCAAGGGTCCAGGAATATTCTGCTGGAATTCTCTGTTATTAATGTAAGACAGACCTCAAGGATATTCTGCTGCTAGTGCAGAGTGGGTGAGATAGTGAAGTATTTAGACTGTTTGTGTGTGGGGGGGGGAGGGGATGTCTATGTCAAAGGAATAAAGCTCACAGCACCCCTCCCCTGGGGCACAGACCTTTGAGGGGGTTGTGAAAGCTCATAAGAGAAGTCAGGGAGAGCCCACTGTACCCTGCACTCATCGGTGATAAGCCCACAGGCAAGACCATGAGCTCGACCACCATGTCAAGCCTAACAAGGAGAGAATGATAGCGAAGGCTGGAAACACTTGTCTTTTCCTCCCCACTTCCCTCCCTTAATACCAGACGAGGTAACACACATAAAAGGGGCCGAGAGAAAGAAGTGAGTGAGGTACAGAGCACAGGCAGGAATGACCTGTGCTTGAAGGGGACGTCATAGAATTCTGAAACACAGATATGATTAAAGTTGTAAAATAACACTGAATCATCAGAACAAGAAAAGGACTGCTAGAATAAGAACAAGAGACAAGAAGTTTCAGAATCTGATTACTCTGTAACAGCTAATCATCAAGAAAGGGAATTGTGACAGCATATTTGGGTAATGTTTATAAGAAATTAAATGTTTTCATGTAACACCTTCAAAGGCAGAGTTAGCAAACCAGGTGTGTATGGATGACTGTATAAGCTATTGCCCACACACAATATTCGTTTAATTTAGAGAGGCAATAGTATGCCTCTAAACTTAGTTTCTTTTTCACTCTAAACTATTACAATTATCCATAAACATCTGAAAATTCTCAGAAGTAATTTTTATTTTCATTCCAAAAATATAATAGATGAATCTTGAAAAGTTGTGTGACAAATCTCAGAGATGAGACAAAAACTAAGTAATGTATAAATAAGACTTTCAGCAAGATATTTTCCTGACAGTATTTTTTTTCTATTTTCAATAAAGTAAGACAAATGGAACAACGGAACAGAATTGAGAGCCCAGGAATAAACTCAAGTATGTACAGTTAACTAATAGTTGACAAGGGAGCCAAGAATAAACAATGGAGAAAAGCAATCTTTTCAATAAATGATGCTGAGATAACTGGATATTTACAAGCAAAAGAATGAAACTGGGCCCATACTTATACCATTTACAAAAACTAACTCAAAATGGATTGAAGACTTACATGCAAAACCTGAAACCATGAAACTCCTCAAAGAAAGTGCAGGAATAAGGCTCCTAGATAAGGCTCTTGGTCATGATTTTTTGGTATGTGACACCTAAAGAACTCTTCATTCCCAGCGACCAAACAGGGCTGATGATCAGAGAGGAAAGGATTGCATACAATGCAACAAAAATAACCCATTCTCTAGGTACTGCTTTGTTATGTACAGTCTCGTGTTAAAAGAGACTCTGTACTCTGAATGTTAATTCTGTTAATCCTATCAGAACTTGTCTTTGAGGATTCTATTATTCCTGTACACTTATTTATTCACTTCAGCCCTGCTCCCACCAAAGGTCCAGTCTTGCAATCTTGTTAACTATATCCTCTCTCCCAACATGCTTACTACTCTCTAAATATTCTTAGCTTGCTTGCCTTAGGTTTTCACTTGATATCATACTTTCTTAACTTCAGGCCATGTCAAAATTTTTGTTTTGAATTTCATACATTTCTTTTGTTAGTACATAGCAAGGCAAATTATGCAAATAAGCATCCACTGCTGTATTAACTTCCCCCGCATACGTTATATTTGCTTGACTTGAAAATAACAGTTTCCTTCCTATTATTCACTTTGCTACACTTCTGAATCGGCACACCTTTTAAAACTAAAGTATATATATTTAATGATGTATTTTTTTCCCCTAAAAGTTGGTTTTAAGTTAACTTACATCTTTGAGGACAGACTACAAATCTCCCCTGGGAAAGGGGGAAAAAGACTCTAGTGCGACTAGGAAAAATATTTTGTGGTAGATATGACATTTGACATGTAATAAAATTTTAAATGTGCACATGATGTATATCATAGCATCACTTAAAATTAACAAATTGCCTTGTGAGGTCAGTCAAATAAAGGCAAATGATACAAATAGAAGAAAAAGTGGCATCTCTCAATTATTTACTTGTTATAATAACTTTGGGTATCAACTAAAGATACATTTTTCTATTTGTAATCAGTATCTTACCTGATAATAATATACAAACATGTAAATTTACTGTATCTCCACTATGCCCACAAATCAAAGTGAGTATGCAAATTAACCCAACAAAGATGGCGGGTTAATTTGCATATGCAGGTACAGAGCAGTCAGGAGGGGCTGGATGGCTGCTATGAGGTGGTGAAGGAAACTACAGGGGCGGTACTCCAGACAAAAGTGAGGACTTGCCGGCTCCTGGGTGGCTAGGAGTGAAGCCAGTGGAAAGAAGGCCTATTCTTGCATGAATATCATTCAATAGGCCTTTAGTATATAATAATTATAGTAATCAAACAAAGTGTTTGTTCCTTAAGCACCCATATTTTTCCCAAATTGATCTACTAGAAAAGAACATTCTAATCCTAATGTAATAAAGTGTTCTTCTGAAACAATGGCTGTAACAAAAATGCCAGTGATTGCTGAGATTCCTAGTATTTGAATTACTGAGAATGCTGTTGCTGAGAATGCTGCCCCAGGCCTTTGTCACAAAAGTGTCCCTGAAGCACAGCCTTCTCTGGATGCTGTAGCTGTCTATACTAGTGGAGAAATAAAAGAGCATCACAATCTACATGTATTCATTCAATCTGGACACCTGGGGTAGTGAATGAAGATGCAGTTTTGGTGATAATGATTGATAACCACTGAGTAGGAAATTGGGAAGAACAAAACATATTAGTAATATTGTAGTTGAAATTTTTACATATCCTTTGTAAACTACTTGAGATAGGTGTACAAAACACATTTTCTCAAATCCAAATAATATGACTAATAATAGGCTATAAACTGAAAGACCTAATACTTTCATTGCTTACAAATTAAGCCCTCGGGTTTGATTATGCTTTCCAATATAGTGATCACCAGTCATATAACTATTAAGCATTTGAATGTTGTTAGTCTGAACTTAAGATGTACATAGCGCATTTTGAACATTCAAAAAATAATATAAGATAAACCATTAATAATATTTATATTGATAATATCTAAAAATGAGAATATTTTGAGTAAATCACATGTTATTAAATTAACTTCATGTGAAAATCATTATTTCTTTTTAAGGTAACTTCTAGAAAATTTAAAAGTGTCAGTGAAATCCATGTTATGGTGTTCTTTTGGACAGCACTAATCTATATGAATAATGTACTTTGCATTGCTAAAAGGTGACTCAAAATGTAACTCCCCATATGCAAACAGATGGGTGAACCAAGACATGTTCTACATAATAGTATCTAGTTAGTATTTTGTTTTATATAATACTTAGAGGCTCAGTGCACAAAATTCATGCATGAGGGGTGAGGGCGGTGTCCCTCAGCCCAGTCTGCACCCTCTCTAATCTGGGACCCCTCAGGGGATGTCTTACTGCCGGATTAGGGTTTAGGCCCCATTCCTGTGGCATGGGATAAAACCTACAGTTGGACATCTCTCTCACAATCCAGGACCACTGGCTCCTATCTACTGACCTGCCTACTGGCTTGATCACTGCTAACCACTCTTCTGCCAGCCTGATGACCCCCAACTGCCCTCACCACTCAGCCTCATGGCCTCAATTGCCCTCCCCAGTTGGCCTAATCACACCTAACTACCACTTGCCTTGGCCCTCACCACTGTGGCTTTGTTCAGAAGGAAGCTTAATGGTAGGGAGATGTCTGGTCTCATGGTCTAATTAGCATATTAGACTTTTATTAGTATCTACACTAATAAAAGAAAAAGATGCAAATTTGCCATACCTTCACAATGCCCTCCAGCCAATCAGGAGTGAGTATGCAAATTGACCCAACAAAGATGGAGGGTTAATTTGCATACATAGGCACCAAGCAGCCAGAGGCAGGGTGGGATGCTTGCATGGTCACCATGACAACGATGTAGGCATTCTGTACCGCCACAGCAGCTCAGGGCCTCTGGGCAGCATGGGAAGGCGGAAAGGTGGCTCCTGCTGGATTGAAGTTAGTGCCTGCAGCCAGGGTAAGGAAGGCCCATTCTTCCACGAATCTTCATGCATCGAGCCTCTAATAGATATTTATTTATATACAACCAATCCCTTCCAATGAAATTTGAACTATCTGGATAATGTCTGTAAACTTCAAAAGTATTACCTGTTCTGAAAATAACCAAAAATTGTTTTCATGAATCTATCTATATCTGTGATATTTTCTTAATGAACTTTATATCTAGCTTTATTACGAATTAAAAATAGTAGATATGTTCTCACAGTAGATCTCTCATCTTTAAAGTCTTGAATTTTGGAGCATATATAACCAGTTGTATGAAAAAAATTTAGGTACCTTTGAAACCTACATCTCCCATCCTAAACAAATCTATACATATCAAATATGTATAAAATAATTATAATGAAATTGCAAACTCTAATGTAACCTATATTAATGTATCAAAAATTAAAATAATCCCAGTTATTAAATTATCATTTACTCTTGACAATGAATTACTAATGAACTATACACATGCATTCCACTCATTACTGATAACTTCAAGGAAGTTTAAAATTAACCATGATTCCACTGTAAGTTACTTTATTTCTTTATTGTATTCTCCATATGGAATACTTATTTTAATCCATTACTGATTTGCAGCAAAGGTATAAATTAGAAAGTTCAGTTTATGCTTTTTTATTGTTAAGTCTTGAGGGATTGTTTGTGCTCTAGAGGAAGGAACATAAACTTTATTATCAGACCTGGTTTAAGTATCATCCCAATTATTTGTGTGCTTTGGGTATTGGGCAAGTTATTTAATGTCTCTGCTCCTATTGCTTTATGTAAAAGTTGGTGTTGATACTGCCAACATAACAGGATTATAAAAATAAAATGAAATACCAATATCAATATTTTCATATTATTGTTCTATATTTTTCTAGACGCTGGTGAAGTGATTTTCAGGTCTCCTGGTGAGAAGATAATTTATTTTGCCAAATAAAACCTTGCATGGCACACTAATATAGAAAATATGACAAAAATGAGATACAACCATTGAAGTTGAAAAGGCAGAAAACAACTACTGAGTGAGGCTCCATTCACTGACTTAGTATTTCCACTGAAACTAAGAGCAATGCATTTCTATAGAATCTGGGATTCCAAAAGAATAATAAATATTATAGACATAGGACAATTATTTACCTAGCTTCTCCTTCCCTAAACCAGTTCTCTTTTATCCCACTATTCACTTCCAACAAGTCATGTTGGCTCTACCACAAAAATAAATCCTTAACCTATTATTTTATTTCCATGGTTCCTATCACCACCCTAATGCAGGTAAACATCACCTATCATTTAGTATATACCAATGGTCTGTAAACTGTGGCTCACCAGCCATAGTTTGCCTCTCTGTTGACTAATGAGTTTGCAGACCACTGGGATAGGGGCTAAATCACAAAGAACAGCAACAGCCTGTAATAATTGGAATTGAGAGTCTAGGTCAGTGGTAGGCAAACTCATTAGTCAACAGTTTGCCGACCATTGATCTATACAAATATTTTTTTTTCTGTTTTAAAACACATTTACTAATGTGTAATAGAAATATAATAAAAATGCACATAATTAAAATGTATACTCTGATAAGTTTTGACACATATGAAATCACCATCACAATGAAGAAATGAACAATGTCCCTTATCCCCCCACAGTTTCCTTATCCCTGTTGGAAGCCACCCATTGTCTTCACTAGCAGAGAGGTATGGACAAGGAACCAGGAAGACTGGTTAACCTTGAAGGCTCTGAAAGGTCAGAGCCAACCACCCACATTTTAGTTGAGACAAAGGGAGTTGAAGCAACTTCCACCTTTTAGTTTTATGTAAACCCTGCTGATGGGCTATCATGGAGCTATTACTGGAATTGCCAGCCTAAGAGCTATGGGTGGATCCCAAACCTGAATAAAAGCGATCACAAGGCGTGAGCAAAGCAGAATCCTTCCTCTTGAGCTGGGCTCCTCCCTGGCCCCCAATATTCCCAAATTAAATTTTCTAGTCTCTTTCCTTTGTGTCGGCCTCCTCCAAAGCCTGAACCCTGAACCTGAACCCTAAACCACAAGGGACATGTGGGGGGAAGGCTGGAGTGTGGGAGGGAGACACTCACATATCCCATTTGTAATTCCCCTTTGCCCCACCTTCCAACATCTCCAAGCAATCATTGTTCTGCTTCCTGTCACTACAGGTTAGTTTACACTTTCTCAAGTTTACACAGAATTAAACAGTATATACTCTTTTAGTTTAGATTCTTTCACTTAATAAGATTGTTTTAAGATTCTTCAATATTGTGTCTATTGATAGCTCACTCTTTTTTATTGCTATTTCTTGGAACAAAGATACCCAAATTGTTTGCCCATTCTCCTGATAATGGATATTTGAACAGATTCCAGGTTGGAAGTATTTCATACAAAAAAAGCTGCTATGAACATTTATATACATGTGTTTAAATGAACATAAGCTTTCATTCCCCTTAAGTAAACACTAGGAGGAGAACTACACTGGATCCTGTGTATGTTTAACATTTTAGGAAACTGCTAAACTCTTTCCCAAAGCTGTTGCACTGTTGTACTTTCCTACCATCAAAGCATGAGAGGTAAAGTTCCTCCCACTCACCAGTACTTGCTACAGTCCATCTTTTAAATTTTAATTATCCTACTGTGCTTTTATTTTTTTTAATTATTTTATTATGCTAAAAATAAACAGCATAAAATTTACCACCTTAACCATTTTTTTCTTTTTAAAAAAAATGTCTTTATTGACTAAGGTATTATATATATTCTTACCCTGTGGTAAAAAGAGAAGGAATTCTTACCTGTTGTAACAGAATGGATGGAACTGGAGACCATCCATATTATGTGAAACTAAATAAGCCAATCAAAGAAAGATAAATATCACATGATCTTATTCATTTATGAAATATAATGAACTGTAGGGCCCCAAGATTGAGGAATTGACCTTCCCCACTGCCTGTTCCAGGATGTGACCTTTACGGTTAAAGATTAGACAGGGATGAGGTCAGTTCTTTACGGTTGAAGATTAGGCAAGAATGAAATCAGTCCCCAGAAACTCTCTACCCTGAGGACTTACCCAGAAATGGGAAGGGGAGAGACAAAGGGGCTTGCAAGATTACCAGATGGGACTGTTGACTAAGCATAGACCCTGTCATAAAACATGTAATTAACGAGCCCGGCTCCCCTTCTTGGAATTTCTTTGTTCCCTTCTTCCCCCTCCATGTGTAACCCCACCTGCATGTGGTTTTTGCCTTTATAAACTCATGTCCTGCAATTACTCGGCGCTCCTAGTCAGCCAGCACTGTTGCTGTCTGCCTGAGAAGCCCCTGCGCTGTGCTTGTACTAATAAAACCTCCTGCTTTTTGCATCAAGTTTCGGTCTCGGCGTTTGACTTGGGGTTGTTGCCCCCTCCGTCGGACTCACCGGGGGTCTTGGGACCTTACAGAACAACATAAACTGATGAACAAAAACAGATCCAGAGACGGAGACACATCAACCCAGCTTTTATTGAGACCTCACTATGGTT
This sequence comes from Vespertilio murinus, assembly GCA_963924515.1. NCBI lineage: Eukaryota > Metazoa > Chordata > Mammalia > Chiroptera > Vespertilionidae > Vespertilio > Vespertilio murinus. Next base: position 109,594,539 of record OZ004709.1, read on the forward strand.
TAATTTTGAATTTCTCTAATGACAATTGATGTTAAGCCTCTTTTAATGTATTTATTTGTGATCTGTATCATTTCATTGATGGAATATGTATTGAAATATTTTGTCCCTCCCCTTTCTATTTATTTTTAAATTATTTTTAAAATATATTTTTTATTGATTTCAGATATGAAAAAGAGAGAGAGAGAGAGAGAGAGAGAGAGAGAGAGAGAGAGAAACATCAATGATGAGGGAGAATCATTGATGAGCTGCCTACTGCACACCCCCTAATGGGCATGTGCCCTTGATCTGAATTGAACCTGGGACCTTTCAGTCCACAGGGCAATGCTCTATCTACTGAGCCAAACAGGCTAGGTCCCTCCCCTTTTTTAATATTGGATATTTGTTCTTTTCTAGTTGAGTTTTTGAGAGTTTTTTTAAATATTATGGATATAAATATTTTATTAGATATATATTTCATAAATGTTTTCTATCAGTCTACTGCTTGAAATTTTACTTCTTCTCAGCATATGTGAGTAGACAATTTTTAAATTCAAATTTATTATTTATTTCCTTTTGAATCATGCCCTTGGTGTTGACTGAAGAACCCTTTTTATTCCAGAAGCTGTGTAGTTTTAGTTTTAGATTTTACATATAGGTCTATGATACATCTTCACTGAATTTTTGTTAGATGGAATGGATTCTGGATCAAGTTTATAATTTTGTATATGGATATCTATTTCAGTATGATTTGTTGAAAAGACTGTCCTGCTGATAGTCCCCAAAATTTACAATTTTTATTTCCGAGTGGCTGATCTAGTATCTTCCATCCCTAACCATGATTATCCCATAAATGAATCTCCTTGACAATCAGTGGGTCAATCAATTATGACTAGGTGTAGAGACAAAATATTTTTAAAAATATGTTAGAACCATGAAAATGGTGTGTAGGGTGAGATGAATCCTAAAGGAGCAGGGCTCTGGATGGGCAAATGGCATTCTCCATATCTTCAAAAGCAATACATAATTTAAACTTTTGAAGTAACACAAGAGTAAATAATGGATTATAAATTCTTGCTAAAAATGTCAACTCTGTCAGCCTGAGACATTAAGATTAAATCAGAATATAAAATTTCAATTCAATCTGATAATCCAGAGAGTTTATAAAACTTATTCCCCTATCCAAATGAGCATTTTGGCTCTGACTCCGTTCAGTTGTTCTGTAAGAGATTGGACTTGATTTCACTTATCAATTCTTCAAAGGGTTGCAGGAGCTAATACAGAGCACATTCTCTCACCAGCCTCCATAAATAGGTATCCCCTTCCCTCCTGACTTCCTTATCTGGCTTTGCACTTCTTCACATCATGTGTCATAACTTGGAGTATCTATGTTATTTTTGTAATTTCTAGAGGCTCTGTTATTTTATTTACAATGATATCATTGCAATTTAAAAAAGAACTTAGCAAAAACAAGTATTTAATTATGACATGTCTTGGTATGGGTGACAACAGTATGGAGTTTGCTTACAAAACTAAAACTGGAACTCTCATTTGACCCTGTGAACTCACTTCTAGGAATATATCCCAAGAAATTAGAAACACCAATCGGAAAGGATATATGTACCCCTATGTTCATAGCAGCATAATTTACCATAGTTAAGATTTGGAAACAGCCTAAGTGCCCATCAGGAGATGAGTGGATTAAAAAAAATGGTATTACATCTACACAATAAAATACTATGCTGCTGTAAAAGGGAAGAAAGAAAGAAAGAAAGAAAGAAAGAAAGAAAGAAAGAAAGAAAGGAAGGAAGGAAGGAAGGAAGGAAGGAAGGAAGAAAGAAAGAAAGAAAGAAAGAAAGAAAGAAAGAAAGAAAGAAAGAAAGAAAGAAAGAAAGAAAGAAAATTAAAAAAGAACTCAGCATTTGCAACAGCATGGATGGACCTAGAGAGTATTATGCTAAGTGAAATAAGCCAGTCAGAGAAAGATAAATAGCACATGATCTCACTGATCTGTGGAAAATAATGAACAACATAAACTGATTAACAAAAAAAGATCCAGAGAAGCATGGAATAGACCATCAAACCTTAGAAGGAAGGTAGGGGAGGGTTGGGGTAAGGGATAGAGATCAACCAAAGGACTTGTATGCCTGCATATAAGCCTAATAAATGGACACAGAAAACAGGGAGATGAAGGCATGAGTTAGGGGGTAGAGGGCAAAAAGAGGGATAAGGATACATACATAATATCTTAATCAATAAATAAAATAATGACAAAAATAAAAAATATGTATTTAAAATAAATTTTAATGATGAAATATAAATTATGATCATTTATATTTTCCCATTTTGAAAAAAGTATATAAGTGCATTTACAAAGAAAGGATCCATTATTGAAAAGGTCTGAATGTTGAAACAAGCCCAAATTGAGGGGCTGGTCCTTTTAAAACACATTATGAATATATCTAATCATCTCAACTCATCTAACCCTTCAAAATCAGTGATGTAGCACTCACATTTACAAATTTTTTCTTGAATTTTTCATGTACTGCTGTGCAATGTGTCAAGTGTGACAGAACAGATATAGTCAGTGGGTGATCAAACAGATGTTTCATTTGTATCACCATTCATTAAAACATGTCATAATTGACAGCACAGCCATGCAACATGTCAAGTATTTAGAAACTATTCTAGGTCTCTTTAACTTGTGGTTTTAAAAAGATCTTATGAAACACATGGGAGAGTTAAAATATTTTTTTTCTCTAAAAGAAATTATCACTACTGAGTAGTATTCAGCAGTGGGGCAAAACTCCTTTTGTAGGTTACAATGCTATGGAAAGAATTTTTGTCACACATTTTAGAGCAATCATGGATACCATGACAACTTGTTCAATGGGGTTATCATGCAGTCCCTCCCCAGTGCTTACTTACAGTCCTTGGGTCATTAGGAATTACATGTGGAAAACCTCAGACCTCCAAACCCCACCATATAGATGGAGATGCACTTTTTTACAGGTATGTTAGACTATTTATTCTATCCATCATATGCTTTTGGTGATATTCATGATGTTTTTTTCAACATTTCTGGAAAGATTTTATCTTTATAAGCTCCCTAATCTCCAGGAACTACCATAGTTGTTTATTTTTTTTATAACTGACAAGAAAGGTTTGGTGAGGCTTTCCATGTGGGTTTTGTTTGTTGGGAACTGTGTTTTTTTCATCATGCTGGCTGTACTATTCAAGTGTTTCTTTTTTGATCTTTGACTTTTTTGAAAAGCATATGCCTTTCAGTCCACAATGAATGATTAATTGTTCAAGAAACATTTATTCTAAAAAAAATGTCTTGGAACCAAACCAAGTTAAATTAGAAGCAAATGCCTATTCTTCGAAGATGGCAGGAAACTATTGCTTAGGGAATTTTGGAGGTGCTGTACAGAATCAGAGAGGCTTACTAGATACCCCAACATTTCAGGAAGAGCTTTTGCTCTTATTTAGCTCACTGTGATAATCTCTGAGTTTCTAGAATTGTGACTTGAAGTCCCATTTCTCCTGGCGTCTAGGCTTCCATGTTCCTGGTGGAGATAGTCATCTTTGCTGGGACCAAGATTATCGGGCAGAGGTTCTAGGTTACCAGGGTGTCCTGTAAAATTGCACACTCTGAGATTTTACCAGCTCCATTCTTCAGTCCACACACCAAGACATGGATCCTGGCCAATTGAGCAATCTGCTGAACTTTATGTATTCCCAATACCCAGGGATGTCTCCCTTCTCAAATGCTACTTTTAAGAACATCATCCAGTTTTTGCACTACCCCTGACACTTCACAACATCTTTTTAATGACCTCCAATGTCTAGATAGGATGAGCTTTGATTTTTCAGCATTTTCTATTTTGTGTTCTATGAAATTTCCCAAGAGAAGATTTGAAAGCTGTAACTCTTCAGAATTGGGAGAGGATCTTACCTAATAATAGAGAAAGATGTAAATTGACTGTACCTCCACTATGCCTACAGAAAATCAGGAGTGAGTATGCAAATTAACCCACCTATGGCACTGGGAGGGGCAAGATGCCTGCTGTGAGGGGGAGGGGGTTGGGGGAAGGAGCTATAGGAGTTGTGCTCTGGCTAGAAACGAGGGCTTACAGGCTCTCAGGCAAGCCAGGGGAAGGAAGACCTATTCTTGCATGAATATTGTGCAACGGGCTTCTAGTAGGTAGTATAAAATTGCAAATTAATATCCCCAAAGCTTAACCAGATACAATTGTTTTGATCAATCTCATTTTTCATATTTCACAAGTCACTGTTGAATGATGAAGATGTTATAGCAGGATAGAGAGATAGGATGGGAAAGAAGAATATATTTATTCATGACTTATGATAGCCTTGAACTGCCCTCCACTGCAGGCCTGGTCTCCCCAGCTGTCCTCCCCTGCAAGCCTGGGTCCCCCCCAACTGCCCTCTCCTGCAGGCCTAGTTATCCCTAACTGCCTTCCCCTGCTGGCTTGATTGCCCACAACTGCACTCCCGTGGCAGCCATCTTGTGTCAGCCATCTTGAATCCACATGGGGGTAGCCATATTTGACCACATGGAGGCAGCCATCTTGTGTCTTGGAATGACATCAATTTGCATATAACTCTTTTATTATATAGGATTGTACTCTTTTCTATGTGAACCACTATAAACCTACTTTGATCTACCTGTATAAAACTAGGATCTTCATTTTTACTCAAGAGTCCAATAACTTCACCAATAAATCTCTATCAGCAAGTCTGATCTAACTGGAACCTGCAATACCTTGGTATGATTCCTGTAGCACCATTTGGTTGCCCTTATTGTCTCCACCCTTGTCTCTTTTACATTATAAGAATCCCTAAGTAAAAGAAACTCCACCTTTACCAAATTCAACCCAACGATGTCCTCTGTAGAATCCCAGTAGCTTATATAAGAATATGCTGAACTCCTTACCAAGCTGCTTTCCTAGAAACAGGGTGCTACCAATCCAAAAATTCTACCACTGTTCATATTTTTGCATCACATATATTTTAGCTCCATAAACTAAACACTGCTAATGCATTAATATCTGTGAATGCATGCTATCTTACTGTGAGAAAAATAAAAATATATATATTTTACACCAGACTGAATGCTTTTTTAAACACCTGTAATGAATCACCATTCCTTCTTTAGAGGAGTTGGGATGGTTATTGAAAAGCAAAGACCCTGCTCTGATAACTTGCCTATTGATCTTTCACCTGATTCATTTAAATGACAGTGAAGTATTTGTGTAATTTTCAAAGAGTGAATGAAATCCATCAATAGGCTTTTTTGTTTTGCACTTAACTTGATGGATTTATTATTTTTTTTTAAATGGAAATAACAGTAGGTTGATCTAACTGGTTTGACTGACTGACTACTTTGGTACTTTTTAGGCAATGAGGGATGGATAATTTTAACTAGCAGTTTAGAAACTTCACAACAATCCATTGTAGACATGACATTTTTTAAAAACCTTCTGTAAAATGACTGTGCTCATTACGAAGAATCAAATATCTTGAATTAAATTATCGAAGTCCAACCTGACTATAGCAAAGATCTAATGAGATCTGTGCTCTCCTAGGAGCTCCTTTAATTAACTTGAGCATTGCTTTCAAGTACGCATTGGGCATTGCTTATAAATCCACATATATTACATGTAAATTGTAAGGCCTTTCAGAGGAGAGAGAGTTTGGTGACAGTCCAATTTGCATTCCTTTCTTGGTTATAAGCACTTCGTTGTTTTTCTCTCTTCTCACATTTTACATTTAGCATTAATAGATACAGAGAGAGGACTAGCTTTCCTAGCTATTGTTACCAAGATACACATTTGTTTCTTTAAAATAGGTTAATTCCTTCAGTAAATATAACCTCTTGCTGATTTACTGTTGAAAGCTGGGATGAAAAAAAAAAGCTATAAGTATATAAAGTTTTTACTAATTGACTCAAAATCTGGATGGATAAGTTGGACTCTTAAATGAAATAGGTTTTACCCCTGAGAGCCAAATATTTCACATAAGGAAGAAAACTAAGATAAAAAATAGTTAATTAAAAAATGCTTGTTTTTAAAATACCATATATATTTTGAGAAAACAAAAAACACACAATTCTCCTTTGTTCTAATAGTTAGTAGTACTAATCTAATCTGTCCCGATGAAGTCATTCACTGAATAACTTGAACAGAATAATAAGAGGAATCCTCTCCTCTCACATTTTTGCAAAATATGCATTTCTATCTACTGATATTGCCCTTCTTATTAAAGATGTCATCAATTAAATTAGAACCAGTGAATTCAGACTTGAAATTTAAGCAAACACCATTGTTTTTTTCTTTGCTTTTTCTCACTCTTATTCTGATGAAGGTCATTTAAGGCAGCAACTGTTGAGCTTGCCCCAAGGTTTATAGTCTTGAAATAATCCCTTTCCCAATGAGCTCATTTTCTGATAATTTTAATGCAATTTGTCCAAATCTAAAGGTTTCTTATCTGGCCGAACCGGTTTGGCTCAGTGGTAGAGCGTCGGTCTGCAGACTGAAAGGTCCCGGGTTCGATTCCGGTCAAGGGCATGTACATTGGTTGCGGGCACATCCCCGGTAGGGGGTGTGCAAGAGGCAGCTGGTCGATGTTTCTCTCTCATCGACGTTTCTAGCTCTCTATCTCTCTTCCTTCCTCTCTGTGAAATATCAATAAAATATATTTTTAAAAAATAAAAAAAATAAAGGTTTCTTATCTGAAAACCTTGGAGGCAGATGTATTTCAGTATTTAGAATATTTTTTAGATTTTAGAAAGGTAATACTTAAGATAGTATATTAATGAACACCCCAGTGAATACATGATACATTTCATATTCAGGCATATTAATATTTGACAATGCACATGCATATTTGTACTAAATGGGTTAAATACATTTTAAAAGTTATTTGTCAGTTCTGTTCATATTTTGTTACCAAATGTGTTAGAAAAGTTTAAATTTTTAGAGTTTAGGAATTTTATATTAGGAAATAAATGACAGTAGACTTGTAGCAGTCACTATGGTAAGAATTCTTAAATGAAGTCAAGGAATGCCACTCTCTGATGTACATTCCCTTCTTTTTAATGTGGGTAGGATCTGTTACAATGATGACATGACACTTTCTGAGTAGACTAGGTTAAATTACAAAGGTGGGCAGTCAATCACTCCTGTGATTATTTTACACTACAGGCCCAGTGTACAAAAATGTGTGCACTCCGAGGGGGTGCCCTTAGTCCAGCCTGTGCCCTCTCACAGTCTAAGATCTTTTGAGGGATGTCTGCCTGCTGGCTTAGGCCCACTCCCCAGATGATTGGGCCTAAGCAGGCAGTCAGACATCCCTCTGGTAGCCTGAAAGCCCTCAGGGGATGTCCACCTGCCAAGTTAGGCCCACTCCTTCCAACTTAGGGAGTGGGCCTAACACGCAGTCATACATCTTAGTGCTGTCATGGAGGCAGGAGAGGCTCCCAACCATCGCTGTTGTGCTTACAGCTGTCAGCCCAGCTGGTGGCTGAGAGGAGCACCCCCTGTTGGAGCGCAATGACCACCCAAGGGCAGTTCCTGGATTGAGTGTCTGCCCCCCTGGTGGTCAGTGTGTGTCATAGCGACCCATCATTCCTGGTAGTTCCATTCTTTGGGTCAATTTGCTTATTATCCTTTTATTACATAGGATTGTATCAGTCTTTATCAAAACCTCACAAAAAGTGACTGTCCTGCTTATTGTGAAGAAATAAGCTGTCACTTTGGATAAGACCTGAGGGCCATCTCTAGGAGGTAACAGCCAGCAAATAAATGGAGCCTTCAGTCCCACAGCCATGGTGAACTGAATTCTGCCAGCTGCCTCGATGACCTTGGACGAGGACTCCAAGCATGATGAGAGATGAGACTGCAGCCTCTGGTGGGACTCCAAGCAAAGGAAACAGCTACATTGTGTCTCAACGTCAGATAAACAGAAACTGTGAGATAATGCATTTGTGTTGTGTAAACTGAAATTAAATTTAGATTGTAATAAAGAATAATAAACATTTATTTGAATGAAAGGAACCATGCACCCAGGAGACACAGGTTCAGGTAACTATTTAATTGTGTTTCACTGAGACAAAGGGGAGGCCACCTTTTAAAGCAAAGGTCCCCTCTCACATGCTCACATTCTCAGTGAGCCCTGGTTTATGTAAATGGGCTATGTAAACTGTGCAGTGTGAATGGAAAAGGCAGGTCTCAGTCCATTGATGGAGAGACAAACCCAGTGGCTGACAGTGTAAACAAGCAAGGCTTGGTGCAGGAATCCGAGGGTTTAATCGCAGGTTCTTCTCATTACACAGAATACCCGAGGGGCCCCTGGCAGCAAGTGGCTGCTAGACTCTTATCATTATTCATGAACACTGGGCCCCCCGTTTGACCCCGGGGAGTCTACCTCAGCAGGTACATTCCTTCTCCCGGTTCACATAGAAATAACCTTTCTTCTCAGTGTCCATAGTCATGCTAAGCTGCAAAGTTTGTGGTAACTGGTGATGTAGCAACAGAGAAATAACACAATGAATGTTATTCATTTTGAATTCAAAATTTTTTTTCCAGACTCTTATCCACAATCTAACTCATCTATTCTAATTCTTATTAAGTCATTGTCACAGTCCTATGTACAAGCAGAGATAAAGATACTTGGAGATGAAGATTTTTTACAGTTGATTTTCATTAAAGAAAGTATGTATAATACAGAAAGAGTGGGTGGAATTTTTTATTTAAAGAAGCTCTGATAAATGTGTATTAGAGAAGAGGCTTGGTTTTAATTTGTATAAGATTTATTTTTATTTTTATTAGAAGGTTTTCAACAAGTCCGTTTTCAAAAATGAAACACAAATCTGATCAAGATAAAACACACAATATTTTGCAATTTGGAATATCATTCATGAAAATCTAATAGTTAAAACACTTTATACCTGTCACTTCAGTTCTTACCAGGGGCATGGGAAAAGCTTGTTCTATGGTAGTAAATTTAAATGTGCTTTGGATCAAAATGTCTACCTGCCACTTGGAATTTCTATCAGCGTTTCCAGGGTGAACTTGTTTTAAGGGAGATATTGTTCTTTTTAAAATTACCTCACCATCTCCACTCTCCATATTTTAATTCCTCAACCTCTTTCATTTTTTCTCAACTATCCAATTACTATGAACAACCCAATATGTAACAGAATTAGTTAAGGAGCTGTCTTATTAAAAATATTACTGAATTTGTGGTAACTGTTGATGGCACCTTTGTTTCACTTTCAAATTTTAGACCTCATTAACTGAGATGAATATGCTCAACTGAGTCACCTATACAATCTTAGTGTTTTATGTTAAGCCACTTTTCTTCTTTAAGGAGGGCAGATCTCATGGATTACACATGCTAAATATCTTCTTTAATGTTTACTTATTGAGCTGAAACATATTTTGAGGGTGAAATCAAGAAAAAATAAAGTTTCTCTTTAGTGTCTTTTCTTAGTTAGAGACCTGATTCCTTCAAAGCCTTAAGTAGAGAGGAATAGACAAGAATACTACCTGGGCCCTGACTGGTTTGGCTCAGTGGATAGAGCATCGGCCTGCAGACTGAAGGGTCCCAGGGTTGATTCCGGTCAAGGGCATGCACCTTGGTTGTGGGAACATCCCCAGTAGAGGGTGTGCAGGAGGCAGCTGATTGATGTTTCTCTCTCATCCATGTTTCTAACTATCTATCCCTCTACCTTCCTCTCTGTAAAAAAAAAAAAAAAAAAAAAAATATATATATATATATATATATATATATATATATATATATATATATTTCTACCTGGGCCCTTCTGTAGGCAAGAGTCTTCATCCTAAGCAGGACTGACAACTCTTCTGACTATACTGCATGTTTCCCTTTGGTGTTCTCTAAGGGCCCAGCATCAACCAGGCATGGCATATGATTTTTCCTGAGGCAAAGTCAGAACCAGATCTCTAAACAGATTACAGCAGTGTTTCTCTAAAGAGTATCAATAAGTGAATGTGATGAGGCCTCATGTCAAGGAACCTGTGAGGTAAGCAAATTGATGACCATTTTATCTCCTTGCTCCAAACACATCTTGAGGAAAATATTCATTCCCCTTACCCATTAAGAATATTTTATTTGAGAGCTGACCTTTGGAATGACAGTATTGAGAAAGCATTATTTATAAAGATGGATCATTATTATCAGTGTTTCTAAACAGTGGAAGACAGCCTGAGATGAATTGGCTAAACATATTAAGACAGAGTTTCCAGAAAAGAGAAAAGACAGGACTCTCAGTTTGGGTTGAAGGGCCTTGAGACCCATGGGTCAAGTCTGCATGTCACAAGTCTCCCAACTGAATATGTTGACATTTCAAGCAGTTACCCTAAGGTGACTAATGCTCCTTGAAGAGGTATTATAGAGATTATCCCTGCTGTCCACATAACAGCTAGAAAATACAAAGCTGTCTCTCTCCTACATCATTATTTTCCTAATTCTGGCTTATAGAGGTGGGAGTAGGAGAAAGGCAAAAATAAATCTGATTCTGTTTTCTTTTATGACTTAGCATAAACTATCTGCCAATGAGGGGATTTGTGAAATATTTTTTTAGATCTCATTGCTTTCTCTCATCATTTTATTCCTCAAATAGTACATGGAAGCTCTCAAATACATATTTGATAAATGATAAAATATCAATTTGATTCCCAAATCCATATCCTTATTAAAACTGTGGAAAAAAGTACTTAACCATTTGAGCACTTTCTATGTCCTAGATATATCCTCCTTAAATGGAATTTTCTATGATCTGTATTTTATCTAAGAGCCTGTAGATTTTCCCAAGTAATTTTATTTTAGAGCTAGAATTTTTAAACACTACCAGGTGTTATCTCATATGTAGTAGAAGGATGACATGAGCTTGCTGCCCAAATTCAAGGTGATATTTATTTAGAGAAGAGTAGCTAAATGCTGTTTCTCATAGCTAAGAAAGAATTGATCTCTCTCTCTCTCTCTCTCTCTCTCTCTCTCTCTCTCTCTCTTTGTATGTGTTTGTGTCTGTTATGTGTGTTGATGTTGTTGTTGTTTTAATCTAAGGACAGAGAGAATGAATGAAAATGAGTAGTCTACATGAAATATATAACTAGGACAAAAACATTGGTAGTGTTCTTATGGTCCTATCTGGGTCTAAATAGCCTGGCCTATAAAAGCCTGTGTCTCATTCATGTAGCTCAGATGTCAGTATACTAGTAAAAGAGATGGAAGCATTATGTTACCTCAGTTTACTATAATCAACTGTTCAGATGAATGACAAAGGTCCACTTGTTCAGAGTTCATGCTTACCAAATACCCTCTGAATAATATTTTATTTCCACTAGATTTGCTAATAAGGAAAGAAAACATTAACCTTAAACATGAGTAGCCTATTGGATATTATATTTAACATTGTAAATTAATACATTCATGCCATGGCTTTTATAGTTTTTGTGTGTATGTGGCTCTGTAATATTAGGTTTTAACTTGGGTAAAAATGGTCCATACTAAAAATTTTCTTATAGAACCAAGTTTAGTTTTTCAGATTGGCATACAAGTTAATGCAAAATACTTTTATAGTCTTGGTAAGTTCCAAAAGTGAAGGAAATTGAATTTCAGATAGATTACAACCCTTTCAGAAACAGAAGTGGATCCTGATATACACATGTGTATTCTAGAAATAATTCCTAAAGGAATGAAAGAGAGTAAAGTCTTGGTATATGGAATACTCATTTGTGAAAAGGTAGAAAAAACAATGCTATCATCAAGTAGTGATTGCCAGCATAAAGTATCGGTGATATCTCATATGTTTTTGAGTAAAAGGAACCAAATGAATCAGATTTCCAGAATGTTCCCTGCAAAATCTCTTTACTTGCCTTATAGAAAAAAACAAAAACAAAAACAAAACACAACAAAAACAAACACAAAGAAATCTTAATCTTTCATTAAGAATTGCCTTTTTGTGTGATCTCCCTTCTTAGAGGTACTAAATTTATTTAATGATGAAAGTTAAATATTTTACCTATGACTTTTCTTTTTTTCATTTTTAATTTGTAATTCAATAAATATATTATAATATTCTACCTACTTATATGAAACTAAAGTAAATTTATGACATATACTGCAGTTTGGTCGTCCTATAGACGATAAAGAAATATTTTTTGTTAAGTATCTGTTCATTATTCATATACTTCTGTCCCATCTCTATGTGTGAAAAACTTGAAGTTTATTCTAGGAAAAATAAATTGCAATGTTTATAATACCCAGTCAATATATTCATATATTCTGAATTTTCTACCAATAACAATTCTACCTTATTCATGTTTCCCTTCTTTCTGAATTCCAGAGGGATGCTCATTAATTTTGATTAAGAACAAACTAAATGGTTAAGTTAATATACCCAGAATTTTTAAATAGGTTTAAAGCAATAAAAATATTTTGGAAAAAATTGCACAGAAAGATGGAAAATTATTTGCAGAGAAAGTTTTGAATTTTTTTTATTTTTTTATTTTTGGTAAAAGAACTGGCATTGATAAAGACTTCTCTTTTTTGTGTGTATTTTTTAAAGGCATCCTTAACTTTAGTCTCTGTCAATAAAATGTTAATGCTTTAATTGTTTAATTTATCTATTCAACAAATTATTTTTGAAGATATAGTAGGTGATAGAAAAATATGCTTGATAAAAATTACAAAGATAAATAAGATACAGTATTCTTCTTCAAAGGCCCCTCAGAATATTAGAGAATTTAGATATATAAGTAAATAAGTACATGGCAACATTTATTCCTAAATAGTACTTGTATTAAATAGTCTAACTAGACATGTATGTGAGCAGATTTATTGTATATTCTGATACAGATATGTAAAATACTGCCTGGCATTTTATTTGTTATCTTTTTGGTTGATTCTTTCATTGCACATTCTGGTGGAGATAGCATGACCATTACTGTGGACATTAGTCTTTCTTTCTGAAGACACATGGAAATTGTCAGTATAGACAGAATTTGTCACAAATTCCATAGTAAAAATGGAATACCAAAGTCATTGAATATGCATAATAAAGTAGATTTAATCCCTCTGGTATTAATCCACATTTCTATGAAGCTCCTTCACTTTTGACATGGTTTTCCTTTTTTTCCTTTTTCCTTTTTTTAAGGCAGTGATTGTGCATAGACATGAGCTTCCCATCCAAATAAATAAAACAGAGCAAATGCTTTCAACACCAAGTAACTCTAGTTCCTGGCAAAGTATTGCCCAGCTCAAAAATCAATATTGAGAAATGGACTCCACAAAACAAATTAACTGCACTAGTGACTTGGAATTGTTCTACAAACTTTTGTACTGGTTTTGTTTAACCCTTATTGTGATAGCAATTCAATCAAAGAATATATTGCCTATTTAACTAACTTTTTCATTAGCATACTTCAAAGAATGTTTAACCACAGTGAAATATGTCTCAGTAAAAGACATGCACTTTTATCTCAGAATCCTTTTGTTGTCATTTTGTTTCTTTATAGTGTCAACATTTCTGGGACAAACTTTCTGGAATGTTTTGAAATTGCAAAGCACAATATTACATCCAAGGATCTGAGGATGCATGACTGTCCATTTATTGTTAGATTAAAGGAAAGTGTTTTAAAAGGGATTCTCTTGGATAATTTCCTTTAGTCTCTATCTTCTATTATAAAATAAATGAACATATTAGAGTAATAGTGTTACTCAACCAGGGGACTTTTCTATTTTTTAAAAAAGAAATATATATATATATATATATATTATTATTTTTTTTTTACAGAGAGGAAGGGAGAAGGATAGACAATTGGAAACATTGATGAGAGAGAAACATCAGCTGCCTCCTGCACACACCCCACAGGGGATGTGCCTGCAACCAAGATACATGCCCTTGACCTGAATCAAACCTGGGACCTTTCAGTCCACAGGCCAGCACTCTATCCACTGAGCCAAACCAGTTTCGGTGGGAACTTTTATAATATAGCTATATCTTACAGTGCTTTACTAAATTATATTATTAGTGAATGTTTAATGAAGACCTGCTGAAATAAACTTTCTTGAATTGACCAATAAGTAAAATTGTCCTAAATGGCAAATTTTAACTGCCTTCTTCCTCTAATATTTAAATTATATTTTTGAAGATGCTTCACAATATTGATAAGAATCTGCGTTTGAAAAATTTTTAAAGTTCAAATTTTATTTTAATGTCAAGTTTTGCCCATTTGAGATACTAGAAATGCCTTATTATTATTTTCAAATAATGGGACAATATGCCAAGGAGTTATCAGAGTTTAAAAACAAACAAACACTGCAGATAGCAACAGTGGTGAGTATTTACCCTTTATCTCCTGGGTGACTATGCTAGAAGATGTTGCTACAGGAGGAGAGTTGCCTGCTGAGTAGAAGAATATAGGCAACAACCCTTGACCTGGCTGGGAGGAAACCAGGAAATTATTACTTTTATCTTCCTTTTCTTTGCTCTACAATCTTCAATTTGTGTTTCTGGTAATTTCAACCCCAATAGAAACGGGAGGTAAAGGAAGACCACTGGTGTAATCTGAGAACACAGAAACAGGATGGGATAAAGAAGGATGGACAGAGGATCCAGGAAAAAACAAACAAATAAACAAAAAAACAACCAACCAAACAAACAAACAAAAAACCGTGCTCTAATTAACATTCTCCTGCATGCTATGGCAAAAGATGCCCACATGTCTTGGGGAGATAGCAGGGGAAATGCTTTTTCAATTTTAGTAGGTGCTTACTTAGTTAGACCACCCATCTCCCCCAAACAGCTACAGTACTGAAAACATTTTTGAAATATAATTAAGGTTAAAAATAGAATTCCCATTGGTTTTTGTTCTTGGGTAAATTATAAAGTGTTTCATTGGCATATGCATAGGTGTCTGTGTTTTCCTAACTCAGGAATTTATAGGACATAACAAATGCTTCCCTGTTTATACCTCGTCCCAGTTTGGTTCCTATCAACGGATGCAACGTATTCAAGAGAGTAAAAATAAATTTTAATTGAATTTCATTCATTTTAAAGCATTTCTATTTTTCCCCCCAGTCAAAATCAGTCAAAGAAGCAGACAAAAGCTTTTTTGTTTTTGTTTCAAAATACTATTTTAGCACACCACTTGGGACATTCTTTTTTTTCCTGGGATTTATGCTTTTATATATAAAGTGACTGTAATAAAATGAAAGCTGTGAAACCACAAGTGCCAGCCTGAATATAGTAACAAAACTGACATGAACACACAAATATATAAAAATAATTTATTTACCAACCATGGGCTTGTCACTTTCCCTTGGGATGCTGTCATTTAAAAGACATTTTTCCCTCTCCTCTTTGTTTTTGCAGCTATTCACATAACTGAAAAGTATATTTGTAAAAATAAAAATGCTACCATATCCCTGGGACCCAGATTCCCTGCAGTTGGTCACATCTCAGAAAACAGAAACCTTCCTAGACTCAGAAGATGACAGGAGGAAAGGCAGGAAGTGTAGTAATAACAAGTATGAGATTGAATTTTTATGTAAAATACATCTACTGCCATGGTTTCTAGTTTTATCATCTATCATTCACTGATCCCCTATTCTATGCTGTCCAGGCTGTTAAAAAAAGTATAATATCTAATCTTAATAGAACTGTGACATTTTTATAATATTGTCCTCACCTTAAAGAAACTGGGCCTATCTATAGGAAATACTATCCACTGTCATCAACAAGTAAATTATAAGGGGGAAAAGAAGAAGAGAGAGCCTATAGGTTAAAAGAGTCATAAGAGACATATTAACCAATTGCAATGATTGGACCTTATTAGAAGAATGTAAGTATATATGAGGTAATTGAGGAAACTTGAGTACTAGATATTGGATGACATGAAAGATTATTAGTGTTTTGTTTTATGTTTTATTTTAGGTATGATAAGAGTAGTTTTAAATACAATGAGTCAATATTTTATAAAGACCTATTGAACTATTTATACATGAAAATATATAACGTTAGAATTTGCTCCAAAATAATCTCAGATTGGTGACTGCCCAACATGAGACTGATGATGAGTTTGAAAGTATTGAAGTTGGCTCTTTAGTACATGGGGTTTCATTATAGTATTCTTTTTTATTTTGTTTAAGTTTAAATTTTTCTATAACATAACATAAAGTAACAGTAAAAATAAAGACTGGGAAAAGAAAGAAAGAAAGAAAGAAAGAAAGAAAGAAAGAAAGGAAGGAAGGAAGGAAGGAAGGAAGGAAGGAAGGAAGGAAGGAAGGAAGAAAGAAAGAAAGAAAGAAGGAAGGAAGGAAGGAAAGAAAGAAAGAAAGAAAGAAAGAAAGAAAGAAAGAAAGAAAGAAAGAAAGAAAGAAAGAAAGAACGAACATGGGCTTTAAATAATTTTAGTGACTTGCAAAGGTTAAAACTGGTATTTCACAGTAAATCTAGTATTTAATGAGAATATGCTGATCTCTGTGATTGTTGAGTTTATTGCTTTCGATTCTCTAAAACTGTGGTTTTCACATTATACATTGACATACACAAACCATTTCGGAAATATTTACTCATTAGAAAGATATTTAAAATTAAAAAGGGGAAAAAGTTCCTTGACATGTCACACTTAAAAATACACTATAACCAGTAAAAAAAAAAAAAAAATCCTCCTTGTTTTTATGGCCAAATCCATGTCCCCTTTACAGGAGCCATTATTAATATGTGGAAAAAAAATATATAGAAATTTTAAATTTTGTTGGACTACTGCTATCTTCTAAGAGCATTTCCTTGCCTTTTAAAACTCCCCTTAGTCCAACCTCTGACCCAATACATGAAGGGGTTGTCAAAAGTAGGTTTACAGCTGTGAGTAAGCAGTTTATTTGTATGTTATTTATTTATTAATTACTATTATTATTATTATTATTATTGCTATCTTATTGTCCATAAGGTCACCCAGAATGATATCTGGAAGGTCATTTGGCTGTCTGGTCTATTTAGCATATTATGCTTTTATTATCATAGATTATTATAGATAATTATATCTTTACTAAATATAAGTATACATTTAGTTACTATAAATTATATGTATTTATTTATATTTTATTTTCCATTATGTTGCATTAAATAACAGAATTGGGCATTCAGATGAAGATCACAAAATGATAACTTAGTTTGTATTTCAGATAGATCAGTTATATAAAACCGCCTAGCAATGTAATTATCCTATATAATAAAAGGCTAATATGCTAAGTGTCTGGTTATCTGTTCAATCAATGAAAGTATAATATGCTAATGATATGTTAAGGATGCTCAACTGCTTACTATTATGTTCACTGACCACCAATCATGCACCTCTTGTTATCCAGAAGCCCTAGGGAGATTTGGGAGAGCTGGTTTGGCCCAATCACCCAGGCCAGGCCCAGGAACCCCACTGGTGCACGAATTTGTGCACTAGGCCTGTAGTTTATTATGAAAAGTAAATATAATGGAATTTAAAAAAATGAACATGGACATAACAGCATAGCTTTTCTAATCTGTAGTAAACAACTTTCACTGTCCTTATACCAGTCACATTAAAATTATCTAATTATCAAAAATGCTGTTATTGAGAAGTCTATTTAGTTTTATCCTTCTTTACTAACTAAAAAACCTACTCTGAAAACTTTTACAAAATCCATTCCATACTAGTCTTACTGCTACACATGCTGACACTACCCAGTAAATCAGTAAGTGGCTCATCCTGTGGTCCTAACACATGTTATTTAAGGTAAGAGGAGTATTCTTTTAATCTGTTTTTGTTTTCTTATTAAAGTCAAATGTTTCACTAATTCCATGTGCTCCTTTTTCTTTGGATATTTAGCATTGTACTAAATCTCAAACACTTATCTTCCATGCACATAACATTAAGCTAATTTTTACTTCAATATTCTCAAAAGCACTCAAGGTGGTCCCTCCCCTGCTGCATTGTATGATTAATTTTATGGGAACAAAAATCAGTGATTCTGCAGGGTAAATTAGTGAAAATATTTTGTGCTTTTAATCATGAGTAATAACCCAAACTCTACCTTTTTATGATGTGAAAAATAAAGGCTTTTAGATTTAATTGGTGCATTGATGCTGAGGGTAGGAAATGGGGTAGGGAAAATAGCAGTCTACAGTGCTTTTCAATGTACATGAACAGGAAGCAATAAAGCTAATTCATCTCTAAAATAGCAAATTGCTTTTTAGCAAATGGTCCACAAGGGTGCAATAAACAAAACAACGTTAAAGAATCTTTGACATGGTAAATAATTAAGAGATTGGTCAAGGACTTGATATAAAGTTTCTACAAATTACTAAGACCCAGGAGTATATCCCTGGATATGGGAACTAGTTACTCTACATCATACTACTGAAATAAAGTACCACCTCCAACACATAGAATTAATAGTTAAATATTAATAGCAAATCTGAATTGTGATTAAGAAATAGGACAATTTTGTCTTTATTTAAAGAAAATTCACGTTTTCTATAATCTGTGTCCTTAAACCTTCATGTGTGCAACAGACTGTAACACAGTCCTGGTGGTGTGTGTGTGAAAACAGCTAATGCAATTATTTGAGCGACATTAAATTACAGTAACAAAATTAAAGAAAGCCATCTATGTTCACATAGTTACAATAAATGAAACCATAGAAAAAGGGAAGGTGAGTCTTTCGCTTAACCCTGCCACCCTGATGTCCCATTGCTACTTCTCCAGGAGTTATCACCAGTAGCGGGTTGTTTTTTTCTTTTAAGGCTGTTCCAAGAAATATTCTAGACATATACAATATTCTGGACATATATGTACATCAACAAAACTAAGCACAATATTTTGAAAAATTTCTTTAATAAAATCAAATAAATAAAAAATATATTTATTATTATTTGAATACATTTTTATTGGTTTCAGAGAGAAATGGAGAGGAAGAAACATCAATTATGAGAGAGAATCATTGATCATCTGCCTCCCACACACCCGCTACTGAGGATTGAGCCTGCAGGCTGGGCAAGTCCCCTGACAAGGAATAAAACTGTGACCTCCTGGTTCATAGGTTACCACTCAACCACTGAGCTACACTGGCTGAGCTGATTATTATTATTTTTATCAGTGTAGAGCTATCTTTTTATTTTTAATAAATTATTTGAATGTAAAACAATTTATTTAGTTTTTTGCCTAACATGAACATTTAAATTGCTTATGTTTTCAGTGTGGAATGAATAAAAAACATAAATTCTAATGACACCTTCTCAATTGCCATCAGTGTGCATGTATTTTGTCAATTCATTTCAATTAAATTAAAGCCCATTTAAAAATGTCTATTAAATCATTTCTATTCAGTATTAAACTGAATATTAAAGTTAGATATTTTACATATCAACTATTACCATATTGAAACTCAATCAAAATAAGTCAATTCTTTAACATTTATGTGTCTGAAATTATATATACAAAGTGCTAAAAATGTTTTGGGGAAATTCATTCTATATTTTCATAGTA
This sequence comes from Vespertilio murinus, assembly GCA_963924515.1. NCBI lineage: Eukaryota > Metazoa > Chordata > Mammalia > Chiroptera > Vespertilionidae > Vespertilio > Vespertilio murinus. Next base: position 109,614,092 of record OZ004709.1, read on the forward strand.
CTTAACTGAGTAATTGTATCACCAAAAATAGTTATAGAAACTTCATGTTTTTATAAAGATCATGTTTATTAAACTTGCATATAAATAATAGATTGTTAATGGATTTTTTACAATCTTAGAGAATAATATTTAATAATGAAGTATTTTTATTTTTATTTTTTAATAATACAACCCAAAGTTTGAGACATGGGTGGTATTATGCAAGACATTCAAAACTCCTCACTTTATATGTGAAGGCATATAACAAAGATACTTAACAAAGATAATGGAAAAGTGGGTGCTAGAAATAAAATGTCTTGACCACCTGGTGGTGATTCTATCTATTCAATTATTCTAACAAAAGTCATATTGTTGGACAAAATATTGTAATTGCAAATACATATTCTCTAATATGTATAAAGGCCTATCTTATCCTTGTTAATTTTAGATTAACCCCTAATAACAACTCATAAAAATTTTAAAATATGTAAGATAGATTTTATATTTAATTAAAAATAAGTTATACTTTTAGCAAAGATTAATGTGCAAATCAATTTTTTAAAGACAGTTTTAATTTTTTTAAATTTGTATAATACAGTTTTGGAGTTAAAAAGAAATTTAGAGTTCTACTTATTATCTTTATTTTGTGAAAAACAAACTGACATTCTGAAAAGTGAAATGTTTGGCTAAAAACAAATATGGTAATGAGGAAAGAGAATAAATATTCTGAAATCTTGAACATTCTCAATATAGTCTAGTAGTCAACTTATATTTTTTAATTTTCCTTATGAAAATGTACTTGCCATTTCATTTTGTTACTTTGTAATATGTATCTGGCTTCAGTTTTAACTTTTAATCTTTAACATAATATATGAGTGCAACATATATATGTATATATTACACATTTATATGTGTGTGCATTTAAATGTAATAAAATATGCATGTATAATTTCAAAGATTGTCTCAACAAACTGGAAAAATTATTGTTTGGCTCATCAGAGTTATTGTTTATTTATAAGTACTGGAAGATTTTTTTGTTTTGACTGTAATCTGGGCATATTTATTTAAAGTTCTGAATGTCTTCTTGAAAATTAATGGATTATACATACTTCATACCTACTTAATCTATTTTTCAAATAATTTCAGTGATTATCACAATAAATGAAAGTCTATAATATCAATTAAAAGTAACTATATATTATCAAATCTGCATTTTAAAATCACCATATCTGGTATAATTTTAGAAATTTTAAATCATTTTATGTGTGGACAATGGTTAAAGAGAAAAATCTGAGCCAAAACTGATAGTGGCTGAGTTGATAGGTCTCTTATAAACCAAAATTAGTTCACAGATTTTCTAACCGACAAAAGAAATTTCAATTATTTTTATTTATCTCAATTTTAAAATTTATAAATTTTACTTTTGTAATATTATGTCCTTTTAAAAATGAGAAATATCTATGACAGAGCAACATGTGTTCTCAAACAGATTGCCAAGGAAAATCACAAATCCTTGTATTGATGTTGATTTAACTCAGCAATCAATTAAATCGAAACAGTTTAAGGGAGAAGATATTATAGCTCCTACACATGCTAAGTGGGCTCCACCCTATTTGCAATTGCTGATCTACTTATTGAGTTAAAGACTCCTACTTTGTACCTTTTCCCTCTCTTAGACTTTGTTTTAATTTTGTTAAATTCATTGGGTGATATTAGTCAACAAGTTATACACCAACTACTCCCTTTCTCTGTACCCTTGTGTGTGCAAATGACTTAAAGTAAAATAAAATAAATCATTCCTAAACTTTAATTTTTTAATTTTTTTAAACAGGAGCCTACGTACTGACAAGAAATAAAAATATTCATTTCAAAAATTATACCAAGATCAGACATCCAAATGCCAATTCACTTAATCTGTCAAGCACAGCTTTCAAAAGAAACAAGTATACTAAGATGACTATACTAGTTTGATATACTGCAAACCTCTACTTGTCCCAGTCCCTTAAAACTCAATAAGAATCATCTGATATCCACAGTTAACCCCTCCACATGTTACATGATAGAATAAAACCACGAAGTAGAGAAGACATTACAGTCTAGTCAACCAATATCAACATGATAAAAAGTTGAAGGATCTAAACTAAAAAGCAAATATGAACTATGAGTATAATTTTTATAAAATCAACCCCAAGTAGTCTAATCTCACCACAATAAAACGTTCAAGGAAATGTCATGCAGGGAAACAAACAAACAAAAAAAAGAATTGGAATGTATTTAACTCTTTAAGGAAGTATTTCAGGAAATCATCTAAGGGTGAATATTTGCATAATGCCCTGCCTGTGGATCCTAAAAAAAATAAATAAATAAATAATTGTGCTTGATCTCTCTCACATCACTATAAACGACTACCACACAGCCTACAGCAGCTCCCCAAGAAAATATTCTTTCCTTCTCTAAGCTTTAAAAAATATTTTTGCACCCTAGCAGGGTTGGCTCAGTGGATAGAGCTTCTGCCTGAGGATTAAAGAGCCCTAGGTTTGATTCTAGTCAAGGGCACGGGCAGGCTCCATCCACATTAGGGGGTGTGCGGAAGGCAGCCAATCAATGTTTCTATCTCTATCTCCCTCTTCCTTACTTTCTTTTCTTTCTTTTTTAAAAATATATTTTATTGATATTTTACAGAGAGGAAGGGAGAGAGATAGAGAGCTAGAAATGTCGATGAGAGAGAAACATCGACCAGCTGCCTCTTGCACCCCCCCCCCCCACCGGGGATGTGCCTGCAACCAATGTACATGCCCTTGACCTGAATCGAACCAGGGACCACTTAACTGACTTGTGCTGATATAATCTCTAACTATTGATGCCTTCGAGGAGGCAAGCACAACATTCCTGGATACCTGATGGGATCACATGAGCTTACTTCGGAGGAGCTTATGGGGGCTTTCTCAATGTACGGTTCCCTGGTGTGGGAGGTAAGTTTTGCCTTGACTACCAGTACTTCTCATTTGGAAATGTATTAAAAGGAATCTTGCTGCTGGGTCACTCACCCATTTGACAGTAGCTCCTGTGCGGTTCCTTTCCCGATGCTCACCTGCCTTGCCTACAGGTGGAAGCATAGGCAGCCTTGATATAGACACTTATCTCTGCTTAATTATTTCTTTCTATTTCTCTGAAAATACTAAATTTATAGGGATCATAAATCAGTTAAAATTATGGATACAAGGAAAATGAGATGCCACCTTTTCTTCATGTAGACATGACTAAAATTTATGAATGATTCTTTTAGAGAGATCACCCTTACATTATTTGAGCATATTTTTTCTCATAAATCATGTTCTAGTAATGACTGTTCTCTCAGCCAATTCCATTGATATGTTAATATTTTACTCTATAGGTTGGGTAGGAGAATGTTGAGATGATGTTGGGGTAATAGGACCATTGGAATCACTTCTTAATAGATCTTAGGAAATTATCTGCCCCTAAAGAGTATATTTTTAAAATAATGGATGTCTCATTGTTTTTGAAATTAGAAAAACATTGTTATTAAACTTTACAACTTTTGGACTCTAGCCCAAGTTGAGAAAATAGGGAAAATCTCTTTCATTCAACATGTTACTAAAGTACCAGTTTAAACTACATATTTCTTAAGTTCCCTGACAAAACAACAATCCAAATACTTTCATGAATTCAAGTTCTTGGACTATGTTCTTTAATGACTATTTTCTTTCATTCTGTGGTCAAAACAACAACAACAACAACACTTAAAAGGTGATTACTATCTGGGACACTTACTCTCCTAATAGAAATAGACTATGTACTTTTCATTACTAGGTCTATGCTTTTCTGGCATAGTCTTAACATATTTATTATCCAATCTGTATTTATTAAGGCAAATTTCAGAAGCAGTTAATAGTTTTAAGAAGCTGACTTTTTGTTTGTTTTAGTATTCAATTTGTACTTGTGATTATGTGCTGAGTCCACCGGATTTTTTCCAATAATGCTGTCACAAGCAAGTGCTGCTATCTCAATTATCTTAACAGTAAATTGTCTACAAATTAACTGGTCACAGCTTTTACTTGTTTGAGATTTTATAAGAAGCTCTACTTCTAAAGTATAAGGGTAGGCCATTATTCAGATGCAATTCCATTTTATTGACAAAGCAATAAAAAAGAAACAAAAATAATTGATCCAGTGTATTTTAAGCTTTCGTTATGTCCCTTTTTAGTTCTCTAAATATATTCTTACCCATAAGAATTTTCTGAAGAATTATATATAATTTTTGTAAATGTGATCCCCCTGCCCTGTGTGTGTGTGTGTGTGTGTGTGTGTGTGTTTGTGCAAAATAGTTAGCTCTTTATTTTCTGGGCCCATAGAAATATGTGTAGATAGATATAATTCATTTATACACAGATCTCCTTTTTTAATTTTGGTAAAAATAGTTAGATTTATATTTTGTACATTGGTGCATTATGACCAACCTGGAGGCCAGCTTAATATTATTATAAACCATTGATGCTGATTGAATTATACATCAATATCTTTAAAATAACAGCTATTTAATTTTAAAATAGTGGTATAGTTTTCCAAGTACCAGAAAGAGTGAGGTTCTATTTTCATTAAAGATGTTGCAGTCTCGAGTTAGTTTTCATTCCAAGCAATGTTTTGTTTTTGAAATAAAGGAGTAAAGTACAATATAGAGATAACAAAACTTCCATCTGAGTTAAATGTTTACTCTAAAAATATTAATACTAAGTTTCCTAGTTACCTGTAAATGATAATGATGTTAATAAATTGTAAAAGAATAAATCAAGCCCTAATTTGTCTGCAATATGAACCCATTTGATGATGAAAAACCTACCCAGATTGCTACTTTCAAGGCTATAGGAGAAGTGTAAGCAATTTAGGATTATTTTGTACATGGTTCTATAAAATATCTATAATTTAACTCAAGTAAGTTATAATGTAATTATAATGTCTGGCCCAAACTGGTGTGGCTCAGTGGATAGAGCGCCGGCCTGTGGACTGAAGGGTCCCAGGTTCGATTCCAGTCAAAGGCATGGACCTTGGTTGTGGGCACATCCCTGGTAGGGGTGTGCAGGAGGCAGCTGATGGATGTTTCTCTCTCATCGATGTTTCTAGTTCTCTATCTCTCTCCCTTCCTCTCTGTAAGAAATTCAATAAAATATATTTTTTTTAAAAAAGAAAAAAAAAGAATATAATGTCTGCAGTTTGTAGGTGAATGTGCTTCCCTGTTGTGGCAGCCAAGGTGACTATCTGACGTAGAACTGTATTTTAGTGTATAATCGCCAAACCTGGGGGAGGGGAGAAGTCTGTCTCATATAAGGAATTCTGAGAAAAAGAAAACCTTCCACCTGGCTGCACCCCATTTGTCAGTGTTCTGTTTATATCCTTTCAGGCCTTAAAATACCAGTGGCTGGCTATTCTAGATGTCAAAGACCAACACGTTCATGAAGAGTTTTGCTGGACTCCAACTGCATTGCTAGGAAAGTGCTTGATAATTAATGTCACCTGAGATGACTTGAATGCCTATCAGGAGCTGGTGTATAACTATCTCAGTCTTGCCCCACCCAGTAACTTTGAGGAACATGTTATTAACAAAATGCCCAGGGGGAATTATGCTCACATACACACAGTGACAACTTGCTTAATAACAGTTTCTTCCCTACTATTTATAGATTATTCTCCTACACCCATTTTCTCCAACTGGGAACATGGAATCACCTCCCAAAGAAACTATGTAGAGTACTTGAACTAAATATTTTCTTCAGTCTTTTAGAAGAACACACTGTGATTCCTATTAAATAACTAAAATATATAAGAGCAGAAATATACGACGCTCTCCCCACAAAAAATCGGGAAGATGACTCATTTAATATATCTAAAATGCAAGTAATGTGTAAATGTATTAAAACATTAATAAACAAACATCTATGGAAATATAAATGTTAAACAAATGTTGTCATTCTAATAGGTTAATGAAAATTTAAAAATTATTCAAAAATAAACTAAAATATGAAATTAAAGAAAATTTTATACAAATTAAAAATTAAATATTATAAAATCTTTAAAAATAATAAAACCGGAGACAACAAGATGGCGGCAGAGGTAAAAGCCTAACTGCAGCCGCACTCAACAATTTCAAAAAATACAACTAAAATATAGAGTGGACACTATCCAGAACTACAGGAAAGTTGACTGACTGGAAATTCTACAACTAGAAGGAAAGAGAAAACCAGAAGGAAAACCAGAGGAGCTGTAAAAGCCTGAGGTACAGAGACACGGTGCGCGCGGGGAGAGGACGGAGCCGGAGAGGAGGGGCGGCTGAGTGCCTGGCTGGCATTCCCTTGCGGGAAGGACATAAAAGCTCTGGACTGTGCTGAACCCCAACTCCGACTGCACTGAACCCCAGTTCTGGGCGAGACCCCGGGGGTCCCAGGCTCACACAGAGGGAATCTGGGCTGTAAGGCAGAAGCTCAGCTGAGCGGCGAAAAGGCAGAGCTCTGGAGTCGCGCACATTTGCGCGCAGAGGACGGACTGTTCGCTGAGCTGTTGAATTGCCCCAGCGGGAAGGACTCAAAAGCTCAGGACTGTGCTGAGCCCCAGTTCTGACTGCACTGAACCCCAGTCCTGGGCAAGACCCTCGGGCCCCAGCCTCATACAGAGGGAATCTGGGCTGTAAGACAGAAGCTCAGGGGGAAAGGCGAAAAGCCGAGCCCCTGAGTCGCGCACATTGCGCGCACAGAGGACAGACTGTTGTTTGGGCCGTGAGATTGCCCTAGCGGGAAGGAGACATAAGCTCCGGACTGTTCTTAACCCCACCTCCAACTGCTCTGAACCCCAGTTGTGGGCTTGTTGGGGGAGAGACTACACTGTCTGGTAGTGGGCGAAACTCTAGAGTGCCTTTCTCTCAGATGCTTGCAGCGAGTACCAAAGGTCACTGAGGAACACTGAGACTCACGAACCTCCGAGGGCGGGGCTAACCGGAAGCCAAGGCTGTAGGCTCCACCCAGAAACTCTGCCCCATCCAAGCTGAACTCAGAGAGGCTTTTGCAGGTTTCCAAGTCTAGTGGAATAAGGTTGTCTGCTGGCATAGACACAGCTGATCCTCCCAACCTACCAACTCAGGGAAGCAGCGAAAATGCCGAAACGAGGAAACAGATCACAAACAAAAGAAATGGAGGACAAAAAGCGACTGGATATAGAGTTCAAAGCCACGCTTATAAGGTTGTTCAACAATCTCTTAGAAAAGGCCGATAAAATAAATGAGACCTATGAGGATATGATAAGGGATCAACAAGAAATAATGAAGGGTCAACTAGAAATAAAGAATACAATCTCTGAAATAAATAATATTATACAGAGTCCTAAAAACAGATTGGAAGATTGCAAGGATCAAGTCCAAGATTTGGAACACAAAGAGCCAGAGGACACTCCTCCACAGAAGCAAGAAGACAAGAGAATCCAGAAAGTTGAAGATAATGTAAGAAACCTCTGGGACAACTTCAAGCGAACCAACATCAGAATTATGGGCATCCCAGAAGATGACAGAGAGCAAGATACTGAAAACATATTGAAAGAAATAGTGACAGAAAACTTCCCCCACCTGGTGAAAGAAATAGACTTACACGTCCAGGAAGCACACAGAACCCCAAACAAAAGGAATCCAAAAAGAACCACACCAAGACACATCATAATTAAAATTCCAAGAGCTAAAGACAAAGAGAGAATATTAAAAGCAGCAAGACAAAAGCAGGTAGTTACCTATAAAGGGGCACCCATACGACTGTCAGCTGATTTCTCAACAGAAACCATGCAGGCCAGACGGGAATGGCAAGAAATATTCAAGGTGATGAACAACAAGAACCTACAGCCAAAAATACTCTACCCAGCAAAGTTATCACTCAGAATCGAAGGCCAGATAAAGAGCTTCACAAATAAATTTAAGCTAAAGGAATTCATCACTGCCAAGCCAGAATTATATGAATTGCTAAAAGGGGTTCTTTAGGAAGAGGAAGAAAATAAAGATAAAAATTATAAACAAACACGTAACTATCAACAAGTGAGTCTAAAAACCAAGGGAAGTAAAAATCATGATGAACAATATTAACTGGTGAATATAATAGAATCAGAGGTATGGAAGGGGAGTGGACTGATGATTCTCGGGGGAATGGGGCGGGGCGGGAAGAGACTGAACATAAACTGCACCTATGGTTGAGGACAATGGGGGGATGGGGAAAGGGCAGAGAATTGAATGGAAACTTGGTGTAGGGGAGCAATTGGGGGGGGAATGAGGAACATTTGTAATAATATGAACAATAAAGATTTATTAAAAAAAATAAAAAAAAATAAAAATAAATAAAAATAATAAAACCTCACTCTAAAAAATAAAATCTGCCAATAGGAAAATCTTTTAGTTCTGAGTGTATTTTTATACAAAAATCATCAGGTGCTCTAAATTTTCCACTGTATATTTCTATGACTCTATTTTCAAATAATATTCATCTATTGAGATCATTTTGAGATGCTCTTTTAAAATAATTTTTCTTTCCAGCAGGAACTTCAATATATTTCTCAAATGCAGTGATGCCTGTCCCCTCATTTTATTAAAATAATGTTTTTCCATTTTGTAACCTTAATCAAGATTGATACCATTATGGGTGTATTCTACCGTACGTGTTAAGTAATTCTTTAACTAGAATAGGAATAACTCTTTCAAAAGAAGCTGCATCAGTCAAGTTCTTGTAAAAAACAAACAAACAAACAAACAAACAAACAAACAAAAAACTCCTATCTAGTTATAGCAACTTGTAACTGTTTAATATAGGGAACTGGGAGCATTAATTAAATGTTGGACGGGCTGCAAAGTAAGGCCAGGGCCATAGCTGATAGATTCTGGTGATTCGAGGGAGCTGTGCCAAATATCAGCAAATCCCAAGGAGAGTGAGTGCCAACAATTTCTGTTGCCTGCAGTGCAGAATTGTGCCGTGCCAGCACAGCCAAAGGTTTGGCAAGCCTGAGCAGGGGCAATGAAGGATGGAGAAATGATAGACAAAGAGAAAAAACTGGGTCTAGGTGGATCTTCTGTGCCTGGCAGAGGCCACAGAACATATGCAGACCACAAAGCTAATGCTTTATTTTATAGTCAGGGACAAACATGGTAATCAACAATGTTCTTATAAATTTCACTTGTTTTGGCAGCACTTGCTGCTCCTCCCACAGCCCATTAGCTACTCAGGAAAGATCTAGGGAGTAGTCACAAGATCAAGCTGAATTATGCTTAGAGGGCTGTGCCCTCCAAGCTGGCACTTTGCCAACAGATCAGTCTGAGGCTTAACCCTATAACTGCTTCCTACACAGAATAGTCTCAAAGGAGATGATCTTTTACCCAATGACTGACCTCTAATTCTCTTTTGCCTTCCAAATCTTGCACATGTGTTTTTCCTTGATAGATTACATCCTGGAACTATACAAGACAAAGGTCTTCTAATAAATTTCCTTCAGTACTATTCTTTGCCATGCTTAGGAGGCTGTGAAATACTGTATGAGAGTACGGCACCAATCACAAATACCATAGGACAGAATTAGTGCTTTATTCGTCATCATTTTCTTCATTCTCTTGAGCACTGTGGAATTAAAGAAGTCTTCTAAATAAAGACATTATTTAAATTTGAAATTGTAATACAGCATAATACTTTCTACATGTGTTCCAAGATGTAAAAGTTTTACTTTATATGTTTTACCCTAAAAGAAATGTGATATTCTGTACTATAATATAGCATCACAAACAAACAACAACAAAAATTAAACCATTGCAGTTGTTAGGAGTGATTATATCTTGAAGGGTGAGAGAAGACTTCTTAAAGGAGGTAACATTTGCATTGGACTTGTAGACACAGAGACATAGAAAAAAGAATTTCAGCTGCATCAAATTGAATGAACAAGGCAAAAGTCTATAAATATTCTTAACTCCTGCTGCTAAAATAGTCTTCCTAAAGTGTCATTCTGATTATAGGATGCAGTGATGCTAAAAACATTCAAAAGTTGCTCATGTCCCGGCAAATTCCTTATAAACTGTACATGAGGTCTGAGCAACTGCACAGCGTAGACTCAATCAACCTTTCCATTGCCACTTCTAATTAATCTCCTACACCGTAAGTATGTTGCTGCCAGTCTGAATTAATCTCTAATAAGGAGCAAGACTCAGCCTCACTCCATGTCCAAGTCTTTTCCTACAGAGCTTTCTGCCTGCAATGTCTACATCTCTTTTTTCCATCACATTCCACATAACAAACCCATGTTGTCCACAGAAGAAAGCCCATTCATCTACATAACCAATTTCTGTGCTTCCTTTCCAGCCTAACTCAGAATTTTATAAAGTCTGCCTCTCCCTGGGTCCTCAGTCTATATATTTATATCTACTAGAGGCCCAGTGCAAGAAATTCATGCACTGGGGAAGGGGAGAGTGTCCCTCAGCCAAGCCTGCCCCCTCTCACAGACTGGGAGCCCTCAGGAGATGTCCTACTGACTCGAAGCTGGCCTAAGCCACTGTCTGGCCTTCCTCTGCGGGAGGTGACTGGGCTGATCAGGGGAAGGTGCCAGCCCCATCACCCTGCTGCTGCTGCCACTGTCACAGCTGCCAATGTGTTTACATCAACACGGACTCCAGTCCCTTCACCATGAAAAAATGACAACTTTCTTTAGGCACTTTCAACATGTGTCTTTCATAGGATATGACATTTCTTAATTTTTTTATCCTCACCTGAGGATATGTTTCCATTGATTTTTAGAGAGCTTGGAAGAGAGAGGGAAAGACAGAGAGAAACATTAATGTGAGAGGGACAATTCGATTGGTTGCCTCCTGCATGAGAACTAACCTGGGCCCTGGCCAGGGAGGAGCCTGCTACATAGGTGCATGCCCTTGATCAGAATCCAACCCAGACCCTGTGATCAGCAGGCTGAGGCTCTATCCACTGAGCAAAACTGGCTAGGGTAGGATATGACATTTCTTAGCCCCCCCAGCAGCAGACCTTAGTTTTTCCTCCAGGAGTGAGGTGGAAAAACCCTAGATCACCTTCTTGGATTCTTATTACTCAAGTTACCAAGAGCACTGTGAGAGGCAGCTTACAGGGACCTTAGCCAATGAGCCATCAGAAAAGGTGTTTCCTCTGCAGCTCATGCACCGAGGACCCCCTGCATTGTGTCCGCAGGGCTTCTGTCCACTGGGTGGGGGCTGCCGGGGGCATGCCTCCATCCCAGCGGCCCCGCTTTCTGTCAGCTGGGCTTCTGTCTGCTAGGATGCAGCCCAGCGTTCTGTCTACAGTCCTTCCTCCCTCTGCAGTACCCTGGCACTATGGGCTCTGCCATCTTTGTGGTGGAGTGATGGTATATTTTCATATTACTCTTTTATTAGTTAGGATTGTATTTTCAGGATGTTAATTCTGAATTTGATTAGATTTACTTGTAGCTATCTTACCCAGCCATGAGCTCATGTGATCCTTGATGGAAGAACACATATTATCCATATTTGCACTCCCTACATGACTATATGACATTTAAGCAAGTGCTTTGTGTGAATACATGTTATTCTAAAGGGAGTCAGTAAATCCTTACCTTGCCTAAATAAAAATAGGACCTATGCAGTTCTTTATAAGATTTAATGATGCAACTGTAGTAATTTATTATTATTATTTTAAAATATATTTTATTAATTGTTTACAGAGAGGAAGGGAGAGAGATAGAGAGCCAGAAACACCAATGAGAGAGAGAGTCATAGATCAGCTGCCCCTTGCACACCCCCTACTGAGGATGTGCCCGCAACCAAGGTACGTGCCCTTGATCAGAATAGAACCTGGGACCCTTCAGTCTGCAGGCCAATGCTCTATCCACTGAGCCAGACCGGTTTCAGCTGTAGTAATTTATTATTAATAGTTGTTGATTCAGTGGGACATAACAAAATGATTCTCAATGAACACATAAACATATGAACATACATTTAATGCATTTTTGGGCCATAGTTTAAAGAGTTTTGTGCAATCTTTACATTATTTCAAATTAACCTTTCTTTTTCCATATGAAATCTTACAGAATAAATATAAATGAAAGGGTAATTCAAGTAAGGTATGGAAGAGTCAGAATTGCTAGAGTCTCTACTGGGGGAGGAGAAATTATGCTCCTGGTGATGTTTCTGTTCTATTTAATCTCATAACTTTCCAAAGATGTTCTTTCCCTGAAATACAATTACTTTCAGCTTTAGTTATTAGAGGAATAAAAGTAATGTTCCACTTAATTCATTCGTGGCATCCACATGCTCTCTTCCATGAATTTAATCCCAAACATTAGGTAAGGAAGTCAAATAAGAATTGGATTTTAAATGAACATCAGACCACTGGGAAGTTCAATAGCACATGAGTGTACAAAATACGGCACCATGAGTCCCTTTTCTTCCCCTCATAGTGGCTTTAATAAATACATATCCATTCATTAATTCTTGAACAAATACTCAATCCTACCATGTTTCAGAGACTATACTAAATGTTAGGGAAATAAACTGGCCATTATTATATGATAGACAAAACAGGACTGTTAGGTAACTGAAAAAGAATGGCAATCTAGCCAAAACCGGTTTGGCTCAGTGGTAGAGCGTCGGTCTGCGGACTGAAAGGTCCCGGGTTCGATTCCGGTCAAGGGCATGTACCTTGGTTGCGGGCATATCCCCGGTAGGGGGTGTGCAAGAGGCAGCTGTTCGATGTCTCTCTCATTGACATTTCTAGCTCTCTATCTCTCTCCCTTCCTCTCTGTAAAATATCAATAAAATATATTTTTTAAAAAAAGAATGGCAATCTTGTCAAAAATATCACACTATAGACTCTGCACCAGCAGGCATGGGTCTGAACTGTTTTTTCAATGTGTGTCCTTCAGTGGTGTTGGTTTCTAAACCTTCTCCATGGTCTCTCCCTGTAACTCATGGACTGTATTTGCAGAAATAATGGACTATATTTCCATAAGAATGAAGTTTTTGTACATTGAACAAAATATTGGCTTGTTAGACTAATAACTGTATAATAGGATGCTTCTCAGAAATGAATTTCACCATCTTATGCTTTTTTTTTTAAATATAAAGAATGTTAGAGGTATTTTTTGAGAAAAGATAACTAATTATTAATGATTTGTTACTTCATCTAGTTACTAAATGCCTTTTAGCCAATATTGACTAAAGCAAAAACCTGTTCTGGCAATGTCTGGTCAAAGGCTATTTGCTTTGTTCCCCCTCAAAGGCCTTCTCACCTTCAAACTCTCGCTACTTCAACTGCCAATTTTACTGGAGAGGATTTTGTAAGTGATGGTACATTCTATTTTTAAAAATTATTTTGCAGAAAGGGTATATAAAGATCAAAAATGTAAATAGATGTGAAATATCAATTAATTCTTATTGAACTGTATGAAGTAAAAACAATAATTTATCATCTGGCAAAGAGAATTAATGTTCACCTAGAAACTCATATAGATTATTTGAAGTAAAGTCAAAAGGCAAATGCAACTTGCAAATTATAGGTAGGCCTGAAATGACTATTTAGTTAATCAGGAGGAAAGCTTATATATATATATATATATATATATATATATATATATATATATATATTTTTTTTTTTTTAAAGTACTATTCAAGTATTAGTAGTGAGACTATTTGAAGCCAAAATAAATAGAATAATCGCTTTAAAGACACAGTACTCTTATTTTTAAAAGTTTTACCTTTATGAGTATCAAAACTGTTACTTAAAACAACTACTATACCTGTTGGACTAGATAATGAGTACACAGAGGGCACAAGGAAACAGTTCTGCCATTAATAAGTTCCCAGTCTTGTCAAGGGTACAAGACACAATGTTCGCCTCACACTATTGGTAGGAGAACAAGCCCACTGGAAGACGTTGTTAATAAATGCCCTTCGTTTATTATAAAATGAGGCTTTAGAAGATTACCATAAAATTCTGCCTTTAATTTTTCTTCACTCCTTAATTGAACATATTGAGATACACTTTTATCTTCTGATCATTAGATTTAACAACTGCATACAGACTATCCACTTCTCACCCTTAAATTTGTAAGTCTGATATTCACACTGTGTCATTAATTTTTTGTCTTATTAATTTTCATTTGACCCCATTTTAAAAAGAGAATTTCAGTTATTTAAATGGATGTGTATTAGGAAATAAGCTTGTGATGGCTATACAGATTAATAAAATATGCATCTTAACCTCAGTTTATGAATCTGATACTACATATATGCAAATAAACCACAAATATAGATATAGTATATAGCTTGTTTCTTTTTCTTTCAGCTAAACATTCATGGCTGGCAAGAAAAATTCTCTAGGCATTCTCTGCCCTTCCTTATTGAAATTTTCCTCAGCTATGTGTAATTTGTTAATTCAGGGTAGAAGTTCTCTGATATAGTTGCTTTTCTGGCCTGGCCCTAGGAGGAGGTGCATGACACCGCTGCCTGTTTGGCTGCCATTTTCTATTCACCTCTCAAGAATGCTACCCTGTTTCCCTGAAAATTATGACAGTGTCTTATATTAATTTTTGCTCCAAAAGTTGCGCTAGGTCTTATTTTCAGGGGATGTCTTATTTTTCCATGAAGAAGAATACAGTACACATTTATTGGTAAATGAAAATAAAGGAAATTTATTACCTGTATACGGTACGTTAGTACGGTAGTTGTCAAGACAAACTGTGAATCCTGGGGGCCTTATTTTCGGGGGATGCCTTATATTTCACTCAGAAGGAAACCTGTAAGCAGGTCTTATTTTTGGAGGATGTCTTATTTTCGGGGAAACATGGTACCTTTTAAACAGAATTTAATCTTGGAGAGACTGGTGGGAACCAATGCCATCCCATTGGAGGCAGAGTAATTTAAAGTCAAACCCAATCAAAGAAAAGGCAGATTAAGTCAAAGATAGAACACCCTGACTATATAATTTGAGGCCTCTGATATAATTGAACCTAAAATCATTGCTATTTTTCTTGAACTTCCCATATTCTGGAAGCAATAATTCCCTCCATTCTTTATTGCAGTAGACTAGTGGGATTTTTCTCACTTGCATCTGACAAAGAACACCTAATTAATATAATTTCATTTGGCAAATAAGTAAGAAGAACACTTGTAAACTCATAAGAGTGATCATTCTCATAGAGAAAGATTATCAGGCAAGACTTCTTGATCCAATATGTGTAACAACTGATCTGGATCTTGAAGAAAGAACAGGTTTTAATGATATATATGACAAAGGAGGATAGCTCAACCTGAAGGAATAAGTTGGAAAACCATAGGATGTGTTTAACAGAATAGTCATTCTGATTGAACAAGGCAGATATAATATAAAGAATAATGGAGTTAAAGCTAGACACTATGATGGACTTCAATAATAGTGGATGTTTATATTTAGAAAGTTGTTAAGGTTCTCAAAAAAAAAAAAAGAGCATTAGGTTGTACACATGTGGGTACATTTGACATTTGGTTTTCTTAGTCTTTTAGTAAAAAGGTGAAATAGAACACCCTGGGGGAAAATCAATTAAAAAGTTAGCAAAAGTCATGTGTATAACCTTTCTAGGAAACTGGCCTTTTCATTGAATAATCAATGCCATAATACCTGTTCCGGAATCTAAGAACACAATGAAATTTAGATTGCTATCTCTCGGTTAATGAGCATTCTACTAAAAACAAAGCTTAGAAAGGTTGGCCCAACATTTACTCTTGAATCGTCGTTTCATTGAGAGAGTAACTGATATTCCACAGCTCAATGAAATGTACAGGAAGCATTAAAAAGTACCTAAGAAACACGTTAGTTGAAAATTCAAACTCTAAAGCTTCCTCAGATGATATAATTAGAATTTCCTACTTTGTTTACTAATACAAAATAGTTTTGGTTTTTTTCTATGTTTTGGAACAGCCATGTTTCTCATGATCTATTTAGACCAGAACAGTTGTTTCCATTATGAATTCAAAAAGAACCAAAGGCTTTCTTCTCTCTAGTTAAACTGTAAGGCTTTAATTTCATTAAACCAAAAACAGTGCAAGCTCATTTACATTTAAGACATTAGGGTGTTGTAAATTTAATTTTAATTGGTTGGAATATACAATTAAAAAAAACAGGAGCAAAAAGTCTTCTGCTGTTGCAAATACACAGTTATTAACTTGCTGAATTTCACATGTCAATGAAAAGTTATGTAAATGAAGTAGGATTTCCACGTATTCAGGAACAAAGCACAGAAATAAGGTGTTCAATGCTTGCCTTGATAGGAGAGAAAAATGTAACACAAAACTCTTAAAAAGATTCATTATGTAAGTGTCTGTACGGAGTAAGGTATAAACCACCCAACTGTGTGTAGTTCTGAGGTATTCCGGATAAAATGAGTTAGGTTTTACTTTCATGCTAGAGAAATCACTCAGCTATTTAGAAAATAGCCGAAGATAATAATCTTTAAATGCTGAGTAGAAAGCTGTGCTTAGTAAATGCTGTCAATACCACATTTGCATTTATTTAAAGAAAGTCATGAAATGGAATCACACCATACAATTTTATATCCACTGATAAATTTTCTATGATATTTTCTGTTAAACCTATGTGGGCAATGATAAGCATATTGGGAAGATGATTTGCATGTCTGACTAATCAACTTTTCTAATTTTCAGAATAACTTGACTATCATGAGAAGGATAATAAAGAATGATTTGTAATAATAAATAATATTGTTTTCTTCTTCTATATAGCCAATGCAATAAGAAAGGATTCGTATTTACTTGCCTGAACCAAGCCCTCTAAATAAATTTTAGAGTGGTATATAAAGCATTACTACCCAAATTATAAGCAAATTTTAATCAATATTTACTGACCACACAATACATTTTTTTCATTGTTCTTGATATTGTAAAAAATGTCATTACTCAGAGCTTTTCTTTTTTTTGGCATTATTTCCTATACTTATATATAGTCAGCATTTTATATTACACTTTTTTCATAGATAGCTTACCATTCATACTCAAATTCTCTTAATCACTCAAAAACACTGCTTTTACTTATTTATTAGACTTTAACACATAAGCCATCTTTTGGATCCAGGCTTATTGCGCACTCTGTTCCCTCTCACTGGCCTGCTCTTTCTGCTGTCTGGTTGGTTGAACTTTAAGATCTCAACTTAAATGAAATTGTCTTATCCACTCTTTCAATATTGGTCGTTTAGTACTCCTTAGTACCTGTGCCTAGTTTTATCATAGCCCTTAACTATGATAAACTTCTTTAAAAATTGATATGTAGGTTGACATATTATGTAAGAGCAAGATTTACAATGTGTTGGTTTATACATTTATATATTGCAATGAAAATCTTTTTAATTTTTGCCCTCTACCTCCAGACTCCATTACTTGGAGGTAGAGAGTATATATTGCCTGAAATTTGTGTCTCTTTGGGCTAACACAGTGCTTTGTAGAAATTAGGCATTGAAGTGTTTATTGAATGAGTTCACAAGAAGAAAAATTAATAGAAGAATTAAAAAAAATTAATTGCAAGTATATTTAGAGGCTTACATTTCTATAATCTTTTTCAAGTTTTTACTATTTTCTATATCTGTAGGTGTACATTTAGTATTCTCTTTGACAAATTCACAGCTTTTAACTTGATAACTCATAGGCTCATGTGCCTGCGTGAGATTGTAAATTGCTGAGAGGCTAGCTTTCCATTGCATGGCTTTTCCAGGCCCATGATTTGATATGCTACACAAAGCTTTCCTGGGATTTCTGTTGGTACTAACTACTGGCCCATCAGTCTTTTAAATTAGGCATGTAGTTAACTATTTTAAACATCCCTTTAAACTCACTCTATGTTTTGTATGGTAAACAAAGAAAATAAAAAGGCTTTAAAATCCTGCTAAATCATTAACAATTCACTCGCTCAGAAGAAAACATATTTCTGAAATATCAAAAAAGGGCATATGATTTTTGCTATATTATCATAAAATATTGTATATTGGCAAACAACGTATGTTTGCTTTTCATTTAAGTAAAGTATTAAGATATTTTAAAATGCGTACTTTGAAATGAAGTTAAAGACAAAAGTATGGAATACTGTCAAAGATATCGTAGAGCTAGTTATGGAGAAGATACACGATAAGCACAAAGATTGAGAATTCTTATACTTGCCCTTGAGGACAGACATAATGATTAAGTGCACTGTGGCTATAAAGTGAAATAATTCTTCTCAGCTGTTAATCAACATTACAAAAAGATTTGATTTCAGAATTTGCAAAAAGAATATGAACATTTATGTGTAATGCAAAATAATTATAAATTAAAATTCTCAGGGTCCTCAACTGATCTAATCAAGCTTTATTTCTTAGCATTTTAACTATTTTAGGCTTTTAAAAGCTGAATAAGTATTATTTTTGAATCTATTCAAGTCATTCGAATAAAAGGCCAAGTCATTAATTGGACATTTTAAAACATCGTCTCAAAGGTTAGAAATTAAAATATCTTATTTCTTGAGTAATGTATTTACATTCTATTTTGATGCAAGTAAGTATAATACTAATGCAAGAAATATCCTTCTATTGTCAAAACAGCCAGTGACAGTGTTGTGAAGGCAGTGGTATATGAAAACGTGAAGATGCTACTTACTGACCTCCTGAAAGATACCCCTTGAAAGAGTGCTGAAAGGCTAGTAGGGGGTGGTTTAATAAATTTACGAAAATAAGTGTTTGTTTATAGATTAAACAGTACATTAGACATGTATTGTATATAAGACAGGTTAAAATGGAATCATTTGTGGGTCTGGAATGGGTCAATTCAATTCACATTATTTCTAATGGGATAAAATGATTCGGTGTTTGAACAAACGACTTCTTGAACAGGCCTTCTGGAATAAAGTAAGTTTGAGAATAGAGATTCCACTGTATGAACTATTAAATTAATGCAGTGTATATTAATTTTTTAATTGGATAATCTAGATAATATAGATACCCATATGGAATGCAAAGTCAATCAGACGTGTTGATTATTTCAGACTCTGACATCATGCACTATGGTCAGGTAAAGCAAGTAATTTATTATCTAAACCCGGGTATCTTAAGAGAGAAAGAAGGAATTATTGATAGTTACTCTGGTATAACAGACACACACAAGCGCAGTCTCAGTTTACACTACAATATATGGTCACCTTATTATGGACCATATTTTAGAACAAAAGTAGTTTCTTTAGTTTTTTTTTTTTTAGTAAATCAATTTTTTTTGAAAAATAATAATAACAGCATGTATTGATGGAAACTGTGTGCTGAAGATATTTTTAAGAGATTATCAATTTCCTCTTCTGCTAGGTTCCAAAAACTGTTAAATATTGTATATTGCCGAAACCAGTTTGGCGATTAGATACATAAAGTGAATGAAGAATAGAAAAGGCCAATATATTTGTAAAATGATTGGCACATAAAACCATTGCTCATAATTTCAAAGAAATGAGACCACTTCCACCCATCATGCCCTTTCATTCAATTAGTTTACAATATAACAATATCTTGATGACTATTCAATTATCAAACCTCATTATTCTAAGTTTGACCTCTGCCAAGTTTAGGTTATTGTGTGATACTATATTAAATGTTGTAATTACAGATAAAATGATTTGGGTTTTGATGTTGAGTGATTTGTTCTCTAGTACAGGAAACAGAAAAGTAAGCCAATAATAAGCAAAGCAAGTGATAAAATCTGTAATAAAATATGCATAGGGCATTCTAGGAAATTTGACTTATCTTTCCCCTCAATTTATTTGCCCAGATTGACCAGTCCCAGTGGCTTCATTTTTCAGTTTTATGTATTCATACCTGACCAATGAGGTTTAGTAGTGGTTCAGCATCAACCCATGAACCAGAAGGTCATGATTTGATTCCTAGTCAGGGCACATACATAGACTGTGAGCTCAATCCCCAGTAGGGGGCATGCAGGAGGGAGCCAATAGATGATACTTATCATTGGTGTTTCTAGCTCTCTCTTTGTTCTTCTCTCTAAAACCAATAAAAACATTTTTTTAAAGTTTAAAATTTTATTTATTCATGCTTCCTTTGGTTTCAATTCTTTAGCTAAGTCCCTTTATCTCTCCAATTGCTAATGCACAAAATAAGGGTGGTGATACATTAACATCAATAACACTCAGCATATTGGGAAAACGTCTTCAAGAGTCAGAAAAATACCAGGTTTATTTCCTAGGTTGTCAATGGTGAAATAAGAGTTGCAATGATTTTTTTAAAGGAGATAATTTGATATTAGTCTTTACTTAAATCTATCTTTCAATGCTCTATCTGGTCAGTTAGCTCCACTTTATGCAAACTTCTTGAGTCTTCAGAATGATAATGAATAAATTATTTATGGTTTATAAGTTAAATTTTATAAAAAGTGCATTGGCACCAGATATTCATTGAAAATGTACTATTATCTTCCTTAGAATTGTACTTCCTTACATAACGAACTATGCCCATCAACCTCTCTTCTGCTGAATAGTAATCTGTGTTGCAGCCAGAGTGCACAAAAGAAAGGGTTCTGTAATAAATCTGACAAGTCCAGTGAACAAGGTAACCTCACAGGATGATCTGATCATTAATTCCTAATGGGCAGGTCATGGTGGGTAGTAAAGACCAAGCATATACTTTCTTTAGTAAAAGGTTTATCTGGTTAACACACCTTTGAAGTGACAGCAGAATGATCCTCCTTTTCAGACCCCTTGGAAGGATAACCACCCTCAAGGGAGCACATAATCTTCTTAACAAACTGTAATCCAGCCACAGAGGTTTCCTAACCTTGCTTTCCTCCCACATTCATGTAATCATCCTTAAATTCCCTCCTCAACTCTAAATGTATAAAAAGAGCTGAAGTCTATCATTTGCTGGAGATTTTGCTTCCCTGTAAGTGGTCAATGTGCCTCAAATAAATTCTGATAAAAATTATCTACAGGTTTGGACATTTCTTGGGTCAACACCAGGATGATTTTTTTTTCTGAAATACAAATCTTATCTAATTATTTTACTCTCCTTAATTCCTTCTATTGTCCCAAGGATAAATTTTACTTAGGTTCCTTATCATTCTACATAATAAAGAAATAATATGCAAATTGACCGTCACTCCAACACACAAGATGGCTGCCCCCATGTGGTCAAAGATGGCCATGACAAGATGGCCAGCAGGAAAGGGCAGTTGGAAGGGACCACGCCTGCAACACCAATTGGTTGTCTCTCTTATGCATCTGGACCTGGGATGGAACCTGAAACCTGGGTGTGAGCCCTGACCACAAATCAAACCTATAACCTTTTGGTGTATGGGAGGATGCTCCAACCAACTGACCTACCCAGCCAAGGTGGCTCTGGTAAGTCTTTAAAAATGCAGTAGTAGGTATGAACAACAATTGGTGTTAATTCCCTTTCACTTTCCCTTATGGAGTAAAAGCACCTCTTATATTGTAAAGATTTAGATGTCTGTTTACCCATATTTGCAAAGAGTTTGAGGTCTTTTTCTCAGTATTTGCTGAAAGTTGGAGCACCATAAGGTGAAAATCTAGATGGGCTACAAAAAACAATACTCTCATCCATAATTTTTCTTTCTGGTCAAATGGAGTGGCTGAAATAATGCTGGAGCTCAGCTGGTTACTGTCCACCCAAAGCCCCAAGGTTGTAGGTTCCATGCCCCGGTCAGGGCACTTAAGAGAATCAACCAATGAATGTGTGACTAAGTGGAACAACAAATCAATGTTTCTCTCCCTCAAGTGAATATTACTAATAAAAACAACTTTATCTTAAAAAAATATATAGTTTTACTTTAAACGAAATAGGATGTAAGTCAATTTTTCACTGTTTATTTATTCTCAACCATAGACCTATTAATAGCATGCTTAAAGAATCTGAACCAACTTTTATATTAAACTTTTCTAAACTCTCAGATAAATTCAAAAAACATTGATTATTTCTGTGTTTTTGGTACGATGTACCTCCCTTGAATAAACCTGATAAATTACAGCTGTATACATTTTACTTAGATGAATTATATCTGTTTGGGGAACTCTAAATACCAGTGGGTTTTTAAACAGCTTTTGGAATGTGTCTTTTTTCCCCCCTGAACAGACTACATTATTGAAATGCAATACAGAATAGTTCAGTATTCTTTTGATACAGTTGTTATGGGCGAGAGAACTCCTGCAGTAAGAAATACTGTGGATATAATGAAGTAGATATTTATTTCACAATGTTCATGAGAGGTAAGTACTGGAATAGAATTTCTGATGTCTGAGGCACAGCAGCATCTATAGAAAAATGAGCACATGCACTGTGTTTGCTGAAAGTTTGAAAAATAAAGATTTGAAATAGTTTGTATCACCTTAAAAGAAGCAGCGAATAGCCTTATTGTTTAAAAAATGTTTTTATTGATTTTTAGAGTGAGAGGAAGGGAGAGGGAGGAAGAGAAATATCAATAATAAGAGAGAATAATCAATTTGCTCTTCCTGCCCTGGGGATGGAGCCCTAACCCAGGCATGTTCCCTTGTTGGGAACCAAACCGCAGTCTCCCTGGGTTGGTGCACAACCACTAAGCTTCCCTGGCTGGGCAAGATCTTTTTAATTTTTATTTTTTTATCACTAATCAAAGAACCGTGCTACTACATTACTGGGTGTGATGCTTTCAGCAGCAGGACCGCCTAAACAGCCCGCCCCAGTAATAAGCAATTTCAATCATATGCTTATGCGAGCATTCAGTCCTCTGCACTTACAATTGTGTACTCTGCTTTCCTCTGAGTTCAGGGCTCTGCTTCCTTATTGCTCTCTCAGGTCTCTTCCTGCTGTTTCCCAAACCATTGTTTTCCCCATCCCGCTGTATACTTTCCTTGGAAAAACCTCTTATTACCTGGAACATTTAATGAAAACCGACTACTAAACCAAGCCCACTGCCTTTCATTATAACTTTTCGTCTTCCTTCCATTATTTTCTAACACGTGACCACTGGAATCCTTGTTTAATGTCAGGTGTTATCACACATTTCCTTGCAGCTCTTTTCACCTCCTTCCTGAAAATATACTTTAGCTGAAACTACACTTTACTTTCACCTAATAATACAACACATGTCTCTGTCTCTTCTCACAGAGAGTTCCACTTTGAAGGGTCACAGTCCCACCTCTTATATGCCGCCATAGTTTTACTTTTAAATGCATTGTGCTTAAATTGGTCTTTCATACTTGAATCTGATTGTAACACTATCTGTTCACATAAAATATGTTCTAGGAATAATTTCCACGTTTCTCCATAAATTAATCATTTCTATCTAATTATTCCTTATCATGGAATTTCTGATAAATAATGCCAGCTTCAAATAATAGGATGTATCAGGAAAAGAATCAGACCATTGAGAGCACAGTCTTAGTATTTTAGACTTAGTTGAAAGGAAGATATGTAATATCTGTTTAATGGCTTTGAGTTGATATATCATGCCAAGTGCTTTGCGCACATTAGAATGCAGGGTTAAATGTTTGGACTTTAAAATAAGTCTGCCTAAGCTTTTCCACTATCTTTGTAGCATTAAAGGAGTAACTAAATCACAATTTTTCATTAATATTAAAAAGATAATGGTATGATTCACCCTATAAGTATGTTATAAGGATTAAATAAGTCAACACATTTGAATTACTGCACAGTGTCTTTCTCATAGTATATGATGTACAATTTTTAACTATCATTTTACTTAATCTTTTCAATAACCCAAAGAAAAGAAAAATAGCACTCAGTAAAATTAAAGACCTTGAAGAAACAATGACAGCTACTAATCAGTTTGTTTTGTGTGTTTTTGTTGTTGTTGGTTTTTTTTTAATCAAAGTCATGGTCTTTCACTACATATAATATTCTACTCAACACAGACATCACTTCTACAATAGCTTTGGGAGATTGCAGGATACACCTTGTCTCAACAATCCAAAGTTTTTAAGTGAATTCTCTCTCATCATTGATGATTCTATCTCTTGAGAATATGTTTGTACACTCTAACACTTGCATCAGCTTGAACCAGGATAGAAGTATCAACCAATTCCAATTTCCTTCTCTAACAATCAATTCATAGACTTTAACTTGGGTTCTCCTGAACTTCCGTATGTTTTACAGTCCCCTGAATGTAATGACAATTGTATTAAGTACCGGCTATAGGAAAAAGAATCTAGATGGATGGGTTTTATTTTTGATCTGGAAAGACCTTAGCTATATTCACCAGTATTATGAGAAGACTTTGCCAGATGCCCAGTCTAATCACTTGCCGGTCATCTCTTTGGGTCTATGTATTCCTGTTTCTCTGTAATGTGTATTTTTTTCTTTTCTCAAATCAAAAGAGAATTTCTTTCTCATGTACCATTCTTTATCATGTACTATTCCAGGTAAATCAGTGGCAGAAGGTCCACCTGGAATGTTCCACAGCTTATCACTGGGTCTACAACCACCAATGCCTGCCTTCCCTGATCCCATTGTATATGATCCCTGCCCCTGAGTCACTTGTCAGGTCAGATGTATGGCAAGATGCTAATCTAGACCTGATTAATGTCATTTGGATGACTGCTGATCACTTGATTCTCTTCTGTTTTGTGGCACCTGAGAAACATCAGCTTTGACATTAGGAAGAACTTGATTTAAACAGCATTCCAAAAGGTTTGGACATGGGTAAGTCACATAAGATGTTTCTAAGATTGTGATGATTATATGATATAAGATATGTAAAGCATCTAATATATGTCTAGCATGTATCACACCGTGTAATTCCTCACATTATTGAAAACTCACAATCCACCCTCTTTTTAAGGGTGTTTGGCTTAGTGAAGATCTTTTAATAGCAGTATATATTTAATTTTGCCCTAATCTGATCTAGGAGCTTTAGAATCTTGCATGAACTTGTCAATAGTCATGGACTCCTGCTTTTACCTTTCCTTGGCAGAGTCTTAACCCAAAGCTCCCTGAGCCAGTGTTGAATTATGATTCCATAACCTCTAATTCCAGATTAAGTACTCTGGAATATAATCTGCTGCTAACAATAGACAGGTCATGTGTGTTCTATGGGTACATTCCCACAAATAGATGCATAGTGTCTGAGGGATAAACATGGAGAATCTTGGGATTATAGAGGCATTATAGGCACACATAGAGAGGTGATAGCCCACAAGAAATCAGTATTTCTGGAACATGCACATTTTATTAAACATATATTTCTATACAGAGACATGTGTCAAAGATTCTTTCATAAAAGTATTCCAAAATTCTTATTAAAACACATTGATTGCATTTATTAAAATTTCTGCACTAAATTCCTCTGTAGAAAACATATTCTTAACGTGCTAAGTAGACACATTTTAAACTTGTAAGCTAATAGGATATGTTTCTACTGAAACAAAAATAAGCACACTGTATGGCTCAGTGGATTGAGCATTGTCCCATGCAATAAGAGGTCACCAGTTCTATTCCCAGTAAGGGTACATGCCCTGCCGAAACCAGTTTGGCTCAGTGGATAGAGCATCCGTCTATGGACAGAAGGGTCCCAGATTCATTTCTGGTCAAGGGCACATGTACATTGGTTGCAGGCACATTCCCAGTGAGGGCTGTGCAGGAGGCAGCTGGTCAATGTTTCTCTCTCATTGATGTTAATATTTATATTTATATTTATATTTATATTTATATTTATATTTATATTTATATTTATATTTTAAAAAAGGTACATGCCCTGGTTGCAGGCTCAATTCCCAGTAGGGGGTGTGTAGGAGGCATCCAATCCTTGTTTCTATCTCCCTCTTTCTCTAAAATAAACAAAAACATAATTAAAAATATAAGTAGTACATATTCCCTTAAATGTTTCTCTGTGTTTTAATGTTCCTTATTTTTCTACAAGTCTTCCACATATCCTCTTTCCCTTTACAAATATTTGAGCATTTTAAGTGGAAGAAAAAGGCAGAGAATTCAAAGTCACAAAGAAGATTGATATTAGTATTATAATACAAGGCAAGTTTACATAACTATAAGTATGAATAGGACACAGAGGGCAAAAGTTTGATTTCTACCTGCATTTTTATACATGGATTGATCTAAAAGAATCCATTGTAACCTATTTGCATTATCTGTCATTGTAATGTCAATTCCAGAAAGAAAGGTAGACTTCTGGGGATAATCATGTGAAGCTGGCATAGGAAGGTGAAGGACATGCTTAAGAGATGGACCTGCATATTTATCACTGAGAAAGAAGAGCATGTTAACAATGTCTGTTCCCACTGTAACACTGTAATACTCCACAGTTCTATGATCTCCATCCAATGCATATTTATAACTATTACCCTGAGACCTCACACAGAAACACTCTGTTCCTGTCATAATAACCTGCATGTAGAAAAGCATAAAAAATGGGTTGCATAGATGGGTAAACTTATTGCCTGTGTTAGTTTTCTAGTGCTACCACACACAGACTAGAAACGATTCTAACTGTTGTATTTGTGGACCTGATCCTTCTTGCTGAGAGCAATTTTCTGGGCAAATAAGCAAGGCAATGGCCTCCAACAACTGCCAATAACCCCAAAGACTTCTAACTCCCGGTATGCAATTAGCATTTAGGTGTGCAATATGGATTTAATAAGCATCTTATTTAAGATTAAGACTATGTTCAGCAGATGATAGAATAGGTTTGTCACATAGAGGAAGCTTTGAGTTCAAAATTATTTATTATTATTATTTTTTTAATATTGCACAAACTCTTCCCCAGACCTTCCCATAGCCTGGTGGAACCTGGATCACTTGCTGCTCTATCTTACTTAGCTATGTTCATTTGCATGTTTGTTTGTTTGTTTGTTTTTTCCAGTCATATCATTAGATTACGGATAGGACCTTCAACTGGGGTAACCAGAAATGGTTCCCCATTAGTACATCCCCACTGAGCATTCTGCTCCTTTTGTTGGAAGTTCTGCTATATTCTTGGCTCACTTGACTATTGTGGTCAAAGAGCATTCATATTGCACTTCCCCTTTAAATATCTCCTTTGAGTTGTGTAAGTTAGCAAGCTATATTTCTGTCAACTAATTCTATTTCTATATTCTAACAAAAATATATTTATTTTATTAATATTATTCAATAAAGTAAGTAACCATAACAGAGACTAGAGGTGAATATATAAAGTCAGACCCACAAATTTATTTTACATAATCTCTCTCTATATAAAAGGCTAATATGCTAAGTGTCTCTCCCCTATCTGACTAGTATCTATGATGTGAACTGATCACCAGGAAGCAGATGTTCAATGCAGGAGCTGCTGATCTGCAGTGACTTGGCAGCTGTGGTTCTTGGGTGACACCCCCTGAAATCAGAGAGGTAGGAGCCAATTCCTTTCGGGGCCATGCCATTCCACCTTTGGCTGTGGGTTATGTTGTTGCTGGGGCACTATCGGCCCTAATCTGGTTGACTGCACACTTAAGTTTGTGTTCCAGATCCTATAGGACAGCAACTCCAGGATCCCGTGAGGGATGACGGAGGGCTGGTTTCAGCTCGATCCATGCAGGCCAGGCCGAGGGACCCCACCTGCCGAAGTAACCCCACTCACTCCACAGAGGCCGGGGAGAAATCGTGGAAGGTTGGCTCCAGGGTGTGTCTGGCCTGTCTTGCCCCATTGGACACCTTCTAATTAATTTCCTTTCAATGTGCATGAATTTGTGCACCAGGTCACTAGTATAATATATATTCCTATAAGAATTTGTCTATATCTCATTCGTCTGTATCCTATCTACATCTCTTCAGATGATTTTGATCTATTACTAGATTCTTAAGAACCTGAACTTCATATGATAAATTTGAAATCTACACATTATAGTGATTATATATGCATATATATATCAATATACCTTTATCTCTATCAATATATACCCATATAGATATATATTTTCTTTTCTGTTTCATATATATATGTGTATATATATATATTAATAAAAGTTTGAGATATCATATATGTTTGTATCTATATATAGTTACATATAGATATAAATACATATAATATCCAAAAATTTATTAATAATATAGAAGTTAAATGGCTATGTATTTTATAGATATAAGCTAGTCTGTAATGTGATAAAATTAAAAAGGGATTGGGCATGCTTCCTATCATTGAGGAAATAAATTGTAAGTGTGGAAGGGAGATGCTTGGATATAAATGTAAACATCACATGCAGCCTTGCCCAGTGGCTGGCCCAGAGCCAAAGCAGCACAGCAGTTAGAGAGCAAGCCAGGACCATCCTAGGGAGATCAAACAGTTTCAGGGAGAAGATGGGACTGGTTAGTCTCAGAATAGGATGAGATTTAAGGAAAGGAAGGTTTTAGATTAGGTATTAAAGGAAGTTTGCTTTGGCAAGGAGTATATGTATAGTAGATTTGGGGAGGTTGTGGTGGAAATTCCTGCAGAGTACTGTAAATATGAGGCATATATATATATATATATATATATATATATATATATATATATATATATAACATTTCTGAGCAAAGTTTAGAGAAGGCATTTCAAAGACCTAGCCTCTCTATTATTAATGTGTAGAAGGTACTTGAGGGACAACAAACTATTGGCAGGATGTAATAACAGCCAGATAAAAAGAAAAGGAGGCATACACAAGAGAGGCAGAAGGAAGGAAGGAAAGAAAACATCATAAAACTTGATAGTTGAGTTACTGAGCTTAGTCAATTTAGGGAAGAGGAAAAAGTTAGAAATAAGTATTTTTTGAAGTTTTAAACTAGAAATATAAAAATTGACAAGTTCTACTTTCTTTATTTAAAATATATTTTTATTGATTTCAGAGAGGAAGGGAGAGATAGAAACATCAATAATGAGAGAGAACCACTGACCAGTTGCCTCCTGCCTGCCCCGCACTAGAAATCAAGCCTGCACCCTGGGCATGCGCCCTCACCGAGAATCGAACCATGGCCTCCTGGTTCAGAAATCAACACTCAGCCACTGAGCCACTCTGGCTAGGTGACAAGTTCTACTTTCAACATGTTGGGTAAAAATCAAAACTAGGATATAGATTTGGTAATAAGCCGCAGACAGTTAGTCACAAGTAAAGTCAGAAATTTGTTTAACAAATATTTACAAAATACTTATCAAGTCCATTGGAAATAAAATGTGCAATAAGATAGATGTGATCTCTGCTGCTCAATTTAGTATGAAACACAGATGTAGACACAAATACCGTATTTGCCGGCGTATAAGACGATTTTTTGGCCCTGAAAAATATGCCTCCAAGTGGGGGGTAGTCTTATACGGCGAGTATATAACAAACTCTGTATTTTGAGTGGAAATGTTAGGGGGTCGTCTTATACGCCGGCAAATATGTTATTTTCAGGGCCAAAAATCGTCTTATACGCCGGCAAATACGGTAAATTCAAAGTATTTGAGAGAACATATAATGAGAAGGGCACTAGGACAATTACCCTGGTAGTAAATACAAATGCTGACAATACAGAAGTTCAGTGGATAATTTCTTGGTGATCAACTGGATAAAAAAAAAACAAAAACAGAAGAAATAACAAACCCACCAAAACAAAAACAAAGACACAAACCGACAATAAAAAAATCTTTAAGCTACTTGAAAACATGTCATCCTTGTTTTGTTTTGTTTTTCATTTCTATGCTAAACAGTGGAATTTTTCTTTAATAAGCAGAGCTGGGAAAAGAAAGTAGTTAAGATTCTTCATTACAAGCATAACTTATTCCCAAATGCGAGTCTCTCTCACCGAGTTCATTTCAATGGTATCTCTTTTCTCCCACATTTAATGAGGCAGCAAAGTGGAATGAGGGCATAAGAACTCTGTTTTGATTTTGTACAGCTTAAGCGATGCATCATTTTCATCCATTTGTTTGATGAAATAGAGAACGTTCAAATCAGCTAGATGTTTTGATACCGGTGGTGGAGAACTCGTCTATGAGAATGTTTGGAAAAATTAGCTTCTGCTCATCTGCCTCTTGAACTGGCCTTAGAGTTGCGAAGGCTGGTTAAGGATTTCATAGTAAGTGAGGTACCCGGGCCTCCTGGGTGGAGGAGGTAGAAGGACAGTTTGCTTGGAAAGCTGGGGTAGATTCAGAGTGACTGGACCCTCGGCCCGCCTGTACTCAGGTGATATTTGAAGGGTTTAAATATTTAAAGTTAGTTATTCACCTTCCTCTTTTTCTTATTAATACTTAGAAGCTAATCTTAAGTCAGGCCATTATCAGAAAGGTTTATTTTTGCCCTAATTTTAAAGTACTATGGCCTTTATTGAGTCTCTTTATTCATTATCTATTTTATTGATTTCTAAATGTTTTGTAAGTTTGTCATTTCTCCCACTGGGATTTCAAGTTTGACAAAGTGTCTTCTTAATAAATCAAATAATACACAATTAAATATGTTGTAAACATATATATTGAGGCTTTGAAGATGGCTACTCAAGGACTGTGAAAATAATTTGCACATAGAACTCAGCATATTAACATTAGTATTTGGCAGTGGAAGAGGGAGTTTAATATGAGATTTAAAATTCTTTATATGTAATTAGCATAAATAAATCTTTCTATGTTTCAAAGTATACAATGCAATATCATCTGTGTCCTTTAGGCCAAAATACTGTACTTGGAAGTAATAACAAATAATCTCAAACTGAAACATTACTTAATAGACAGCTGACAACATGAAAGCATGTTCGATTTTGTTATAAGATCTGACAGAATAATATGTAAAATAATAGACAAATCAATAACTGGTTAAAGTAAACTTCTTACATGGGTGAATCAATTATTAAAAAAAACTTTTATTTTTTAAAATGTTTTTTATTGAGTTCAGAGAAGAAGGAGGGAGGGAGGGACAAAGAAAGGGAGGAGAGAGAGAGAAAAAGAGAGAGAGAGAGAGAGAGAGAGAGAGAGAGAGAGAGAGAGAAATCATGAGAGAGAACTATAGATTGGCTGCCTCCTGTACACCCTACACTGGGGATGGAACCTGTAACCCCAGCATATGCCCTGACCAGGAATCAGGCAGAAAAGTTACATGTTGATATCTGGCCTATGAAACTGGAGGCATTTTAAAAAGTCTCAGTTCAATAAAATGATTAAAGAGGGTTACTACCGTGTTTCCCCGAAAATAAGTCATCCTCCAAAAATAAGACCTACTTACAGGTGTCCTTCTGAGTGAAATATAAGGCATACCCCCGAAAATAAGACCCCCAGGATTCACAGTTTGTCTGGTTTGTGTTGACAACTACCATACTACCATACCATATACAGGTAATAAATTTCCTTTATTTTCATTTAACAATAAATGTATACCATATTCTTCTTCATGGAAAAATAAGACATCCCCTGAAAATAAGACCTAGCGCATCTTTGGGAGCAAAAATTAATATAAGACACTGTCTTATTTTTGGGGAAACAAGGTATAGTTATCTAAACAAACAAACCCAAACCACAAAAAATACAAAACCCAACAACAACACAACTCTCAATGCCTTCAAAATGCAGATATCTTATTTACATCAAAAAATCTCAAAATGACAAATTGAGATGTAAAGACACTTATCTTAGGCACAGTCTATATTATGAGGATACAAGGCTTTACTGCTTTGAAACCCTTAACCACCTATGTGTAGCATTTCCAAAACAGATTTGAAGAAATAAAACTGACTCATAATTATAACTTTCTTAAATGCTACCTCTCATAACTTAATTATATCCAGTTTACCTAATCTTATTTGATTAATAAAGAGCACGATTAAAGGCATATCACAGGAATAGTTTTGAGTTTTATAGCATTTTAAAAATTGACTACTATTTGTTATAAATGAAAATGAAATATATCATTGGATGTCAGTAAAAATCATGTTTTTCATGTATATTAAAATATGAATTGTTCCCTACTGTGAAAGCCATAAAGTTCCATAATAACACTAACAATATTTTATGACCACATATATAACATGATAATGTGAAGTGTCACCTACACATACCCTTTCCTGCTCCTCTACTTTATTAACTGTCCCTTCCCATCTGAGTGCTAAAAAGAAAGCGCTGGACTTTTAATCCTAAGAAAAACAAGCTGTTGTTTGGATTCTAAATTTAAAAGAAACTTCTTTCTAAAGGACACACCTTCCTAATCTTCAACTGCAGTACCAAAGAATCAGAAAAGCTTTCTGAAACACACACACCATATGAAAAGGACCTGCAGAACAGGAGTTGCATGGGTAGAGTTTTAGAGAGCAAAAATTGGAGAGTCTGAAATTATGGTTCTTCACAGAACTCCCACCATGTGCAGGGAAGTCCGGTAGTAAGAAAGCCTGGCATCATGTTCCCTCTATGGACTCTTGCAACCAATAGAATCTCCAGACACACCAGAGTGACTCAGAACTGTGGGTGAATACCAGGGGGCATAAGGTCTCAGCATGCAGAAAGAGATGAAGGGGACCTCCAGTTATGGAAGAACCAAGGTATACCATCAAGGGGTTACTGGGCCAGACACCCAGCAGAGGTAAAGACAGAGGCTCCAGTGCTGGCTGGGGTGACCTCTCCCCTGCCCACCCCACCATAAGGCATCCCAAAGAGAAAAGTTCCCAACATCTCTATAGAGCAGATCACTCATTGAAAGTGTAGGGAAGGGGTGGTCATTTCCCCACAGGATGTATGAGAAGGAGGCTAGAGGGGTCTAGCTGGACACCTGAGAAACACTAAAGGTGCCACACCGAAGAGCCAGAACAAGATATCTGAGCAGAGAAATACAAGCATCTGAAAATAAGCACTTGGGTCAAACCAGGGCCAGAAATCAGACTGGGTGAGGACCCCGGCAGTTTCTAATTTATTACCAGCAAGTAAAGGAGTGCCAACTGGAATTCCAAACCAAACAACCACTGGAATTCCTCACAGAGTCCCAAACATATACAGAGGCACTACTTAGGTGCTGCCCTCATCACCACCATTTTGAGTGAGCTTGACTTCTGGAAGTATATATATAAAATTAGCAACAGGAAGGGGGGGGGAGAAATAGTTAGTTGAATTTTGTAAATCTCTAAAGATTATTCAACTATGAAGTGACTTAACATATTACTGGGGTGGACTAAATTTAACTGATTTGGTTGGAATCTGTTACTTACTACAAAGGAAGATGGGGGCTCCAGAGCCAAGAATGCTTAATTCATGAAACTATTTTATTTATTGATTTAAAATACATTTTCATTGATTTCAGAGAGGAAGAGAGAGGGAAAGAGAGAGAGAGAGAGAGAGAGAGAGAGAGAGAGAGAGAGAGAAGCATCAATTATGAGACTCATGGATTGGCTGCCTCCTGCATGCCCCCTACTGGGGATCAAGCCCACAAGCCAGGTATGTGCTCTTGACAAGAATCGAACCCGGGACCCTTCAGTCCACAGGCTGACCATCTAGCCAAACCAGCTAGGGCATGCAACTCATTTTATATCTGCCTATATCTGACAGTAGATGTTAAGTTAGCTTGTTAAGTGAATCATACTACATGTACTTTAAAAAATATATACCCTTTTAAACAATAGGAGCATGTTTAGATGGAAACCAGTTCTCAACTCTAATTCATTATGCAGTTGAGGCCTAAAAGAGGATACTTTCCTATGAATATAATCTGACATTTTATATATATATAAAGAAAGCTTATCTAAAAGGCTGAGTGCTATTTATTTTCCATCTAATTATTGAAGGAATCTTCTCATGTATAATAAATAGAATCAATAACAGACCAGAGCATGTAATAATTTTTCAAGTATATTAGTTGTATACACATGACTATTTCCACATAATATACTTGTGATTTCTATGACTTATCCATTTATAACAGTTTGAATATTTAGGTCTAATGGACATCTTTAGTTTTACAGTTTGACAAACAGAATCCTCCTTACATTGATGAACTGGTGCTTCCCCACCAAAGAACAATTTGTGCTTTGTAAATCAATAGGAAAACAAGCGGTCGACTTCTAACACTCTAGCAGGGAAATTCTACAGGATTAGCTTATCCACTAACAAAAAATAAAAAACAAAAAACAAAAAACAAACAAACAAATAAACCAACAAAAAAATGCAATGGGAAGGAACCTTTTCTTTCCCCTGCATGTTTATGAAATGCCTATCTCCATGGTTCCTAAGTGTACTAATAAGCATGCCATGTTAATATAAGTTCTGAAACAAAGTCATACAAGAATACCTTGCTTGGCTTTAAGATAATTTACTTCAGACTTCTTTAGAATCACGCCTATTAAAAGCTTATGAATTGCCAAAACCTGTTTGGCTCAGTGGATAGAGCGTCAACCTGTGGACTGAAAGGTCCCAGGTTTGATTCCAGTCAAGGGCATGTACCTTGGTTGCGGGCACATCCCCAGTGGGGAGTGTGCAAGAGGCAGCTGATCGATGTTTCTCTCTCATCGACGTTTCTAACTATCTATCCCTCTCAATTCCTCTCTGTGTAAAATCAATAAAATATAAAAATATAAAATAAAATAAAAGCTTATGAATTTCCCCAAGTCCATGATTTTTCTTGAGTTTTATGGGATGTTTAAAAAAATCTTACTTGGATGAATGTATATTAAATGAAAGATTCATACAAGAGATAGATCTTGGTTAGTTTGTTGTGATCTGTTGTTTGCATTGCATCTATGACAAAATAAATCTCCAATTCTCTCTGAGTTTCTAGGAAAACCTCCTGGATCGTACTGTTCTAACTACAGGCTAGTCCATGATTGAGTTCAGTTCCTTAGTAGGATTCCAGATTACTTCAAGGGTGATGTCCTAATGCTCTCTTTTGGTACAAGGCGACATCTCACATCCAGGAAATGCGTGATCTCAAGAAACTTGAAAGAAGTCCTAAAGTGGCTCCAAAATGCTAAACAAAGGACTCTGGCCTGATTCATTAACAGCTTCCTTGACCTGTCCTACAAATGCTCTAATTCTGCTTGTGATGCCTGGGCCCTGGAAAAAATTTTCACTGAGGCAAAACCCTAGATTATTTAGATCATTCAGATCAGTGCTTCTCAA
The DNA here is from genome assembly GCA_963924515.1 of Vespertilio murinus. NCBI lineage: Eukaryota > Metazoa > Chordata > Mammalia > Chiroptera > Vespertilionidae > Vespertilio > Vespertilio murinus. Next base: position 109,649,172 of record OZ004709.1, read on the forward strand.
GCTTTAAAATGTGTCTGAGTCTGGAGTGGGGAGGGGGATCTTAAAATGCAGACTCTGAGTCAGCAGACTGGGGGGTGAGATCCTGCATTTCTAACAGGCTCCTAGGACCTAGGTGATATTGGGGTGGCTGGTCCAGGTCCACACCATTAGCAGAAGGGTTTTAAAATGCCTAAGACCCTTTTCAGGGATGCAATGCATCATAAAATTAAATATTCACCGATTTTACTGATGAAACCTACAACATCATCTGCAATTAACAGTATATAAACAGTGTAGCATATATTTGAAAGGGGAAAAATAAAGAAATTCAGTGACTCTTTAGAAACTGACATTCATAGCATCACAGGCACAACCTCTGTGTTGTTATTTTTACCTAGAAGATTGGTAATTCATGCATTTACCATTTACTCTACAGCTTATCATATGTTCTTGAGTTGTGTTATATGTTCAATTTTGCTCTTCCACAGATTGACTTTCTTTCCTTTTTAACATATGTTTTTATTGATTTTAGAGATGGAGGAAGGGAGAGAGAGAAACATTAATGAGAGATACATCAATCAGCTGCCTCCTATATGTCCCTTGCTGGGTATGGAGCTTGCAAGCAATCCGGGCATGTGACTTGACTGGGAATTGAACCAGCAATCTCTAGGTGTATAGGAGGACACTCAACCAACTGAGCTACATAGCCCAGGGCTAGACTGCTTTTCAAAATTGCACTCTACTTATTATTTTCACTAATGTTTTAAATTAACACTTTTAAAAATATATACTTTATTGATTTTTTACAGAGAGGAAGGGAGAGGGATAGACAGAAACATCGATGAGAGAGAAACGTGGATCAGCTGCCTCCTGCACCCCTCCTACTGGGCATGTGCTCGCAACCAGGGTACATTCCCTTGACCTGAATCGAATCTGGGACCCTTCAGTCCGCAGGCCAAAGCTCTATCCACTGAGCCAAACCGGTTAGGGCAAATTAACACTTTTTTAAACGAGAGGTTTAAATTATTTTCCTACTGAATGTACCTATTTTATATGTGTGGAAATCTTTGATACTAAGGAAACTTCTAGGACTTTTTCCAGTTAACATTAACTTAATGTCCTGTGACTTGATGAGGATAGTAATGACAATAATCCACATTATCACCTATGTGTCTTATCAAAATCAACTGGAAAGGGAAGATAACCACACCTGAGTCTTTCCGAATGAGATGAAAGTACCACCTTTTACATTGTTGTTGCTGAGTTTAAATGTTACCACTGACAGGGTTGTAAGAATCTAAAGTGCTAGCATTAACAGCAGTGTGGCAAAGCCATTGTTAACCACCTACAGCTTTTTGCTGGGCAAAATTGCTGCTACCTATTGCACTGCAACTAAAGCACTTCTTTTCACAGTTGCGTTCCAAGTGAAGAGTTCATACAGTCAGAACAGGCACACCCACTTCCCCGCTATGTCCCATTATACGGTGGGTGAGTGCAAGAGTTAACCTTTCCTTGCTCCTAACGTGCAATGCTCTTCTTGACACTGCACAGACGAGAAACAACTGAACAATATGAACTCGCATAAGGACTTGAGCACAAAGAAAACAGACGGAGGCTACCTTCTGAGGATAAGCTTTGTCCAGACATCAGCAGCATCCCCTAAACAGGCAGAGTGTTAAAGCCTCACTTGTCTGCATTATCTGCAGCTTTTCACACGGCTGCACTTAATGATAAAAGTCACCACCCAAAGCAGCACTCCACTCCGGGAAAGCTGTTCCCAGTCAAAGCCTCGCAGCAAATAAAATAAACGCTACCTCCTGCACTGCCACAAGACTGAACAAGGCCGGGTCATGGTAAGACTGAAACTAGAGTGTTTCTTCACAGTAAAGCAAAATTGCCCACGGAATCCAACAAAAACTGAATATGTTGTGCATTAAAGAAAGAGAGAGAGAGAGAGAGAGAGAGAGAGAGAGAGAGAGAGAGAGAGAGACTATTCTAGGTAAATCAGCAATCAGGCCTGGGTAGCAATTAAATCATCAGCTATTTCTGTGAGAAGTTCTGTTTCAATGGAACCAACCCTGGAGATAAATATTCTTACTCATTCCACAATCTTTGTACTTGAAAGAGAGAATGCTCTTCACCCTGTGTATACACTAGTCCTCGACCCCATCTTGTCATTATGCTAAAGAAGAGAGATTCAGGAGAACACTAAAAATATGGGTGAACATAATCCAAATCCTGGGGATGTGACAGGAGTTGTATATTCTGGTCCAGATCATTTGTAAACATAGGGAAGGCAGAAGAACATCTGAGGTGAAAAACAGTGACCCATTAACAGCTTTTAGATGGCGGGATTTGTTGACAGAACAAAGCAACCTGAAAATATAGGAAAACTTTTTAACTTAGTTTTGTGCATATCTATAAAAGTCTTCTCTATTTTTAAAATCTGCTTCAGATCAAATTAATTAGTGCCTGTAAGCACAGTCATACAACTTTTTCCCCCCTCTTATAATGAAGATAGTGGCGACAAGAGAAAGAAACAAATAGTATTCTGTTATATCATGCTCTGGTGGCCACAGGATAATATGTTCTTTTAATAAAGGCAGTTAAAGGTGGAAATTGCACTGACAAGGGTCCTCAGTGTGTGACAGATACACTAAAAACTGACATGCCTTTCAGACTAGTGACGGGTTTACGTTCAATGTTTATGTCTTATGTGCCTTGTTCTCCTGTAACATAAAGCTTTTTTTTTTATTATGTATCCTTTGTGCATTCTAACAATCAAGGGCATATTACAAGAGAAAATCACAAATCTTTATGCTCTTAATCCATAAATATCTCAAGTAGGCATTTGGCTTTTCAGGGTTTTGATGGAAGAAAAATATTTCCATTGATACAAGAAAATATAGGGCTAGAAGTCAGAGAGGTATTTAAGTTAAGTTGTAAGGAGAAAAAAACCCAACAATTTTTTAAAATTGATTCTTTCTTTAAGCTTATTTATCCAATGCTGGTGTGATATTCTAGGTGTTGTCAATCCCTATCAACCTTGATTCCCTTTTTATCACTCACACTGCACATGCAAACCACTGGGACATATTCTTGGCTGTAATTTAAAAATACATCCTGCCGAAGCCAGTTTAGCTCAGCGGTAGAGCGTCGGTCTGCGGACTGAAAGGTCCCGGGTTTGATTCCGGTCAAGGGCATGTACATTGGTTGCGGGCACATCCCCAGTAGGGGGTGTGCAAGAGGCAGCTGGTCGATGTTTCTCTCTCATCGACGTTTCTAACTCTCTATCTCTCTCCCTTCCTCTCTGTAAAATATCAATAAACTATATTAAAAAAAATACATCCTGAAACTACCACCATCTCCTCTGTTACCAAGCTGGTCTAAACCACCATCACTTCTTACCAGGCATACTGTATCAGCCTCCTTACTCTCCCCTGCTTACCTCCTAGAGTTTCTTTTAAAACACAGTTTAATTATTTTATTTCCTTGACATATTCCTTCATGGTGCCATGTTTAATCCAGAGTAAAAGGTGAAGACTTTACAGTAAGTTAAATTCCCTACCAAATCATGTTTGGACACAGTTCTCCTTACTTTCTCATCTTTGTTTTAGATAGGTAACGCAGATGGTCAAGGTTCTCTGGAAGATCCCCAGACCCTAAGGCACACTGCAAAGCCACTAGCCACTAGGTAAAGGAACATGGGCCCCTTAATTCCCTCCTCCTTCCCCTTATAAACCACCGCCACCAACAATGATGGGATGGTAACCCTAGTGAAAAATAAACTTGATATGGTTAAGTCACTGGGATTTTCTGTGGTTTTTCAGTAATTAGCCTGCCTTAAATAAATACTATAGGTATCAAGGTAACACAAGATATTTTAAAAGAGAGTCTATTATCTGTGCCAAATGAATTGTGCATGCTTTTCAGTCATTGTGCTTGAAAGAAGGAAATCTGACTCTGGGTTGGATGAATTAGGAGAAGCTTTACCTGAATGACAGTCAAAATTCTTGAAAAAATGAATAGAAATTGAATAGACAGAATAAAATAGGAGACGTGCATGTGAGGAAGAAGGGTGGAATGAAATGTTCCACGTGGTGGATGTGGGAATTTGTATTACCTATTTGGTAGACAGTCAAGAGACTATTATGGCTGAAGCTGAAGAAAACTAGAGAAATCAGGGAAGAGTCAGAGATAAGAGCAAAAGTCTACCAAGAATAGCTGCCACCAGGAAAAATGTTCAGGAAATAAGTATTGTCTAGTTTATACTAAATTTGCAGCATGACTTCACAGTCATACCTTAGAGCTGTTTATGAGCATTTTGAAAAATAAGTTTTGAATACCTTTCTCTTAATGCATACCACACATTATAAACACTGCAGCACTAGTATTCCTAATGTTGTAATATTTTACAAAATAAATACGCTGATGTTTTAGAGAATAAATGATCACTAAGATAATTAGCACTTGCCTCCTAAAATCATCTCAAACTACTCTCCTCTGAGCTCATATACTCTTTCCATTGACTATAGACATGTATCTCTCTGCTCATGATATTTACCTTCACACAGGTAATCTTTCCTCCTTAATAACTCAAATTTATCTTTAAATGAATGGCTATAGACCCAATACTCTCTCCCTAATTGCTTTTTTATAAAACACCCTTCTTTGATCATTTATATAGCGTGTAAATTCTCTAAATTATGGCTTATCTTCTATTATTCACATTTATTTTTTTCTACTCATTAACTTTATCCCCCATGCAAGAATATCTTAAGAATACCATCAGAAAGGAAGCTTGTTTTATATTTCTGTAAGCATTGTGTCCCACTGATCCTATCCCAATGCTGGAGACATGGTCTTTATTTCATATATACTTGACTGGAGAGTAATAATTAACCTTTAAGTTGAGATTAAAATGAAAGTGTCTGTGTTCAAATTATTACTTTTTATTCAAATGTATTTTTCAAATATTTAAAAAATGCAATAATTTACTAATACATAAAATAATTAACATGTGAGAAATCCACTCCAGACAAGATATTGCTACAATTACCTCTGACTTACTTTCCATTACAACAATTATTCAAGGCCCTATGACTGTTTTAATATTCTAAATGTACATGTTCTTTATTTGAGATTCTTTTTCTAATGAGGTATTTTTTTCTGGTTTTGGTGGATTAGAATGTTGAATACATGAATATGAATGATTAGGTTAGAACTTAATAAATTCTCAGTTGAAAATAATAAAAAGATTTAAATATGCTCACTTATCACATTTCCAAATTACTTCCAAACTCATGGCGATTTCCTCTGAAACTACAAAATCACAGGTGGTATGACTATGTTTGTCTGGTTTACTCTGATCCTAGTCTTTAAGCAGATGGTGTTTATCAAGCCTTTCCCTCTATCAACAGGTCATTTACTTTAAAGCTGACCCTTCAAAATCAATCCCTTAGATGAAGATACTGATTATGTTTACACTAGAGGGGGGTCCTTCAGCCCAGCCTGCCCCCTCTCACAGTCTGGGAGCCTTAACGGGTGGGAGGCAACGTCCCATCACACCTCTGCTGCTGCCACTGCTGGCAGTGTAAGCCTCAGCTGGCCCTGGTTACCTGAACCTTGGATGGCCCTGGGCAGCTAGGGACTGGGAGACTCTGAAGGCAGGCACGCAGAATGGCCCGGCCCACCTGGAGGCGGGCCTGGCCTTGCCACATGTCTGCCACCCTGGTAGGGCTAAGGGGAATAGGAGCCACCATCTTCACCACCTTGTGCCTATGGGTGCTGCCATCTTTGAGGGTGGGGCAGTCAATTAGCATATCCCCTCCTTATTTGATAAGCTTTTGCCCCACCCATGTTTTCATTTCACCAACATTTTCCACATTCTGTGAATGGCATGTCTACCCTGGAATACCTCCCCAAACAACACTCTACCTTTCAAGATACAAACACTATTGCTATTTTAATTACTAAAAAAAAAATAAGTCAAACCTACATGTACTTGAGGAAAAACTATAATTACTTCATGTAATTAATTACTTTTCCATACCAACAACTGTGACAATTACTCATTTTAAGAAAAGCTAATCCCATTGCAGAAACTTGTTCCAGAGAAGTGCCCTCAACACAGGTAGTAGGCCTGCTGCTACCATGAGGGTCTGTAGTGAGACCTGTTTCATTGGAGTTAAATAGAGATCAGTCATTAGTCCATAAGACAACTTCTGGGTGTCTATAGGCCCTCCCGGACCCTGCCATTTGCAAGATGACCTGTACTTGGATACAATAGTAAACAAGACCAATGTGACTAAAACATGGAAATGTGGTACAGTTCTTTATGTGGTGTCAGAATATTAAGGCGATACAAGGATCAGACCTAAAGTACCTGGCATATATTTTTTCCCCAAAAAAGAGAATGGAACGAATAATTTAAATATTCATTTTTAAAGCTAAAACAGCAGGTCCTCAAATGAAATTGTTTCATTCAATGTTGTTTCATTATAAGCTTAATGAGATTCTATAGAAACTGAGCCTTGTTTATACCAGCTAGCCTACGGTAAAATGGCTTTTGCTATCCATCTTTTGCACAGCTACAAGAACATATTGGTGATGTCCAGGAAGACATACTGTAGTTGTAAATTGAGAAATTGTTTGAGGAACTCAGTATAGAACACAAAGTAGAAATCATATCTTTCTTACAAATTCCTTCAAATGCTGATACATAATCCTCAGACCTATTTCAAAAGATTAATTTTGCGATATGGCTATTATCCATACCCAATAATAAATGAACACAATGGAAACCTTTGGGAGTCAGTTACTCGCTATAAAAGTTTTCAAAAAATGCAGGATCATCTTTTATATTTTAGAAGCAACAACTGAAATATTGTCCAAATACTGTTTTGAATATATGTCTATGGCAGTTATCATGTGATATTCCCATAAGCTATGTTAAACATTCCATTTGTTCTACATTATTTATCACTCTAAGAATATATTTTCCTACATTTTCTCTCAAAATAGAAAAAAAATCATCTGCTACTCATGTTTCTTAATTAAATGATAAGCATAACATAATAACAAACTACTATATTATCATAAGTTACAGCAAAATGCCTAGTAAAAACCTACATTGCATAACTTCTGCACATTATTTTAGTAAAATATCTATTTGTTCTGGATTCCTTGCTTTCTCCAAACATTAAGATTAATCATTTGTAGCCCTGCAAGTCATATGCTCTCAATTTGTTTCCTAAATGTTCAGTCCACTTAGAGCATATGGTTATGTAATATAAGTGCTTGGGGAAAAGGGAGGGAAATTGAGCAAATATCTCTGTAATGTGCCAAAAATATAAGCCGGCAGAGCTTGGGCTCTCTGCAAAATGCAGTGTACTTCTCTCTGCTTTAATGCACTTTTCTTTCTACCTATTCAAATACACTCAATACCTCACCATCCACTCAAACCCTGGCTTTTCCTGTAGCTCTTTGGCATGAATTATTTAATAAATTAGCCAGTAGAGGGTGCAAGAAAAATCTCTAATGAAAATATGGTTCGTACAAGGTACTTTCTAAAACCATATTTTAGATTAAGGTGTGTTTACCAGTCCAAATGTCTGCAAACTCTGTGACTGATACTGTATAGGGCGATCTTTTCCTCTGATTCTTCCTCCCCACTTTCTCCCCCCTCTCCCTACAGTATTCAGGATACTGCCTGACTTAGCAATATTCAATATATTTTTATAGAAAAAAATAATACCAGTGAACGGCTACTTGGATGTTATATGTCAATAAGGAGAGAACAGCCGAAGCCGGTTTGGCTCAGTGGTAGAGCATAGGTCTGCAGACTAAAAGGTCCCGGGTTCGATTCCAGTCAAGGGCATGTACATTGGTTGCGGGCATATCCCCAGTAGGGGGTGTGCAAGAGACAGCTGGTCGATGTTTCTCTCTCATGGACATTTCTAACTCTCTATCTCTCTCCCTTTCTCTCTGTAAAATATCAATAAAATATATTTAAAAAATAAGGAGAGAAGATTTAACTTAGATACAATAGGGACTGCACATTTTTATTTTTCTCTAATTACTGCCTTTAAATATTTCCTGTCAGATTTCCCTTCTCCTGCTCCCAATGGTCCCAAGTTTATTATATTCTTTAAGGTATTGGAACAAGGCCTGTTTTAGCTGATATGGTGGCTGATTTTTAGAATACTGGTGTATCCAGCATTCAGCCCTCCCCATACCAAAACTTTAGTCCTACACTCTTTCTCTCCCCGAATCAGGTTTGTCCTGGGGCTAGGGGACTTGTGATAGGGCGAATGAGTTGTTATTTATTTCCTCCCCTCCCTTCCACTGATGACTTTTTCAGATGCCATTGGAAACACAAAGGTTGCAAGGCTTAGTGGAATGTCACTGCTGTGAAATGGCCCTCAAGGCTATGCGCATGGCAAATGCCAGATACTAACTCTCCAGTGGGCTATGCCAGATGGTTCTTTGGAGGCTTTTATAATATGTGATGCTGCCCTGACCCTGGATAGAGCAATCTCCTCCCTCACCAATATCTTATGCTCCTGCCTCTCTCTGACTCTAGCCTCTAGACAAGGCATGGGCAAACTATGGCCTGCTGGCCAGATCGCTGTTATAAACTATTGGAAAAAAAAAAGACCTTACCCTTCTATGTAATGATGTTTACTTTGAATTTATATTAGTTCACACAAACACTCCATCCATGCTTTTGTTCCAGCCCTCCGGTCCAGTTTAAGACCCCATTGTGGCCCTTGAGTCAAAAAGTTTGCCCACCCCTGCTCTAGGCACTTGCCCTCATTTTTTTCTTCCGAGGTCACTTCCTTCTGTCAGGTGGCATTGGCTCAGGCCTGGCTCCCTCTGCAGGACCAACGTCTATCCCCCAGAAAGTCTACAACCCTTTGCCCTTCCCAAGGCTAGAATTTGTCCTAGCCTTTGTGACATTTTAATCTCATTCAGCCTTTAAGGATAATTAATCAAATTAGTGACAATAAATAAATAAATAAATAAATAAACAAATGCAGAAATTTATTTCAATATCCACCCTCCCAAGATTTTTCTAGCAGGTTCTGCTCCATCACTCTCTCCATTATGGACATCCACGTTTCTGTAGTCTAATAAACATTTAGTGGGAAAGTGAGAGTTGGGATTTTTCTTCCAGAGGACATTGCTATTGACATAAGACGTTCTTCTAGAGTTTTATGTCTTGGCTTGAGGAAAGTGTCCTCTTTCTTTCCCCTCCGTGAAGAGAAAATAAAACTCAATCCACTTCCATCAGCTTTATATAGTCTGATGATTTCTCTTTTCATTTCCCTTAACCTTCTTTAAGTTTTCAATTCTCTATTTTTTTTTTAAGCCGGGCTGTATTTGACATCTTCTAGTGTCTATCACGGTTTTTTCAAATATTGGGTCACTTAATGTCTACTGTTCTCAAATTTGAGGCTTTAGTGAAAGTTCTGAGATAATTAAAAAGAAATGCTAGCATGTGGGAGAGGATTTTAAACAGCACAATCTAAGCTATTGGTTAACACAAAAAGAAATGGTAACTTGCCCAAAGTTCCACAGTTTGCAGCAGAGCTAAAATTAGTACACGGCTCTCCTAATTGCAAGCTATTGTTCTTCAATGTGCTATTTTGCATTCTGAAAGGAATAATTTATTAGGAAACTATATTTAAAACAAGGTTTTGACCAAGCAGAATAGCTTCACAGACTATCACCTGAGTTCATGAAAAGACCACTTTATAATCAGGTCTATTTTATTACTGAAAAAAATAAATTTCCTCAGATGGACTCCAAATAAGATTAGATTCTTGCTAATTTATTCTTCACAAAGAAAAAACACGAAAAAGGCCACAGTTGTTTTTTTCAATCCTCACCCAAGGACATGCTTTTAAAAAAATTGGTTTGATTTGAGAGAGAGAGACACATAGAGAGACAAAGAGAGAGAGAGAGAATGATATATTTGCCTCCTGCACAAGAAGTACAAAGCAGGAAATAAAGAAAAGAAATTACAATAATGAAAATCAGCGTGGAGATAAATGACATAGATATAAAAAATGATACAATAGATCAATAAAACCAAGAACTGGTTCTTTGAAAAAAATAAACAACATTGACAAATCATGAGCTTGACTCACCAAGAAAAAGAGAGAGAACCCATATTAATAAAATCAAAATTAAAGAGGAGAAGTAACAACGACTAACACAGAAATACGAAGGATTGTAAGAAAATACTATAAACAACTGTATGCCAAAAATTGGACAACCAACACGATAAATTCCTAGAAGCATACAACCCTCCAAAATTGAATCAAGAAGAATAAGAAAATATGAATACACAGAAGGATGCATGCAGGCACGGAGCAGCCCAGGGGTGGGGGGAGGGGCGATGCCTGGTATGAGGGGAAGGGAGAGGTAGAGGGAGTTACAGGAATGGTACTCCAGTCAGAGTCAAGATGGAAGGCCACAGCCAGAGCTGAGGCCTGGGTCCTGGGTGCTGAAGGAAAACTGGTGCCATCAGACAGGGGAAGGAAGGCCCTATTGCATGAATCTTAGTGAAACAGACGTCTAGTTAAAAATAAAATAATAATATAGTAAACATTTGTTCACAAGTTCTCATAGATACTAAAGACAATATGAATTTTTGAGCATTATTTTATAATAATGAAAAGAATCATTGTTGAAAATAATAATGGCAGCAAGAATCAGTTTACTTTAAGAAGCACGAGGTATCTTTTATGACACTTTCTGGGTTACAAAACACTATGATACATATCACTTACTCTGCACCTAATAGTTTAGTGGAAATATTTTAAATAACTTTTATGTATGAGAAATAACATAATAAATTGGTTAATTCTTTTTTTTAACCCCAAGAACCTTGAGAACAAATATTTGATAACATTTTTTTTTTAGGATGTTGAATCTACCTCTTTAATTTATGGTTTTTATCACTCCAGAAATAACAGACAATTATAGATAACTTTTAACATTTTATTTGCCATTAAGATAAAAATAACAAAATAAACCTCACTAAATTCAAGTGACACTACCCTGCTGACAAGGAAAAATTAAATTGTCTTCTGATTAATTACATGTCTAAATCAGCCAGTGCAAAGCTGATAAGAGTCAGCTTGGTTTCCTTCACTGGGGTAAGCTTATTATCATCATGACTTCCTAGGGACCAATACAATGTGCACATACATAATTTAAAAATGATCATGGAGGAGCTATAATCCGTTTCTCTTTCTCCCCTGCAGTAGGCAGTCAGACTTACTATTATTGGGTACCTATTTTCTGTAACACTTCTGTTTTCATTTTTCCTTTTAGAGTTCTCAGGCAGTACTAGCGGACAGTGACAAAGCTCTGTGCTATTTACCACAACTGCCGCCAGGAAGAAGGAGAGTATTTGGGTAAGCTTATCAATGACAGGCATTCTCTGTTCAATAATATTATATCACCTTCTTGGCAGAACAAAAAACTGTCACCTCTCCAATAAAATAAATGTAACCCAATGGTGGAAAATAGGGTCAAAGCATAAGAAAAATGATTTTTGCTGTTATTTGGTGTTTTTAAAGCAATACAGCTTACTTCTGAAGCATCTGAAAGTAACTCAGGGGAAAGTAACTAGATACACTTATCTAAGAATGAGGTCCCACAGCTCTGAGCAACTGGACTGCTCTCTTGTCTCACCTTCATGTTTCCTGGTATGTTGGAAGGATTTCTATATGACACAGACATTCTTCTTCTTTCGCTAGTTACATCTATGTGACATGGAACATGTAATAGAACCTTCCAGAGCATCATCTCTATTGAGAACAAATGATATTTTACTTGCCCAAGTACAAGAAATTGGGCTACACAAGTTTCAAAATTATTTTTATTTCTAAGATTTCTAAATTTAGTTAGGATTTTTTCAAGTTTAGAAGAGATATACATATACCTAGTTTTGATAATTAAATGTTCTTGAGGAGAACCTACATGGCAGCATAAACACCTGTACTCATCCCCTCCCACAACCACATCAAAATTACAGCTAAAATACAGAACAGCCATCATCCAGAACCACCAGAAGCTGGCTGAATGGAAGTCCTACAATTAGAGAAGTTAAGAAGGAAATGCATTGAGACTGGTAAGAGGGGCAGATGTGCAGAACGGGCTGGTCCAGCACCCCTGAGTATCATCTTTTAATCCAGAGGGAGATGGTCTCTGCAGAGGCCCCCTGAGAGGACCAAGGGGTTCCAGCCCCACACCAGAGCCCCACCCCAGGCTCCCAGATCTGGGAAAAGAAGCCCCCGTAACTAAAAATCTGTGGGTATCGGGACTCAGTGACCCGGAGGCTGCTGGAGACCCAGCTGTTCCTCTAAAAGGGCCTGCACGCTAACTGAACTTTTAAGGTCTCACTTCCTCTGAGCTGCAGCACCAGGCTGAGGCTCTGGGGGACCCAGGCACACATTAGGAGGAACTGGATTGTCTG